>CM029523.1:49201451-50401451 GCA_017140615.1 Eucalyptus cladocalyx | reverse complement strand
AGGATGGCGTTAGCCATGGAAGACGAAAAGGAGCTTGTAAAAAACCAGAAAGATTCTTAGGGCTGGAGGAGGGGCTGAAGGAAACCGAGAAATTTTCCATCGATAGTTGCGATCGGTGGAGTAAGCTGCTAGACTTGGTGGTCATCATGGCCATCGGTTGGTGTTGGTTCGATGGTGCTGTGTCTTGCCGGCGACGACACTTACAGAGGTTGATTTGTCGCCGATAATTTAGGTTTGGTTAAGTTGCATAACGAGAAAAGATTCGGGCATAGAAGAAAGTGCAAGGTCGAAGAAGGTTCAGGGGAAAAAGACAAAATAGACAAAAAGACAAAAGGAGGGAATATAAGAAATTAAGAAAATCATTGAAAAAAATAAAAATAAATCGAAAATTTTCGTTTTTTAATCTAACTAGATCGGATCCAGGTATACAGGTCGGGCCACAGGTTGGAAACTGTTTCCCGAATAATAATAATAATAATAATAATAATAATAAATAAATAAATAAATAAATAAATAAATTAATTAATTAATTAAAATTTTCAAAAAAAAAAAATTAAAAAGCAATGTATGTTAATTGGGCTAATTTTATGAGGAAGACACACAAACTATCATTGACCACCATCGGTTATGTGCTGATGAAATGATGTTTATCAAAGCTATTTATAATCCTTATGTAAACAAGAGCAATATTTAACAAATTTTCATGTCTTATTCCAAAATTAAGCCCCTGCTATAATCTCAATTTCATTCAACTTAGTTTTCCTCAATAATGTTCTGATCACCTTCTTATCTTCTATGTGATCATCGCCATTTCTCTGTTTTTCCCTCTTTTTTTATTAGTTTTTGAAATTTTAGGATAAAATTTGTATGGGTTTACAATAAGTTGAAAATGAAACTCACATGTTATTTTTTATTATTTTAAATTTATTTGTTAATTTGAATTCATAACTATTTAAAAGTGCTTCCTGAATTAAACAGTTGATATCATATCCATACAATAGTATTTCGAAAATATTGGAAAAGGGACATATTGATGAATGCAAATTGATTCAACCAATGGTTTTTAGTCTAATAATTACATATACCATTCTTCCAAGCTACAATATTTTGATTGATTTTAGCAAAATTGGCGTCGGGAAAAACAAAATAAAAAAAAGAGCTTCAAGAATTGGTGTATCAGGGGAAAAGTTTAGGATGTCTTGTGGAAATCACTCCTTTATTTTAATTTTCTTTGTAGATATCTTTTTCTGTTTTCTTGATAAGTGTGGCGACAATGGGGGCAAATCTATCTATGATCTTGATAAGGATAGATGACAAAGGCACCCAATCTTTGCTCCTGAAGAGACTTTTTATATAATTTCTTCTTCTGATGTGAATCCCTGAAAAATAAACCATTTTTTAATTAGTAGCCTTATTTTTGTATGTGCTCGACCATAGCCAAAGAGCCTAAAGGATGATCTCACCTTGTACATGCTCAACCAAAACTGCTTTTTTTTTTTTTTTTTTCAATCAATTAACGTTCAAAAGGGCATCAATCGGTTGCTAATTTCATGACAGTTCAAGTTCAAATAATATAAATACATCACATGCATGTCGACAATAATAAGGCTCTAGTTAGGTTAGGCGCCTATTATGATGTTTTTATATTTGAAAAAACCAAATACTTATTTGGATCTTGCCTTTAGAAATCACATTGTACCTTGCCATCAACTATATTAGTGTCTTTTTATTTATGAATTTCTCTAACGTTTATTCTTAGATCTCTAACTGTTCGCTTTCTTTTTTCGTCTGCCCATTTTCCTTAAAAGAAGAACTTATCCTAATTGAGAAATTCAAGATTAAACCGCCCCAAAACGGTCGCGTAAAATACTGCCCATAAAGTAGTACTCACAGAGTACACTAGACCATAGTTTCTAATAAGTGCGTTCCACAAGTGCAGAGTACTAAAGTCATGATAATCGAAATTTTATCTGAGATCACGAAAAGCACCTACAAATATCGGGCATCCTCATTGATTTTGAAACTTATGATTCAGGGGGATAGATAGATGAAGCGATGCCTCTTGATTAATGATTCCGGAACACCAATCCAATAGAGAGGACAAAAATGTTCAACTTACGGTAACAGTTTTAATTCCAAAAAATTGATAGCTGCAAAAAACACACTCAGTGATTTCTCGTTCTCTTTCATTTACTCGGCATAGACAATTATCCCATGTTTCCAAGGCCGGAAATATAAAACTTGAAATTATTTACGAGGAAATGGTTGGGTAGACATAATTATCCGGGCAGAACCACCTTCGGACAGTGATTTTTCATGAAAGCCTCGGCTGTGTGTCCATTACTGATAAAGTCCTTAGTCTTCCCAAAAAATTGCCGCTTATCTTCCTCGCAAGCTCTTGTAATCTTACGTATCTTGCATAGGGTCACTCTCAACTCCGACATAGCCTCTGCAATCTGCATCCCTACTTGTGTACTCTCCGGCAAAGTATTTATATGAATTTCAGATGTGACAACAGGAAAGATTATGTCTGGCTTCCTGACGAGGCAAAATGGTAAACCAGGTCACTCGTGGCAGTTAATGGAGATATCCTTCCTTAAACATGAACTAGCAATCGGGTCAACCAAGAACTCAGCAGCCGTAATGATCAACAGAGCATGTAGTAATAGTATGGTGTTGTGAAACTTGCTTAAGATTATGAAACAAATAGAAAAAACAACCCTCAGGATATTCTTGCTACTGCAACAGCTTTTACAGCAAAGAAACAACTTCCTTGATCAATTTGAAGAATGATTGACTACGCATCTAAAATGTCTCTCTACCTTTTCGTGATCTCGAAGAAAATGCGAACAAGAATATTTAGCTTGATCACTGACTATCAGGAATAGCAACTAACTTCCTTTTCTCTTTTAATTTCAGTCAGGTCAGACCCTAGTCACAGAAATTTTCTAGTAACTAACGACATCTGGAAAATTGGAGAGAGAAACGGAGATACCAGAAGCCTAGAGAAATCAAGCCGTCCTCTCGTATTATTCCACCATCCAGTGATACAGCACCGTGTTCTATGCAGACAGAGGCCTGCTTCATGTGTTCTCTGGTGTCATAAACCTGTAACTTGCCAAAAAGCCGATAAAATAGTGTTTCTCGTAGACCAAGGCCTTCAGTTGTTCTTGTTGCCAAATGATCAAAGTCTATGTTGACCATGTTAACTGCATATCCTACGAAGCCTGGAGGGATTTCTCCACAAGGTAAGGTAGGATAAGGCAAAGCCAGTTTCCTTTGAGGATCACAGCCTTCAATCTCTCCTCTGTATGGGCTGCCAAAGGTTTATTGCAAATGAATGAAGAAATGCTTTCGAGAACTCAATTAAGTTGGTAAGGAATATGATCTTCCATAACAGTAAATGTTATAAAATTATAAAAATACCACTTATGTACCTTATTTCCTCAAGACATATGACACGAAATTCACCACTAATAGACTTGCCAAGTTCAGCTGCTTTTGTATAAACAGCATTTTGGAGATCAACTTCTCCATTTTTGTCATATGTCTCGAGACTAAATGCCGTCTCAGAGTTTGTGCACACAATCCCGAGCATTTGATCTTCACCTAGATACTTGGCTAAAATCCTCCAAAATGGAAAATGCAGCTCTAAGTATCGATTTGTCTAAAAGGTGAAAAGGGGATTCGCAACATTGAACAAGTGGGTCAGATAGAAGATCAGTGATAGTTTACCTGCTAAGCTCAATATTGCAAATTGTTCCAAGAAGTGCAACCACACCAATGATGCCATCTCTAGATCTTCCATGTGGTCCCTCTGAAGCAAAATTTCTGATCAGTTCACAGAGAACGGAAGCCGATGAGCCATCTCTGTTTTCTATCATGTCTATCATTTCCTCTTTGGCGAAAAAGCAGTCCACAATGTTCAAAGGGGAAGGCCCTGCATAAACTGAAAAAGTTGGTCATCCCATAGACCTAACTTAGTGATGTAGGTCCTACTTGTCGCAACTGGATTTGCTAGGTTAAATGAATAATTGCGCCCCAGGTGATTTTGGTGAAAAGCAACCATTAACTGAGCAATCATTTTCATCCTAACTTGATTCAGATCTATATATATTGTACGTTGGAGTAAATGGCAAATCGTTCTTTAAAAAGCATCACATTTCTCTCATCTAGAGACAAACATGATAATATGATGATAGAGTCATAATATGACAATCAAAACATGGATTTATATTCTTTAAACTTTCCAAACTAAGTAGCCATAGGTCACTGATATTGACAAGACCACAAGGACAAAGAAATGCGCGTCATTGCAAAACAATGTTGCATGTGAGAGTGCTAGTATGAGTACCTAGAGGGGATGAATAGGTGTATAAAATAAACATTGGCAAATATATGCGGAATAAAATAAACTTCAAACAAAGGAGTTAGGGAAAAGAATAAAAACACAGAAATTATAGTGGTTCAGCTTAATCCAAGCCTACATCCACTCTCCCACGCTAATAGCCTTCTTGGATGGATTCCACTATGCAATCAACAAGAGATTACAATTTTGAGTGCAAACACTTAGTAGTAGATCACACTATCTCACTAAGTCACTCTTTTGGTATTTCTCTCACGATTTAAGCTCTCAAGAGACAAGTATATGATCGAAAGTCGCTCAGACTTTGAAATTATAAATTCTAAGCTCTATCTCTCTTACTTGCTCATCGGTCCTTCATCTCCTTAAATACTCCTCCACTTCCAAACTACCCGTTGGACAGTATCCCGGAGAATCGTTTCCAATATACCCATTGAACAGCTCTGTATCTAGAAGATTCGGTAGCCGTTGAGTGACAAAGTTAGAATCCCAAATTGATTCCGATCGCCCATACAAACGAAATCTTGGTTTCCATAAATAAAGTTTCTTTGGATAGAAAGTTCTTGTCTTCAATATCCAATCGTCAATCAATTAGATTGAATCAATCAAATTAATCTTGATGTGGAATCCAAACCAGATCACTAGCCATTGTATGATTGTGCTTGAGTTACGATTCATCGAATCTGGATGTAAAGTCTGAGAGTCTTTAGACTTTACAATCTGAGTCTAAGTGCGATAAACTTTGCAATCTGAGTCTGAACATATTCTGCTTCTGGACAGATTTAGCTTTAAGGTCTCGTACCCGCCTTCCTTCAAAGATAGAGTCTCGTTTCGGTTCATCATTCACATTCAGTTTGGAATTAGTCGAGTGAGCAGACTTGATGTAGAATAGACTTTGACACTAAAGTCGCGGTCTTCGACTTTGAGTCTTGAGTCTGGCAGTCATCAGACTTTGACACAGAAGTTTGGAAATCTTCAGAATATACTTTGGATATGTGTTACATTCAATCTTCTGGTCGTCTTCGCACTTTGACAATATCATTTACATGTTTTATCATCAGCACGGTTTTACTTAACCATTAAACATGTTATCTTCATAATATACTTTGGATATGTGTTACATTCAGTCTTCTGGTCGTCTTCGCACTTTGACAATATCCTTTACATGTTTTATCATCAGCACGGTCTATTACTTAACCATTAAACATGTTAGTAGCTTTTGATTTATTTTGTCATCTTCAAAACATCAAAGGGATTTCTCTAATAGCATGCATTTATCAAAACCAATTAATATTCAATAATAGCATTAACCAAGACAAATCACCTCCTAAATCCACCAAAGACTGCATTATTTCAACCTTCTGGTCATGCAGCAACTTCAGTACCCTTTCCCGATATTCAATGCGCAAACCAGTTTCCTCAAGAACCTGTGAGAGGCAGTAAGTGTAAGTCACAAGGCACAATTGACCACATAAGTATGTGAGAATAATGGGCATTAGCTGCAACTAACTGACCTCATTAGAACATGAGAGAAGCTTATATTTAGAATCTTAGAGCCAAGTACTTAAAGAATAATTACGACTTCAAGATTACAATAGGAATTTACCCTTTTCAAATGTTCAATGCACGAAGCAGTTTCCTTAAGAACCTGTGATGAGCAGTAATTGTAAGTCACAAGGCACAACTGACCACATAAGTATGTGAGGATGATGGGCATGAGCTGCGATTGACCTCATTAGAACATGAGAAGCTTAAATTTAGAATCTTAAAGCCAGGTACTTAAAAAATAGTTACAACTTCAAGATTACAATAGGAATTTACAAACCACAAATAACCAGATTTATGAGGGATGTAATGTTGAATGAAGATCTAACACAATACCTCATTCTTGATGATGGAAAGTACATTCCCTATATCATTAGGGGTTGATGTGTCCTGTAGCATCATTATACACATATTTGGACATAAGGTTTGAATCTCACGCTGCAAATCTAAAGAAGGCTGAATGCCAATCTGCGTATACAAATAAAGTTCAATAAATGTACCACTGCAAATTACCAACACATTACCAGAAATAAAACGTTGCGACCTTGATGCTCAAAAATAACTCTCGGCGAGGGACAGTAAGAGAAGGAATAGTGCATCACCCCTTTAGGAAAGCATATAAAGTGGTTGTTTTTGTAACGGATGAGTCCAATTTTATGGAAAGTGTATGAAAATGGCCATTTTCCTCATCATTGTGGATATTCTCATCAAGATTACCCTCCGTATCCACAATTTCAAAGACGAAATTCTCTAGTTGGGAACCAGCCGCACAAAGCTGAGGCACCTGTAAATTATGCCAGCATTAAAACAAGTTTTTGAAATTGAAATCATTGTGCAACTAGAAGCAGAAGACCATACTAACTGGTTCTCCAACTCTGAGCTCCCTTTTTTCTGTTTGGAGCTCTTCCTTGAATATTTCTTCACCACCGGCTATAACAGACAGCAATACTGTATTCAGGTAATGAATGTAGATATCCCCAGACAGTTAGTAGTTGCTATAAGTTTGAAACTTAAAACACTTGATGGTTCAACTATTGAAGCTTCACTTTCAGCACAGCTGCTAAATGATGACCATATGGAATCTATTGGGGTTTCCTTCAATGTAGTGAAATGTGAATTCATACCCTCCGATGAACTTAACAAAATAGATAGTTGTTGGTAAAGAAATTGCACCTTTTCCAGGCATAGATGCCTGGTACTTCTAATGTCACGCCCCGAACCCCGATCCCGCGCACATCCCGCTACGGTCGATCAAATGCGACATTCCCAGGTAGTGTCGCCAACCCCATTCATTTTATTATCGCGCAAGCGGAACGTATTATAAAACATCTGACAATGAAATACGTGATAGACAAGCAAGAAGCAAAACCACAACATAACACTTTCATAATTCAACAGAATTACAAACAGAGGTCTACGGCCAAAAATCTACAAAAGACCGGCTTTTAAAAATGAACTGTCCTACGACCTACAAGTTGGACACGTTCTCCAATCTTACGACTTCACCTCTGCAACTCCTAAAGGCCAACCAAAGCTATCTGGCCGCTCCGTCCACCAGGGACCTGAAATTTTAATCCCCAAACCGGGATGAGATAATGTCTCAGCAAGTTCAACCCCCTAAACCCCTATTAGAAAGAAAATACGCTCCGGGTGGCCTAGCCACATCACACAGAAGACTTACTTCGCATTAGCCTTCATCTGCAGGTTAGCACAATTTATATAATTCAACCACGTGCAATTATGATAACCAAACAACTATGGCACAATCACATCATCATAACAATCCAACCACTTAGATCGTTTCAGTGATCAATCGACTTGGCCAATTACATGTCATTCTAGCAAATCAATCATTGCCATCAATCACGGCCCTATATGAAGATTTAACAAACAGTGGCAATCACGGACCCACTCGGCACGACCTTTAATTAGGTGGTCCATCACGGCCTCACTGGGCACGACCTCTAATAGGTGGTCAATCACGGCCTCATTGGGCACAACCTCTCATAGGTGGTTCATCACGGCCCTATTAGGCACAACCTCTCATAGGTGGTCCATCACGGTCCTATTAGGCACGACCTCTCATAGGTGGTCAATCACGGCCCTATTAGGCACGACCTCTCATAGGTGGTCAATCACGGCCAATCTCCCATCAATTCCGACACTTGAGACTTTATAAAATAATCCATATTATCACAATCACACTCAATTTACCACAACCAATCATCAATTTCAAATTCTAAATACACATCAGTGATCAGCACGAAATTCTAAGAGAATAAGGTCCCGACGAAATTTTTGGAATTTATTAAATAATTAATTTTATTTTGAAAATTAATTAAATAATAATATCCATAGTTTTTGCAATCCACATTCAATTTATAATATCCAATTATCAATTTCAAAATCCGAATACACAGCAGCGATCGGCATGAAATTCTAAGAGAATAAGGTCCCGACGAAATTTTCGGAATTTAATAAATAATTAAATTTATTCCGAAAATTAATTAAATAATAATACCCATATTTTTCACAATCCACACTCAATTTATAATATCCAATCATCAATTTCAAAATCCGAATAAACAGCAGCGATCGCACGAAATTCTGAGGAACGGGTCAAAAATAATTTTTATGTTTTTTTTAATAATAATATTTTAATAATTTCGGAATATAATATAATATTATAAATTCCAGAATTCGAAATAATTAAATAATTCAAAAATAAAACCCTATTATGTCACATCAAGGCTTTATATTAAAATAAACATACTTAACCTTAAATTAAACACATTTTAAGCTAATTAAACACATTAATATAATCCACACTTAAATAAATTAAACTAACCACCTAATAACACTTAAAATAAACTAAGCACACCTAAAGCATAATTAACCATCTAATCAAGATTTAGTGAGTTAAACTCACCGGATTAGCAAACCGAGCGAACCAAAACGACGAAAACGACGCGAGGATAAACTTTCCTCAAGGCGGGCCGAGCATCCGGGGCTGGGAAGGCGGCCAAAATGGGTAAAACACGGGCTGCCATACCCATTTTCTCTACTCACTGCTCGTTGCCGGTTGAGGGCAAATCCGGCGCCGGCTTGGGTTGGAAACGGGCGGAGAAGACCGAAGGGGCTTGGACGGGCCGATTGGGAGGTCAACGGTGGCTCAACGGCGGCGGGGACGAGCTCCGGCAGCTCCTGGAACTCACGGACAGAGGTAGACGGAGATGGCTAGGCGGCTGTTCGAGCGTGAAACCAACGAAGAAGGATGGCCGTTGCTCGAACGGTTGCTGGCGATGGCTCCAGCGGCTTTCCGGCAGCCTTGGCGATGGCGAGCTGGCTCCGAATAGCAGCTGGGCGAAGGGGATGGAGCTCCGGATCAGGCGAGCAAGGCGGAGCGACGCGCAACAGCTGGCCGACGGAGCGACATGCGGGCGCGCGGACGACGGCGACGACGGCAATCTCCGGCGACGAGCGTGCAGGCGCGAGCTCGGCTGGCTTCCGTCGGGCTGCTGCACGCACGAGCTCCCCCCCCAGTTGGTTCTCTCTCTCTCTCTCCTCCAAGGTCCAAAGGAAGAAGATGATGTTGATGGGTCATCTTTTCAAGAGCTAATCCCCACCGTCCACTTGTCAAGATCTCAACCCTTGGCCTCAACTACCATGACATCATCCCATCCCATGTCATCTTCCACTAATTCAAATCCTCCACAACATTTTTCAATGGGTCCATTTTATTTTTCCGCCAGGGCATGAAACTTTGTATATTAATTTCTTTAATTCCATTCAATTCTCTCCCAATTGAGTCCAATTAAAATCCACAAAATTATTCCCATGATCCTAATAAGATGTGTGACATAACCGAGCTTCCAACTTCTAAATTCAATCCCAATTTTTACGGTTGAATTCAATCTGATGTGATTTCAGCACGTCTAACCTACCGGGTAGCTTTCGGGGAAATTTTCTTGCATCCGACCTAAGGGTGATCAGTCCCCAAGTTTGACGCGTTAAAATCTCTTAATTGCTTCGTCCAATAGGCTAGTCCTCTCATGAGTGACCAACTCAAAGAGACGAACTATATGCACAGATGAAATGCCCGACTCAATTAGCTGAAAATAGAATTAGAAAAATTGGGATGTCACATCTAATCCTTATTATAATAGTTCAAAATTATGAGAACATTTTAGTTGGACTGGATCATTTGACTAGGTGTTAAAGTGGATTATGATTGAATAGATTGGGCCGAGAAAAGCAATTGTGGACTTAAAAATCCAGACCAATAGGGTCTGCATCAACTTAGTTGGACTGGATCCTTGGACTCGATCCGATTTTCTTTTTTTGATATTAAAAAATTAATAAAAAAAAAACTAATAATAAAATCTGGTGTCATTATTGGATATGCTTGCAATTACATCTTCTCGAAGATTGAATGGGTGGCATGTCCTGTTTTGGGAGGGAGTAACGTCGTTGATGTTGTTGGCCATTGTATTATGTGCCATGCCAAAATCACCGCACTGGCTTATATACACGCCGCAAATATTAGAGAAGGCTGGAGTCATAAATATTAATGAGGTCATTTGGATTGTTTTAATTAACCTTCTGAAGACTGTATGTACCCTGGTTGCCACTTTGCTGCTTGACCGGCACGGTCAACGACAATGCTTTTGATCATTATTGGTGGAATGGTAGTATCCCTTATTAATCTTGGCAGTTGCCTGATGAAGATTGATCATATTAGTCTTGGTGACTAGAAATGGCAGGAAATTGGGCGAGAAATTTGGGTAGGGATTTGTCCCTAAACCCGATTCGCTTGACCCAATTTGATGACCCGTATTGAAATAACTCAAGTAGGGATTTGTTTCCATACCCAGTTCACCCGACCCATTTGTCTGCTCCAATCCGATGGTTGGGCTTGCCCCATTTATGGATGGTGGGCTCCCATCAATTTGGATGTGGCTTTGGATGTCGCCAAGACTAATATGGTCAATCTTCATCAGGCAACTACCAAGACTAATAAGGGTACTACCATCCCACCAATACTGATCAAAAGTAATTGTTGTCGACCGTGCCGGTCAAGCAGCAAAGTGGCAACAAGGACGTATACAGTCTTTAGAAGGTCAATTAGAACAATCCAAAGGACCTTCTCATTAATATTTATGACTCTAGCTTTCTCTAATATTTGTGGCAAGTATATGAGCTAGCGCGGTGATTCTAGCACGGCACATAACACAATAGCTAGCAACGTCAACGATATTACTCCCTCCCAAAACACAACACGCCACCCGTTCATCTTCAAGAAGATGTAATTGTAAGCGTATCCAATAACGACACCAATTTTTATTATGTGTTTTTTTTATTTTTTTTTATTTTTTAATATCAACAAAAAGAAAATCAGATCGGGTCAAAGGGCCTAACCCAGCTAAGCTAACGCGGACCCTCTTGGTCCGGGTTTTTAAGCCCATAACTGCTTTTCTCAACCCAATCTATTCAATCCTAACCCACTTAACACCTAGCCTTATCTCATTTTTATTATTTCCTAAACCTTGTTTTTGCAAAACCCCTCTCCCTCCAAAGCTTGCAATCTCACATTCAATTTCTGAATAACAGAGAAAATAAAGTATGGAAGAAACATGCTTGGCCTGATGTTGTTGATAGCGATGAAGACGGGCTAAGTCTAGCTAAGTTGATGTGGGCCCTATCGGTCCGAGTTTTTAAGCCCACAACTACTTTTCTCGATCCAATCTATTCAATGACCCACTAACACCTAGCCTTATCTCATTTTTATTATTTCCTAGATCTCGTTTCTGCAACCCCTCTCCTCCCCCCAAACATTGCAATCTCACACTCAATTTCTCAAGAACAGAGAAAATAAAATGCAGAAGAGACATACTTGGCCCGATGTTGTTGATAGCAATGAAGATGGCCATGCAATTCGCTCTTGCTCCCGCTTCAGGCGCATTTTCATCAAAACTCGATTCATCCTCGCCCTCAATGATCTCCACCTCAACTCCATTTTAGTCTCAATTTCTCTCCTCTCTAGCCCTCTCTCCTTTCCCGCTACCCTCAATCCCATAATAGATTTGTTTCCTCGTAATTCCTAGTTGTCACACCTATCAAAAAACCCCGTAAGACATTGATCGAAATTCACTCAACCTCTTTTATGTTGGGAATTATGTTGGGTGTTATCCCCAACAGAAATCCCTTAAAGATCCGTAATTCCGTCCCCTAACAGAAAAAACTGTTGACTCAACACCCGCAAGCATGCATAATGACATCAACAATTTACCAGCGCCACACGAAATTCACTCTTTCGCCAAAGCCTCTTCCCAGATTTAATGTCTGTTTAGCAATTTACTTGGTCTATTGTGACTCCATGCATACCAAGCCAACAAGATCCAGTCTTCGGATGGAAAGGATAATGAACTTTATCATGCCATAAGCAAAGAATAGAACATGAAACGAAAAAAGACAACAAATTAGTCCCAAACAAACATAACTAGACATATACCGTCATAATAAGTTACCTGTGCAGGTCCGAGCCCATCTTAGGAAAGCTTATGTTATTTCTTCTCTGTTGTTATTTCATTCCCTTCCCAGATGGTCTCTGCAAGCCCTTCTTCTTCCTCCACATATTTCTAGGCATCACCATCGTCCCGGTTGTGCTCCCCATGCTCAACCTGTCAATTCACCATTTGCAAAAGAAAGCCAATGTTATCATCTTTGCTTCATCATAAAATACAAAACAAAAACAAAATCCACCGCCTACAATTGCTCGTTTTGTGGTTGGTTGCCTTGATCAAATGGATAGGCTGCATGGATAAACGAAATTACATATTGAACTGGCAAAACATCTTTGAGTGACATGGGGTCGGCATTGGCGAGTCCGGTCCATATTGATTGAGCCATTAGACTTGGAACCACCGAGTGGAAAAAAAGATGTCATTATTTTTCCATAAAATGTTATCCAAAATGCAAAATGATTAATAAAAATGCTCTTTTAACTATGCAACCCAACTTGTTTCATTCATAGAGGACAGCTACAAAGAAATTATATAGTTATAACCTATCTAAGTTTTTTCTTCATACAATAAATTATGTTAGTCGTTACTCGTGAGTAAAGTTTACTTGTACCTATATTAAATTATATCATGAAACTTTGGGAGCCACTCCCTTTATCACTTTAGCTTAGTGGATGTGACAATTGACATACATTTATGGAGATTAGTCATGCTAAACATGCAAACACCTCAATGGGGGTTGTCACGATTTCAATGAATTCGAGAGGCTTACGAACGGCAAAATCATGTTATGTAACACAGGATTCATAAGATTTACCGACATAGATGATACATAGATGATGCTGGAAATTTCACTCAAGCTTTATTAAATACCATGTCCAAAGTGAAATGAGGCTGCGCCCCTTTTAAACCAAAAATAAAAATAAAAATAAAACTCATTTGAAAAGATTAAATACTTTGTAAACTTGTTTACTAGCATTCAAGCTTATTAGCTGCTAACACTACACATGCTGAGCCTAAGAAGTATCACGGTGGTTTCTAAATGCTTTTTCTTCCTCTTCTTCAAAACATGCCCACAATTGCCATCAATCGATTAGATCGATTGGTTGCATTTTGGGGATCGACCCACCAGCAGCCACAACTTCTTGCTCCAGCTGCAATTCAAGTTCAAAACAAGCCAACGGATATCAGAACGATTCACAAAGGTAGATCGAAATTTACCTGTCTTCGAAGTAGATCAGTTTGTTGGAGAAATCTTCTTGAAGTGTTTTGAAGCTGAAAAATCGTTCGTATGAGATCCGTTCATCTACATTTCTCTCACAGGTTAGCATCATAATCATCAAATTTCTTAAACTTGACGACCACCACAGAAGTAACGAAATGGACCCTTTGAACCATACAAGTCCCTTCGACACTATCTCGACGAGTTTCAGCTCTAGATTCTATCAGGTTGCATTTGCATGATTAGAGTGTGTCTGGCTTCGGAAGAGGCACATCCAACTGTGTCCTTAGAAAACTTAAGAGATATAATGCTGTAACACAGGCATCTATGGAAGTTAAGAACCTCGTGAATACCAAAGAGATCAAGAAGGAAAAACCTTAACTAAAGGAAATAATACATGCTGGAAAAATGAGATTACAGAACTCTCCATTACAGCACTCAGGAAACAAGTCCAGTCTACTAGAAAAGAAGGAATCGACATACAACACAGTTATTCAAAATAAAAACTCACATGGAATTCTCTTTCGCGGTCAATGACAAACTCGGTGTTCGGCCCATACAATCTGACGGTAACGGATTCCTCATTTCTGCTTTCTTCTTTCACAGAAACCTTCAACACTACACCAAAATTCTCAATAAGCTCAAAAACCAGTCCAGGCTAATCATCTATCCCTATCAGCAAACGATGATCGCAACGTACACACTACAATGAAATCGTCGCATTTTACTTATAATCACACCACATTGAATATGATTCGGCATCGGAGGCGCCGAATCGGGGGCGAGACCAAGCCGGCTCAGCGCCGCCGGGGCCGAAATAATACCCGTCGTCGTCCCACCTGACGTGGGGAGGGGCATAGAAGGGTCGGCTGGGGGGGCGACCTGGCCGGGGAGCCAACTCTCCGAATGGCTCGAAGAAGGAAGCGAAACCCTAGAACGAGGGTACGCCTCTGACGATGAAGGGGGGGGGCGGCGTACGGGGCAGCGAAGGTGGCGATGCCAACTGCAGAAAAGTCGACCACCGCAATAAGCACAAAGCATCAGAAACAAAACACAAGAAGCCCTACCTGCTGACCAAATGGCGCACCACCATATGCAACATCAACCTTCACAACGGTTTGATATGCAAACTTTTTCGCCTCTTCATATATCTGCACAGTGAAAAACCACACCACAACCTCATCGTAAGTTACGGCCATAATCATGGGTTGATAAAATGTCAAGCAAAGCTTACCCTTCTCATCGTGGGTCATTCTAAAAAATATCTAACGTACGATGATTCAAACCCGGTCACAATGCTTACGTCATGCAACTGTGACCCAACTTCTCCTTTTTCTTTTCCTCCCACAACCCAGAGAAAGAGATGGCGCTTACCTGACAAGCCAACTCCCTCGTCGGAGACAGAACGAGGCCCGAAGGACACGCGGTTCTTCTCGACGACGGGTGCCTGTCTCTCTTCGAGCCCTCGCGCAAGACCCCGAAGACGATCGGCAAGCAGAAGGCGGCCGTCTTGCCGGACCCGGTCTGTGCGCACGCCATGAGGTCGCGCCCGGCGACGGCTATCGGGATCGCGTGACGCTGTATCGGCGTCGGCTTCGCGTACTTGCAACGCCTGATGTTCAGGCTCAGCGCCTCCCCCAAGTCGATCTCCTCGAACGTGCCCGCCGGCGGCGGGACGTCGGAGCCGCTGGCCTCCACCGGCACGTTCTCGTACGCGGCGAAGTTGATGGCCCCGCCGCCGGCGTCGTCGCTCTCCTCGACGACGACCTCGAGGTCGCGGAACTTGGCAGCCACGTCGAGCGAGCCGAAATCCCGCTCGGCGGCCGGGGAAGCGATCTCCACAGCGGCGGCCGCGGGGGGCCCGGCGTCGAAGGCGCCGAATCGGGGGCGGGACCAAGCCGGGTCGGCGGCGCCGGGGCCGAAATACCCGTCGTCGTCCCGCCTGACGTGGGGAGGGGCGTAGAAGGACCCGCCGGGGGGGCGACCGGGCCGGTGAGCCGGCTCGCCAAACGGCTCGTTCCACGCCATCTTCTTAGCCTTCACCTGCAGCGTAAAGCTTCACCCGGAGGAACAGGCAGACCGCCAAGAATGGAAGCGAAACCCTAGAACGAGGGTACGCCTCTGACGATGCGGGGGGGCGGTACGGGGCAGCGAAGGTGGCGATGCCAACTGCAGAAATGTAGAGAGAGAATTGGTGTTTCTGGGGCTTCATCGTCTCGCTCTCGCGTACGGGATCTCCTAGAGAGAGAGAGAGAGAGAGAGAAAGAGAGGAGATTTGAATTTTTGATTTGTTGCGGAGAGAGAAGGGGCGAAGTGGGCGAGCCACGTCGCACGATCTCCAGATTCAGGAAGAAAATTTCTCGGAATTATTTGCGCAGTAGCGATAGAGAGAGAAAGAGAGAAGGCAGAACAGAACAGGGACATGTTGTTCATTTAATGCGGGGAATGCGCGACGTGGAGAACAAGTGAGACAGATGAAGAACTTTAAACAAGATCAAGTGATCAATTCTGAAGATGATTTGTATTTCAGAATAGCGATCATATCATTGTATCTTAGTACAATTGAAAGACAGAATATGAATACACTTTCTTTGTTCTATCTTCTAAGATCAATTGTACTTAACTTGCTTCAGCATTACGGACTTGAGCTGTTCTTCATTCTCTGGAGCTCTCTTCTCTTAGTATTGAAAACCTCTTCAGCATTCGTTGATGATCTTGATATCTTGATCTCTCAACTCTTGCTCTCTCTCTGTATCTTACTTCTATCTATTTGCATTACCTTTTTTTTATGTTAGGCAAAGCAGAGTATTTATATCAAGAAATATAACAGAACTTGGTTACAAAGGAAAACTGAATATAACTACTTTAACAGAAAAGCCTAATTTACTAAGCTTAAGACTTTGGCGATCCGAGTCATTGATTCTTTGAGCATCTTCGTTCATTGATCGTCGATCCAGGCTTGTCTTCTTTATAAGATCTTTGCCATCGATTTGACTTTATGACTTAGCGATCCAAGTCATTTGCTGGTGATCCGAGTCCTCTGTTTTTGCTTTACCGTATCGCCGAATCCTTCGTTTTTGTTTCGCATTGAGCATCTTTGTTCCTTTCTGCATTGAGCATCTTTATTCCTCTATACTTAACATCCCCCGCAAATTGGGAAGGACTCCCATTCCTAATTTGGTGCGAAGAGACAGATAAGCCGAGTGAGAAATGGATTTAGTGAATATGTCGCTACTTGAAGATGACTGGGAACATGTTGGATAGAAATGGAACCAGATGATACTTTTCTCGAACAAAATGGAAGTCAACTTCTATATGCTTTGTTCGTGCATGTAATACAGATTGGTCATGAGGGAAATAGCTGATTTATTATCACGAGAATAATGATGTAGCTTTGGTGAGAGGAATTCCAATGTCACGTAGAACAAAACCAATCCAAGTTAATTCAGCTGTTGTAGATGCTAAAGCTCGGTATTCAGCTTCTGTAGAGGACTTAGAAACAGTAGTTTGTTTCTTGGCTGACCAGGAAATCAAGTTCGAGCCTAAGAAAGTGCAGAATCTTGTAGTAGATCGTCGAGTAGTAGGACAACCTGCCCAATCAGCATCTGAAAAACCATAGAGATTTGTTAAACTATTGGAGTGAAGATAATAGCCAAGATGAACAGTTCCTTTGACATATCGTAACACTCGTTTTAATTGATGAAAGTCGGCCATTGTGGGATGTTGCATCTTCTGACAGAGGAGATTTGTTGCAAATGCTAAATCTGGTCGAGTGATAGTTAGGTATTGAAGACCACCTACCAAGCTTCTGTATTCAATAGGATCCAGCAGAGGAACTTCAGCATTTGTCATAGCAATTGGCCGTAGTGGCAAAGGTGTGGAAATTGGTTTGCAATCTATCATATGTGCCCGTCGAGTAGGTCGACCGCATATTTTGTTTGACATAAGAACAAAGTCTCAGAGAGTATGTTTTACTTCAATGCCTAAGAAGTAATGAATATAGCCGAGATCTTTCATTTGGAAGTGAAGACTAAGATTCTGGATTAATGCGGTTAAGAGTTGAGGAGAGCTTCTGTTAGAATGATATCATCAACATAAAGAAGTAATAATACCGTATCGATTTAGTATGAAGCACAAATAGAGATGGGTCACCATTTGACACTACGACAAAGCCAAATTCAAGAAGAAAGTTGCTGAATTTGTCAAACCAGGCTCTTGGTGCTTGTCGAAGACCGTATAATGACTAGTGAAGAAGACAGACATGGCTTGATTTTTGAGAATCAATGAAGCCAGGTGGCTGTTCCATGTGAACAGTTTCATTTAAATCTCCATGAAGGAATGCATTCTTCATATCAAGTTGGTGTATTGTCCATTGTCTTGTGAGAGCTATAGAGAGTACTATGCGAATTGTAGCATGTTTTACAACCTGGACCGAATGTTTCAAAAAATCCGGTCCCGCTTCGATGGAATCCTTTGGCTACCAGACGAGCCTTGAGTCTTTCTAGACTACCATCTGGTGTGAGTTTGGTCTTAAAGACCCACTTACAGCCTACAACATTCATCTGGTCTGTTCTTGGAACTAATGTCCAAGTATGATTATTATAGAGAGCATTAATCTCTTCTTGCATAGCATTGTACCATCCTTTATCAGCTAATGCAGACTTAATGGATCTTGGTTCCATAGGAACATGATACTCAGCCAAGCAAGCATATTTTGGATTTGGCTTGATAATACCTGATTTGAGTCGGGTCTGCATAGGATGACTACTAACATTTCTCTGAGAAGAAGATAGATCAAGAGTATGTTGTTCTGTGATAGAGCTATTATTGATAGGCAGAGTACTTGAGAAAGATGAAGAACTCGACCGATTGAGTTTCGTGATAGCATCATTTTGCCTTGATGATAGAGGAGTATCTTGGAACCGCATTGATGCGATGAAGTCTTGATGTGTCTCCTCTCTTTCATAACTATCCATAGTAGGATGAGATTGACTTCTTCCTGCTGACTGATGGGAAACACTTTGGTTTGTAGTGTCAGAGTTTGAAGATTCGAGTAATTGGACTCCTTCAATCCATTGTCTATACAAAGGAGTATATTGACCATATTCATTGATCACGCTTTTTGTGAAAGGAAATAGTGCTTCATCGAAGGTAACATTTCTACTAATATATATACGATTATCAGTAGGTACAAGACATCTATAGCCTTTATGCACATCACTATATCCGAGAAAAATACAAGTGAGTGATCTAGGATCGAACTTGTGTCTTGAATATGATCTTAAGCACGGATAACATGCACAGCCAAATACCCTTAAATGATCATATTGTGGCTGAGTATTATGAATCTTTCTATATGGTGTATCCATTTTTAGCTTTGGTGTTGGAAGTCTGTTTATAATGTAGTTTGCAGTAACAAAAGCATCTACCCAAAACTTCGGTGGGATCTTGGAATGATATAACATAGCCAATCCCAATTCGACAATATGTCTATGTTTTCTTTCGAAACTCCATTCTGTTCGGGAGTGTGAGGACAAGATAATCGTTGTTTTATTCCACACTTTGCGATGATCTTGAAACCTTCTACTTACAAACTCTCCCCCTCCATCACTTTGGAAAACTTTGATCTTGTGACTGTATTGTCTTTCGACTAATGTCTGGAATTGAATAAAGATATCAAAGAACTCAGATTTCAACTTCATTGGATATAACCAACTGTATCGTGAGAAATTGTCAACAAAAATCACATAGTATCTAAACTTTTGAAATGAGTCTACGGTGATGGTCCCCGATGTCACAAAGGATCTTTTCTAATGATGAGGTTGATATAGAGTTTGACAAAGGGAATGATAGAGCTGTGCTTTTCGCTATTTGACAACTGCTGCAAATTTTTGAAGGAACTGAAGTAACATGAATCAGTTTCTGATGATGTAGATAATCCACTATTTGAGTATTGGCATGAGCCAATCTTTGGTGCCATACTTCTGCATTGACTTTCCTCTGTCTTTGGGTGAAAAAGGCTGCTGCAGTCCGTGTATTGACTTGATAAAGGCCCTTAGTCTTCCTTCCGAGCTGAGTTGTTGCCTTGGTATTGTTGTCCTTTACATAAACACCAAGTTTATCAAAGATAAATGTGCAAGGATAATCATCGAAGCTTGGACACAGAAAGAAGATTCTTCTTTATTTCTGGTACTATAAGAACATCATTAAGTGGTAATGTATTTACTTCTGTTTTTAGGTAAGTGTTACCAATGTGTGTAATAGGTAAACAAGATCCATTCCCAACCATTACTTTGTATCGAGACCTTGATATTTAGAAGAAGTATGAAGAATACCGAATTCGTCGATATGAGCAAAGGGCTCCCGTGTCGGGATACCATTCACTTCCTTTTGGATCTTCGATATGAATTGTCTTTGTCGAGCTGCTGGAATCTCTTCTACTTGATAGGAATTGTCAAACCGGTACCAACAAAATGGAGAGCATCATGCCCAGGTCGCTTACATATTTGACATTCTAGTCTAGTAACCTCCGTGTCTTTCTCATCCCGCAAACTTTTTCTTGAGTTTAATAGAGGAGGATAAGATTTGTTGTTTTGATACCTTTGAGATTGTGTGGCATAAGGTCGAAATCCCCGTGCTTTGTAGGAAAGGCATTCTTTTGTCTTAGATATTGATCTCCCGGCCTTTGAAATGCTGCATCTTCTCTATAATTCTGATTTCTTTCGGTATAACCAAATGCTCGTCCTCTATTATTAGCGCCGCGACCAAAACTACGGCCACCCCGTAACCTCCTCTCGAGCTAGAAAACCAGAGGTTGTGAAAGATATTCTTCATCGCACTTTCTTTAGGATACATTTGAGTCTTCCTTTGGCCGAGATAGGCCGGACTAGGATTAAACTGCTTCGGAATAGGTCTTCATTCTGGATTCAAATCTCTCCGGTTGAGCTATAACTTCATCATAGTCGGTTTGAGGCTTCAAACAATATATGGTGGTTCGAAGATTCTCATATTCTGGACCTAATCCTTCCAAAGATACCAAAGATCTTGGTTATTTCATCTTGGTTTACCAATAGCATTCAACGGTCACATATAGTTTTGTATTCTCGAGATAAGTAGAGAGGTTTTGATCAAGTTTCGGCATGACCGTAGTTTTCCTATAAGCTCGAACTCCTTTGCTATTGATTTTTGTGTAAATCGTTTTAGAAGAGACTGCCAAACCTCAAAGGATGTTTCTAAACCAATGATTAGACTCAGAATATTCTCTGTAACAGCCCCACTAATCCATGATGATATCAATTGATCTGTTCTTGCCCAATCAACATAATCAGGATTAACAAGTTCTGAGTCACATCCTTCATCATCACTTTGGAACATTCGTGAAGGAGCAACAACATCACCATTCACAAAACCGAAGAGGTCTTGACTCTTCAGAAACCTTTGAATTTGAGCTTGCCACAACAAAAAATTACCTTCGGCGAGCTTGATTGTAACAAAATTTGAGATGTTTACGTGAATTGGAAAAAGATATTTTGGTGTTCTTATTGCCATTGCTTTGTAAGCTTTCAGATCAAACCAAGCTATTACACAAACAACCTATGGCTCTGATACCATGAGAAAGATGAAGAACTTCAAACAAGTGAGACAGATGAAGAACTTTAAACAAGATCAAGTGATCAATTCTGAAGATGATTTGTATTTCAGAATAGCGATCATATCATTGTATCTTAGTACAATTGAAAGACAGAATATGAATACACTTTCTTTGTTCTATCTTCTAAGATCAATTGTACTTAACTTGCTTCAGCATTACGGACTTGAGCTGTTCTTCATTCTCTGGAGCTCTCTTCTCTTAGTATTGAAAACCTCTTCAGCATTCGTTGATGATCTTGATATCTTGATCTCTCAACTCTTGCTTTCTCTCTGTATCTTACTTCTATCTATTTGCATTACCTTTTTTTTTATGTTAGGCAAAGCAGAGTATTTATATCAAGAAATATAACAGAACTTGGTTACAAAGGAAAACTGAATATAACTACTTTAAAAGAAAAGCCTAATTGACTAAGCTTAAGACTTTGGCGATCCGAGTCATTGATTCTTTGAGCATCTTCGTTCATTGATCGTTGATCCAGGCTTGTCTTCTTTATAAGATCTTTGCCACTGATTTGACTTTATGACTTAGCGATCCAAGTCATTTGCTGGTGATCCGAGTCCTCTGTTTTTGCTTTGCTGTATCGCCGAATCCTTCTGTTTTTGTTTCTACATTGAGCATCTTTGTTCCTTTCTGCATTGAGCATCTTTATTCCTCTATACTTAACAGAGAAGTCACAACAACTTTTCCCCGAATCCCCCGGGCCGAATTGACCGAACTGCCTTCCACGCTCACCTTTTCTTTTTAGCTCGGTCTTCCCTTAATTCCTCATCGCCAGCTGCTTAAAAGCGCCTTAATATCCTCGTACATGAATAATACTGACATACGAAATTCCGCAAGTTTTTTTTTTATGCATTTTTTTAAAAGACAAAAGTCAAGGCACAAAAGAGAAAATTTTCGTGGAAGCTCTCTCATGCCTCCCCCCTCTTGATGCCTAGCTTTGGATGCAAGGAAGGTTGCAATACGTCACCCTTTTCCAATCTTGTCAGCGTCCGAACTATTATTTGTATTTTGAAGGCTACAAAAGTTATATGCGACTCCTTGGGACTTGAAAAAGGTCAATTCAAATGCATGCGAAATGCTAATATTGAAAATTTAAGTAATAAATCACGCATCCTTTTACGATAAAAATAGGTGCCTCCATTATGATTCATACCTACTTTTGAGTCAAAATTAAGATATTTCAAGCCGATACGAATGACAATCCATCATGACATGAGAACACGAATTGCTAGTCCTCCAAGATACCTCAAGGATACTCGGAAATTATGTGGGTAGAAAATGCATGAGGGTACAATGGAGGATCAACGTAACCACAATTGGTGGGTCTAATTACTTTTTCCACCCCTCTGATCGTTAATTGATGGTCTTTTGAATGGATTTGAAGGTTTATATGGATTGACTTTCATTTTTTTTTATCTAATCAAATCTTAAGTTTCACACGTAGATTTGAATATAATTTTTGTTTGTCTTTTTTTTTTAAAAACTAGAGTGATATTTTAAAATTTGGTTAGATTTTTTGCTTTTCATCTAAGTTGCAACAAAGAGGCCCATATTTATTTCTAGGACATATTGAAAATTATCACATTGGGAACGAGCATATAGAATATTTCATTTCACCTAATTTGACTACCCGAAATCATTACTGGCTGTAGAAAATTATTGAGTTAGATGATTAGACGACACTATGATAGTACTAGATTTTAGATTGGTCGAGTGATCAAGCATTTCATTTGAATATGTTATATGTCCATATCACATAATCTCTCAAACATATCAATTTGTAGGGCATGCTTGCCACTCTATAGGTGGAACCCCATATGATGTACGGGTTGGGTGGCAATTTATAATGTATTCACAAGGTTAAATTAGAGTATTATATTTTATAAAGTATGAGAAGAGATTAGTAGGCGAACACAGTGTTGCTTTTGCTTCCTTTTCCATAAACCTTCTAAAATGAGTAGCCTTAGGAAGTGGAGACCAGAATACTTCGTAATATATTCTTCCTATTTCATTTCAATAGTTCCATTCACATCTTCTGGTATACAAAATCAATAGACCCCTGAATAGACGTCGAAAATATGGGCGTGCATGACAACCATTATGTTCCAGAAATAGTTTCTGGAACAGAAATAGATTTTTCTATTTCTATTTTTAGAAAAGTTTCTAAGCAAAAATAACCGTTTGATAACGACACAAAATTTCTTTTAAAAATTTCGTTTGATAACGGAAAATTTCTTCCTTTCGGACGGCGGCGACGACCAACGACCTTTAATATAAAAAATAAAAATAAAAATGATTTAGTAACAAAAAATAATGAATAAAATAAAATAAATCATAAATAATTAAAATTAAAAAAAAAAATTCTAATGTACATCGTGAGGTTTGAGTACTAGATAGGATTATGCATGATAATATATACCTCAAATCTCATAACTTTATCAAGTGATACTCAAGAAAAAATCCACTCTGGGAAATAGTCATCATCCATGCACAGGGAGAAGGGATAAACAAAATCATTTATCAAACATGCAAAAAGTCTTTGGATGACATGAGTCAACATTTCTTAATACAAGCCACTTTTTTAATCAATGATTAGCATAGTTAATTCCCACTTATTAGCAAAATTACTTTTAGCCATAATAAAAAGCATCACATTTCTCTCATCTAGAGACAAACATGATAATATGATGAGAGAGTCATAATATGACGATCAAAACATGGATTTATATTCTTTAAACTTTCCAAACTAAGTAGCCATAGGTCACTGATATTGACAAGACCACAAGGACAAAGAAATGCGCGTCATTGCAAAACAGTGTTGCATGCATTTATCAAAACCAATTAATATTCAGTAATAGCATTAACCAAGACAAATCACCTCCTAACTCCACCAAAGATTGCACTATTTCAACCTTCCGGTCGTGCAGCAACTTCAGTACACTTTCCCGATGTTCAATGCGCAAACCAGTTTCCTCAAGAACCTGTGAGAGGCAGTAAGTGTAAGTCACAAGGCACAACTGACCACATAAGTATGTGAGAATGATGGGCATTAGCTGCAACTAACTGACCTCATTAGAACATGAGAGAAGCTTACATTTAGAATCTTAGAGCCATGTACTTAAAGAATAATTACGACTTCAAGATTACAATAGGAATTTACCCTTTCCGGAAGTTCAATGCACAAAGTAGTTTCCTCAAGAATCTGTGAGGAGCAGTAATTGTAAGTCACAAGGCACAACTGACCACATAAGTATGTGAGGATGATGGGCATTAGCTGCAACTGACCTCATTAGAACATGAGAAGCTTAATTAGAATCTTAAAGCCAGGTACTTAAAGAATAGTTACAACTTCAAGATTACAATAGGAATTTACAAACCACAAATAACCAAATTTATGAGGGATGTAATGTTGAATGAAGATTTAACACAATACCTCATTCTTGATGATGAAAAGTGCATTCCCTATATCATTAGGGGTTGATGTGTCCTGTAGCATCATTATACACATATTTGGACATAAGGTTTGAATCTCACGCTGCAAATCTGAAGAAGGCTGAATGCCAATCTGCGTATACAAATAAAGTTCAATAAATGTACTACAGCAAATTACCAACACATTACCAGAAATAAAACATTGCGACCTTGATGCTCAAAGATAACTCTCGGTGACGAGAATGAACAGCAGAAATGTGATTGGTAAGTCCCGATATAGAAAAAAATAATTACAAAATGTAGATTTACTTAGTAAGTTATATAAGCGGGCGATAGATTTGCTATATTTGACTAATGCTTCATTCGGTCGCTATCTTTTTCATGCTGGCTACTCGTCCACGCGAAGTGGTCGGTCTTCATATACAAAAAGAACCGCCGATTTTAGTGACTTGACATCCGTACGTGATTAATAAATTTGATTTGGCCACGAAAAATTAATTATTAATATGGTCCGTACTTCAATATTTCGTAAAAGTTGTATGACCATTTTTCAAATGGATAGTCTTCAAATCATGCATCCGTCAGGTAGTACTGACTACCCCTGGAGACAATATTTCCACGGATCTTAATTAATGCATCATATTGAATAGCTAAAAAAAGCCACAAAATACTTTAAATTATGTTGGCTGCGACACCTTTTCTCTAAATTTTTTTCCATGGCATCATAAACCAAAAACTTATACGATATCAAACATATATGATAAATTAATTCAATTAATGGATGATGGGCTACCTACGCTTTGCGTTTTTGCGCATGCATAGAGCTTTTGATCATGTCTTGATGAAAATATCGGAAATACATGAAATCTCGCAACTGATTATGATACGATGGAAATCAAAAGGTATTGACAAGATGCTCATCTAATAATAATATGTCAACTCAATGTATATCTTGTTTTTTGTTTTTTGTTTTTTGTTTTTTTAAACTTCCTCCTTTGTTTTTTTCCTTGATTTGGTGAGGATAGTGGCAATGGAGACGCTGAGGGTAGTTGCGATGAGGGTTGCGGTGAAGACAAATGAGAAAGAAAAAAAATTAATGAAGAGTAAATATGTGGCATGAGTGTAATGTTGGGATTTTTGGCATAGTTAAAAGAAAATTTGGAATAAATGTATCGTATGAATATAAGTGTGAGAATTTTGTGTCGCCAAAAAATTTAAGATAAACTACCTTGTTATGAATTTGACATTTTGAGTATAAAAAAATATTTTTGGAATAAAGGTGCCAAGGGATGGATTTTACCCCTGCACGGTAAGCGCATTTAATGCAATGACCGTGAGGCGACCTTTTGTTTTTCAACGTAAAAAATTTCAGCAAAAAACCTCCTAAAAACATGTAACTTTATTTTTGTGTGAAACTAGTCACGACGTTGACTCTCCACTTAGAATGCAGTATGCAGCATCTGGTCCGACTTGGAGTTGTTGCTTAAGAAGATGAATGAGAAGGCGAATGATCGCATTATTAACGCGTTGCAAAACGCGATCATAAAAGCGAACTAATATATTAACATGTTCGAAGGTAATATCTATTCGTTTTTATCTTCCATTAGACTAAACCAAACTAAAAGAAAAAAAATATATTTATATATATAGAATTTATGTCTAGGAAAAAGAAAAAATTCCAAATAGAGAGAAGCTCTATTGAGCAGATCTGGTTCTCAACACTCCTGGAAAGTATGCAAGGTCACTGATTTCTTCATTGTTGTCATATTTTTCTCACGACTGGACTCCCTTATGTTCCATACATAGATTTATTCAATCAGTCATCATTTTCTTTGTCATTTATTTAGACTGATGGTGGCGTCAGGGTTCCTTTGGAAAATGAAAGTGCCAGAGCACCTCAAGGAAGCTTCACGAAGGTAGACTTCTTTTAATAAATTCTTTCTATCGTGGTATTTCAGTGTCAATCGCATTCACTCATTGGACATTTCGCGGTGCATGCGCCACATCTTTTCTTTTTATATTTGCAACTAAATTTTTGCCTGTGTTTTTTTTTTTTTAATATTTCCTGGGAAGGTTTTACTCAGCTAATCTATACAAACCTGGTAAAAACCATTGTCTAGGATGTTATCTGTCATGCTCTGACCCGGGCATCATCCATTGAAAGCATGTCCTTTTAAGTTACCTCCATTGCTCTATAAATTTGTTTTTTGGCTTGGCCATGGCATAGGACTTGGAAGTGGTCAAAGGCCAGCCGTCTTGAGTGACTATTAGTGTGAAATCCTGAATTTTCGAAATTCGTTTTCGATTAAATAAATTGGGCTTTTAGTCGACGCACCGATAATGCTATTCTTTGAGCCGATCACTCATGAGATAACTAGACTATTTGGGGAAGCAATTAAGGAATCTAAATGCAATAGACTTGAGAATTTGACTAGAATTGACTACTCGACCATGTTGATTTGCAAGGGTCATTACAGCACTGTCGAAATCGATCAGAGACCGTAGATAGGTCGACTTGACTGAGATGTGTGATCAGAGTGTTGGTGATTCCACCTGATTGCAAAATACTCGTCGATCGGCACTATATCGATTTTTCTATCATTTTGGTACCCGGTGCCCATAATTGATAACTCGAGATTTTCATGACAATCGAGAGTCGTCAATGTGTCGAAGATGTATAATGTGACTCGAGATAAATCGATCACGGGTCAATTGCACCAAAAATTGCTAAAAGTTACTCGGTAGACTAGGTCACACTAAAAGCGCGCCGGATTGAAAATAACCGCGAATTTGAACCCGATTTCAGAAATTGAAAGTTCTGTGGTGTCACGAGCTATTTGAGAAACGTCGATTCATTCTCCAAGAAATTTTCAGAGATTCTAGGATTTTTACGGAATATCGATTCGAACGTCACGGAAAAATAACGAAAATTCAGATTGGCCGAATTGAAGAGATTTCCGACTTGCAAACCGAGCTATGTGACGAAGGAGACTTGTAGAAATTATGTGGGCTTTTTCTACATCAAAATTGGACGTTGAATTTGAGAAAATTGTTAAAGAAATTGGAGACCATAGAGTAAAATTCGGATCAAAGAGAGAAGGGCTGCATTTTGGCATCTTTTTGGTTTAATTAGTGAAAACTAGAAAGTATTAGGAGATTATGAAGATAATGTTGAAGGCCTAGTGGGACCAATCAATGATGAATGTGAGATATTTAGTTGGATATTTTGGGCTTCCTCTCCTCCTTGGCTTCTCCCGCACGACTCCTCCTTCACGGTGCTCCTTCGCTCTCATTTATCTCTCTCAGCTTCTGCCTTCTCTTTCATTTTTCTTTCCCTTGGCTGTTTCTCCTTTTTGTCATCCACGCTGCACGCCTGCAGCTCCACCGAAGACCACAGCCCCACGATCTCTCTCCCTTCGCCCATCTCCACTGAGTTTTGTCTTCCCACCACCATCATCATCATCCCATCTTCCACCATCACCCCACGTCCGTAGCTCATACCTCAAGTCAACCATTGAAGTTTAATTGACTGAAGAAGCCCCACAACTCACTGAAGTCCAGCCACGAAATCAAGCTGCCTCTCCACGCGTCCAAGTCCACCAGCGGAGTTCTCTTCGTTGATTCCATCTGCCAATTGCCGATTGAAGCAGCTCACGGCAGAAGCTGCCACCGTCCGTGACTCACCACCACCGAAGTCCCTTTGCTCGATTTCTTCAGCCCATTAACGCCGTGGACTTCATCCGCTCGAAGACTCCACCGCCAGCTGCTTCCCTGCTCCATCTTTCGTTTGTGTCTTCGCTAGCGTCACCTTCAGCTCGACGCTAGCAAAGCCAGCAGCCCACTCCCAAGATCGGCCCAGCAAATCCGCGTGTCTTCACGGCCCATCTTCAAGCCAGCAAGTCCCGAAGACCTGCAGCTCCGTTTCTACTTCAGTTGGCAGCGCTCAGTCCAGTGGATTTCACGGCCCAGCAGTTGGGCCCGTCCAAGAAACCAGAGAAGCCCATTTTGTTCAACCCAGCAAAGCCCAAGTGATTCAAGCTCAGGCCCAATTCCATTGCAAGCTTAAGGCCCACTTGAATTCAAGCCCAACTCAGCCTTTCCAAGCCCGCGAAGCAACTCAAGCCCAGTCCAATTTCAAAAGCAAATCTCAGATTTGGGCTGAGATTTGTTGGGCCTGTTTTAGGCCCGGCCCAAGTTCGTCGACGCCGCCGAAATTTTCGATTTCGGCCGCTGTCGCGTCGTCGTCACGGTGGACTGGTTTCACAATTAACCGGTGAGTTTATACTCTAAACTCTGCTTAGTAAGCTAATGACGTTTAAGGGATGTTTAGATTTATTTTATTAGGAATTAGGTGGTTAGTTAGATTAAATTAGAAATGTAATTATTTAATTGAGCATGTTAGGTGGTTAGCATGGTTTAGCTAATGCCTAAATAAATTGTACTATTTATCTAGAAGGGTTCGGGAATTTTTCGAGTCCGTATTGGTATTTAATTTAATAATTTTGGGCAAGGTTAGTATTTTTAGAAATTAAATTGAATTAATTGATTAATTTTCGAAATTAATTATTTATTAATTATTTTTCCGGAATTTAGGCCATGATAGCCGGTGACCAGAATTTTGTGTTGATTGCAATGATGTAGTTATATTCTGCAATTAAGTGTTAGATTATGCAAATTGAGTGCTAATTGGATTTTTGTTATTTAATTCCAAAATTTGTGAAATTCATTATTTATTCAGAAAATCCCGGGTGTCGGGTTTTAACACCGAAAATGGTTTTATATACTATATAAACCAGTGGGATTTTAAATTGGAGGATATCAATTTTTCTAGTGTGAATTGACCTTGTACCCACACACGACTATTTTATCGTGTATTTCTAATACGAAGAAAATAGGCTAGGTTCACTATTTTAATTGAGACATTTGAGTGCAATGTACACAGTGTCTTGGGCCGAGATTGATTGATCGTGTGTTGATTAAGAGAAACCGTCCTGGGCTATTAAGCTGGATGTTACCCATTCATTGGGACTCGGGTCGCAGTAGATTCTGGACCTACGTCCCTTCGGGTCAGCCGTCTAATTGAGAGACGTAGCCGTGCTCAAAGGAGGTGAGACGACGCCTGGCAATGCCAGAAGACCGCCAATAGAGTTGGCCGTACCCTTGAGGGGTGTAATTAACAATTGGAACGCATGGTTGTTGAGTTTGATGCACCCGATTATGAGACCAAAACTGTGTGACATGAAATGGGACGTATCATAATGGTTTGGCCTTATAATCAGGACCCCGGTGATTAATTGAATTGATGAGGTGTTCCAGTTGTTATGTGCATTGATTATATGCATGGCGTTATGAACTATACTGACATGCAGGAAAGGAAACTGAGGCAAGGTAAGTCCTCTATGCTAATTGTATGATTGCGTGGTTAGGATGCTTCTGGTCGTATTTCCCTCTTAATTGGGGTTTAGAGCTTAGACTCGCTGAGATTTCATCTCACCCCGTTGTGGGACAACATTTTCAGGGTCGTCGAGTGGAGGACCTGGAGCTGAGAGGAGATGATCAGAAGCGTAGGTCAGTTAGGACCGCTTCTTTCTGGAAGGCCAGTCTTTTGTAGTCTTTTGGCCATAGACTTTTGTACATGACTTGGTGTGAATATAAAAGCATGTTTGTTTGTGAATTCGTATCCTTGTTTTCTATCCTAAGATGATTACTGTCAGGGGATTTCTTTTCGCTTCCGCATGTGCAATAAAATGGAAAAAGGGTCAGCGACTCATTCTGGGAAGTCGCAAATTATTATCGACCAGATAGGGATGGGCATGCGCTCGGTGTTCGGGGTGTGACAATTAGGCTCTAGATTCTTTGATTATGCTAGTCGAAGACTTGTCAGGTCATGTCTTTACTTTGTTCTCAAGGCAAAGTCAATCTTCTTGAGGGAATCCTAGGCTTTAGATTGTCTATTATGTCACTTTAATATAGTGGCGATAAAATAGATATTTTTTTGAGATATAGGATTGAAATATTTAAAGAAGACGTTAGGCAATGGGAAGAGATAGGGAGAATTTAAAGTCTATAAGATGTGAGGTGAGTTGAGAAATGAAACACCCTCACAAGGATTATGAAACACATAAACTGGCAGCTACTGTGAGTTAAGACATAATTATTCGAGCAGTTTGAAGTTGATAAAGATCGATAGAACACCTCTACTATGTAGTTTGAAGCAAATATTTTATTTCTTTTGTGTACTGCCTTGGGCATATATATATGTAGTTAATGGCTTATATGTATTATTCTAAATACATTCTGCCAGTAAAATTTTCAGGTATTTCTTGATTTGTCACAAGGTGGTAAATATTGTGAATTCTCGATACCTAGACAATTTCATGCATTCTTGTCGTATAAAATCTGTACAGGTTGAGATTTTCAAGCCTAGAATGAAAAACGTGAATCTATATCAACTCTCGTGCAAGCTGAAGGACATCCATTTCCCATACGTTCAGGTTTGCTGAAATCATATCTATTTTTGTTTAGGGTTTTGTTAAAGAGTGCCTGCAGGGCCCTTGTTAAGCCACAGATTAAGGAAAGTTCACATTTTTTATGCACTGTTTTACTTTTGTTATGTGTAGTTAATACTTAAGAAATTGAAACATTTCATACAAGTATGCTTAGCAAGTGCCTCGGGGCACTCTTCAACAAGACTTGTATAGAGACGTTATTTCATTACAAGTGGAGAAAGTCATGCTGGTCTTTTTCTCTTGGCTTTATGGGGTTCATCAGCTAAATTTGGGAAAGAGTCATATCACTTTTTTGAAATTTAAAATGATGTCTAAATTTTCTAACGTTTTAAAGAGTTTTGCTAGATTTTTCAGACAGATCTGCGTTATGTCATCTTCATTGCCTGGAGTTGTGGTGGTGGAAAGTTTAAGTACTGCAGAAATTGGATAAATCAAACACTGCTGTTGATTTCTCCAAATAGAATATCGATGTGGTATCATAATTCCTGTGTTGCTCCTATGAAAAGTTACTGCTATGGCACATGCAATAATGCTATAATGCCATCACTGCACAATGTTCATAAATGCTGCTACCTGACCACAAAGTCGGGTTCAGTTAGCATTGCGGCCAATGTGGGGTATGGCTTTGGTCAATATTTTTTGAGTTCTCCCTTCTGGTGAATTCATAACTGTTACTTTCTGTATTACTAGGGATATCAAGGTAGAGCAATGTCTAAGATAGCAAGTAGTAGGTAAAATGATTTTTCAGAGTTATGCAAGTTTGCTTCTTCTTTGTAAGGATTACATAGGATACCTGAATTTGATTTATTTCTAATTAATTTGAATGTTTGCAGTGTGATGGTTTGTCGAATTTGAGGATGACTATCAGACCAGTCCATTTTGAGGTATGGAATGCACCGTTGGTGGACTCTAATATTAACTCCTTCGGCCACATAATGCTTTTGCTTTTTAGCTGGCCTCAATTAAGCTATGTAACTATGTTGTTCAGATTTACAAACAATTTCAGATTTCCTTGTTCTTGCTATGCCTACAAATATATTAAGTAATTTGAGAAGGTTTGCTATTTATAGTGTATGGTTTGCAGAAAAAATAGTACCTGTTATTGCATTTGTCTTTTTTGTCCACTATGAACAGGCAGTTTTGTACATTCTTAATATTGGGATAGAAAAGGCACAATCCAGCTATGTAACTATGTCGTTCAGATTTACGAACAATTTCAGATTTCATGTTCTTGCTATGCCTGCCTGCAAATATATAAACTAATTTGAGAAGGTTTGCTATTTAGACGCTTATGATATGAGCGTGTCATAGTGTATGCTTTGTTGAAAAAATAGTACCCATTATTGCTTAGTAGGATCTCAAAGTAAGCTTTTTGCACCATGAAATAAGTTTGTGCTTTGTCAGGTTAATGGTATTGATTTAGCTGAAATTGAAGGAGGGGAGGTTGCAATTACCAACTTGCATTCATGCAATGGTCCTGATTTTGTAATTCAAGTCCATTTACAATCACAGAGGACACTGACGCAAATAAAAAACTCGGTAAGTGTCTTTAGTTCTCTATCCCATTCTTTATAGAAGAGGAGACAGAGTTATATCATCTTTTATTCTAGGTTGTCCACCTTTTATCGTTCTTAGGCCCTTCTTTCATTTGTTGGCATCAATGCTCTTAGTACTAGTTTTACCTAAGAATGTCACTTAGATTGTGCTTTTCTCTAATATAAAATGCTGCAATACTTTTCAGGTTACACAGCAATTCACGAGGCTAATGCTTGCCTGAAGTGTGTCTACTTTCCTGTTGTTCAGGCATGGCAGTATATTCTAATAGTTTCTTTTCTTTTCAGTTTACTGTGGAAGTTGTTCTTAATATAAGTACTCCAGGGGAAGGAAAACATTGAGAGAATCTTAGAGAAGTTAGAAGCTGATGGATGCAGACCGGGTGAAACCTATGAATCTTTCAGTCGAGTGTTAATCCGACATCTTGGCCGACTGCTTCCAGATGCTCGCTGGGTGAGTTGTGGATCTTTTTGGATATTATAATCAAACTAAGAAAAGCTTATGAAACAAAAAGCCCTGGCATCTCCCTTGGATTACATAAGATAAGGATAGTGAGATGGGGGCATAAATGCCTAGAAGCAATAGCACATTTAATGGTCCTTAAAACTTATGCTGCTCCAAAATAGTACAGTTTACATTGTTATTGATCACACATCTTCAAGCCTTCATCCTTTTGGATACAGCCCCCAGTTAACAGATGGATATTTAAACCTCTCTTTTGTCGCTATCTAATCTAGTGGCCCAGTAGTCTTGCATAATCCATTTTCCCCAAACCATCCAAGAAGCGAGGTTTAGACACCTGGCCCCATGGTTATCCTTTTGGAAGTTGGACGACTATGACTGCGATTTAATGGATACATCAAGAAAGCAAGCATTCTGCAAACCTGGAAAAGTCTAATTAAAATATACAACAGATGGGGTTTATGTGATCCATATTTCCCGCCTCTAGTTGCCTTAATATGAAAGGTCAGACAGTCGTTGCTCATTCCTTGCATGAATTTTAAGCAAACCCGGTCATGTTTAAAGCTGGTATTAACTTTTTTTATTTTTGGCCAGGCTGGTTTATAGGTTTGATGAGACCATTTTCTTACTTCTATGTTGTGGCTGCTGGGCTGGGAATAGAAGACATCATGAAACCGGTTGTGCGCATTGCATGTTAGAACAATGGTGAAATGGCTTCAGTGCAACTCATGTTATCAACTCTAGTAAATTTTTCAAATGGTAACCCCACCAAATCATGCTCTACCACTTTCCTTGGTAGGCAATCTTGCCAAAACTTATAAGTCTATGTTGATGTGCTTGTACATCCAGCAAATGCTCGTGGCCACCCATTTTGTCTATGGCAACCACCAAAATGAACTTTTCTTGTTTCAGATCTTTGCCCACGTCAATTGCATTTTGATCATTTCTTATCCTCCCTTTTAGTGCATATATGCAAATGTTGACATCATCTTCTTCAAGCTTGTGAGTCAGCTAATAAGACCCATTTTTGCGGGAAACATGATTATACATGTATTTTTAGCTCCCCCCGTTTCGCTGTATTCCCTGGGTAACAAAAAAAAAAAACAGTCAAGGTTTTTTGTAATCTTCATTTCATATCTTGTGAAATATCATCCAACTTAAGATTTATTCCAAAATGAAGGAATTTCTGACAAGATTCACAAGAAAACACAAATACTAAACGTATTGTGGCTTATCTTATAAAAATTTCATGTGCACATTGAGAAGGTCCTATTTGATAAACTTGATCTAATTGAAAATTTTGGGTTAAATCGAGCGTCATTGTCAAGTGTTTGATGCTTCCACTGTCTCTCTTTAACTAGGGTAACTAATGTCCTCATGGTTGCTTTCTACTACAGGGTTTGCTTCCATTCATGGAGAGACATAAGAAAGGAGATAAAGCTCACTTATTTCGGGTGATCTTTCTTTAGAGTTAAATATTATATTGGAATGGTTATCACTTATTATTAGGACATTTCTTATCTAATGGGACTGCATTTTCTTTAATTCTATACATCATGATATGTCTTATATTTTGATGATGCAGAGACTGATGCTTTTCTCCAACACCTTACAAGGTGAGGGGAACTCTACTGCCTATTCATGGGCCATCAAGCTTTCTTAGAATACTTAATGTTCCCAGTTCTGACATTTTTATGTAACTTAAGACTTTCAAATGCTTCAATCTACTGAAAACATATGGAATAGGAACTAGAGATTTCTCATAGCAAGGCCAAACAAAGTGTGTTGTTTTGGTGGTGCAAACCAGAGAAGGATCACAAAAAATAAAAAATGTCTTCAGCTAATTCATGTGTTTCCATAGGGATTCTTCTAAAGTGTGCTTGTGGCATGATAAAGTTCATTGTTCTTTCCATTTGAAGACCGGATCTTGTTAGTTGGTATGCATGGAGTCACAATAGATGAAGTAAATTGCTAAATAGGCATTAAATCTGGGAAGAGGCTTTGGCGAAATAGTGAATTTCATGTGGCGCTAGTAAATTATTGATGTCATTATGCATGCTTGCAGGTGTTGAGTCAACAGTTTTTTATGTTAGGGGAGGGAATACGGTCTCAAGGGGTTTTCTATTGATAAATAACACCCAACAAAATCCCCATCAGAAAAGAGAGTGAGTGAATTTCAGTCGGTGTCTTCTGGGGGTTTAACCTATACTAGGAATTATGAGGGAACGGATCTATTATGGGATTGAGGGTTGCGAAAGGTGGAGATCATTGAGGGTGAGGATGAATCAAGTTTTGATGAAAATGCGACTGGAGCGGGAGCGGGAGCGGGAGCGAATTGCACGGCCGTCCATCAACAACATCGGGCCAAGTATGTCAGGAGAGGGATTGTAGAAAATAACAAAAATGAGATAAGGCTAGGTGTTAGTGGGTCACGATTGAATAGATTAGCCCGTTGTGGGCTTAAAAACCGGGACTGATAGGGTCCACATCAGTTAGCCCTATCAACAACATCGGGCCGAGCATGTCTCTTCCACACTTTATTTTCTCTGTTATTCAGAAGTTGGATGTGAGATTGCAAGCTTTGGGGGGAGAAGGGTTTTTGCAGAAACGAGGTTTAGGAAATAATGAAAATGAGCTAGGTGTTAAGTGGGTTATGATTGAATAGATTGGGCCGGGAACAACAATTGTAGGCTTAAAAACTTGGACTGATAGGGTCCGCATCAGCTTAGTTGGATTGGATCCTTTGACTCAATCCGATTTTCTTTTTGTTGATATTAAAAAATTAATAATAAAAACTAGTCTCGTTATTGGATATGCTTGCAATTACATCTTCTCGAAGATTGAACTAGTGCATGTCATGTTTTGGGAGGGAGTAACATCGTTGATGTTGCTAGCCATTGTGTTATGTGCTATGCCAGAATCACAGCGCCAGCTCATATACACGCCGCAAATATTGGAGAAGATTGGAGTCATAAATATTAATGAGAATGTCATTTGGATTGTTTTAATTGATCTTCGAAGATTGTATGTGCCCTTGTTGTCGCTTATGTTAAGACTATATGCGCCCTTGTTGTCGCTTTGCGACGACAATTACTTTTGATCGATATTGGTGGGATGGCCCTTATTAGTCTTGGTAGTTGCCTGATGAAGATTGACCATATTAGTCTTGGCGACTAGAAAGTGCAAGAAATCAGGTGAGAAATTTGGGTAGGGATTTGTCCCTCAACCCGATTCACTTGACTCGATTTGATGACCCACATTCATGGTTGGTGGGCTCCCATCAATTTGGATGTGGCTTTGGATGTCGCCAAGACTAATATGGTCAATATTCATTAGACAACTGCCAAGACTAATAAGGGATACTACCATCCCACCAATATTGATCAAAAGCAATTGCCGTTGATTGTGTTGGTCAAGCAGCAAAGCGGCAACAAGGACGCATACAGTCTTCAGAAGGTCAATTAGAACAATCCAAAGGACTTTCTCATTAATATTTATGACTCCAGCCTTCTGTAATATTTGCGGCCTGTATATAAGCTAGCGTGGTGATTCTAGTATGGCACATAACACAATGGCCAGCAACGTCAACAACGTTACTCCCTCCCAAAACATGACACACCACTCGTTTATCTTCGAGAAGATATAATTGCAAGCGTATCCAATAACAACACCAGTTTTTATTATGAGTTTTTTATTTATTAATTTTTTAATATCAATGAAAAGAAAAACGGATCAGTTCAAAGGGCCCAGCCCGGCTAAGCTGACGCGGACTTTCTCGGTCCGAGTTTTTAAGCCTACAACTGCTTTTCTTGACTCAAATTTATTCAATCCTAAGCCACTTACCACCTAGCCTTATCTCACAATAGACGAAGTAAATTGCAAAATAGGCATTAAATCTAGGAAGAGGCTTTGGCGAAATAGTGAATTTCATGTGGCGGTAGTAAATTGTTGATGTCATTATGCATGCTTGCAGGTGTTAAGTCAATAATTTTTTTTCTGTTAGGGGAGGGAATTACGGTCTCAAGGGGTTTTCTATTGATAAATAACACCCAACAAAATCCCCAACAGAAAAAGAGAGTGAGTGAATTTCGGTAAGTGTCTTACGGGGGTTTAACCTATACTAGGAATTATGAGGATCTATTATGGGATGGAGGGTTGCGGGAAAGGAGAGAGGGCTGGAGAGGAGAGAAATTAAGATGAAAATGGAGTTAAGGTGGAGATCATTGAGGGCGAGGATGAATCAAGTTTTGATGAAAATGCGACTGGAGCGGGAGCGGGAGCGAATTGCACGGATGTCTTCGTCGCTATCAACAACATCGGGCCAAGTATGTCTCTTCTCCACTTTATTTTCTCGGTTCTTCAGAATTGAGTGTGAGATTGCAGGGTTTGGGGGGAGGAGAGGGGTTGTAGAAAATAATAAAAATGAGATAAGGCAAGGTGTTAGTGGGTCACGATTGAATAGATTGGGCCGAGAAAAGCAGTTGTGGGCTTAAAAACTCGGACCGATAGGGTCCACGTCAGCTTAGCTGGGCTTAGCCCATCTTCATTGCTATCAACAACACCGAGCCGAGCATGTCTCTTCTACAGTTTATTTTCTCTGTTATTCAGAAGTTGGATGTGAGATTGCAAGCTTTAGGGGGAGAAGGGTTTTTGCAAAAACGAGGTTTATGAAATAATAAAAATGAGATAGGTGTTAAGTGGGTTAGGATTGAATAGATTGGGCCGAGAAAAGCAGTTGTGGGCTTAAAAACCCGGACCGATAGGGTCCACATCAGCTTAGTTGGATTGGACCCTTTGACTCAATCCGATTTTCTTTTTGTTGATATTAAAAAATTAATAAAATAATAATAATAATTGGTGTCGTTATTGGATATGCTTGCAATTACATCTTCTCGAAAATTGAACTGGTGGCGTGTCAAGTTTTGGGAGGACCATTGTGTTATGTGCCATGCCAGAATCACAGCGCCGCTCATATACACGCCGCAAATATTGGAGAAGTTTGGAGTCATAAATATCAATGAGAAGGTCCTTTGGATTGTTTTAATTGACCTTCTGAAGACTGTATGTGCCCTTGTTGTCGCTTTGCTGCTTGACCGGCACGGTCGACGACAATTACTTTTGATCAATATTTGTGGGATGGCTTTTATTAGTCTTGGCAGTGGCTTGATGAAGATTGACCATATTAGTCTTGGCGACGAGAAAGTGCAGGAAATCGGACGAGAAATTTGGGTAGGGATTTGTCCCTCAACCCGACTCGCTTGACTCGATTTGATGACCCACATTCATGGTTGGTGGGCTCCCATTAGTTTGGATGTGGCTTTGGATGTCGCCAAGACTAATATGGTCAATCTTCATCAGACAATTGCCAAGACTAATAAGGGATACTACCATCCCACCAATATTGATCAAAAGCAATTGCCGTTGACCATGCCGATTAAGCAGCAAAGCGGCAACAAGGACGCATACAGCCTTCAGAAGGTCAATTAGAACAATCCAAAAGACCTTCTTATTAATATTTATGACTCCAACCTTCTCCAATATTTGCGGCATGTATATTAGCTAGCACGGTGATCCTAGCATGGCACATAACACAATGGCCAGCAACGTCAACGACGTTACTCCCTCCCAAAACATGACACACCACTCGTTTATCTTCGAGAAGATATAATTGCAAGCATATCCAATAACAACAATAGTTTTTATTATGCGTTTTTATTAATTTTTTAATATCAACAAAAAGAAAATCGGATCGGGTCAAAGGGCCCAACTAAGCTAAGCTGATGCAGAGTCTCTCGGTCCGAGTTTTTAAGTCCACAATTGCTTTTCTCGACCCAATCTATTCAATCCTAAGCCACTTAACACCTAGCCTTATCTCATTTTTATTATTTCCTAAACCTTGTTTCTGCAAAACCCCTCTCCCTCCAAAGCTTGCAATCTTACATCCAATTTTGGAATAACAGAGAAAATAAAGTAGGGAAGAGACATGCTTGGCTCGATGTTGTTGATAATGACAAAGACAGGCTAAGCCCAGCTTAGCTAACATGGACCCTATCGGTCTTGGTTTTTAAGCCCAAAACTGCTTTTCTCGGCCCAATCTATTCAATCGTGACCCACTAATGTTACGACCCGAACTTTGAGCAAATGCACATCCCTCAGCAAAGAGAACTTTCGTAGCCTTACTTTGCTGCATTATGTGAAGAAGTTACAAAAAAAATATATATGTTTCCATTTATATATTGAAAGGACTACTGCAAAGAAAAGCAAAAATATGGGTCTTTCAATTAGATGCAGAAGACAACCAGGAGGACATCTAGTCTAAACTCTAGGTATCAAATCAAATTTAATGTCCTGGACTTCTCAAAATGCCAGCAGAATTGGTTTCTTCTTCTTCTTAACCCAATTGTCAGTTTTCCCGGTTCTTTGAACTTTCTCTGGTTGTCTTCTCTTCATGAATAAAATATTCTACTGAGCCAAATGAACATATTTGGAATCGATTAAATTTGCCTACTTATGTAACAGACAAGGGATTCTAGGTCAACTGGGGGTGAACCAGACCACGACATCAACATATGAAACACCTTCATTATCACAAAGGCTAAGGTGGTTAGCCTACATTGTTAGAAAGCAAAGTGCAAGCGGACGAAATAAGTGGGGATTCATATTTCACCCATAATCACTTCCTTCTGACCTCTGATTGAGCTTATCAAAGCAACATTCTCCATCGACTTTGCTATGACAGAGAGACACTTGTGACGAGTAGGAACATTCACATTAGACCATAGATCTGCTAAGCATGTCAAACAACTATTTATTAATTAAAAATGCAAACACTATCGAACAATCAGAACGCTGGAAACTGACCTGTCTTGGACAGGAAGCAGATCCATCCCGAATTGCCTCAACAGCTCAGGCTATTCATCCAATAATTTCTCTCAAGTTGAAACCTCCACAGCATTACCATTAGATTCTTCTCGCTTCCCCAAATTCCTGGTAGGGGACTTTCTCAACATTGGCCCTTTCACAAATAAGTACGAACTAATGGGAAGGGATATCGTACCCAGGGGCCAAGGTGGAAGAAGCCCACATTGGCCAAGTCTACAATCTTAAAAATCTGCAAAACGATGTTAATCGCCAGGATCAAGTGATGACAAATCTATTCATAATTAAGTGAAGCGTATACAAAGATCATAAAAATTGGACAAGAAGGTACGACAATTCTCCCAGGGGCCATGTTCAGTGCCAAGCACACCCAAAAGTAGCACGAAGTAAAGGTTGCCCTTTTGAAGGATGAAGGGAGTAGATCCCAGAAAATATATAATTTGGACAACCAAGACGTAAATGATAATAAAAAGAAGACTTGTAAGTCCAAATTGATAGGAAAACAACATCATTCAAATCGTTAGCGAGTATTTAGCTGTACTTGCAAACGATAGATGAATCCTTAAATATAAATTGGATTTCAAGCTATAAAATGATGGTTTAAACTACATAATGCTGCATTGACTTGTTGCACCATAAGTATCTCCCTATTTTGCTAAGCCACTAAGATACATGTTTGAGTCAACAATTGAAAAACCTACCCCATCCATTTCTCCAACATGAACTTCCACATTTTTTTCCAGGCAATAGGGAGTGGGATGGTTACTTCATTGATTATCAAGCTTCAGCACACCTCCCTAAGTGAAATACCAACCCGGCAACATAAGGGCATTAAGCAAGTGGATGCATTGTCTCATGCCAAGCAGACAAGTGGACCATAGTGGAGCCAACCCAACTGGAGTATACTAAAGTTACGTGGATCCGACATCCATGCTGTTGACACCTAAATTGTGATTAGGTTATTAATTAGGTCTTATTTTCTTTTATTTTTCTTTTTTAGATAATAAATAAATAACAAAAAAAGAACAAGAAAAACAAATCAAAACAAAGAAAAAACAAAAGCAACAACCCCCTTTTTCTTCACGTGGGCTCGCACGATTTGGCCCACCCCCTCTCTCCTTCTTCTTCTTTCTTCTTCTTCCTTCTCCTTCCTTCTTCTTCTATGTGCCTCTGTGCATCACACGCGACGGCCGGCGACGCGCTCAAGGGCAGCCTATGGTAAAGAGGAACGGAGGTAGGCCGCCGAAGGCGAGGACGATGCACATGCGCCTTCAATGCGCGACTTTAATGCTGAGATGAGACGCCGGTTCAGCCGGGAGGTTTCGATCGGCAAGCCAAAGACCGGCGGCCGAGCTCCTCCGTCGACCGGACCCCCTCGCCTATAAATAGCCCCCGATGTCGACGACGAAGAGTACGGGCGAGCTCGGAGATCCTTCACTGAGAGACATTGGGAAGGGTCGAAGGGTGAGCGCAGGAGAGAGCTCGAAGTCGCGAGCTCAGCCCACCCTCCACCGAGAGACTTCGGGGAAGGCCGGTGGCGAGTGACTTTGAGAAGGTCAGATCCGGCCGGTGGAGGCTCAGATCTGGCCTGAGTGAGAAGAGATCGAGGCCGAGGAAGGTCCGGCCGAGGTCTACGCCGCAGATCCGGTTCCTTTTTTTTGCTGCGTGGTTGCCGCCGAACGCCGTTTGCCTCGGCCAAGTCCCAACGCCGTTGCCTCGAAGGGTTTGTTGTCGTGTTTCCCTACCCGCGAAGCCGTTGCCGTGATCGATCCGCCGAAGCTGTGATCGATCCGTCGAAACGGCGGCAGATCGGGAAGCTGGGTTGCCGCCGTCGTTGCCTAGTCTCGCCGTCACCGTCATTGATCGCCGCGACCTCCACCATCGCGAACCGTCCTCCCGCGCCGCGTTCTGTTCAAGAAAAGGTAAAAAAAAGCCGTTTTCCGTCGACCTAGCCGTGTCGCCGTCACCGTTGTCGTCGCCGTCGTAGTTGCCGCCGCCGTTGTCACCTTCGTCGTCGCCGCCGTAGTCGCCGTCGCCACCAAGCACCTCGGTTCCCCCAGCTTCGGCATCATGGATTCGCAAACCCTAGGGTTTGCGATTTCCGGTCATCGAATCGGATCCGGGTCTCGGAACCCGGAGTAGGGTTTCGCGAGATTCGGGGCGGCGGGAGTCGGGTCGCGATTCAGTCGGATTCGGGTAGGGTTCGCGGGGAGTCGGGTCGTGGAGCGGACTGTCGGAGCCCGGTTGTCGGGTCGGGCCGGGTGTCCACGAACACCCGGCCACGACGCCGTTTTTTAGGTTTTAAAAAAAAAAAAAGAGGAAAAAATCTGGTCGGGCCCGCAACGCGGGCCCGCCCGCATTTTGGGTCGCCGACCGGGTCGGACCCAACTCGCGAATCCGACCGGGTCAGTTTTTATATTATTTTAAATATAAAATAATATTTTAAATAAATAACTTATTTTCAAAAAAATCAATAAAATGTTTTATTTTCGAAAAATATTAAAACAAAAAACAAAAAATATTTTATTTTCCCAAAATATTAAAAATATTTTAATTTCCAGAAAATCGAAAAATAATAAAAAATGATAAAATTATTTTATTTTCCAAAAAATCAAAAAAATCAAAAAAATTTCATATTTTCCAAAAAATGCCAAAAATCCAAAAAAAGTCAAAAATTCATGAAAAAAGTCAAAAAATTTCAGAAAAAGCCAAAAAGACTTGTATTTTCCCAAAAATACCAAAAAATCCCAAAAAAAAAATCCCTTTTGTTTCTAAAAAATTAGAAAAAGACCTAGAAAATGTTTTTCCTCCCAAAAATGCATGGAAAATCCCTCGAACATCTAAAAAAGCCTCGGGTTTAAACAAAGATTAGGTACCGAAAGGGCATTAGTGATTAACTAGTGTAATCAAGTCCCCGATCCTAATTTCTCCGGTTGCGCAGGAGCGAGTACTTCTCCCGATACTTCGCTTGGGTTTCTAATCAACTCACCCCAAATCGATTAATGTCGACTCCATTTTAAAAATTGATTTACAGGTTAAAAACTTGGACCATTAAGGCGTGAATTGGTGGACTTGGGAGAGTCCGGGGCATAACTAAATTCTGCCGAGCCATTAGCCTCCTTAGGCGCCCGTGCCGATCCGGCGCCAAAAAAAAAGAGGTCGCGATGCCTTGGCGACTCCGTCGGGGACATTGAAGACTTAGGCTATTTTTATTTCGTTTAGATTCTTTACTTGACTTAGGTTTTTTCTTTATGCGAGTCAAAAGCTTAGAAATTCATTTTAATTTTGCTTAAAATAGATTATCTTGTGATTACAAACTGTTATGCATGCTTTACTGTTTTAGTACTACACATGGCACACACAACCCGGCCGCCATAGGATTTCTAGGATGGTATTAGGAAAGATATGACCTCGAACGCGAGACTGCGATGTAGAGGTTGCCTTTCTTTTCCCCGAATTTATTAGCCGAGGTTAAAGGTGTATGCTGCTAACGCGAGACTGCGATGGGCGGATACCTTTTTAATTTCATCAAGCCTTCTGAGTTAGAAATCGAGCTGCACGTCCCATGCGCATGTCTTTGTGCTTGCCATTTTTCTTTAAAAGCAAAGTGATTTCTTTACTTTTACTCAGTCTTTTTATTTGGCCCATGGCAATGTAGGATAAACTTTTCAAGTCCCAGTTTATATGTGATAGGGAAAGACAATATCCAGTTCATTCCTGCTCCCAAGGCGGAGTTCTTCAGATGGTGGGGTCAATTAGATCGGTTTGCCCAGGAGCACGTGAAGGCCAAAATTGGTCATCTCCTATCGTTGATCCAAATCACTGTTCGTCCTGAAGTCATACAAGCTATGGCACATTTTTGGTGCCCGAAGACAATTACTTTTATATTCGGTAGGTTTGAGCTAACCCCAACCCTGGAAGAATACAGCATCATCACTGGAATGCCTCTTGAGAAAAAGCTTGTCAAGCCATCGATAGGCGCCCTCCCATGGCACAGGTTAGAACGACTTTTAGGAACTGAAATCCATGTCATGAGACAAATTCTTGAAGGCAACCATAATACCTACCCACTAGAATTTATGAATGCATGTTTCCAAAATCAGCCTATGACCCGGAAAAGTGAGATTTTCCTCCTAGCCTTTTTTCGGGCTCATCATCTTCCCCCATCAAAGAAATGCCATAACTCCCAAGATGGCATGGATAGTTGATCAGATTTTAAGAGGGGGAATTATGTCAACATGATTTTAACTGAAACATTCTTGTCTTTTAATCGTTTTAAAGACAATTCGGAGAAAATCATGCGAGCCTCTCCCGAAATTTTACAAGTCCGGTTCTTTTCTCACCTAAGCGAATTTCGAGACTTCATGCGATCGCCTGAAACAAATGCTTATGGTTTTAGGACCGTACATTCCCAATCAAAGCTGTTTAAATTGGGTAAGCTTCTTAAGAAACCCAGCTCCTGAGGCATTCCAATGGTGTGCTGGTTGGTTCCATGAAAAGAGGGCCCGCTTTGCTTACATGCGCACCCGCCCAATTCCGTTACTCGGTCTCACCGGCGCCATTCCATACTACCCGTATCGAGTAGCACGACAATATGGAGCCCTTCAGGAGATCCCACCGCCTTTCAAGATGATGGTCCCTCCAGTTCTTTTCAACACAAGTCGTGACTATGAATTCAAAATTTCTACCGCTGAGGAAACCTGGGACAAGTGCCATCGTAAAAGGATTGTGATACCTGAAGGGCTTGAGGGAGAAGAAAAAGCCCACCACGCCTCTGCAGCCTACATCCACAACCATTGCATCCCGAAAAGATGGAAGCCATGAGTCCCTCACTTAATCAACGAGAGTAGCCAGCACGAGCAAGCAGAGTTCATGGAGAGGGATTTGGGAATGGACTAGATGCACACCTCAGAGCCAGTTCAAGGAAGTAGGCATCCTCGCAAGAACAAGGCTCCCCGTCGCATATAAATTGGCAATCGTGTGCCCCTTAGTGTAAATAATGTGAAAGTTTTGTCTTTTTGTTTAGGGACTCTTGTTTAATATCTAGTATTTCATCCTGTCTTTTCAATTTCAAATCTAGATGTTAGGAGTTTGCAGTCTATAAATCCTCTTTTGCTAAATAAAAAGCAGTTAGACCATTGCCATGGGTCAATCTTTATTTACTTTCGTGCTCATTCATTGTTTTCACAACAAACAGGTAATTATGAATCGCCGGCCACCAATCGCTCGTGATTGGCCTCATGCAATAGGACCCGATCGAATGATGTACAAAATCGTCTCATTAACATTGAAGACGGCGTAGGACAGGTGTCCATTGTCCTTCAACAACTCTCGAGACAAATGAAATCCACTCAAGCTGAGCCCAACTCTATAGTTGTCTCAAACACCGTCATGATGCCCACAAATTTGCCAGAAAATAGCCAGTACCATAAACAGTTTGAAAGGATCATGAAAAAGTTAAACCAGTTGCAAGAGCAGAATCCCATGGACCTGTCCAATTACGCCGGCATTGAGATCCCTGAAAAACTCAAAGCACCTGAATGCGAAAGGTATGCTAATACCTCCAGCCCAGAGACCTACTTGCAGGCTTACCTAGTTCGAAGGATGATTCAATCGTACCAATCGAACTTAACTGGCCCTGCCTTGCGATGGTATATTGTTAGGAAGATTAGTCCCCTTAAAACCTGGAGGGAATTAATTCATGTTTTCCATCAAGAATACGATATTGACATCACCCCTGACTTCACCTTGCCCTACGAAGAGCCAATGATCGCGGAGCACGAGGAGCTGTTAGCTGCTGAGATAGGAGAGGAGCATGTCAATGAAGCTTTGCATGATAAATGGGCGTTGAGCAACATCCTCACATTCTTGGAAAATTTCCCACTAGGAAAGGCAAAGAGCCTTTGTACGAGGTCAAAGACACAGAGTCTGTTCAAGAGTGGGGCACGACTGGACGACTCTCCAAGCTTACTCCAAGAGCTAGGGTCCAAAGAATACCAACCCCTATCAACCTAGAAAGTGAATCAGAAAGCGACGCTCTAATATCTCTCACTTCCCTGGACAGGATCGAGCTGGCAAAACGAAGGGCCTTACTCAAAAGGTCTGGACCGGGAGACAAGAAAAGAAACCTAAACGCGATCAATGCGGCATCGCAACGAGCCACCGCACCAAAGCTTCGAGCATTCCCAAGAATACAGCTTTGAAGGCCACCATCCTCTAGAGTACAACCCTGAAGACTTCCCGGCCCTAGAATACAATCCTAATGACTTCCAGCGTTATTTTGACAATGAAACTGACGATTCATCATATAACTGTTTCATACTCTCATCCGGGGATGAAGGTCCGTCAGAAGAGGAAGCATACGTCTTTATCCGCTACGATCCTAACGAAGTACTAAGCTCGTCCTCTGATCATGAGGATAGTTTCAACACTTCATCCTCATTCGGAAATTTTGACCAAGAAGAAAGCAATGGAGTAATCTCGGTAGAATCCAACTTTCTTAACAGAAAAATTCACCACTACAACAGATATGCAATGGGAAAACCAGTGGCCTAACCAAGATACATCAAGCCCGTCTTGCGCTCATAGGATCATGACCCCTGGAGAGATGTGGATACCTAACCTCCACAAATATAACGGCACCACTTGCCCCGTGGCCCACTTGCAGTACCTCCATGCTGAAATGAGTCGGTACTATGGCCCAATGTCATTCACAACTCAGGCCTTCCAAGAGAGTCTTACGGGATCTGCATTACAATGGTTCATCACAGTAGATATCTACCTTATGAGAGATTGGAATGAACTGTCTTCTGCATTCCTGCTTCAGTATCAAAGCCAGATTGGGACTGAAGTGCCTTGTCAGAACTTGGTTCACTTCAAAAGAAGATCAATGGAGGATTTCTGAGCATATGCAAAGAGGTGGGAGGCTTTTATGATGCAAATTTACCCTCAACTGGCCGAAGAAGAAATGATAAAGCTGTTCATAGGGACTTTACCTCGCAAGTATCGTTGTTGGTTGCATGGGTTGCACTTACATAGCTTCAATGAAGTGGTCCTCTCATGCGAATACTTCGAGTCTACTGGAGGCGAGGAACTCAAAGGCGCTTGATTTCAGAACCAACACTATCAAATCACTCCTTTACACAGGAGTTTTCATGGGATTTACTTGTTTTTATAATTTCTTGTTTCTTATTTTGTCTAGTGTGCTACTTGTTGTATTTTCCATTCCAAGTACTCTATTGTACAATTATAATATTTTGAGAGCATGAGGCAGTACTCCAAACTAGCCCAGTGATGTTATCCAACCATGAAAAGAAAATATCATCCAAGGAGAATACTGAGGGCTGGGCTTCCTTATGCTTTTTCTCCCCCAAAGACGTATTTTGAAAATATTTCATCACCCAAAAGCTTTTGTTAAAAAAAGATGATAAATTTAACCGTGTTTGTCTTTCTGACTCATTCGCTTCATGTCTCAGAAGATCATTCCCATCCCCTTTGACTTAGTGTGACAAGGGGCATTTGAAGTAAACGCATCAGACAAACTCGCCAAATTCAAAGACACCCTGCCAAGAAAACATGGGCAAATAGAAAGAATCATCCTACACCAAAAGAGGGTAAGTCTTATTCTCTTAATATAATTTGGAAATGATGTCCTCTCTTCTATTTACAAGATACAAAAGATGAAACGTAATAGGTACGGAGGCATAGAGTTGAGATCAAAGCATCCATGACATGCCTCACTCTTGCCCACTCCATCCTAAGCCAAAGGACCATATTGTCGCACGACGCGCCCAAAAACGGCTAGATGTTACGTATCAACTTCAACATAAGGAAGGAAGTCCTCCTCTTCCTTTTAAGTGATTACTTGTCAACGGGAGAAAATCTAGACGGTCAAGGCGATCTATGGCCCCACACCTTGGACAATGACTTTGGAATCTAGAAAACTTCACTCCGAGACACATGTTCTTCCAAGGAGTAGTTGCCATCACCGGACTTGGGATTTTGATCTCAGATTCCATAGAAGCTTGAGGTACATGACTTTGCTCAATGCTGTTAATGATGCTATAGTTAAAGATAGAAGAAGAAATTCCACAGAAGGAAGGCGTTGAAGATGAATCAACGACCAGCAATCATGCATATGTTGCCACAAATGAGGAAGGCCAATTGAAGGAAACATTGAACTATGCCAAGATAAAGAGGCCATCATCGACATTCAAATATCTTTAGGAGTTAGCACAGACAAACTCTGGGGAAGGGTAATTTGGTATCGTTTCCAATACTCCCACTATCTGAACCCGCTTTTGACTTATTTTCCCTATTTGACAGGGAGTATCACAACTCGATACCAAACTCAATGGTTAGGTTTGGCAAATCAATATTGGCCAAGCTAGTACGTGGAAATGACCCACATCAAATTTACCTGGCTTCGTGTAAAAAGACATGTCATCTAGGAGCCAATTCAGAGAATAATTGACCTAACAAAGCAAGGGACATAGGACTTCGTGTCCCCTCTCACTTCAAGATCACTTGACTATCAAAAGCAATGATAACGAATCAATGAGAAGCATGTCTTGTTTGTTGCAGGATCACCTGACTGTCAAAAGCAAATATAACAAATCAATGAGAGGCATGACAAACTCTCCCAAGCAAAATGGCGTCTCAAGTATTGCCAAAGCAAATGACAGAGATCCTTCAAGCCTCAATTCACCTTTAATTTTGGCCCCATTGATTGATCCATTTTCTCTTTTGCAGGGGCAAAAACAGAGATGCCCGATTAGATCCCCAACCTCGGCTGATCCTTCATGTGTCATGTCCCTAACCAATAGGAGCAATCTATCGACACTCATTTGTGAATAACCCTTTGTAAATAACTCTTTTGATATTCAAATTTCAACACATTTGTGAATACCATTTCACCAAGCAAGCACCCTTAAAGCTGTTAGTAAGTTTTTCTTGAGTAAAAACCATTCATTTTGAAAGTACAAACTCTTTCGCATCATATGCTGCATGCCTTTTCCAAATGGATTTCGCATGATGATTTTGTCTGTCTAAATCGCTGATTCCATTAAGGATTATTAGAATAGACGGCTAAATGAAGAATACAAGATTAATCAAGCATGCTAGATGAGGCGCGTCAGAATGATGAAAGGCAAGCCATATCCTACACACAGTCCCCTATCTATACACTTGTGAGATGAGTGCAGAAGATTCTATGACTGCAGGGTAAAGAGTTCTCTCGCGAGTGGTACGATAACCAAAACAGTGAGAGGCATTTCATTGCTCACCCCTTTGAGCTCCTTACACTGGTGAAACTTCTGTCCTACCCCCGTCAAAGAACTACCCTACACTAGGGAAGATCGGAGGCGAAGTAGTATCACAAGGTGAGAAGAGAGATAGAAATTTTCTTGCTCGCACTTGCATCAATCTTCGGGTGTCTTTATTGCATATGAACACTCACGTTAATTTAAGTGCCTTAGAATGACGAAGAGCAATTCTTTCTCTACGCACTTGTATTCATTGTACAACTCAAGTGAGTCTGTAATCTTACTCTCACATCGAGACAAAATAGAAGTTACTACCATTTGAACAGCATAGCTCGGAGCGCTAGCTGCAGACGAAGACTCAAGAGTCTAACAACAGTGTCGTGATTGAACTTGCCTAGGCTAGTTCCTTTAACGACAAGAATGAAAAAAACATGGGCATAGAAAAGCAGTGTACCTGGTAAGAGCAAGGTCAATGCCCATAAAAGAAGAACTGGAATAAAAATAGGGGCATGAAAAAAGCGGTGTGCCTAGTAAAAGCAAGGCCAATGCCCCCGGACCAAAAATACAGCCAAGAAAAGTTGTTGTTGTGGTCCATAGAACCTCCATCTAACAAGAAAGATTAGTGACAAATGCCAAGACAGTCACCAATTCTCACCCTCTTACATGTGAGCCAAGTCTACGTTACATCCCATTGTAAAAGTCTCTTCAGACTATGGCACTTCAATTAACGTAGCATTCCATATGTCTATAAACATCGCTCGAAGAAGTACGAGCAAGATTACTCTATCTCTTTTCGCAGGATTCTTGACTTGCAAATCCGGAGACAATCATGCGGCACTCCATTCATAAGCCTTGACCTTGATGGTCCCCTTCGATGAGCCGCTAACCAAGACTTCATCACAGTTTCAACAAAGATCTCTCACATTGGTAAAGTCGTACTGTTTGGGAGAATACTCGAACCCCTGCTGACATGATGACAGTGAGATAGTGTGGTCCTTATGAATCCTGCATCAATGGTCATGATAGCATTTTCCATGAGAGTGAGCGAAAAGTCTTTTCAGACTGAAAGTCCCTCATTTGGCATGCTCAAGACATCTATATTCCAAATAAAGATTGTCTTTCAAAATCTTCCCCAGTGGAACTTAGATGATGCAAAACTGACAAAATTGTCATGCATAAATCACATTTAAACTCATGAATTTACAGCATATACAATCATGTGTGCATATTGTGCAAATAGCAGACATACTCTCAAAGATCGAGATATTGCCGTGTAAGCATATCCCTATCCCCATTTATCTTAAGGTACTTACCACTGTCTGGTACTCTCTTCTTCACACTCGACTTGTTCGAGTCGTCCCTTGAGTTTGGGTGCTTGCAACTGTCTAAGTATCCCCTTGTCTTTGACTACCCACCACTTGCCGGGTACCCCCCCTGTTTTTGAGTGCCTACCGTTACTCAAGTGCTCCCCCTGTTGACACTCGACCTGTTTGAGTTGTCTTTAGAGTATTAATACTTGTAACTAATCAAGTATCCCTTTATCGTTGAATACCTACTGCTGTCTAGGTATCCCTATTGTCTTTGAGTACCGGCCACCGTTCGGATGCTCCATTTTCCTGACACTCGACCTGTTCGAGTTGTCCCCAGAGTATTGATACTTGTGACTGATCAAGTATCCATTTATTGTTGAATACCTACTACTGTCTAGGTATCCCTATTGTCTTTGAGTACCGGCCACCGTTCGGATACTCCATTTTCCTGACACTTGACCTATTCGAATTATCCCAAGAGTATTAATACTTGTGACTGACCAAGTATCCCTTTATCGTTGAATACCTACTGTTGTATAGGTATCCCTATTGTCTTTGAGTACCGGCTACCGTTCGGATACTCCCTTTTCCTGACACTCGACCTGTTCGAGTTGTCCCATGAGTATTGATACTTGTGACTGACCAAGTATCTCTTGGAATACCTACTGTTGTCTAGATATCCCCATATCGTCAAGTACCCACCGTTGTACAGGTATGCTTTCTTACACTTGGACCTACCTGAGTGGTCTCAGATCATATCATTAAATACTTGTGTCCATTCAAGTATTCCAGTACTTTGTACACCTGTGGCTACCCAGGTATTCTAGCCCTTTTGAGTGCCTGCGGCCATTCAGGTAAGCATTGTGCTACATTCAAATTCCAAATTACTAGGAGGTGAGAGACCTTCATGAATATCCAAGGTACATCCTCGATATTCCCCATTACCAGAAGGTGAGAGACCTTCACGAATATGCGGGGCACGCCCTCAATATTCCCATTACCAGGAGGTGAGAGACCTTCATGAATATCCCAGGTACGTCCTCGATATTCCCACTACCAGAAGGTGAGAGACCTTCATGAATATCCCAGGTACGTCCTCGATATTCCCAACTACCAGGAGGTGAAAGACCTTCACGAATATCTCAGGTACATCCTCAATATTCCCCATTACCAGGAGGTGAGAGACCTTCACGAATATACGGGGCACGCCTTCAATATTCCCATTACTAGGAGGTGAGAGACCTTCATGAATATCCCAGGTACGTCCTCGATATTCCCACTACCAGAAGGTGAGAGACCTTCATGAATATCCCAGGTACGTCCTCGATATTCCCACTACTAGAAGGTGAGAGACCTTCATGAATATCCCAGGTACGTCCTCGATATTCCCAACTACCAGGAGGTGAGAGAGCTTCACGAATATTCGGGGCACGTCCTCGATATTCCCAATTACCAGGAGGTGAGAGACCTTCACGAATATCTCAAGTACGTCTTCGATATTCCTATTACCAGGAGGTGAGAGACCTTCACGAATATCTTAGGTACGCCCTCGATATTCCCCAATTGCCAAGAGGTGGGAGACCTTCACGAATATGCGAGGTACGTCATCAATATTCACAATTATCAAAAGGTGAGGGACCTTCATGAATATCCTAGGTACTCCTTCGATACCTGCGAATGCCAGGTATCCTCCAAGAGTTTGTACTTGCGATCATCCAAGTATCCCTTCGATGCCTGCAAAGGCCCAAATATCCTTCAGGTTAGTACTTGTGAATATCTAGGTACTCTTTCAATGCTTGTGAATGTCCAGGCACCCCCAACAAATCAATGCCCTGAGAAAGGTCGATGCATCCTCCCGAGAAAGGTCAGGTTCCAACTGGTGTCTTTGACAGAAGACAGACACCCCGCAAATCGATGCCCTGAGAAAGGTCGGCGCATCCTCCCGAGAAAGGTCGGGTTCCTACCAGTGTCTTTGACAGAAGTCAGACACCCCAACAAATATGATGCCTTGAGAAAGGTCGGCGCATCTCCCGAGAAAGGTCGGGTACCAACTGGTGTCCTCGATACAGATCAGGCACCTATAAACAGATGCCCTGAGAAAGGTCGGCGCATCTCCCGTCAAGGCGACCGAAGAAAGGTTCGGGTCCTAGACAAACAACTTATTGCTCTAACAGGCGACCGAAGAAAGGTTCGGGTCCTGGAAAAGCAATTCTCCGTCAAGGCGACCGAAGAAAGGTTCGGGTCCTAGACAAACCAACTTATGGCTCTAAACAGGCGACCGAAGAATGGTTCGGGTCTTGGAAAAGCAACTTCCTCATGTCACTAGGTAAGATGATGCCTTGATAGTTGCCAAAACTCGGGGTTCACACCCTATCTCACTCACTCCTAGTAAGTAACTACAGGTATCTTCTTATCTGTCTTAGTACGTGTAATGTTATATTGCTCATTTTCTGCATAGGACATTAGGTCTTAATCTATTGCATATGTATAGACAAAATTTAGGTATCGGGTTTTGTCTTTGAATGCAACCTCTGCGAACTCACCTTCAAAGAGGGGCTGTGACACCTAAATTGTGATTAGGTTATTAATTAGGTCTTATTTTCTTTTATTTTCCTTTTTTAGATAATAAATAAATAACAAAAAAAGAACAAGAAAAACAAATAAAAACAAATAAAAACAAAGAAAAAACAAAAGCAACAGCCCCCCCTTTTTCTTCACGTGGGCTCGCACGATTTGGCCCACCCCCCTCTCTCCTTCTTCTTCTTTCTTCTTCTTCCTTCTCCTTCCTTCTTCTTCTCTGTGCCTCTGTGCATCACGCGCGACGGCTGGCGATGCGCTCAAGGGCAGCCTATGGTAAAGAGGAACGAAGGTAGGCCGCCGAAGGCGAGGACGATGCACATGCGCCTTCAATGCGCGACTTTAATGCTGAGATGAGACGCCGGTTCAGCCGGGAGGTTCCGATCGGCAAGCCAAAGACCGGCGGCCGAGCTTCTCCGTTGACCGGACCCCCTCGCCTATAAATAGCCCCCAATGTCGACGACGAAGAGTACGGGCGAGCTCGGAGATCCTTCATTGAGAGACATCGGGAAGGGTCGAAGGGTGAGCGCAGGAGAGAGCTCAAAGTCACGAGCTCAGCCCACCCTCCACCGAGAGACTTCGGGGAAGGCAGGCGGCGAGTGACTTCGAGAAGGTCAGATTCGGCCGGTGGAGGCTCGGATCTAGCCTGAGTGAGAAGAGATCGAGGCCGAGGAAGGTCCGGCCGAGGTCTACGCCGCAGATCTGGTTCCTTTTTTTTGTTGTTTGTGGTTGTCGCCGAACGCCGTTCGCCTAGGCCAAGTCCCGACGCGTTGCCTCGAAGGGTTTGTTGTCGTGTTTCCCCACCCGCGAAGCCGTTGCCGTGATCGATCCGCCGAAGCCGTGGCGATCAGAAAGCTTGGTTGCCGCCGTCGTTGCCTAGTCTCATCGTCACCGTCATTGTTCGCCGCGACCTCCACCATCGCGAACCGTCCTCCCGCCGTCGCCGTTCCTGTTCAAGAAAAGGTAAAAAAAAAGCCGTTTTCCGTCGACCTAGCCGTCGTTGCCGTCACCGTTGTCGTCGCCGTCGTAGTCGCCGCCGCCGTTGTCACCTTCGTCGTCACCGCCGTAGTCGCCGTCGCCGCCAAGCACCTCGGTTCCCCCTTCGGCGCCGCGGATTTGCAAACCCTAGGGTTTGCGATTCCGGCCGTCGAATCGGATCCGGGTCTCGGAACCGGGTAGGGTTCCGCGAGATTCGGGGCGGCGGGGAGTCGGGTCGCGGTCGGGTCGGATCCGGGTAGGGTTCGCGGGGAGTCGGGTCATGGAGCGGACTGTCGAGGCCCGGGTTGTCGGGTCGGGCCGGTGTCCACGAACACCCGCCACGACGCCGTTTTTAGGTTTTTTTTTTAAAAAAAGAGGAAAAAATCTGAGTCGGGCCGAAACGCGGGCCCGTCCGCATTTTGTCGCCGACCGGTCGGACCCAACCCGCGGATCCGACCCGGGTCAGTTTTTATATTATTTTAAATATAAAATAATATTTTAAATAAATAAATATTAAATAAATAACTTATTTTCAAAAAAATCAAAAAATGTTTTATTTCAAAAAATATTAAAACAAAAAACAAAAAATATTTTATTTTCCAAAAATATTAAAAAAAATTTAATTTCCAGAAAATCGAAAAATAATAAAAAATGATAAAAATATTTTATTTTCCAAAAAAATCAAAAAAATTTCATATTTTCCAAAAAATGCCAAAAATCCAAAAAAAGTCAAAAATTCATGAAAAAAGTCAAAAAATTTCAGAAAAAGCCAAAAAAACTTGTATTTTCCCAAAAATACCAAAAAATCCCAAAAAAAAAAAAAAATCTTTGGTGTCTAAAAAATTAGAAAAAGACCTAGAAAATGTTTTTCCTCCCAAAAATGCATGGAAAATCCCTCGAACATCCAAAAAAGTCTCAGGGTTTAAACAATTATTAGGTACCGAAAGGGCATTAGTGATTAACTAGTGTAATCAAGTCCCCGATCCTAATTTCTCTCGGTTGGCAGAGCAAGTACTTCTCCCGATACTTCGCTTGGGTTTCTAATCAACCCACCCCAAATCGATTAGTGGCGACTCCATTTTAAAAATTGATTTACGGAGTTAAAAACTTGGACCATTAAGTTGTGAATTGATGGAATTGGGAGAGTCCGGCTTAACTAAATTCAGCCGAGCCATTAGCCTCCTTAGGCGCTCGTACCCGATCGCGGGCGCCGAGAAAAAAGAGGTCGCGACACATGCGCATGGTAGGGACTAGAATATGCTTATGTTAACTAATAGGTAGTCATGAGAACCATCACAAATCACGCTCAACATAAAAAATACAGTCGAAAATGATCCATCAAAGAGAAACTTGATACTAGGATGAAATGGAGACGACCAAATACGAACACAAAATATTTCGATTACTATTTTGCAGTAACTTCCATGCAGAACTCGCAGGAACTGGAAGCTTATTTAGGGGAATGTTGAATTTTACCTTCTCAGGCGATCTAGTCAACGCAAGTGGATTAGACCCATTAATGGACACACCAAATCCTGATGAAATATCTCTAAGGATGCCACTTCTTCATAGGAGAAGCAATGTTTTAGCTTCTGATGGGAGCCACTTGAACGAGTTGAAAGCAGCTAATCAATCCCTGCGTATAACATAGATCAACATTAGAACAAACTGAGCATAAAAAGTGGAAGAAAAAGACAGTCATTGAGCTAAATTTGCGCACCATCAGAATTCTTTCCAACAATTGATCGATTAATTCTTTCGCCTGTCAGTTTCTATTCTACAAGGAAAGTATTGACCCCTTCTACAGTATTTAAGGGCAAAGGACATAATATATGCATGCTTGATCAGAGTATCAACTAGCATCAAATTAGTATGCTTGCCCTCAAATTTAGGCAACTTCCCTAAAAAAATTTGTTTTTTTCCTAGCTCAGGGACTAAGTTGGTGTGGGCAACGGTTGGAGTGAGGGATATTTTTATCTTTTAGCAAATGTCAATATCTAACACAAAGGTGCATTCTAACTTCTTCAAGCCAAAAACTTCCAAGTGACAAACTATAGCGAAACAGCGAAATGGTTGACTATAGTTGTTGGTTGTAGTTGTCTCTAGTTTTTTTCCCCTAAGTAATGTTCAGCTCAGAGTTTGAAATGACTTTTTATCAAATGGCCAGGATCACTGGAAACTATAAACTTGAGTATAATCAAAGAAGAACAAGTCATAGCTCTTGAGATACACTGACAAATCACAATGAGTGCATCGAAAGGTCATGAGTGCATTGGTTGAGAGTGAGACCAAATGATATTGATGTCTTACTGCCTAATATGAGTTGTAAATGACATTCCATGAATATCCATTGCCTTTTGACAGTATGATGATGGTCAAATCTCATGTTATGCTTGGAAAGAACTTTGCAATTTGCACTCACATTATTATCCTAACTCCTAATGATGGATGTTGGAAAATTATCCTTTACTTTCCAGGCGTCCATTTGTCTATAGAGCAGGCTATCTCTAGCCCTCTTTTGGATGACTGAACTCTATTCACCTGTTTCGTAGCTCCTTCAAATAATATTTATAAGGCCTTGAGCCCAAAATGAATTGGAATTAACGGGGATGCTATGATAATGAGTTCTACCTAAAGCTAAGGCATGAGTATAAAAAAATATCAACAACTTTTTGAAGCAAGGGTCAAAGAGATGCTTAGGTGTACCTGTTGGCTGGTGTATAGATTATGATATACTGATACAGGACTGCTGCATAATTTCTTTAGTCTTCAGGACTAGCATGACTGACGAGATTGAGTGTTTCTCTATCAGCAACGCCTTCCCCTTCTATATTCACTGATCCATTTGAGAGAATAGTTTAAATTCTTGACATCTGACAAGATGGCCTATATCCTCTCCCCCACATCATGGACTAATTATGTACCCTCAACTCTACTAAACTTGATCCAACCTCAATCAGTGCACTTGCGTTCTCAAGTATAGGATGCTTAAGCCACTCAGATTCCGTGTGGTGCACTAACTTCTACCGTGCTCCCTATGATGCATGTAACATACTCCATCAAATATCAACCAAGCCACCTCCCTCCTTGTTTCCGATCCTCTATACTGCACACTGCACCAAATTTCAGTGGTCAGTACCTAAATCACGAGTACTTTCATAATCCACAATATAGAATTAGCTAAAGGAACACAGCCACCTTCACCAAAAGCGTACCAAGCAATTACCAAGGTGTGCCAAGTCTGTAACACATAAACAGGCGCTAGCTTCTCAATTGCCTCTTTCGACATTTTGGGGTCCGAGCCCATCTTAGGAAAGCCGATGTTGTTTCATCTTTGCAGGCCTTTCTTCTTCTTCTTCTTCCACATATTCCCAGGCGTCACATCGTCCCGGTTATGCTCCTCGTCCTCACCTGTCAATCGACCATTTACAAAAGAAAGCCAATGTTATCATCTTTGTTTAATCACACTAAAATATAAACAAAAACACAATCCAGCGCCCACGATTGCTCGGCAACTTTATCAGAATCCAACATCAAAATGTTTAATGTGACATTCAGGCCCCGATGGTCGGGCTAGGGTGTGACATCCCAAATTTCTGATTTTGTTTTCAATTAAATGAGACGGACTTTTCATCGACGCGCTTATAGTTCAATTCTCCGAGCTGATCACTCACGAGATAACTAGTCTATCGTGAAGCCGTTAAGGAATTTAAATGCAATAGGCTTAAGAATCGACCATGAACTGATCTGTCGACCGTATAAATCTGCATGGATCATTACGACAAATCGTCGAATCGAATGTAGATCGCAATAGGTCGATTCGACCGAGATATGTAATTAGAGTGTGGGTGATTCCACCTGATTTCAATATCCTCGTCGACCGCACCGAACTCGATTATTCTGTCGTTTTGGGTACCTCGTGTCCGTATTTGAAATCTCGAGATTTTCACGACAATCGAGAGTCGCTAATGTGTCGAAGATTTATGTCGTGGCTTGAAAATAATCAACCACAGTCAATTGCACTGAAAATTTCCTAAAAGCTACCCGGTAGATTAAGACGCGCTCAAATCGCGCCAGATTGAAATTAACCGTGATTTTAAACCCGTATTCAGAAATTGAAGGTTCTGGCATGTCACAATTCATTTTAGGAACGTCGACTCATCTTCAGAAGATTTTTTTCTACAAACCGAGATTTTTGGCGGAAAAGCAAAGTAAGGCCGTTTTTGTTCGGGATTGTCAGAGAGCCATTTTTAATCGAATCTTCGGGATGCAAGTTGGATCATTTGACGGGGAAATGTCATGAGAAGGCCGAGGACACATGGGTTGATTTAATTGAGCTTCAATTTGATGGAATTAATTGGCAATTGAATGAATTAAGTGAACAAATGTTCAAAATTCGAAATCCCCTTGGCACACCACATTTTGGACCTATTAACTAGCTTGTAGGGAAGCTAGAGGAGAGAGAGAGAGGCTGAAAGGTGGGCCGGCCATGGTGGGGACAAGGAGAGAGAGAGAGTGACAAGTGTTGAAGCTAGAAGAGCTCTTGGGGGCCCCTTGCTTCAGCTGAAGCTTCTCCTTCCTTGAATCCCTCGTGCGGCAGCTTTCTCCATGGTTGAGGAAGGGAAAAAGCTTGAGAAACCAGTGGAGATCGTCCAGCAGCCGTCCGAAGCCCCGCAAGCCCACCGGAGCAGCTAGCTCGCCCGCCGCGTCCAGTCCCGTGCAGCCGCGAGTCCAGCCGCTGCTCCGCCTTCGTCCCGCGTCCTTTGGCCGTCTACCTCGCCGTTCGACAGCCACAGCACCGCCTGGGAGCCGCCCGAAGCTTCCTCTTGCCCGTCTGACCTCCCCATCGCCGTCGCATGCCCATCGGACCCCATTTCCTCCTCTGTTTTCCCCTCGTTCCAGTTTCTGCTCCAGCCGACCTTTCGCCAAAGATCCGAGTAAAAAGTTAACTTCCCGGTTGAATCAGCAAACGAGCCACCCATCTCCGCAAAGACGACATCCAGACCGTTCCGGAGCACCTCGCCGCTCGCCGGAACGATTCTCCGGCTGTCCCGAAATCCTGAGAGAAGCCGCCGCTCGCCGGACCGTCTGTTTCCGCCCTGCTCCGCCTGTTCCGCGTTTTCTTGCTGTTTCGCCCCATTCCGACCATTCCTTTGCCCGTCCCAACCTCCAGCAAGATCCCCAAGACCCCCGGGAGCCGCCGGTTGCCAACCACCCGCTTGCCGGAGCTCCGATCGGCCTGTTTCCTCTCCGTTCAGCTGCTGTTTTCTTCTCCCGGTTCAGCTCAGATCAGAAGCAGAAAACCAGCAAGCCGTGTGATCTTCGAGGCCCGTTTTCAGTGTCTTCCTGGCCTCCGTTGGTGTCGCCGCTTTAGGGTTTATCGACCGCCTTGGCGTCGTGAAATGCCGTGAACTCACCGGCGCGCAAAACCGGTGAGTTTATCCTCTAAACCTTGCTTAGTAAGTTAATCATGCTTAAGGGGTGTTTAGATTAGTCTAATTAGGTTTAGGTGGTTAGATTAGATTATTTTAATGTAAATTAGATTAGTTGTATGATTAGTTTAATGGATGTTTAATTATGGCTAATTGTATGTTTAAATTAGTGTAATCTAATTTAAGCCATAATTGATTATTTTTAATTAAATAATTATTTCGAATTTTTAAATATTATTTTATTGTTTTATATTATTATAATATAATATTTAATTATTTAATTTTCGGAATTAAATTTAATTATTTAATAATTTCGAAAATTTTGCGGGATGGCTTCGTCGTTAGAATTTCGCGCCGATCGAAAGTGCGGTCGGTTTGTGCTAATTGTATGTTTAAATTGAGAAATTGAGTGATTGATGATTGTGGTTAATAATTCCAAAAGTGTGGAATTATGTGAAATTGATGAAGTTGTGGTATTTAACTTAAAAATACCCGGTGTTAGCTTTTAGCACCGTAATTGATTTGTATGACTAGTTTGAATCGATTGGATTGATTGACTGATTGAATTGAGATATGAGTTGGTTTATTATTGAATTATCCGCTTTGGCGAGCAATTGGTTTATATATGTCAGCTTGTGAGAGCATCGATCCATACATCAGCTTGTGTGAGCTATCATCTATGCATATATCAGCTTGTGCGAGCTACCATCTATATCAGCTTGTGTGAGCCATGATTTATTAATGGATGAATAGATTGTATGAATTGATAGATGATATGAATTAGTATATGGTATGAATTTATCGACGTATGAGTTGCACTGACGTGCAGGAAGGACTGAGGCGAGGTAAGTCCTCTATTCTCTTTGTGTGGCTAGAGCACCCTGGGCTTATTTTCTTCCTAATCGAGTTCTAGGGGGTAGGACTCGGCGAGACATTGTCTCATCCCGGTTGTGGGATAATATTTCAGGTCCCTAGATGGCGGATCCTCCGGAGCTTTTTGGTAGACCAAAGTGAGGGGTCGCCGAGAGGATTTCGACTTCGCCGATCCCGACCGAAGAGCCGGCGAATGGACTGTCTAGCCGATCTTAGGACAGCTTAGTTTTTGAGGACTGATTTTCTGTAGATCTTTTGTTAATAGCCTAGTCCTGTAAATGAACTAGTTTGAAATGTATAAAAAGTATGTGGTTGGTTTTGGAAAATCTGATCTTGCTTTTCTATCCCAATTGAGTTTTGTCTGGGGATTATTTATCTGCTTTCGCATGTGCAATTAAATGAATGGGTCAGCGACGTATCATGGGAAGTCGCATTTCTATCGACCGTAGTGGGATGTGCGCGTGCTTGAGATTCGGGGCGTGACATCCCCGTTTAAGTGGTATCAGAGCGGGTCTGTGATTGGAGTGATAAGGTGCGATGGTTTATGGGATAGTTAGTAGGAATGACTTTGATTTCATGCTGGTGCATGTGATTTCTAGTTGATTGGTAAATTGTTTGGTAGGTCACCCAATTCTAATTCAATGTGAATTGGAAAGCGTGTGTCTGAGAGAACTTGCGTTATGAGTGATCGGAGAGGACTCCTAGGAAGAAGACCATGAGTCTAGTTACTCGGGGGAGGACGCCAACAAGGGTCGGTACCCGAGGTGGACGTGGTCGAGCGCAAGCTGAGGCTAGCGCTAGTGGAGTAGCACCACCTCCTGTTGGTGCTGGGGTAGCAGCCCCTGGTGATCCGAGGATCGACGGGATCCTGCAGATGCTTGAGGCCATGGGGAATCGGATGGATCAGCAGGCTCAGAATCAAGCCGCCGCTATTATTGCTGCCGTTGCTGCTGCCACCGCTGTTGCACCTGTTGTTGCACCCGCCGCCGCACCAGTTGCCGCGCCTGTTGTTGCACTCCGCCAAGTTCCACCTGGGAACGTGGTCGCTGGTAGACCAATGCATAAGTTGGTGAAGCATTTCCTGAAGTTGAATCCACCGAAGTTCACTGGGTCAGGAGACCCCGAAGCTGCAGTTCTTTGGACCAAGGGCTTAGAGAAGGCTTTTGCACTGCTAATGTGCACTGAAGTGGAGAAGGTAGCTCTTGCAGTCTACCAACTAGAAGGTAACGCTGAGACTTGGTGGGAAGCCGCTAGAGACACAGTATTCCCTGAAGGCGTAGTTCTAGAGTGGAACGCCTTTCTCGAAGTTTTCAACGACAAGTACTTTTCTGAAGCTGCCAGAGAAGTGAAGATGGTAGAATTTCAGCGTCTTCGCCAAGGTACTATGACCGTAGACCAGTATGAAGCGAAGTTCACGGAACTATCACGGTATGCCCCCGAATTGGTCGAGAATCCGGTGAACCGAGTTAGGAGGTTCAGAGATGGGCTTAGGCCAGAACTGAGGAGTTCACTGATACTACTGAACTTGGGGAACTACAATGACTTGTACGAGACGAGTCCGGATGATTGAGAGAGACCGAATGAGAGAGCCGCCGCATCTGGGTCGCGGTTTGGGTCGAACAGAGAAGGTAATCGGTTTGGGAAGAAACCGATGTATGGAGGAAAGTATCATGTTCCGCCAAATAGGAAGGGTGGAATTGGGAAGTCAACGCCAAATCAGAATGGTGTGTGTCGCTTCTGTGGAAGGCGACATGGTACGGCCCCATGCCATTTTAGGACGGGCGCTTGTTATGAATGTGGCTAGCAGGGTCACATAGCCAGAGATTGTCCCAGAAAGCAGAGAGGACCGCAGCAGTTACCGCCGCCACCGCTGCTTCAGTTGGGTCAGAATAAGGGATTTGCGTCGCAGATCGCACCACAGGGTGGACCGATTAGACCTCCAGCTCAGGGAAGGACGTATGCCATCACTAGAGGACAGGCGGAGGAAGCGCCTAATGTGATTACAGGTACGGTTTCGTTGAACGACCATGCTGCTTATGCTTTGTTTGACCCTGGCGCCACTCATTCTTTTATAGCGGCTTTGTTAAGCTAATAGGATTAAGTCCTAAATTGTTGGAGCCGGTGGTTAGCATATCTACACCGTTAAAGGATAATGTGTTAGTTGCATTGGGTTGTTACGGTTGCAAGTTAGTGATTGGTGAGCGAGTGGGGAAATAGATCCGATAGTCCTAGCCATGTATGATTTTGATGTGATTATTGGCATGGACTGGCTCACCAAGCAACGAGCTAAGATGGACTGTTATCGTAAATCGATTCGTTTAACCCGTTAGGGGTGAGAGTTTCGAATTTATAGGAAGTCGAGGAGGACCTCGATTGCTCGATCTCGTCGCTTGAGGCAACCCGTTTGTTAGACGGGGGTTGTCAAGGTTACTTGGCAACCGTCATGGATACTGACCGAGGAGCTGAAGTTAGAAGATATATCGGTGGTTCAAGAGTTTCCAGATGTGTTTCCTAAAGAGTTGCCAGTTTACCACCGAGAGAGAGATCGAGTTTGTGATTGAACTAGCACCCGGATGCAGCCAATCTCTAAGGCTCCTTACCGGATGGCGTTGTCTGAATTGAAGGAATTGAAGGTGCAGATGCAAGAATTGCTCGATAAGGGATTCATACGCCCTAGCGCATCGCCTTGGGGAGCACCAGTTTTGTTTGTGAAGAAGAAAGATGGTTCGTTACGTCTGTGCATCGACTACCGTCAACTAAATCAAGTGACGATTAAGAACAAGTATCCACTTCCGAGGATTGATGATTTGTTTGACCAACTTCAAGGAGCGTCGATATTTTCAAAGATCGACTTGAGGACGGGGTATCATCAGTTGAGGATCAAGAAGGAAGACATACCGAAGTCAGCGTTTCGTACTCGATATGGCCATTACGAATTTACTGTAATGCCGTTTGGTTTGACGAACGCTCCAGCTGCTTTTATGGATCTGATGAACCGAGTGTTCAAGGAGTATCTAGATCAGTTTGTAATTGTGTTCATCGACGACATCTTGGTGTACTCGAGAAGTCCAGAAGATCATGAAAGACAAGTTAAGGATAGTGCTGCGTACTCGAGGAATCATGAGCTGTATGCCAAGTTCGAAGTGCGAGTTTTGGTTAACTCGTGTGGCGTTTCTAGGTCACGTGATTTCAGGTGAAGGAATATCAGTGGACCCGTCCAAGATTGAAGCAGTGATCAACTGGCCGAGACCGACGACAGTAACAGAGATCATAAGTTTTCTGGGTTTGGCACGGTATTACAGAAGGTTTGTGGAAGGGTTTTCAGCATTGGCGTCGCCGTTGACTCGTTTACTGAGGAAAGATGAGAAGTTTGTGTGGACAGACAAGTGCGAGCATAGTTTTCAAGAGCTTAAGAAGAAGCTGACTACCGCACTCGTGGCCGACCATACCGTCTGGTCCAGGAGGTTATGAGATCTATAGTGATGCGTCTTTCGTTGGACTGGTTGCGTGCGATGCAACATGGTAGGGTTGTTGCATACGCATCCCGTCAGTTGAGGCCTAATGAATTGAATTACCCGACGCATGACTTAGAACTTGCAGCTATTATCTTCGCTTTGAAGATTTGGAGACATTACTTGTGTGGAGAAAGATTCCGATCTTCACGACCATCGAGTCTCAAGTATTTATTCTCTCGAAGGAGTTGAATATGAGACAGTCATCGTTGGATGGAATTCTTGAAAGACTATGACCGTGATATTCTCGTATCACCCCGGAAAAGCAAATAAGGTCGCCGATGCTCTAAGTCGGAAGTCTTCGAGCTCGATGGTACTCGAGGAATGGAGATTGATTGAGAAAGTTCGAGATTCGGGTTTCAAATTTGAGGTAGGCCACCTTTCGAACCTTATGGCCACCCTCGAATTGAGCGAAGTTCGATCGAATCAAGACGCTTCAGTGGACAGATCCAGAGATTCAGAAGATTCTGCAAGAGAATATAGAAAAGAAGAATGCTAACTTTCATATTGCTGAGGATAGAACACTGAGGTTTCAAGGACGATTGTGTGTACCCGACGATGCAGAGCTCAGAGAGGAGATTTTATTAGAGGCTCATCGTAGCGATTCGCATTCATCCCGCGCACGAAAGATGTATCAGAATCTGCGTCAACATTATTGGTGGTCTGGTATGAAGGCAGACATCACCAAGCATGTCGCCAAATGTCTGACCTGTCAGCAAGTAAAGGCACAAAGACCGTAAGCCGGAGGACTTCGCAACCTCTCGAGATTCCCGAGTGGAAATGGGAACATATCACGATGGACTTCGTGACTGGACTACCGAGGAGTCATAGAGGAAATGATTCGATTTGGGTAGTGGTCGACAGATTGACGAAGTCGGCTCACTTCATTGCAGTACGAAAGGACCTTAGTTTGGATAGATACGCAGATCTGTATGTGCGTCAGATCGTTCGTTTGCATGGAGTGCCAGTGACGATTACTTCAAACAGAGACCCAAGGTTCACAGCCGCCTTTTGGAAAAGCTTGCAGAGTGCTTTGGGTATGAAGCTGCAGTACAGTACGGCCTATCATCCTCGGACGGATGGCCGGTCCCGAGAGGACTATTCAAACCCTCGAAGACATGTCATGAGCTTGCGTCTTGGATTTTAAAGGAGTTGGGAAGAGCAGCTTCATCTCGTCGAATTCGCCTACAATAACAGTTATCAGCAGAGTATTCAGATGGCACCATTCGAAGCGTTGTATGGCAGAGCATGCAGAACACCAGTGTGTTGGGATGAGGTTGGTGAAAGAAAGCTTACAGCCCGCAGTTAGTTCAGCCGGTGGAGGCGCTATGCGGTGATCGAAACGGTTGCAGACCGCTCGTAGTCGTCGAAAAGCTATGCGAGATAAGCGTCGAAGACCGTTGGAGTTCCAAGTTGGTGATCACGTTTTTCTAAAGGTGTCGCCAATGAGGGGTACTTCGCGCTTTGGCAAGAAAGGAAAACTGAGTCCGAGGTACGTAGGTCCCTTTGAGATTCTAGAAAGAATCGGGATTCTAGCGTATCGTCTTACATTACCACTAAGACTGGCGCAAGTGCATGGCGCCTTTCACGTGTCGATGTTGAGAAAGTATGAGCATGACCCAACCCACATGCTTAATTTTGAAGAATTGGACATGGACGACAGAATGTCGTACGTTGAAAGCCCAGTGCAGATCGTGGATCGCAAGGAGCAAGTTCTACGCACCAAGACCATTCCGTTGGTCAAAGTGGTCTAGCAATACCACGGCACTGAAGGAGCAACCTGGGAAAGTGAAGATTTGATGAGACAACTGTACCCCCCACCTTTTTGTTTAAAGATTTGTATGGTTTAAATTTCGAGAACAAAATTTTTATAAGAGGGGAGAGTTGTGACATCCCGAATTTCTGATTTTGTTTTCAATTAAATGAGACGGACTTTTCATCGACGCGCTTATAGTTCAATTCTCCGAGCTGATCACTCACGAGATAACTAGTCTATCAGGTGAAGCCGTTAAGGAATTTAAATGCAATAGGCTTAAGAATCTGACCATGAACTGACTGTTCGACCGTATAAATCTGCATGGATCATTACGACACTGTCAGAATCGAACAGAGATCGCAATAGGTCGATTCGACGAGATATGTAATTAGAGTGTGGGTGATTCCACCTGATTTCAATATCCTCGTCGACCGGCACCGAACTCGATTATTCGTCGTTTTGGGTACCCCGTGTCCGTATTTGAAATCTCGAGATTTTCACGACAATCGAGAGTCGCTAATGTGTCGAAGATTTATGTCGTGGCTTAAAAATAATCAACCACAGTCAATTGCACTGAAAATTTCCTAAAAGCTACCCGGTAGATTAGGACGCGCTCAAATCGCGCGATTGAAATTAACCGTGATTTTAAACCCGTATTCAGAAATTGAAGGTTCTGGCATGTCACAATTCATTTTAGGAACGTCGACTCATCTTCGAAGATTTTTTCTACAAACCGAGATTTTTGGCGGAAAAGCAAAGTAAGGCCGTTTTTGTTCGGGATTGTCGAGAGCCATTTTTAATCGAATCTTCGGGATGCAAGTTGGATCATTTGACGGGAAAATGTCATGAGAAGGCCGAGGACACATGGGTTGATTTAATTGAGCTTCAATTGGATGGAATTAATTGGCAATTGAATGAATTAAGTGAACAAATGTTCAAAATTCGAAATCCCCTTGGCACACCACATTTTGGACCTATTAACTAGCTTGTAGGGAAGCTAGAGGAGAGAGAGAGAGGCTGAAAGGTGGGCCGGCCATGGTGGGGACAAGGAGAGAGAGAGTGACAAGTGTTGAAGCTAGAAGAGCTCTTGGGGGCCCCTTGCTTCAGCTGAAGCTTCTCCTTCCTTGAATCCCTCGTGCGGCAGCTTTCTCCATGGTTGAGGAAGGGAAAAAGCTTGAGAAACCAGTGGAGATCGTCCAGCAGCCGTCCGAAGCCCCGCAAGCCCACCGGAGCAGCTAGCTCGCCCGCCGCGTCCAGTCCCGTGCAGCCGCGAGTCCAGCCGCTGCTCCGCCTTCGTCCCGCGTCCTTTGGCCGTCTACCTCGCCGTTCGACAGCCACAGCACCGCCTGGGAGCCGCCCTCAAGCTTCCTCTTGCCCGTCTGACCTCCCCATCGCCGTCGCATGCCCATCGGACCCCATTTCCTCCTCTGTTTTCCCCTCGTTCCAGTTTCTGCTCCAGCCGACCTTTCGCCAAAGATCCGAGTAAAAAGTTAACTTCCCGGTTGAATCAGCAAACGAGCCACCCATCTCCGCAAAGACGACATCCATACCGTTCCGGAGCACCTCGCCGCTCGCCGGAACGATTCTCCGGCTGTCCCGAAATCCTGAGAGAAGCCGCCGCTCGCCGGACCGTCTGGTTCCGCCCTGCTCCGCCTGTTCCGCGTTTTCTTGCTGTTTCGCCCCATTCCGACCATTCCTTTGCCCGTCCCAACCTCCAGCAAGATCCCCAAGACCCCGGGAGCCGCCGGTTGCCAACCACCCGCTTGCCGGAGCTCCGATCGGCCTGTTTCCTCTCCGTTCAGCTGCTGTTTTCTTCTCCCGGTTCAGCTCAGATCAGAAGCAGAAAACCAGCAAGCCGTGTGATCTTCGAGGCCCGTTTTCAGTGTCTTCCCGGCCTCCGTTGGTGTCGCCGCTTTAGGGTTTATCGACCGCCTTGGCGTCGTGGTCGCCGGAACTCACCGGCGCGCAAAACCGTGAGTTTATCCTCTAAACCTTGCTTAGTAAGTTAATCATGCTTAAGGGGTGTTTAGATTAGTCTAATTAGGTTTAGGTGGTTAGATTAGATTATTTTAATGTAAATTAGATTAGTTGTATGATTAGTTTAATGGATGTTTAATTATGGCTAATTGTATGTTTAAATTAGTGTAATCTAATTTAAGCCCTAATTGATTATTTTTAATTAAATAATTATTTCGAATTTTTAAATATTATTTTATTGTTTTATATTATTATAATATAATATTTAATTATTTAATTTTCGGAATTAAATTTAATTATTTAATAATTTCGAAAATTTTGCCGGATGGCTTGGGATCGTTAGAATTTCGCGCTGATCGTAGCAAAGGCGGGTCGGTTTGTGCTAATTGTATGTTTAAATTGAGAAATTGAGTGATTGATGATTGTGGTTAATAATTCCAAAAGTGTGGAATTATGTGAAATTGATGAAGTTGTGGTATTTAACTTAAAAATACCCTGTTAGCTTTTAGCACCGTAATTGATTTGTATGACTAGTTTGAATCGATTGGATTGATTGACTGATTGAATTGAGATATGAGTTGGTTTATTATTGAATTATCCGCTTTGCGAGCAATTGGTTTATATATGTCAGCTTGTGAGAGCATCGATCCATACATCAGCTTGTGTGAGCTATCATCTATGCATATATCAGCTTGTGCGAGCTACCATCTATATCAGCTTGTGTGAGCCATGATTTATTAATGGATGAATAGATTGTATGAATTGATAGATGATATGAATTGATATATGGTATGAATTTATCGACGTATGAGTTGCACTGACGTGCAGGAAGGACTGAGGCGAGGTAAGTCCTCTATTCTCTTTGTGTGGCTAGAGCACCCTGGGGCTTATTTTCTTCCTAATCGAGTTCTAGGGGGTAGACTCGCGAGACATTGTCTCATCCCGGTTGTGGGATAATATTTCAGGTCCCTAGATGGCGGATCCTCCGGAGCTTTTTGGTAGACCAGTGAGGGTCGCTGAGAGGATTTTTGACTTCGCCGATCCCAACTGAAGAGCTGGCGAATGGACCTGTCTAGCTGATCTTAGGACAGCCTAGTTTTTGAGGACTGATCTTCTATAGATCTTTTGTTAATAGCCTAGTCCTGTAAATCAACTGGTTTGATATGTATAAAAAGTATGTGGTTGGTTTTGAAAATGTGATCCTGCTTTTCTATCCCAATTGAGTTTTGTCTGGGGATTATTTATCCGCTTCCGCATGTGCAATTAAAAAGAATGGGTCGGCGACGTGTCCTGGGAAGTCGCTTTTCTATCGACCGCAGCGGGATGTGCGCGTGCTCGAGGTTCGGGGCGTGACACAGGGTACCCAACCGCACCCTCCCCAGGGCTCTCAGCGAGAGCTCGTGGATGCCGCCACCATTGCTCGGGGAAGTCGTCGACCTAGAGGCTGAATAGACGACGGAGGATGGAGACGAGGGTTTCCTTCTCCGTCGCAAAGAACAGCTTTCGCATTCTCCGTGTATGCGGACTCACCGAAGCATACGGTGGGGAGTGCGTCGGACTCCCAATGAAACCCTACCTTTGGGTTTCAGCTTTTCACTGCTCTCGACTCATCACCCAAATACTCGTTTTGAGGTTGGTTGCCTTGATCAAATGGATAGGCTGCATGGATAAACGAGCTTACATATTGAACTGGCAAAACATCTTTGAGTGACATGGGGTCGGCATTGGCGAGTCTGGTCCGTATTGATTGAGCCATTAGACTTGGAACCACCGAGTCCAATATCTCTATGCAAATCTTGTAAAAGAGATGTAATTATTTTTCCATAAAATGTCATCCAAAATGCAAAATGATTAATAAAAATGCTTGTTTAACTATGCAACCCAACTTGTTTCATTCACAGAGAACAGCTACAAAGAAATTATATAGTTATAGCCTATCTAAGTTTTTTCTTCGTATAACAAATTATATTGGTCGTTACTTGTGAGTAAAGTTTACTTGTACCTATATTAAATTATATCATGAAACTTTGGGAGCCACTCCCTTTATCACTTTAGCTTAGTGGATGTGACAATTGACATACATTTATGGAGATTAGTCATGCTAAACATGCAAACGCCTCAATGGGGGTTGTCACGATTTCAATGAATTCGAGAGGCTTACGAACGGCAAAGTCATGTTATGTAACACAGGATTCATAAGATTTATCGACATAGATGATGCTGGAAATTTCACTCAAGCTTTATTAAATGCCATGTCCAAAGTGAAATGAGGCTGCGCCCCTTTTAAACCAAAAATAAAAATAAAAATTAAACTCATTTGAAAAGATTAAATACTTTGTAAGCTTGTTTACTAGCATTCAAGCTTATTAGCTGCTAACACTACACATGCTGAGCCTAAGAAGTATCATGGTGGTTTCTAAATGCTTTTTCTTCCTCTTCTTCTTCAAAACATGCCCACAATTGCCATCAATCGATTATATCGATTGGTTGCATTTTGGGGATCGACCCACCAGCAGCCACAACTTCTTGCTCCAGCTGCAATTCAAGTTCAAAACAAGCCAACGAATATCAGAACGATTCACAAAGTTAGACTGAAAATTACCTGTCTTTGGAGTAGATCAGTTGACAGGAATCATCAAAAGATATGTCTATACCCACCGCGAAAAGAGCTTTGAGCTTGCTTTTCACAAGGACGAATTCTTGTTTCATTTGTTGCAGATATCTCAGGCACCTGTAACAGAAGTAATCTCTTTCCTCTTGATCTCAGGGTTTCATAAGATCATTCTGTTCGTATGATCCTAACAATAATTACTGCTAAACAATTTGATAAGTTTTATCGGGAAAACAAAAGGCAGATAACTTCACATTCACAAAGAAAAGATATCGGCAAAAACTCACCCACGAATGTTTTTCTCCGGACAGAATTTCTGAAACTCTATGCAGGCATTCTTAACTCTCGGTGCTCCTATGCTGTCAACCAAAGTCATCGACTTTCTCATTAACACGTACCTTACTGTCTCTACTATCCAAAGCTCAATATTTCAACTTTTCTAGTGAAATGCCACTCTTAGGAAAAGTAATTAAGTGAATTCTTCCAGAAAAGCTCCTTTAAAAAAAAAGAAAAGATGAATGAATAAAAGTTGACTCATTCATTTGCAGAAAGGAGGGAACTTTATCTACACCTGCAACTGCTGCCCTTCATCTTCTGTGCTTGAGCTTGTGCCTTTTTGAAGTCCACATTTTGCTGAGTTCTATATTTTGGAGAGAGAGATTAATGAACATTTCACAGGATAAGCAAACAAAAATGTCCCAGGAATGATGAAGAGATAAAGAACAGAGCATCAAGAAACGGGAGCGAATAGGGGAAAAATATAAATAAGATGGCTGGTGTGTTTACAGATCTCTGGAGAGATCATAGAGCAGCTTCTCAGAATCAGCGAGGAAAAGAGACACCACTTCCACTACAAATTCTGGGTTGCTCTCATCTTGCAGTTCATGAAGTTCCAAGTACTGAGAATCCAGAATCCCCTACTCTCACCCAAAAGGCCAAATAAAAGCCCATCACAAAGCAAAAAAATAGAAAATAATCGACAGATGAACCTGTTGCAATAGCAGAGAGAGAGAGAGAGAGAGAGAGAACCATTGGAGATTTCGCATGAATTTGTGTGATTCTTACCTCCTTGAACAGGGCGTTCTTGTAATCAGTCAACCTCTTCTGCATTTCTACCAGATCCGCATCCATGCTCTGATCTGTTGGTTTTCTCACCCCCTCAAACAAACACGCACTCACACAGAAAAGAGACAAGACAGATATTTAAAGAAACAGAGAAACATTTTCCAGAACCTGTGGAAGAACAGTTCAAATGGAGGCTATAAATGCTAAAGAATCCCTCAAAGTTAGTTTACATAGTATGTTTTGAAAGATTTCGTGGGATCCTTGCAACTGCTTTAAAAGACTATGTTGTTACAAAACTCCTAATACTCCTGTTCACGTGGCCTAGTACTAAATATGGATGAATGAGTAATTTAAGATTTAAATATTTAAACAGTCTTTGATTTGTGCTTTTATTGTTGTTTTTTGAATTGCTGCGGGTCTCCTCGCCTTTTGTCTGCGGGCCACCCACTCGCTTGACCTAAACATGACAAAAAACACTAGAAAAACCTTAAAATAACATCAAAGCATCTATACATTTGCATATATATTATATGTCCCAAAGCGAGTTTACAACTTCCCTACAATGATATGGCTATTGATACAAACGCAATATAGAGAAACGTATAATGATTATTTACTATATCATGTATGAAGAAAATCCATGTCCTATGAAATCACTAAATCTTCAAGGATTAGAAAATTCTTATAAAGGAGGATACCAAAAATTGTAAACGAGGGACTTGCAGAAAATGGAAATGTACCGGTATAGAGAATAGAGTTTAGAGGGAAAAGGTTGGTTTTAATTGTGGGGTTTAGAAAGGGAGATAGTCGATATCACGGAAATAGTTTAAATTACTATTAGACTTTCAATTAAGTTGATTAGAAATTTTTTCTTAGAGGCTGAATAGAATTTCCTTCATTGATGAAAACCACGTACTAATTCTTTTGATTTCTCGTAGATTAGATAAAACAAGAGCGCTTACATGTGTCAAATATGGGAAATGAAAGTAGCTGAGTGTTTGTTGAGGAGGAAGGGGCACATAAAAGTGAGTGATGTCCAAAATAAATCATTCTACTCGAAAGAGGCAATAAATAGAAAATGGTCAAAAATAAACGGATTGATTAATTATCATTTTTAATTAATCAATGTGTGTTTCTTTTAATTATATTATTAAAAAGAAAAAATCGTGCACATGCACGATCGTGCACGTTCATGCACGATCGTGCATGAGCAGCTTCGAGAGATCAGCAACGGTTGCTGATCCCATGATCGTGCATTAAAACGAATGTCTCTGTACCCACGTTGAATAGAGTTTCCAGAGCTTGCTTTTCACAAGGAGGAATTCTTGTCTCATGTGTTCCAGACATCTCAGGTACCTGCAACAAAAAATTACTCTCTTGCCTCATTATCTTGAGGTCCCATGATAGGGAGATAACTTTGCATTCATAAACAAAAGATTTGGGGAAAAACTCACACAGGAATGTTTGTCTCCTGACATGTGTTGCTGAAGTGGCGGAAGGCTATGCAGACATTCTTAAGTCTCGGTGCTACAATGCTGTCAATCAAAGTCATCGACTTTCTCTTCAAAAACTGTCTCAAAGCTTAAGATTTCACCTTTGCAAATGAAATGCCACTCTCAGCAAAAGCAATTATAGAAAGTGACATTTTTCCAGGAAAAAAGCTTTCTATAGAGAAAAAAATAAACTATAAAATTTGACGCATTCATTTGAAGAAAGAAGGAAACTTTATTTATACCTACGACTTTGGCCCTCTAACCGGTCCACATGAACATCAACCCGTTGGAAGTCCACATTTTGCTGAGTTCTATATTGGGTGGGATAGAGAGTGATTAGTGAAGTTTTCACCGAATGATGCAAACTGAAAAAACCCAGGAATGCTCAAGAAATAATGGAGAGCTGCATCAATGAACGGATCAAACAAGGAGAAAAGTAAGATGGCTGGTGCGTTTACAGTTCTCTGGACAGATCGTTGAGCAGCTGCTCAGCATCAGTGAAGAAAAGAGACGCCACTGCCACTACTAAATTTGGGTTGCTCTCATCTTGCAGCTGCAGAAGCTGTAAGTACTGAGAATCCAAGATCCCCTACTCTCACCCAAAAGGCAAACAAACAAAGCACATCATAAAGCATAAAAAGAACATTGATGGGCCAACCTAAAGAATGAGCAGAAAGAAAGAGACAGAGCCACTTAAAGACTTCACAAGATTTTGTGTGATTCTTACCTCCGTTATCGGGGAGTTCTTGTAATCAACCAACCTCCTCTGTAATTGCATCTGACCTACATTCATGCTCAGTTCTATTGTTTTTCGGCCTTAAACAAACAGGAACTCACATGGAACAAAACAAGACAGCCAATTTGTATTCAAGCCAATAAGCTGTTCGCTTTAAATAGGACAAAATCAATGTACTAGTACGTCAACATTGCCTCAACGTGCAATTCAAATTCGACTTTTAATTAGTTTATTATGGTCATTGCCCTGGTCGTACATGTTCTATATAGTATCGAAACTTTTAATTTGTTTAGTCCAGCTCATCAACTTTTCATAATAAAATCAAATCAGTCATTGCTACTATTCTTAGGTTTTCCTAATTACACTATTGCCTAGATTTTAGAATAATTTTTCATTTCAATTTGTTTCCTAAATCAACAAAAAAAAAAAAAAAAGCTATCTTTTCCATTACCGTTGTACCATTTTAGAATTTATAAATATTAAAATAGTTTCATATAAGAGTATCTTAACTTATGATTTTTATGTTATAACAATAGCATCATTTAGAATTGCATTGGGTTGTTGATCTTGATATTTTAATTTCCTAATTTACACATTAATCAAAATTTTATCAAGAAAAAATGAAGCACAAAAGCTTGAAAATTTAGCATGTAAAAATTATAAGGGTTAATACCCTGAAAAACCCAAAATTTGTACACCTATGACAAATTTACCCCAAATTATTTTTTTGATCACAAAAAACTCTAAACCGATATACTTTTGACAAATTTACCTCAAACTCATACACTTGTAACAAATTTATCCTTTGTTAGTTTTTGTTAAATTTTACTGTTAAATTATTAAGTTAAATGACACGTCATAGTTGAATGGTATACCAATTTATGATTTTACGCTTCATTTGTCACAGTTTACAATTTTTGTGATTTTTTTTGTGGTATTAATCTTTGGTGGATGTTCATTTTGAGAGGGCTATCATGATTGTAAAAGTACCCATAAGCTCACATTTACATTCAGTTTCCTTTTGACCTTAAAACCATCGATCAAGACGTGCCATGACATCATGGTAAGGTCATGACACCTTTTGTTGTCATGCAGGGCACGAGCTTGGGATACCTTGCGACTACGATCAAGTGAACTCACAAGAGATTCACCTGGGAGGCGAGGTGATGATGTTTTTGTGGATGAGAATCATGAGGGAGCTTTTATGGTCAAGTATCTCTAAATCCAACATTTCTCCCCTTTCTTTTCTGGAGGACCAGGCAGCGAAGAAATTGTGTCGCGACATATATAGCTTTAAATATTATTCCACTTTTAGCTCAATATAAATCATAAGCTAAAATATACTAAATGGAACTATCTAATACTGGCAAGACTAGAAAAACAAATTGATAGTAAAAAAGATAGCATATTTCTTGTTCCAAAAGGGAGATAGTTTGGATTGTGAAAAAAAGTTTAAATTATGACAAGATTTTTAATTAAGCAGTTTAAAAAAATTTCTAAAAGGGGTCAAATGGAATTTCTGGAGAAATCTAATTCTTATAATTTTACTGGGAGATTTGATAAAACAAAAGTGCTTACTTGTGTTAAAAGAAGGGGAAAGAAAGTAGCCGAGCGTTTGTTGAGGAAGAAAAGGGGGCAAGAAAGGGTGATGACCAATTACGTTTATAACCGTTAAAAAATTTCAATTATAATCAAAATTGATGAACAATAATGACACCAATTTTTTTTCCCGATAAAAAGTAGAGATGTGCATGATTACATTGTACAACCTGTTTTTTCTCTGAAAATTGCAATGTATATCAAGCGATTTGAATATTAGCCAGCACTTGGCGTGACACTATAGCTCTCAAATCCCATACCTGCTCAAATATTGCTTGTGAAGTTGAGTAAAAAATCCACTCTAAAATAGTCATCGCCCAAAAAAAATTGTTTTGGAGTTGGCTCTGTTGATCAAATGGATGGGATTAAAGATAAGCAGGATCACATATAAAATGGGAAAAAATTCTTTGTATGACATATGTCGACATTGGCGAGTCAATTCCATGTTAATTGAGCCATTATACTCGGAACAACGAGTCCAATATCATTATGGAATCCTCAGGAAAATGTCAAAAATTTTCCATGAGATATCAGGTAAACTGCAAATGATAAAAAGAAATGCCTTTATAACCATGCAACCCAACTTGTTTCGTTAATAAATTATACCTAAAAAGATTTCATATAGTTATAGCCTACATAATGCTTTGTTTTACAAGCCACGTTTTTAACCTTTGATTAGCATAGTTAATAGTTACTTTTTAGCAAAGTTTACTTTGAGCTGCAATAAATTATGTCATGAAACATGGAGGGCCACTCCCCTTATCACTTGAAATAGGTGGATGTGACAATTGACATCCGTTAACAAGGATTAGTCATGCAAAAATTGCACACATCCAAGTTGTCAAGAAATGCACTTATTGTGGATGAGAAGTACGAATGGGGATTGGCATGGCTTCAATGAATTTGAATAGTTTATGAATGCCAAAGCCATCTAATATATCATAGGAGTCATATGATATACCAACTTTCAAGCTTTTTTAAATAACATTCTCTAAGTGACGGGATTTCTAGTCAGTTTGGCCCCTTATAAACTAAAATGGAAATAATAAATAAATAAACACTATATTCACACATATCTGATGATTGAAAAAATAATAAGGGTATTTTTGCAATTTCCTTCTGAGTTAGTATTAGTTTTAACTGAAAGAATATCCCAAAAAGGGATTTAAAATCTTGGTAAGAGGGTATTGAAAATTCTGACATGCAGCTTACAAGTAGAAAGCAAACACAGAAGCAATACTTAGATCTGAAGCGTGGTCATCAAATTTAGGGCTTCCTGCATTGACTTTTTAAACATGTTGACTTGTGATCATGCAACTGGTGCAACGAAGAAGGGGGGAAATATGTATTCTGTTGATAGTTTTTTGTTGGATTGCTGCGGGTCTACTCTCTTTCTGTCTGCGAGCCAACACTGGCTTGACCTAAAAAATTAGACATAAGAAAAATTCAAAATAACATCAAAGCATCTGCCTATACGTATATATGTTATATGTCCCAAAGAAAGTTTACCCACTTCCCGTACAAAGATATGAATATTGATACAATCGCAATGTATGGAAAAGTGGAATGTTTATAAAGTGCATTATGTATGAAGAAAATTCAGGTCTCATGAAATCATGAAATCTTCAATATTTAGAACATTCCTATGAAGGAGGATCTAAAAAATTGTAACACGAGGTGACTAACAGAAAATGGATATTGATACAAATGCAATGTATAGAAAATAATAATGATTGTTTAGTATATTTATGTATTGAAAAAATTTTGTCTTATGAAATCACTAAATCTTCAAGAATTAGAAAATTCCTAAAAAGGAGGATTAAAAAATTTGTAAAACAAGGGACTTATAGAAAATGAAATTGTTTATTGACTGGCTTAGAGGATAGAATTTAGAGTGAGAAGGATGGGCTTATTTGTGGGGCTCAAAAAAGGAATCAGTTGAGATTGCAGAAAATTTTAAATTAGAATAAGATTTTTAATTAAGTAGATTAGAACTTTTTGGACTTTCCCATAAGATAATTCTAATGTGGCAGATTTTCCCTCTTTTGCAATCAGTTGCTGTAGAAACAAAGAATCAAATTATCAGTATATCTAGTCCTTTTTCAAATTAAGGGTGTCAAATGGAATTTCTTACATTGAGGAAAACCTGCACGACTAGTTTTTTTTTTTTTTTTTTTTTTTTCTACTAGATTAGATAAACAAGGGCGCCTACTTGTGTTAAAAAGGGAGAGAAAATAACTGAGTGTTTGTTGAGGAAGAAGGGGCACAAAAAAGTAAGTGATGTCCAATTATGATAATGACCGACAAAAGAAGAAGAAGAAAATAATCATTCCGGTCGAAAGAGGCAATAGATAGAAAATGATTGCAATTGATGAGTGAAACTCAAGTAAAAACCTACTCTGAAAGAGTCATCGTCCAAAAATACTTGTCTTGGGGTTGGCAGTGTTGATCACGTATAAAACAGGGAAAAAGTCATTGGATAACATGAGTCCATATCCGCAAATCGAGTCCATGTTAATTGAGCATTTAAATTTGGAACAGTGAATGCAATGTCTTTATCCAATCCTTTGGAAAATGTCATAATTTTTCCATAAGATGTCATCTAATATGCAAAACGATTAAAAGAAATGCTTCTATAAATGTGCAAGCTAGCTTGTTTCATTGAAAGAGTTATATTAAATCTTTTACTATAGGCTACGTGATTTTTTCTTTACACAAGCCACCTTTTCAATGAATGGTTAGCAAAATTCGTTGTCACTTGTTAGCAAACTTTACATCTAGCCATAATAAATTATATCATGAGACCTTGAGAGCCACTCCTTTTATCACTCAAAGTAAGTGACTGGAGATTTGACATGCATGTATAGGGATTGGTCATGTTGAAAATGCAAACACCCAATTCGTAAGATGTACCGATTATAGCCAAAAAAATAAAAATGAGGTTTGGCATGGCTTTAATGAATTTAAAAGGTTTATGAATGCCAAAGTCATCTTATCTAACATAGATTTCAAATCATCCACGGACTTCAAAAATGCTGAAAATCTTCACACAAGATTTATCAAATGTCTTTTTGAAAGTGACCGGTAAACTTTTCTATACTATTTGGATCATTTATAAAAATTAGATACCCCCATAAACTTGTTTACTAGCGTTCAAGCTTAGTAAGTTACTAAGCTAACACAACGACCTAAGAGGAAAAAAAAAAGTTACTAACATGACGCATGCTGAGGCTAAGTTTTATAGTATCTTCTATACGCTTCTTCCTCTTTATCTTCTTCAAAACATGCCATTTTTGCCATCAAAAGCTCGGTTGCAGTTTCGGGATGGACCCACCAGCAGCCACAATCTGTTGCTCCAGCTGCAATTCAAGTTCGAAACGAGCCAAACCAATATCAGAACGATTCACGAATATACGTGGAAAATTTACCAGTCGTTGAAGCGATAGGGGGAAAGAGGTCATCAAAACGAATTTCTCTGTACCCACATTGAAAAGGGCTTCGAGCTTGCTTTTCACAAGGAAGAACTCTTGTCTCATTTGTTCCAGACACTGCAGGCACCTGCAACGAAAATTAATCTGTCCCCTCATGATCTTTGAGGTTACATAAGCCCATTCTGCTCCCACTTTCCTAATACTATTTATGGCTAAACAATTTGATACCTCTTATCAAGAAAAGAAACGGCACAATTGATTTGGGGGAAAAACTCACCCAGGAATGTTTTGTTCCTGACAGGAGTTGCGGAGGTTGCGGAAGGCCATGCAGGCATTCTTAAGTCTCGGTATTCCTATGCTGTCAACCAAAGTCAACGACTTTCTCATCAGCCACTGCACAAACCATTTTGTCTCTACAGTCCAAAGCTTAAAATTTCACAGATGAAACGCCGATCTCATGAATAGCAATTAAAGAAGGTGACGTTCTTCCAGAAAAAAGCTTTCTTCAGAAAAAATAAATGAAAAAATTTGACACATTCATTCGAAGAAAGAAGGAAACTTTATCTATACCTTCGACTGCCGCCCTCCAACCAGTCGACATGGGCGTCTACCCTTTGGAAGTCCACATCTTGCCGAACTCTACATTGGAGAGAGAGAGAGAGATTAGCGAACTTTACACAGAATGAAAAACCTGGGAATGCTGAAGAGATAAAGAAGAGCATCAAGGAACGGGGCAAAGAGAATCAAGGAACGGGGCAAAAGATGGAGAAAAATAAGTAAAGATGGTCGGTGTGTTTACAGATCGCTGGCGAGATCCTCGAGCAGCTTCTCAGAATCAGTCAAGAAAAGAGACGCCACTTCCACTACAAAACCCGGGTTGCTCTCATCTTGCAGTCTATGAAGCTGTAAGTACTGAGAATCCAGGATACCCTACTCCCACCCGGAAGGCAAAAGAACAAGCACATTATAAAGCGAAAAGAAAACAGAACATCGACGGGTCTAGACTTTACGTGAATTTGCGTGGTTCTAACCTCTTTCCATAGGGAGCTCCTATAATCAGCCAACCTCCTCTGCATCTCCGTCAGACCCTCTTCCATGCTCTGATCTGCTAACGAACTCCTATGGAACAACACAAGACAGACCACTTTGTCTTTAAGCCAATGAGTTGTGGCTTTAAATAAAGAAACAGAGAAAACTTTGCAGATCCTGAGGAACAACTGTTCAACGGGAGGCCATAAGTGCTAAAGAAACCTTGAAAGCGATCTGATGAATTTAATTGCACGGGCAAAGATGGGAACTTTACTTGGTTTTGCGGATGTGGTTGGTTTGTACAGGACCAGGAGCTCTTACTGATTCGTTGGATTCGTGCTTTTATGGCTGTTTTTTGGATTGCTGCGGTTCTCCGATCTTTCTGTGCCTCTGCCGGTATGGAGGATAGAGCTTAGTGGGAGAGGGGTGGGCTTATTCAGCACCGTAGAAAAAAGTTTAAATTAGGATAAGTATTTAAATTAAGTAAATAAGAACTTTTTCGAAAGAGGTCGAATGGAATTTCTTAAATTCATCCGCAAAAACCGCTTACTAATTACTTAAATTTCTTGTAGATTAGATAAAATGAGAGCGCTTGCTTGTTTAAAAAAAAGGGAAAGAAAGTGGCTAAGTGTTGGTTGAAGAGGAAAGAGGTGCAGAAAAGTGGGTGATATCACAGTTTTTTTTTTTTTTTTTTGAACGATATATCCAGTTTGGATAATGACCGACAACAAACTTTTGTATTTGATAGAGGCAACCAACAGAATTCTATGGTCAAAATTGATGAGCGACGAAGCCGTCAATTTTCGTCAATTTTTTTAAATAAAGAGTGAGATGTGCATAATTACACTGTACAACCCATTTTTTCTTTGAAAATTCTAATGTGTATCGTGAGGTTTGAGTACTAGATAGGATTATGCGTGATAATAGCTCTCAAATCTCATAACTTTATCAAGCGATACTCAAGAAAAAATCCACTCTGAGAAATAGTCGTCATCCATGCACAGGGAGATGGGATAAACAAAATCATTTATCAAACATGCAAAAAGTCTTTGGATGACACGAGTCAACATTAGCGAGTCGGGTCCTTGTTGATTAACTATTAAACTTGGAACTACTGAATCCAAATCTTTATGCAATCCTTGGGAAAAGGTCATAATTTTTCCTTAAGATGTCATCTAATCTGCAAAAGGATAGAACTTTTATAACTATGCAACTCAACTTGTTTCATTAAGAGAGAGTATAGCCAAAAATGATATATATATATATATACCTATAGGCTACGTGATTGTTTCTTGATACAAGCCACTTTTTTAATCAATGATTAGCATAGTTAATTCTCACTTGTTAGCAAAATTACTTTTAGCCATAATAAAATATATCATGAAACATCGGGGGTCGCTTCCTTTATCACTTGAAATAATTAGACATGTCAAAAATGCATACACCCAAGTTGTCAAGAAATGTTCTTATGGCTAAGAAGTACAAATAGGAGTTGGAATGGCTTTAATAAATTTGAGAGGTCCAAAATGCCAAAGCCATGTTATATAATAAAGGATTCATATGATCTACACAGTTCAATGATGCCGAAATTTTCACTCTAGTTCAATAAAATAACAATTCCAAAGTTACGTAGTTTCATAGTTGGCTCACATTACACATGCTGAGCCTAAGAAGTATTGTAATGGCTTCTATATGCTGATTCTTCCTCTTCATCCTCAAAACATGCCCCGCTATTACCATCAATCGCCTGATTGCATCTTCGGGATCAACCCGCCGGCAGCCACAACTTGTTTTTGCAGCTGAAAATCAAGTTCGAAACAAGCTGATGAATATCAGAATGATTCATGGAAGTAGTAGAAAGAAATCATCAAAAAGAATTTATCTATACCCGCCTTGAAAAGAGCTCGAGCTTGCTTTCCACAAGGAGGAACTCTTGTCTCGGTTGTTGCAGACATTGCAGGCACCTGCAACAAAATTCATCTCTTTCCTCACCTGTTCATGACATTTATGGCTAAAAAATTTGATATTTTTTATCGGAACAAACAAAAGGCAGATTATTTCGCATTACAAACGAGAGGTTTCGGCAAAAACTCACTCAGGAATGTTTTTTTCCTGACGGAAGTCTCTGAACGCTATGCATGCATTATTAACTCTTGATGCTCCTATGCTGTCAACCAAAGTCATGTCTTTCTTATCAACCATTGCGCATACCTTTATGTCTCTACTATCCAAAGCTTAAAATTTCACCTTTTCAAATGAAATGCCACTCTCAGGAAAAGCAATTAAAGAGAAAGTGACATTCTTCCAGAAAAAGCTTTGTTTGAAAAAAAGACAAATGAATTAGAGTTGACTCATTCATTTGAAGTAAGGAGGAAATTTATCAATACCTGGAACTGCTGCCTTTCAATTTGTGAACATGAGCATCCACCCTTTTGAAGTCCACAGTTTCCGGAGCTTAATATCAGAGAGTGAGATACAATGAATTTTTCGCAGGATGAAGCAAACTAAAAGAACTCCAGGAGTGCTGAAGAGATGTTGAAGAGAGCATCAAGAAAAAAAAATGACGGTTGGTGTATTTACGGATCGCTGGAGAGATCATCAAGCAGCTTCTCAGAATTACTGAAGAAAAGAGACACCGTATCTAATCTTGCATCTCTATCTCATCTTGCAGCTCCTGAAGCTCCAAGTACCGAGAATCCAGATTCCCCTACTCTCATCCAAATGGCCAAGAAAGAGAAATGCACATTACGAAGCAAGAAAACAAGAGGAGAGAGAAAGAGACGGAACCACTTTAGACTTGGCATGAATTTGTGTGATTCTTACCTCTTTGTACAGAGAGTTCCTGTAATCAAAACCAACCTCCTCTTCATTTGCGTCAGACCCACACCTATGCTCTGCTTTGTTCTGTCGTTTCTCGCCCTCCTAACAAGCACGAACTCAAACAGAACCAAACCAGACAGACCACTTTTTGTCTTTCAGCCAATACGTTGGTGGCTATTGAAAATCATACAAATAGTCTCAAAGTGCAATGTCATCATTGGATTTTTAATTTGTTGAATGCAGTCATTGCCCTTTTCCTTAATGTTCAATTAGTCCATCAACTTTCCATAATAAAGTCAAATTAGTCCTCAATATTAGTCACAATTCTATATAATTATACTATTGGCCAGATCTCAAATTATCTTTTCATTTCAACCTATCTGCTAAATCAAAAGGCAATATGATATCTTTTTTATTATCATTCTTTTTCGCCTGATAGTGTTATTTAGTATATTTTAATTTATAATCTCTATAATAGTAAAATTAGTCTCATTTGGAGTTCTATTGAGTTGACATATCGAACGGGCAAAAGATCTTTGCATGACATGAGTCGACATTGGCGAGTGAAGTCCATGCTAATTGAGGCATTAAACTTGGAACCACGACTCCAATATCTTTATGGGATCCTCGGAAAATGTGATAAATTTTCCACGAGATATCATCTACACTGCCAAAGGATTAAAATATATGCCTATATAACTCTGCAACCCAACCTGTTTCTTTAATAGACTCTAGCTAAGGAAAGATGTATCTAGTTATAGGCTGCTTAACTTTTTCTTTATACAAGCCACCTTTTAAATGATTGATGAACATAGTTAGTTGTCACTCGTTAGCAAAGTTTACTTCTAGCTATATCAAATAATATTATAAAACCTCGGGAGGTCACTCCATATATTACTTGAAACTAGTGTGCATGACAGTTTACATGCATTTATGTGGGTTAGTCACGTAAAAAATGCATGGGAAAAGTACCAAGAAAATCCTAAACTTATAGTATTAGTACAATTTCAGTCTTAAATCATTCATTTATGTCAATTTAATCATAAACATTTTCACATTTTGCCAATTAAGTCTATCTGACTAATTTTGGTCAACAGATTTGGAGAGGGCACTTGTGCCCTTGCCCACACACCCCACCTATGGTCGGCGAGGGCTTGTTGGCCCTCAATTAGTGATCAAAGAGGGTCGTTGACAATGTAAGGAAAATAAAGAAAGAAAAAAGAATAATAATTAACAATTTAATTTTTTTTTTTAAAATTGTAAAAATTATCCACTTTAGTGTTAGTTATGTCACGTAAAACACTTGGTGTCCACGTCAATAATTTCTAGCCAATTTATTAAAATTGGGAACTGGACTAGTTCACATGGGAAACATTTGTTTCGGCAATTTCCGGTTTTTTTGCATACTCCTAATGGGTGGAGGTGTCAAAATGGGTCTATGACCTATTTTTTTACTAATATTTTGTATTAATGGGTTCCATGCAAGTCATAAATATATAAAGGCCTAACTAAAATGCGTTCAAAAAGTTTTAAGTGGGTCCAAAATGGGTCAAATATTCTGACCCATTTTCAATATTAAGTGGGAAGCCTAATACAAAACTTCTTCAACTCATGCAATTGACCCAACCACAACACTTCATTGCTTGCCTTTGCCGCTCACCTCTGAGCCGCCTGTGCCGCTCGCCTCTGTGCCACCTCCATCGCGAGTGTGCAGGCGTCCATGTGGTTGAGCACCTTGAACAGCAGGTCCTCAATGAGGTGGACGAACTCAGCTGGCCGGGCCATGCCGCCCCTCTCAGGGGCTGGCTCCACCTCCTCCTGGTTGGGCATCCTTGCCGGCGGTCAGGAGTGTTTGGGTGGCTGGCGAAACTCGAGATTGCAGAGGTCAAGAAGGGATGGGAACGGCGGTGGCGGTGGGGGTGGCGGTGGAGGAGGAGGAGGAGGGGTGGTTGAAGGGAAGACGAGGAGCACCTGATATGACGAGGGGGTGGGGGATGGGCTTTCGAAGACGACAAGCGAAGAGCTTCGATTCTTTCTCTGATTGACGATTTTCTCCTCTCCTTTTTTTCTTTTCTTAATTCATCGTTTTCCCTGCTTTCTTCCTTTTTTTTTTAATTTATTTTTTATTTTGACTTGTATCATTTGTAACCTATTTATAACTAGAAGAGCTAACCACATGAAATTGAGCTCATTAAGTCCAAGTTGCAAAATGGGTTTATCAGCCCTAAGTTATTTATAAATATATATTTTATTGGTCAGATTCTTTATTAATATTTTAATTTATAGGTTTTTTTAATTTTTAAATTTCATTTACTATTTTTTAATTTGATTTGAATTTTTTATCCAATTAGCATAGACTTTAAAGTGTGCATGGGTTTTCCTCAAATATTAATGGGTTTTAGCAAATATGGGTTAGGTATAAGTTACACTATATGAATATAGGTTAAAATGGATTAAATTGGTTCACATGGGTTGGACCATTTTCATCCCGATCCAAACTCAACGCAACCCGACCCACCCATTGAATAGGACTACTAATAGGACTTGTATGATCTACCGACTCTCAAGCTTTATTACATACCATTCTCAAGGTGACAGGATTTCTTTAGGCTGTTTGGCCCTTTTTAAATTGAAAAAAAAAAAAAAAGAGAAATAAACTATTTTCACACATATCTGATGATTGGCAAAATAAAGAGGCTACTTATCGATTTCATTTTGAGTTTGTATTAGTTTCAACTAAAAGAATATCCTAAAAGTGAGTTCCAGATACATACTCGAGTGGGATTTAAAATCTTGGTGAGGGGGTATCGAAGACACTGACCGGCAGCTTGCAAGTGGAAATCAAATACAGAAGCAAAGACTTAGATCTGAAGCGTGGCCATCAAATTTAGAGCTTCCTCCATTGACTTTTTAAACATGTTGACTTGTAATCATGCAACTGGTGCATTGAAGAAGGGGGCAAAAAACAAACACTTCTATCGAGCCATTACCATCGTCATTATTATAAAGTGTGCTGTTTTGGTGGTGCAAACCAGAGCAAGATCACGAAAAATAAAAAATGTCTCCAGCTAATTCATGTGTTTCCATAGGGATTCTTCTAAAGTGTGCTTGTGGCATGATAAAGTTCATTGTCCTTTCCATTCGAGGACTGGATCTTGTTGGTTGGTATGCATGGAGTCACAATAGATGAAGTAAATTGCTATATATGCATTAAATCTGGGAAGAGGCTTTGGCGAAAGAGTGAATTTCATGTAGCGCTAGTAAATTGATGTCATTATGCATGCTTGCGGGTGTTGACTCAACAGTTTTTTTCTGTTAGGGAAGGGAATTACGGTCTGAAGGGGTTTTCTATTGGTAAATAACACCCAACAAAATCCCCAACAGAAAAGAGGGTGAGTGAATTTCGGTCGGTGTCTTACGGGGTTTAACCTATACTAGGAATTACGAGGGAACGGACCTATTATGGGATTGAGGGTTGCGGGAAAGGAGAGAGGGCTGGAGAGGAGAGAAATTAAGACGAAAATGGAGTCGAGGTGGCGAATTGCATGGCCATCTTCGTCGCTATCAACAACATTGGGCCAAGTATGTCACTTCTCCACTTTATTTTCTCAGTTCTTCAGAAATTGAGTGTGAGATTGCAGGGATTGGGGGGAGGAGAGGGGTTGCAGAAACGAGATCTAGGAAATAATAAAAATGAGATAAGGCTTAGTGGGTCACGATTGAATAGATTGGGCCGAGAAAAGCAGTTGTGGGCTTAAAAACCCGGACCGATAGGGTCCACATCAGCTTAGCTAGGCTTAGCCCGTCTTTGTCGCTATCAACAACATCGGGCCGAGCATGTCTCTTCCACACTTTATTTTCTCTGTAATTCAGAAATTGGATGTGAGATTGCAAGCTTTGGGGGAGAAGGGTTTTTTAATTTAAAAAAAAAATACTAAAATTGCAAAGAAACAAAGTTTAGGAAATAATAAAAATGAGCTAGGTGTTAAGTGGGTTAGGATTGAATAGATTGGGCCGAGAAAAGTAATTGTGGGCTTAAAAAAGATGAATTTTTGTTCCACGGACCGATATGTTGAAAATCAAAATTGTCCGCATCAAAAATCAAAATTAGCTAGATTGGACCCTTTGACTCGATCCAATTTTCTTTTTGTTGATATTAAAAAATTAATAAAATAATAAAAAAAATTGGGCCGAAAAAATGGTGTCGTTATTGGATACGCTTGCAATTACATCTTCTCGAAGATTGAATGGGTGGCGTGTCATGTTTTGGGAGGGAGTAACATTGTTAACGTTGCTGGCCATTGTGTTATGTGCCATGCCAGAATCACAACACCGGCTCATATACACACCGCAAATATTGGAGAAGGCTGAAGTCATAAATATTAATGAGGAGGTCCTTTGGATTGTTTTAATTGACCTTCTGAAGACTGTATGTGCCATTGTTGTCGCTTTGCTGCTTGACCGGCACGGTCGACGACAATTACTTTTGATCAGTATTGGTGGGATGGCCCTTATTAGTCTTGGCAATTGCCTGATGGAGATTGACCATATTAGTCTTGGTGACTATAAAGGGCAGGAAATCGAGCAAGAAATTTGGGTAGGGATTTGTCTATAAACCCGATTCGCTTGACCCGATTTGATGACCCGCAATGAAATAACCAAGACTAATATAGTCAATCTTCATCATGCAACTACCAAGACTAATAAGGGATACTACCATCCCACCAATATTGATCAAAAGTAATTGCTGTCGACCGTGCCGGTCAAGCAGCAAAGCGGCAACAAGGACGCATATAGTCTTCAGAAGGTCAATCAGAACAATCCAAAGGACATTCTCATTAATATTTATGACTCCAGCCTTCTCCAATATTTGCGACGTGTATATTGAGCTAGCACGGTGATTCTGGCATGGTACATAACACAATGGCCAACAACGTCAACGACGTTACTCTCTCCCAAAACATGACACGACACACCGCCTATTCATCTTTGAGAAGATGTAATTGCAAGCATATCCAATAACGACACCAGTTTTTATCATGAGTTTTTTTTAATTAATTTTTTAATATCAACAAAAAAAATTAGATCGGGTCAAAGGGCCCAGCCCAGCTAAGCTCACGTGGACCCTCTCAGTTCGGTTTTTAAGCCCACAACTGCTTTTCTTGACCCAATCTATAACCCACTTAACACCTAACCTTATCTCATTTTTATTATTTCCTAAACCTCGTTTCTACAAAACCCCTCTCCCTCTAAAGCTTGCAATCTCACATCCAATTTCTGAATAATAGAGAAAATAAAGTATGGAAGAGACATGCTCGGCCTGATGTTGTTGATAGCGACGAAGACAGGCTAAGCCCAACTAAGCTGATGTGGACCTTATCGGCCCAGGTTTTTAAGTCCACAACTGATTTTCTTGGCCCAATCTATTCAATCGTGACCCACTAATGTCACGACCCGAACTTTGAGCACATGCACATCCCTCAGCAAAGACAACTTCTATAGCCTTATTTTGCTGCATTATGTGAAGAAGTTACAAAATATATATATATATATATATATGTTTCCATTTATATATTAAAAGGACTGCTGCAGGGAAAAGCAAAAATAGGGGTCTTTCAATTAGATGCAGAAGACAACCAGGAGGACATCTAGTCTAAACTCTAGGTCTCAAGTCAAATTTAATGTCCTGGCCTTCTCAAAATGCCAACAGAATTGGTTTCTTCTTCTTCTTCTTCTTAACCCAATTGTTAGTTTTCCTGGTTCTTTGAACTTTCTTTGGTTGTCTTCTCTTCATGAATAAAATATTCTACTAAGCAAAATGAACATATTTGGAATAGATTAAATTTGCCTACTTACGTAATAGATGAGAGATTCCAAGTCAACTTTGGGGGTGAACCAGACCACGACATCAACATATAAAACACCTTCATTATGACAAAGACTAAGGTGGTTAGCTTACGTTGTTAGAAAGCAAAGTGCAAGCGAACGAAATAAGTGGGGATTCATATTTCGCGCATAATCACTTCCTTCTGACCTCTGATTGAGCTTATCAAAGCAACATTTTCCATCGACTTTGCTATGACGGAGAGATTCTCGTTACGAGCAAGAACATTCACATTAGACCATAGATTTGCTAAGCATGTCAAAAACTATTTATTAATTAAAAATGCAAACACTATCGAACAATCAGTACACTAGAAACTGACCTGTCTTGGGATAGGAAGCAAATCCATCCCGAATTGCCTCAACAACTTAGGTTGTTCATCCAATAATTTCTCTCAAGTTGAAACCTCCATAGCATTACCATTAGATTCTTCTCGCCAGGATCAAGTGATGACAAATCTATTCATAATTAAGTGAACCGTATACAAAGATCATAAAAATTGGACAATAAGGTACGACAATTCTCCTAGGGGCCATGTCCAATGCCAAGCACACCCAAAAGTAGCACGAAGCAGAGGCTGCCCTTGTGAAGGATGAAGGGAGTAGATCCCAGAAAATATATAATTTGGACAACCAAGACGTAAATGATAATAAAAAGAAGACTTGTAAGTCCAAATTGACTAGGAAAACAACATCATTCAAACAGTTAGCGAGTATTCAGCTGTACTTGCAAAAGATAGATGAATCCTTAAATATAAATTGGATTTCAAGCTATAAAATGATGGTTTAAACTGCATAATGCTGCACTGATTTGTTGCACCATAAGTATCTCCCTATTTTGCTAAGCCACTAATATACAGGTTTGAGTCAACAATTGAAAAACCTACCCCATCCATTTCTCCAACATGAACTTCCACATTTTTTTCCAGGCAATAGGGAGTGGGATGGTTACTTCACTGATTATCAAGCTTCAGCACACCTCCCTAAGTGAAATACCAACCCGGCAACGAAAGGCATTAAGCAAGTGGATGCATTGTCTCATGCCAAGCAGACAAGTGGACCACAGTGGAGCCAACCCAACCGGAGTATACTAAAGTTACGTGGATCCTACATCCATGCGCATGGCAGGGACTAAAATATGCTTATGTTAACTAATAGGTAGTCATGAGAACCGGCACAAATTACGCTCAACATGAAAAATAAAGTCGAAAATGATCCATCAAAGAGAAACCTGATACTAGATGAAATGGAGACGACCAAATACGAACACAATATATCAATTGCTATTTTGTAGTAACTTCCATGCAGAACTTGCAGCAACTGGAAGCTTATTTAGGGGAATGTTGAATTTTACCTGCTCAGGTAGTCTAGTCAACGCAAGTGGATCAGACCCATTAATGGACCTCCCTCCTTGTTTCCGATCCTCTGTACTGCACACTGCACAGAATTTCAGTGGTCAGTACCTAAATCACGAGTACTTTCATAATCCACAATATAGAATTAGCAAAAGGAACACAGCCACCTTCACTAAAAGCGTACCAAGCAATTACCAAGGTATGCCAAGTCTGTAAAACATAAACAGGCGCTAGCTTCTCAATTGCCTCTTTCGACATTTGGGGGTCCAAGCCCATCTTAGGAAAGCCGATGTTGTTTCATCTTTGCAGGCCCTTCTTCTTCTTCTTCCAAATATTCCCAGGCATCACATCATCCCGGTTATGCTCCTCGTCCTCAACCTGTCAATCGACCATTTACAAAAGAAAGCCAATGTTATCATCTTTGCTTAATCACACTAAAATATAAACAAAAACACAATCCAGCGCCCACGATTGCTCGGCAACTTTATCAGAATCCAACATCAAAATGTTTAATGTGACATTCGGGCCCCGATGGTCGGGCCAGGGTGCCCAACCGCACCCTCCCCAGGGCTCTCAGCGAGAGCTCTTGGATGCCGCCGCCACCATTGCTCGGGGAAGTCGTCGACCTAGAGGCTGAATAGACGACGGAGGATGGAGACGAGGGTTCCCTTCTCCGTCGCAAAAAACAGCTTTCGCATTCTCCGTGTATGCGGACTCAGCGAAGGATACGGTGGGGAGTGCGTCGGACGCCCAATGAAACCCTACCTTTGGGTTTCAGCTTTACCTGCTCTCGACTCATCACCCAAATACTCGTTTTAAGGTTGGTTGCCTTGATCAAATGGATAGGCTGCTTGGATAAACGAAATTACATATTGAACTGGCAAAACATCTTTGAGTGACATGGGGTCGGCATTGGCGAGTCCGGTCCATATTGATTGAGCCATTAGACTTGGAACCACCGAGTCCAATATCTCTATGCAAATCTTGGATAAAAAGATGTCATTATTTTTCCATAAAATGTCATCCAAAATGCAAAATGATTAATAAAAATGTTTATTTAAATATGCAACCCAACTTGTTTCATTCATAGAGGACAGCTACAAAGAAATTATATAGTTATAGCCTATCTAAGTTTTTTCTTCATACAATAAATTATGTTAGTCATTACATGTGAGTAAAGTTTACTTGTACCTATATTAAATTATATCATGAAACTTTGGGAGCCACTCCCTTTATCACTTTAGCTTAGTGGATGTGACAATTGACATACATTTATGGAGATTAGTCATGCTAAACATGCAAACGCCTCAATGGGGGTTGTCACGATTTCAATGAATTCGAGAGGCTTACGAACGGCAAAGTCATGTTATGTAACACAGGATTCATAAGATTTACCGACATAGATGATGCTGGAAATTTCACTCAAGCTTTATTAAATACCATGTCCAAAGTGAAATGAGGCTGCGCCCCTTTTAAACCAAAAATAAAAATAAAAATTAAACTCATTTGAAAAGATTAAATACTTTGTAAACTTGTTTACTAGCATTCAAGCTTATTAGCTGCTAACACTACACATGCTGAGCCTAAGAAGTATCATGGTGGTTTCTAAATGCTTTTTCTTCCTCTTCTTCTTCAAAACATGCCCACAATTGCCATCAATCGATTAGATCGATTGGTTGCATTTTGGGGATCGACCCACCAGCAGCCACAACTTCTTGCTCCAGCTGCAATTCAAGTTCAAAACAAGCCAACGAATATCAGAACGATTCACAAAGGTAGACTGAAATTTACCTGTCTTTGGAGTAGATCAGTTGACAGGAATCATTAAAAGATATGTCTATACCCACCGCAAAAAGAGCTTTGAGCTTGCTTTTCACAAGGACGAATTCTTGTTTCATTTGTTGCAGATATCTCAGGCACCTGTAACAGAAGTAATCTCTTTCCTCTTGATCTCAGGGTTTCATAAGATCATTCTGTTCGTATGACCCTAACAATGATTACTGCTAAACAATTTGATAAGTTTTATCGGGAAAACAAAAGGCAGATAACTTCACATTCACAAAGAAAAGATATCGGCAAAAACTCACCCACGAATGTTTTCCTCCAAACAGAAGTCCTGAAAGGCTTTGCAGGCATTCCTAACTCTCGGTGCTCCTATGCTTTCAAACAAAGTCATCAACTTTCTCATTAAAACGTACATTTCTGTCTGTACTATCCAAAGCTCAATATTTTAACTTTTCTAATGAAATGCCACTCTTAGGAAAAGTAATTAAGTGAATTCTTCCAGAAAAGCTCCTTTTTTTATAATTAAAAAAAAAAAAAAAAAAGAAAGATGAATGAGTAAAAGTTGACTCATTCATTTGCAGAAAGGAGGGAACTTTATCTACACCTGCAACTGCTGCCCTTCATCTTCTGTGCTTGAGCTTGTGCCTTTTTGAAGTCCACATTTTGCTGAGTTCTATATTTTGGAGAGAGAGATTAATGAACATTTCACAGGATAAGCAAACAAAAATGTCCCAGGAATGATGAAGAGATAAAGAACAGAGCATCAAGAAACGGGAGCGAATAGGGGAAAAATATAAATAAGATGGCTGGTGTGTTTACAGATCTATGGAGAGATCATCGAGCAGCTTCTCAGAATCAGCGAGGAAAAGATACACCACTTCCACTACAAACTCTGGGTTGCTCTCATCTTGCAGTTCATGAAGTTCCAAGTACTGAGAATCCAGAATCCCCTACTCTCACCCAGAAGGCCAAATAAAAGCCCATCACAAAGCAAAAAAATAAAAAATAATCGACAGATGAACCTGTTGCAATAGCAGAGAGAGAGAGAGAGAACCATTGGAGATTTCGCATGAGTTTGTGTGATTCTTACCTCCTTGAACAGGGCGTTCTTGTAATCAGCCAACCTCTTCTGCATTTGTACCAGATCCGCATCCATGCTCTGATCTGTAGTTTTCTCACCCCCTCAAACAAACACGAACTCACACAGAACAAGACAAGACGGATCACCAGTTGGTGGCTTTAAATAAAGAAACAGAGAAACCTTTTCCAGAACCTGTGGAAGAACAATTCAAATGGAGGCTATAAATGCTAAAGAATCCCTCAAAGTTAGTTTACATAGTATGTTTTGAAAATTTCGTGGGATCCTTGCAACTGCTAGCACTTCGTGGGATCCTTGGAACTGCTTTAAAGCACTAAGCACTTCGTGGGATTCTTGCAACTGCTTTAAAAGACAGTTGTTACAAAACTCCTAATGCTCCTGTTCACGTGGCCTAGTACTAAATACGGATGAATGAGTAATTTCAGATTTAAATATTAAAACAGTCTTTGATTTGTGCTTTTATTGTTGTTTTCTGAATTGCTGCGGGTCTCCTCGCCTTTTGTCTGCGGACCACCCACTCGCTTGACTTAAAAATGACAAAAAACACTAGAAAAACCTTAAAATAACATCAAAGCATCTATACATTTGCATATATATTATATGTCCCAAAGCGAGTTTACAACTTCCCTACAATGATATGGCTATTGATACAAACCCAATATAGAGAAAATTATAATGATTATTTACTATATCATGTATGAAGAAAATCCATGTCCTATGAAATCACTAAATCTTCAAGGATTAGAAAATTCTTATAAAGGAGGATACTAAAAATTGTAAACGAGGGACTTGCAGAAAATGGAAATGTACCGGTATAGAGAATAGAATTTAGAGGGAAAAGGGTGGGCTTATTTGTGGGGTTTAGAAAGGGAGATAGTCGATATCACGGAAATAGTTTAAATTACTATTAGACTTTCAATTAAGTTGATTAGAACTTTTTTCTTAGAGGCTGAATAGAATTTCCTTCATTGATGAAAACCACGTACTAATTCTTTTGATTTCTCGTAGATTAGATAAAACAAGAGCGCTTACATGTGTCAAATAGGGGAAATGAAAGTAGCTGAATGTTTGTTCGAGGAAGAAGGGGCACATAAAAGTGAGTGATGTCCAAAATAAATCATTCTACTCGAAAGAGGCAATAAATAGAAAATGGTCGAAATTGATAAGTGATAACGCCATCAAATTTTTCCACTAAAGAGTAGAGATGTGCATATGTTCATTGCACAACCCGCTTTTGCTTTGAAAGTTCTAATGTATATCGTGCCGTTTGAGTACTAGCTAGCACTATGTGTGACACTACATCTCTCAAATTACATATCTAGTCAGACATTGCTTGTGAAGTGATACCCAACTAAAAATCTACTCTAAAATAGTCATCATCCAAATACCCATTTTGGGGTTGGCTGCGTTGATTAAATGGATAGGGAGTAAGGATAAACAAAATCACATATCAAACGGGATAAAAGTCATTGGATGACATGAGTCCATGTTGACCAGTCGCGTCCATGATGAGTGAGCCATTTAACTTGGAACAACAGAACCCAATATCTTTACGCAATCCTTCAGTGTCATGAATTTCCATAAGATGTCACCTAATCTGCAAAACGATTAAAAGAAATGGTTTTATGACTACATGTTTCATTAAGAGAGTATGGCTTAAGCAAATTTTATAAAATTATAGGCTACATGATTTTTCTTTATCCAATTCGCCTTTTCAAAGTTTACATCTAGCTGTAATAAATAATATCATAAAACCTCTGGGGTCACTCTTGAAATAAGTGACGTGAAACTTCACGTTCATTTATGGAGATTGGTCATGCGGACAATATGGCCGAGAAGTGCAAATAGGGGTGGGCATGGCTTCAATAAATTTGAAAGGTTTACGAATGCCAAAGTCATGTTATCATGCATAGGATTCATACAATCTACAAACTTTGGCGATGCTGAAATTTACTCAAAGCTCTGTAAAATACCATTTCTGGAGAGACGTAATTTCTTCATACTATTTGGATCATATGAAAAACTAAAAACCTTTTAAGCTTGATTACTAGCATTCAACCTTAGTATTTACTAACATTGCATGTTCCAGCAAAAGAAATTTAAAAACCACTATGCATGCCGAGCCTAAGCATCAATGCCATCAGAGGCGCGGTCGCCCTATTGGGGTCGTCCCACCAGCAGCCGCAATTTGTTGCTCTAGCTGCAATTCAAGTTCCAAACAAGCCAGCGAATATCAGAATGATTCACAAAAGTAGATTCAAAGATTACCAGTCATTGAAGTAGATCAGTAGAAAGAAACCATTAAAACGAATGTCTCTGTACCCACGTTGAAAAGAGTTTTGAGCTTGCTTTTCACAAGGAGGAATTCTTGTCTCATGTGTTCCAGACATCTCAGGTACCTGCAACGAAAAATTACTCTCTTGCCTCATTATCTTGAGGTCCCATGATAGAGAGATAACTTCGCATTCATAAACAAAAGATTTGGGGAAAAACTCACACAGGAATGTTTGTCTCCTGATATGTGTTGCGGAAGTGGCGGAAGGCTATGCAGGCATTCTTAAGTCTCGGTGCTCCAATGCTGTCAATCAAAGTCATCGACTTTCTCATCAAAAGCTGTCTCAAAGCTTAAGATTTCACCTTTGCAAATGAAATGCCACTCTCAGCAAAAGCAATTATAGAAAGTGACATTCTTCCAGGAAAAAGCTTTCTTTAGAGAAAAAAATAAACTATAAAATTTGACGCATTCATTTGAAGAAAGAAGGAAACTTTATTTATACCTACGACTTTGGCCCTCTAACCGGTCCACATGAACATCAACCCGTTGGAAGTCCACATTTTGCTGAGTTCTATATTGGGCGGGAGAGAGAGTGATTAGTGAAGTTTTCACCAAATGATGCAAACTGAAAAAACCCAGGAATGCTGAAGAAATAATGGAGAGCAGCATCAATGAACGGATCAAACAAGGAGAAAAGTAAGATGGCTGGTGCGTTTACAGTTCTCTGGACAGATCGTTGAGCAGCTGCTCAGCATCAGTGAAGAAAAGAGACGCCACTTCCACTACTAAATTTGGGTTGCTCTCATCTTGCAGCTCCAGAAGCTGTAAGTACTGAGAATCCAAGATCCCCTACTATCACCTAAAAGGCAAACAAAAAAAGCACATCATAAAGCATAAAAAGAACATTGATGGGTCAACCTAAAGAATGAGCAGAAATAAAGAGACAGAGCCACTTAAAGACTTCACAAGATTTTGTGTGATTCTTACCTCCGTTATCGGGGAGTTCTTGTAATCAACCAACCTCCTCTGTAATTGCATCTGACCTACATTCATGCTCAGTTCTATTGTTTTTCACCCTTAAACAAACAGGAACTCACATGGAACAAAAACAAGACAGCCAATTTGTCTTCAAGCCAATAAGCGCGTTTGTTTGTGTTTCTTTTAAAATTGTTCCAAGGGAACGTAAATAGAAAAAAGTGTTTCTGTTCGGGAACAATTTTTGAATAAAAAAACACGTTTGGTAAACTTGTTTCGAGAATAAAAAATAAACAGAAACATGTTAGGTAAATTTGGATAATTTTTTTATTTCTTTTATTTTTTCTTTTTTTCCTTTTTTCTTTTTTCTTTGCTGTTCGCTTTAAATAGGACAAAATCACGCTACTAGTACCTCAACATTGCCTCAACGTGCAATTCAAATTCGACTTTTAATTAGGTTATTATGGTCATTTGCCCTGGTCGTACATATTCAATATAGTATCTAAACTTTTAATTCGTTTAGTCCAACTCATCAACTTTTCATAATAAAATCAAATCAATCATTGCTACTATTCTTAGGTCTTCCTAATTACACTATTCCCTAGATTTTAGAATAAATTTTCATTTCAATTTGTTTCCTGAATCAACAAAAAGAATAGCTATCTTTTCCATTACCGTTGTACCATTTTAGAATTTATAAATATTCAGGGTATTAACCCTTATAATTTTTACATGCTAAATTTTCAAGCTTTTGTGCTTCATTTTTTCTTGATAATATTTTGATTAATGTGTAAATTAGGAAATTAAAATATCAGGATCAACAACCCAATGCAATTCTAAATGAGGCTATTGTTATAACATAAAAATCATAAGTTAAGATACTCCCAAATTATTTTTTTGATCAACAAAAACTCCAAACGGATATACCTTTGACAAATTTACCTCAAACTTGTACACTTGTAACAAATTTATCCTTTGTTAGTTTTCGTTAAATTTTACTATTAAATTATTAAGTTAAATAACACGTGACAGTTAACTGGGATACCAATTTATGATTTTATGCTTCGTTTGTCACAGTTTACAATTTTTGTGATTTTTTTGTGGTATTAATCTTTGGTGGGTGTTCATTTTGTGAGGGCTATCATGATCGTAAAAGTACCCATAAGCTCACATTTACATCTAGTTTCCTTTTGACCTTAAAACCGTCGATCAAGACGTGCCGTGACATCATGGTAAGGTCACGACACCTTTTGTTGTCATGCAGGGCACGAGCTTCGGAGACCTTGTGACTACAATCAAGTGAACTCACAAGAGATTCACCTGGGAGGCGAGGTGATGATGCTTCTGTGGATGAGAATCATGAGGGAACTTTTATGGTCAAGTATCTGTAAATCCAACATTCCTCCCCTTTCTTTTCTTGCGGACCGGGTGGCGAAGAAATTGTGTTGCGACAAATATAGCTTTAAATATGATTCCACTTTTAGCTCAATATAAATCATAAGCTAAAATATACTAAAATGGAACTATATAATACTGGCAAGACCAAAAAAAACAAATTGAGAGTAAAAAAGATAGCATATTTCTTGTTCCAAAAGGGAGTTAATTTGGATTGCGAAAAATGTTAAAATTATGACAAGATTTTTAATTAAGCAGTTTAAAAACTTTTCTAAAAGGGGTCAAATGGAATTTCTGGAGAAATCTAATTCTTATAATTTTACTGGGAGATTTGATAAAACAAAAGTGCTTACCTGTGTTAACAAAAGGGGAAAGAAAGTAGCCGAGCGTTTGTTGAGGAAGAAAAGGGGGCAAGAAAGGGTGATGACCAATTACGTTAATAACCGTTAGAAAATTTGAATTATAATCAAAATTGATGAACAATAATGACACTAATTTTTTTCCGATAAAAAGTAGAGATGTGCATGATTACTAAGGGTGAGCAGCGGTTTAGGGTTGACCCTGGACCGATCCTGGACCGGCCCAACCCTACCGGTCCTGGTCCGGTTCCTAAGGGGATTGGGTCGGTTCTTGGTCCTGAAATTTCAAGACCAACACTGTACGGGTTGGTCCTCGGTCCTAAGAGTTTTGGGTCGGTCCAACCTTGGACCAACCCTATATATTATATTATATTATTTATAATTCTTTTATATATTCAAACCTAAGTAAAATGTATATTATATTATATTATATTGAGATGTTCTATCAATAGCACTAATAGTAATTTCAATTTAAAACTTTTGTTGAGTATCAATTATGTGTCATTTGTTTTGTTTTTAAGTTTTTAGAAGTTCAAGTGAATTAACAAGATGTGAATTTATATATTCATGGTTTATATTAAGTATTTTGAACTTTTTATGGTTTAATTGTATTTTTCTAATGAATTTCAGCTGCACTTTGCTTTTCAATTTGTATCAAATGGTAGAAGTTTTTGAATAGTAGAGTAGTACTATAGTTACTACGGTGATTTGCTAGTCAAGTGGTGTGAAGCTCATTTTTTGGTTTAGTGGACTTTACATAATCAAACGCAGGAAAACACTATTGCATATGGTGTTATGAATATTAAAGATAGATGATTATAAGAAATTTCCATCTTGTCCCATATCTCGATAAGTGGTTAGTAGGTACGAAATTTATATTATTGTGTCATCTTAAATTTGCTAAATATGTATTGGTATTTATAGTTTAGTTGCACAATGTCGCATTGTCGATGGATGTGTAATTTGAATTTGTAGGTTTGCTTTTATAGGGAGTATAAAAAATAAGACGAAAAAAATTATCGATCGGTCACAGGTTGACCACTGAACCGGACCGAACCCATTGGGTTGGTCCGGTCCTTGGTCCCAGGCTCAATAGGGTCGGTCCTCGGTCCTAAAAATTGAGGACCAACACTGTACGGGTTGGTCCTAGGGTTAGGGGGTGGCCCGGACCAACCCGGACCATGCTCACCCCTAAATGATTACATTGTACAACCCGTTTTTTCTCTAAAAATTGCAATTTATATCAAGTGATTTGAATATTAGCCAGCACTTTGCGTGACACTATAGCTCTCAAATCCCATACCTGCTCAAATATTGCTTGTGAAGTTGAGTAAATAATCCACTCTAAAATGGTCATCGCCCAAAAATTTGTTTTGGAGCTGGCTCTGTTGATCAAATGGATGGGATTAAAGATAAGCAGGATCACATATCAAATGGGAAAAAATTCTTCGTATGACATATGTTGACATTGGCGAGTCAAGTCCATGTTAATTGAGCCATTATACTCGGAACAACGAGTCCAATATCATTATGGAATCCTCAGGAAAATGTCAAAAATTTTCCATGAGATATCAGGTAAACACTGCAAATGATAAAAAAAAAAAAAAGCCTTTGTAACCATGCAACCCAACTTGTTTCGTTAATAAATCATACCTAAAAAGATTTCATAGAGTTATAGCCTACATAATGCTTTGTTTTACAAGCCACCTTTTTAACCTTTGATTAGCAAAGTTTACTTTGAGCTGCATTAAATTATGTCGTGAAACATGGAGGGCCACTCCCCTTATCACTTGAAATAGGTGGATGTGACAATTGACGTCCGTTAACAAGGATTAGTCATGCAATAAATGCACACATCCAAGTTGTCAAGAAATGCACTTACTGTGGATGAGAAGAACGAATGGGGATTGGCATGGCTTCAATGAATTTGAATAGTTTATGAATGTCAAAGCCATCTAATATATCATAGGATTCATATAATATACCGACTTTCAAGCTTTTTTAAATAACATTCTCTAAGTGACGGGATTTCTAGTCAGTTTGGCCCCTTATAAACTAAAAACGAAAAAAAAAAAAAAAACTATTTTCACACATATCCGATGATTGAAAAAATAATAAGGGTATTTTTGCAATTTCCTTCTGAGTTAGTATTAGTTTTAACTGAAAGAATATCCCAAAAAGGGATTTAAAATCTTGGTAAGAGGGTATTGAAAACACTGACATGCAGCTTACAAGTAGAAAGCAAACACAGAAGCAATACTTAGATCTGAAGAGTGGTCATCAAATTTAGGGCTTCATGCATTGACTTTTTAAACGTGTTGACTTGTGATCATGCAACTGGTGCAACGAAGAAGGGGGGAAATATATCTTCTGTTGATAGTTTTTTGTTGGATTGCTGCGGGTCTCCTCTCTTTCTGTCTGCGCGCCAACACTGGCTTGACCTAAAAAATGACAGACATAAAAGAAAAATTCAAAATAACATCAAAGCATATGCCTATGCGTATACATGTTATATGTCCCAAAGAAAGTTTATCCACTTCCCGTACAAAGATATGAATATCGATACAATCGCAATGTATGGAAAAGTGGAATGTTTATATAGTGCATTATGTATGAAGAAAATTCAGGTCTCATGAAATAATCAAATCTTCAATATTTAGAACATTCCTATGAAGGAGGATCTAAAAAATTGTAACACGAGGTGACTAACAGAAAAAGGATATTGATACAAATGCAGTGTATAGAAAATAATAATGATTGTTTAGTATATTATGTATTGAAAAAAATTTGTCTTATGAAATCACTAAATCTTCAAGAATTAGAAAATCCCTAAAAAGGAGGATCTAAAAAATTGTAAAACGAGGGACTTATAGAAAAATAAATTGTTTATTGACTGGCTTAGAGGATAGAATTTAGAGTAAGAAAGATGGGTTTATTTGTGGGGCTCAAAAAAGGAATCAGTTGAGATTGCAGAAAATTTTAAATTAGAATAAGATTTTTAATTAAGTAGATTAGAACTTTTTGGACTTTCCCATAAGATAATTTTAATGTAGCCAATTTTCCCTCTTTTGCAATCAGTTGCTGTAGGAACAAAGAATCAAATTATCAGTATATCTATTCCTTTTTCAAATTAAGGGTGTCAAATGGAATTTCTTTCATTGAGGAAAACCTGCACGACTAGTTTTTTTTATTTCTACTTAGATTAGATAAACAAGAGCGCCTACTTGTGTTAAAAAGGGAGAGAAAATAACTGAGTGTTTGTTGTGGAAGAAGGGGCACAAAAAAGTAAGTGGTGTCCAATTATGATAATGACCGACAAAAAAAGAAGAAGAAAAGAATCATTCTGGTCGAAAGAGGAAATAGATAGAAAATGATCGCAATTGATGAGTGATAATGCCATCAAGTTTTTTCACTGAAGAGTAGAGATGTACATAAGTACATTGTACAACCTATTTTCTCTTTCAAATTACATATCTGGTAAGGCATTGCTCATGGAGTGAAACTCAAGTAAAAACCTACTCTGAAATAGTCATCGTCCAAAAATACTTGTCTTGGGGTTGGCAGCGTTGATCACGTATCAAACAGGGAAAAAGTCATTGGATAACATGAGTCCATATCGGCGAATCGAGTCCATGTTAATTGAGCATTTAAACTTGGAATAGTGAATGCAATGTCTTTATCCAATCCTTCAGAAAATGTCATAATTTTTCCATAAGATGTCATCTAATATGCAAAACGATTAAAAGAAATGCTTCTATAAATATGCAACCTAGTTTGTTTCATTGAAAGAGTTTAGCTAAAAATATTAAATCCTTTACTATAGGCTACGTGATTTTTTCTTTACACAAGCCACCTTTTCAATGAATGGTTAGCAAAATTCGTTGTCACTTGTTAGCAAACTTTACATCTAGCCATAATAAATTATATCATGAGAATTGAGAGTCACTCCTTTTATTACTCGAATTAAGTGATTGGGACACTTGACATGCATGTATAGGGATTGGTCATGTTGAAAATGCAAACACCCAAATCGTTAGATGTATCGATTATAGCCAAAAAATAAAAATGAGGTTTGGCATGGCTTTAATGAATTTAAGAGGTTTATGAATGCCAAAGTCATCTTATCTAACATAGATTTCAAATCATCCACGGACTTCAAAAATGCTGAAAATCTTCACACAAGATTTATCAAATGTCTTTTCGAAAGTGACCGGTAAACTTTTCTATACTATTTGGATCATTTATAAAAATTAAATACCCCCATAAACTTGTTTACTAGCGTTCAAGCTTAGTAAGTTACTAAGCTAACACAACGACCTAAGAGGAAAAAAAAAAAGTTACTAACATGACGCATGCTGAGGCTAAGTTTTATAGTATCTTCTATACGCTTCTTCCTCTTTATCTTCTTCAAAACATGCCATTTTTGCCATCAAAAGCTCGGTTGCAGTTTCGGGATGGACCCACCAGCAGCCACAATCTGTTGCTCCAGCTGCAATTCAAGTTCGAAACGAGCCAAACCAATATCAGAACGATTCACGAATATACGTGGAAAATTTACCAGTCGCTGAAGCAGAACGGGGGAAAGAGGTCATCAAAACGAATTTCTCTGTACCCACATTGAAAAGGGCTTCGAGCTTGCTTTTCACAAGGAAGAACTCTTGTCTCATTTGTTCCAGACACTGCAGGCACCTGCAACGAAAATTAATCTGTCCCCTCATGATCTTTGAGGTTTCATAAGCCCATTCTGCTCCCACTTTCCTAATACTATTTATGGCTAAACAATTTGATACTTCTTATCAAGAAAAGAAACGGCACAATTGATTTGGGGGAAAAACTCACCCAGGAATGTTTTGCTCCTGACAGGAGTTGCGGAGGTTGCGGAAGGCCATGCAGGCATTCTTAAGTCTCGGTATTCCTATGCTGTCAACCAAAGTCAACGACTTTCTCATTAGCCACTGCACAAACCTTTTTGTCTCTACACAATTCAAAGCTTAAAATTTCACAGATGAAACGCCGCTCTCCTGAATAGCAATTAAAGAAGGTGACGTTCTTCCAGAAAAAAGCTTTCTTCAGAAAAAAATAAATGAAAAAAATTTGACACATTCATTTGAAGAAAGAAGGAAACTTTATCTATACCTACGACTGCCGCCCTCCAACCGGTCGACATGGGCGTCTACCCTTTGGAAGTCCACATCTTGCCGAACTCTACATTGGAGAGAGAGAGAGAGATTAGCGAACTTTACACAGAATGAAAAACCCGGGAATGCTGAAGAGATAAAGAAGAGCATCAAGGAACGGGGCAAAAGATGGAGAAAAATAAGTAAAGATGGTCGGTGTGTTTACAGATCGCTGGCGAGATCCTCGAGCAGCTTCTCAGAATCAGTCAAGAAAAGAGACGCCACTTCCACTACAAAACCCGGGTTGCTCTCATCTTCCAGTCCATGAAGCTGTAAGTACTGAGAATCCAGGATACCCTACTCCCACCCGGAAGGCAAAAGAACAAGCACATTATAAAGCGAAAAGAAAACAGAACATCGACGGGTCTAGACTTTACGTGAATTTGCGTGGTTCTAACCTCTTTCCATAGGGAGCTCCTATAATCAGCCAACCTCCTCTGCATCTCCGTCAGACCCTCGTCCATGCTCTGATCTGCTAACGAACTCCTATGGAACAACACAAGACAGACCACTTTGACTTTAAGCCAATGAGTTGTGGCTTCAAATAAAGAAACAGAGAAAACTTTGCAGATCCTGAGGAACAACTGTTCAACGGGAGGCCATAAGTGGTAAAGAAACCTTGAAAGCGATCTGATGAATTTAATTGCACGGGCAAAGATGGGAACTTTACTTGGTTTTGCGGATGTGGTTGGTTTGTACAGGACCAGGAACTCTTACTGATGCTTTGGATTCGTGCTTTTATGGCTTTTTTTTGGATTGCTGCGGTTCTCCGATCTTTCTGTGCCTCTGCCGGTATGGAGAATAGAGCTTAGTGGGAGAGGGGTGGACTTATTCAGCACCGTAGAAAAAAGTTTAAATTAGGATAAGTATTTAAATTAAGTAAATAAGAACAATTTCGAAAGAGGTCGAATGGAATTTCTTAAATTCATCAGTCAAAACCGTTTACTAATTATTTAAATTTCTTGTAGATTAGATAAAATGAGAGCGTTTGCTTGTTTCAAAAAAGGGAAAGAAAGTGGCTAAGTGTTGGTTGAAGAGAAAAGAGGTGCAGAAAAGTGGGTGATATCCAGTTTGGATAATGACCGACAACAAACTATTGTACTTGATAGAGGCAATCAACAGAATTCTATGGTCAAAATTGATGAGCGACGATGCCTTCAATTTTTTTAAATAAAGAGTGAGATGTGCATAATTACACTGTACAACCCATTTTTTCTTTGAAAATTCTAATGTACATCGTGAGGTTTGAGTACTAAATAGGATTATGCGTGATATAGCTCTCAAATCTCATAACTTTATCAAGTGATACTCAAGAAAAAATCCACTCGGAGAAATAGTCATCATACCTACATAGGCAGAAGGGATGCACAAAATCATTTATCAAACATGGAAAAAATCTTCGGATGACATCAGTCAACATTAGCGAGTCGGGTCCTCGTTGATTAAATATTAAACTTGGAACTACTGAGTCCAATATCTTTATACAATCCTTGGGAAAAGGTCATAATTTTTCCTTATGATGTCATCTAATCTGCAAAAGGATAGAACTTTTATAACAATGCAACCCAACTTGTTTCATTAAGAGAGAGTATAGCCAAAAATGATATATATATAACTATAGGCTACGTGAATATTTCTTAATACACGCCACTTTTTTAATCAATGATTAGCATAGTTAATTCCCACTTGTTAGCAAAATTACTTTTTAGCCATAATAAAATATATCATGAAACCTCGGGGGTCTCTCCCCTTATCACTTGAAATAATTAGACATGTCAAAAATGCATACACCCAAGTTGTCAAGAAATGTTCTTGTGGCTAATAAGTACAAATAGGAGTCGGAATGGCTTTAATAAATTTGAGAGGTCCACAAATGCCAAAGCCATGTTATATAATAAATATTTCATATGATCTACACAGTTCAATGATGCTGAAAATTTCACTCTAGTTCAATTAAATGCCATTTCCAAAGTGACGTAGTTTCATAGTTGGCTCAAATTACACATGCTGAGCCTAAGAAGTATTGTAATGGCTTCTATATGCTGATTCTTCCTCTTCTTCCTCAAAACATGCCCCAAAATTACCATCAATCGCCTGGTTGCATCTTCGGGATCAACCCACCGGCAGCCACAACTTGTTTCTCCAGCTGAAAATCAAGTTCGAAACAAGCTGACGAATATCAGAATGATTCATGGAAGTAGTTGAAAGAAATCATCAAAAAGAATTTATCTATACCCGCCTCGAAAAGAGTTTCGAGCTTGCTTTCCACAAGGAGGAACTCTTGTTTCCGTTGTTGCAGACATTGCAGGTACCTGCAACAAAATTCATCTCTTTCCTCACCTGTTCATGACATTAATGGCTAAAAAATTTGATATTTTTTATCGGAACAAACAAAAGGCAGATAACTTCGCATTACAAACGAGAGGTTTCGGCAAAAACTCAATCAGGAATGTTTTTCTCCTGACGGATGTCTCGGAACGCTATGCGCGCATTCTTAGCTCTTGATGCTCCTATGCTGTCAACCAAAGTCATGTCTTTCTTATCGACCATTGCGCATACCTTTATGTCTCTACTATCCAAAGCTTAAAATTTCACCTTTTCAAATGAAATGCCACTCTTAGGAAAAGCAATTAAAGAGAAAGTGACAATCTTCCAGAAAAAGCTTTGTTTGAAAAAAAGACAAATGAATTAGAGTTGAATCATTCATTTGAAGTACGGAGGAAATTTATCAATACCTGGAACTGCTGCTTTACAATTTGTGAACATGAGCATCCACCCTTTTGAAGTCCACATTTTCCGGAGCTTAATATCAGAGAGTGAGATACAATGAATTTTTCACAGGATGAAGCAAACCAAAAGAACTCCAGGAGTGCTGAAGAGATGTTGAAGAGAGCATCAAGAAAAAAAAATGACGGTTGGTGTATTTACAGATCGCTGGAGAGATCATCAAGCAGCTTCTCAGAATTACTGAAGAAAAGAGACACCGTGTCTAATCTTGCAGCTCTATCTCATCTTGCAGCTCCTGAAGCTCCAAGTACCGAGAATCCAGATTCCCCTACTCTCATCCAAATGGCCAAGAAAGAGAAATGCACATTACGAAGCAAGAAAACAAGAGGAGAGAGAAAGAGAGGGAACCACTTTAGATTTTGCATGAATTTGTGTGATTCTTACCTCTTTGTACAGGGAGTTCCTGTAATCAACCAACCTCCTCTTCATTTGCGTCAGACCCACATCTATGCTCTGCTTTGTTCTGTTGTTTCTCGCCCTCCTAAGTCCTAACAAGCACGAACTCAAACAGAACAAAACCAGACAGACCACTTTTTGCCTTTCAGCCAATACGTTGGTGGCTATTGAAAATCATACAAAATAGTCTCAAAGTGCAATGTCATCATTGGATTTTTAATTTGTTTAATGCAGTCATTGCCCTATTTCTTAATATTCAATCTAGTCCATCAACTTTCCATAATAAAGTCAAATTAGTCCTCAACATTAGTCACAATTCTATACAATTATACCATTGGCCAGATCTCAAATCATCTTTTCATTTCAATCTATTTGCTAAATCAAAAAGCAATATGATATCTTTTTTATTATCATTCTTTTTATTTAGTATATTTTAATTTATAATCTCTAATAGTGAAATTAGCCTCATTTGGAGTTCTAGAGTTGACAGGAGTGTTCGGGCGGCTGGCGAAACTCGAGATTGCAGAGGTCAAGAAGGGATGGGAACGGCGGTGGCGGTGGCGGTGGCGGTGGAGGAGGAGGGGTGGTGAAGGGAAGATGAGGAGCACATGATATGACGAGGGGTGGGGGTAAGACGACAAGCGAAAAAATGAAAGCGCTTCGATTCTTTCTCTGATTGACGATTTTCTCCTCTCCTTTTTTTCTTTTCTTAATTCATCGTTTTCCCTGCTTTCTTCCTTTTTTTTTTAACTTGTATCATTTGTAACCTATTCATAAATAAAATAGCTACCCACATGAAATTGCGCTCATTAAGTCCAAGTTGCAAAATGGGTTTATCGGCCCTAAGTTCTTTATAAATATATATTTTACTGGTCAGTTTCTTTATTAATATTTTAATTTATAGGCTTTTTCACATTTTTTATTTTTTAATTTGATTTGAGGTTTTTATCCAATCAGCATAGAGTTTAATTAGTATAGAGTTTCAAGTAGGTGTGGGTTTTTCAAATATTAATGGGTTTTAGCAAATATGGGTTAGGTATGAGTTACACTAAATGAATATAGGTTAAAACAGATTAAATGGATCAACATAGATCGGACTATTTTCATCCCAATCCAAACCCGACCCGACCCACCCATTTAACAGGACTACGAGGGACTACAAATAGGACTCGTATGATCTACCGACTCTCAGCTTTATTACATACCATTCTCAAGGTGACAGGATTTCTTTAGGCTGTTTGGCCCCTTTTAAATTGAAAAAAGAAAAGGAGGAGAAATAAACTACTTTCACACATATCTGATGATTGGCAAAATAAAGAGGCTAGTTATCGATTTCATTTTGAGTTTGTATTAGTTTTAACTAAAAGAATATCCTAAAAGTGAGTTCCAGATACATACTCGAATGGGATTTAAAATCTTGGTGAGGGGGTATCGAAGACACTGACCGGCAGCTTACAAGTGGAAAGCAAATACAGAAGCAAAGACTTAGATCTGAAGCGTGGTCATCAAATTTAGAGCTTCCTCCATTGACTTTTTAAACATGTTGACTTGTGATCGTGCAACTGCTGCATTGAAGAAGGGGGCAAAAAACAAACACTCCTATCGAGCCATTACCATCGTCATTACTATAAAAATGATTCGAAATGCACAAATAATCGTGCGTTAGCAACTCAGTGCTGGCAAAATCTGCGGATAAATGCATATGATTGTCTTAAACTAGTTCAGTTCAAAATACAATATTAAGAAACAACTGGGGGTACACAAAACACTCGTATCATTTCAACCGAAAAAAGAAAATCCTAAAAGGAGTTGAACTCGTGGCCCGTATAGATACAAATAAAAAGGAGTATATCAAGCAATGAACAAACTCGAACCTCCAGTCTTCAACATACCTTGCAACTCCTCCTACAATAACCAGGTAGCTCAGGAGTCCCGATCATATATTCAGGATTCTTGGTGCATTCCCCGAGTGCAGCCCATCTGTCACAACTCTCGTTCGTGTCCGTGCAGTTCCCACCTTCCCCAATTATCTTGTCAAACGAATCCACATGAATCCACTTCGTAGCTGACCATTTCTCACCTTCGATCACCGGACAACCCGCATGAAGGCTGTTTGGGTCAGGGACAGCGTCCGGTGTGAGACTGAAGAAAAGGAGCGCATCACCTCTTCTTGGTTTCACTATTTATTCACAGGGTTCAGTCAGAGAATAACGGAAGCGCATAAACGGGCTACTATTGCAGCCATAAAATTCAGAAAAACCAACGAATAAAATGGTGGCTTACCTGCGATCCCTTTCTTTGCACACTCAGATAGATCGTCAACTGTGCTGGAAGCTCTATGACGAGGAGGATCCTATCAGATGAAGTATAATGTCACTATGACTCGGTCCTCGAACAAAGTTCAACAGGAAAACAAAGCCCAAAGGTGTTCATTATAATGAGCAAAACCATATGGGTACTCTCCTAAAAGATATGATGATGGTCTCCTCAACATGCATATGTTTTTGGGCCGTAGTACTTTAACTCAACCAGCTTAATCCCGTCCATTAAAGACATTCATGAATAGTGTATTGGGGACAAATCCATAGACAAATCTACGACATCGACAAGGTTATTTTTCATCGGGAGACAAAACCATTACTTGACTCCAATACAACTGTATGTTAACAAAGATGACTGAAAGTATGTCAAAACATGCAGGATGTATTTCTGACAAGTCTGTAAATACTTCAGCCTTTGTATACTAACCTCTGCATTGGGAAAAACTGTTTCACCACCCTTCTCCACGTCAGTAAGATACAGGAGTACTGTCGCCAAGCGATGTCCACCTCGGGCAATATTGACTTTATCGGCAAAATAATCATAGTGTGGATCGTATTTCTGTCCATGCTCATATCTCAGCACTTGAAGGTCTTCTCCATTTTCTGAAGGTCAAAAGCCCCAAATATAAGTTGTCTCACTCATCCACCACAAGAAGAAATCAAAATGAAATACCCATAAAATACCCAAAAAAAACAACAGCAACAATTATTATCCATCAATACCACCGGCCACATTCTTCTAGTTCAGAACCAACATCTAAGATCTTGACAAAGGACAATCCATCGCCAGATGACGTCACCCACGATCATTAGTCAGGACATATATTTGATTGTGGAAAATGATGTTAACTGAATAAACACTTGAAGGATTTCTGAAGACCTCGCATACCTTTCCATAACCTAGAGACAAGCATCGACAGTCATCATCTTCATTTAAATCCATTTGCATTTGTCTAAGCAAAAGCACAGGGTCATAGCTGACCACCTCACTCCCTAGTACCATTAAGATTGATGACAACAAATAACAACTTCTCAGATTAGACATAGATCAAAGTAAGACCAGTGCTTTGATCATCAGCAACAATGGGTATCACTTCAGCATCAATGTGAAAGCCAAACATTCTACCTACAAGTATCTCAGCTCCTGTGGTCTCAGTATCTGCTTTTACTGCTATCTGCTCAGATATAATACTCGACCTTTACATTTGATTAATTAACTTTCAAGGAAACTTCGTAAACAGAAGAAATCACTAAATAAGGAAACTCTGTCATGACTTCCAGGCTAATTAACACTGGTACAGCTTGAAAGTATGTAAACCAATAAATTATTTCCTCATATGAAGCATTGAGTTCTTTGTTTCCTACCAGTACCACAAATAAAGCAAAATCAGAATACAGCAATCAGTGATCACTCTTTGAGCAGATTGTCATTCAGCATCAAGTAAAATACGCTGTAGAGCTTAAATTATGGCCCATAGTACACACTATATGAATCAGAACTCAAAGATCAGTGAGCAGATCCTTCTGGAAGGAAGAGAATTAAACAATGCTTAAGGATATAGGATACCTTTTGGGAGAAAGGTCCATGTTGAAATCTTCTCCTCTATCCCAGCAACAATAGGATCCTACAATAGAGATAATGATTTAAAACAAGCACCATGAAGGACGTGACAAGTAAATTGGAAAAACTAGAAATGGATCTGAAGAAATAGTTTTCTCATTTATCTGTAATATAATTCCCAAGTTTACAACACACGCAAACATTTGAGTTTATTAGCAATTTAGGAGGAAGAAGAAGCTGGCAGACAGCCTTAGTTCTTTTGGCAGCACTCTTCTATTGACAATCTTGAATAAATGATACAATGTCCGGGTGCTAACAGATACAGACGCAATTACAAATGCACAACATGCTGACACAAATTGCCATTCTTCCACCCACGCCCTAAAAGCTAGAAGGCAAATGTTCTGTGAACAATATATCTTGCCCCCTGCAGAGTGAGATTTGGCAAATTCATCGCACCTACTGCCCTTGTAAATATTTACTTTTACTTACAAGGTGTAAAAATGAACAAGCATTTCAATAAGATAGGAATCACAACTCCAAGGAAGTCAAGTAATTTTTTCTTCCCTCCCCTTCAGTACGACACAAATCGCACAACTAAAACCTAATTCCATATATACAATGGCACATCATCATAAGCATTAAGCATAGAACTTCAAATAAAGATCCGGCGAACAATGAAGGGTAAACAAAACTAACTTTGGCCTTAGAAATAAACATCCCCGAGCTGGTCCGAACTTCGCTGAGCTTGCTCTTTCCCGACATATTATCCGCCACCGCGGATCTCTTCAACTCTGATTTCGCCTGTCCCACAATATCAAGCAACTTAAAATGAATACTCGCAAGCCTCATCGCATGAGCAAAACACACATTGCACCGTCCTCTATCAGCATAACCCGCGATTACTCGTTCAATTCAACAATCTGCGGAATCGAACTCAATTTCAACAAAGGGGGCGCTCACCAGGGAGATCAAGTGGTCGCATTCCAAGTCCGTGAGGAACCCTTCGTACACGTACGCTCTGCGAAAAATAAATAAAATTAAAAACACCATCAAGTTCCATTTTTGACCAGACGAAAACGATGCTCCGAGCGAGCAGCGAACTGGGTTTGCTCTAGAATTTGAAATTACAAAAGAGAAAGAGAGAACGGGGACCTGGGTTTCCATGAGACTTGCTTGACCTTCGCGGGGGAGATGATGGAGCCAGCGGAAGCCGCGCTCGAGCTCGGAAAGCGGACGAGGATCGAGCAGATCGAGAGCAACAGGAGGGATCGCGGGAACGAGGCTGCGGACATCATGACGGGTTCCAGAATTGGGGATCTCGCGGGGAAGTTGAGATTTGGAGGCAAAAAAAGGAGAGAAAATGTCAACTTTCTTTCTGGGAAAAGCGTTGATTTTTCGGTTTTCTTAACTACCGATCCATCCGTCCAGGTGATCTGTAATTAATTTCGTGGGCAGACACGCCTCTTTCTGAGAAGCCGATATTTCCTCTCATGTTTTCTCTTTCATGCGGTAATTCATGAATTTAATTCATAAATTTTTTATTTACTCAATATAATCCGTGAATCTTAGTGTAATGTTCAATAAAATTATTGTTCAATATAATTTTTGGATTTTTGATATTGTTAACTATAATCCCTAAATTATATTAAAATATTCAAAGTGATCATTCCATTAATTCAAGATTAGGGACAACGTTGAATATTATCATATAATATATGGATTAAATTGAACATGATCCAAAGTTTATATTACATTAAATAAATTAAAATTTTATGAATTACATTATATATTTGGTTAAAATGTAAGGACCGTATCAAACAAATTAAAATTTTAAATCAAAATAGAGTTCAAAGACCAATTATGTTATTTTTATAACGTAGTAGTCTGGTATTGAGCCGCTCTAGTCCAGACAATAATATACCCATTAACGTTCTGTTTGGTTGTACAAACATCGGGATGACGTTCAGTAAAAAGATCCATTTTTCCCCAATGATAGGTGTGGTCTAAGACTCTAAGCCACTTGGAGAACTCGACTAATCATATAAGGGATAACTACGTGATTATCCGGGTATGAAGCTCGAAGGCTCCTGGAGCAGGGGTCTCAAGAAGGTTGTCGTCCTTGTCGAGGCTCAAATCGGCGATCACGCTGATCGAGATGCAGGTGGCGTTTTTGTCTTAAAATGGGCATGATTAAGGCCACACCACAGATTACTATGATCCTGGCGCTATAAACTATCTACTTAATTTATGTATCAAGACTTGGAAGTGCATGTAGACAGACTCAATTTTAAGGAGCAAACCTTTGATAGCAAACTTAACATGAATTAGCAGTAAAAAGAATGTTTATGGCCGCTGTTCTGCAAGTAAACTTCACTCCTAGTCCTCTCGGTTCCACCTCTTGCTTTATTTTCTTCTCTGGCTCTAACGGAAGACCAGCCCAAATATATATATTTGCGCAGTTAATTGATTCCTGCCTCATTCGTTGCATCCTGAACTTCTGCAGTTAGGATTGTGCAGAATCTGGTTGAGAACTCGGAACATATACACCAGTCAAAGCAATACAAGTTTCATTTGGAACAACGCATCTCCCTTAAGAGTCATGGTTAGAAGAAAAAACAAGCTACTCGGTTCGGCATTCCTTAGTTAAGCCCTGGACGATCTCCATGTACCGGTCCAGATCGTTTAGGTACTTGGTCGCGTTGTACTCCTCTGCGGCGTACAGCTCCTCGGAGTACGTCCTTCGCAGCGAAGGCCCTCGGTCTTGTTCTCTCGCGAGCTCTAAACTGCCCTGTTCGCCTCTCAGAAGGCAGACAACCTGTATGTAAAACATGAATCCGGTCATGTCTCCCGTACTCTTCGACTCCTAGAACAAGAGTTCGAAGAGAAGAATGCTGAGAGACTGTTCTAGGAAAAATGACACGCCTGGCTCATTTGGGGTCTGTGGATTGAAGAGTGGTGGGTACATAACGAGGCCGCCAAGATCAAACGGTCCATCTGCTCCGAGTCGTAGGCACCGCCGAGAGATGGATCCACGACCTCCTTGATGCGGTTATCAGAAAGCAGAGGCTTGGCCTAGAGCAATGCGCAGGTAAAAAACGACAGCGTGAATTTAAAGATCGACTCGGTACTACTGTAATATTGGCAGTATTCGACCGAGATGGTCTCGTGAGGAATGAACACGCAAGACATACCCACATCACAAGGCTTTTCTGTGAACTATCCAAAGCTTTCTGTCCTGTGATGAGCTCCAATAACAGTACCCCGTACGCATACACATCTGTTTTCTCGTCGACTATCCCGTGCATGAAGTACTCGGGAGGAAGGTATCTGTAATCACGTTTTGCAACTACGGATTAAACGGGGCGGAAGAGGAAACATAATAATTCCACAGAATTCGCGGCGATGAGAAGGAAAACTGAAGTTGTGGATTACGAACCCAAATGTGCCTTCAATTTGCGATACGATGTGATGAGACCATTGCTCCGGCAGCCACTTTGCAAGCCCGAAATCAGATATCTATACAAAAACAGAATTCATGAAAAGAACTGTGTAAGCCTGGATTAAACTCATCCTAATCTAAGCAGAACAAGCACATTTCTCTCTCATTTTTTGCTTGCCAGTCCTGATAGATTATGCACCCAGATAAGTAGCACATACTAGACAGGGTAAGAGACGGCATTCTGTTCCAAATTTGTACTTCTGAAGACACTTCATAAGTAAATCATCGCAAAAAGTAGAGCTAAGAAATGCATGTATATCTCTGCAATTCGCTCACCTGGGGCTCGAAATCCTCGGAGAGCAATATATTCGCAGCCTTCACATCTTTGTGGATGATCCTCCTCTGACACTCCTCATGAAGGTACATTAGTCCTTCGGCCGTTCCCAGAGCGACCTTGTACCTGATGCCCCAGTCCAGTTTCTCCCCAGAGCCTGCAACTACGTACCAGACCAATCCTCACTCCAATTCGTCAGCATGATCAACCGAAAAATATAAAATATCCGAGAAACTTTTGAGAATGAAAGCCCAACCGTAGAGCAGAGACGCGAGGCTCCCATGAGGAGACAGATGGAGAATCAAGTGCATTCCCCCTTCGACTCCGTATCCGATCAATTTGGCGATGTTCGGATGGTCCACATGCACAATGATTCCGAGCTCAGATAAGAAATCTGCAGTCATCTCCTCTGGCGATCCCCTCGTCAACCGTTTGATCGCAACAATCTCCCCGCCCGGCAGCATGCCCTTGTAAACTTCAGCACATCCTCCTTCCCCAATTAGATTGTCTGACACAAAAACAGACATAAGAAGTACACTGAGAGCGTGTCCTTCGCATCAGATACTAAGTTCTCAGTGATATAGAAAGTCACGAACCGCGACTGAAGTTGTCGGTAGCGTCTTGGAGCTCCATGAGGGTAAAATTCCTCCAGGACGGTTTGAAATAGCTCAGGTCACCGAGCTCGGCGTCCAGGCTGGCATGGAATGCCGGCACCATGTCCTCTCTTATCCTCGTGCTCTTCCTCCTAGTGAGTTTGGGGACGCTCTTCAGGGGAAATGTGTGGAAGCGCACGGGGGATCCCTTCTTCAGCGAGCGGAGGAAACCCCGCCACCTATTATTGTTAGAGCCTTTTGAGAATGAGTGGCATTCGGAACTTGAGGTGCTGGCAGGGGAAGTCACACTGGGCTCTACGCCACTCAGGTCATCCTCGAAAACTCCTCGGGGGGAAGAATCGTCCGCCCTCCCCTCCATCTCCAAAGATCTTAAGTCTAGCATACACAGGTCAAAGCATCATTACACAAACCCATGAGGATGAACTACAGACAAACTCATGACACGAAGAGGGGCCGAAAGATCAAGAATCTACCATGGGCTGATATGGAGTCAGAGAAACCAGCCCGGCATTTCTTGCCCTTAACACGGAGCCTTTCTCGTTCTTCCTCCTCCTCCTCCTCCTCCTCCTCTTCCTTTTCTTCTTCTTCTTGGATTTCCCTGGCAGTGATAGCAGGGCCATTCCTGGCAAGATTTAAAGCCAACAATGAAAATGACAGAAAACAAAAGGGTATGTGACGAATCGAGACAAAAGCAGTCAAGAACAAGCCCAAGTAACCCATGATGGCAAGTCCCAACAAACGCAATATATGCCCTAGGGAGAAGGTTATTGGAAAAAAATATCTACAGAAGAATATATCAATGATTTCATACAAAAGATCTAGAGAAGTTAAAGGACCACCTATAAACCATTTAGGTAGGAGGAGGACGAAAGGAAATTGCGGGAAACAAGAAAGGCCTAGGCAAAGGCAATGTGATTAACAAGGTTTCTTCACATTCTGCCAACTTTTCGTCCCGCAAAGAGCTTGAACGTCACGCATATCTTGGACGAAGCTGAGACTTTGATTAAGCTAAGAAGAAACCTCCGTCGCCGCCTATTCGGGCGGTGGCGTCATTATTACCGTAATTATTCTAGCTTCTTCTGCAGCATGCGCGCCAGTACTCTTACACAAACATTATAAAAAACATGACAGATATTTCACAGAACCAACGTAAAAAAAAAAAACAAACAGGAAAAAAGAAACAACGGGCACACGCAAGAGAGGTCGAACCCACACGCGCCCAACCGAGGGAAAAACCAGAGCTCTAAGGGGAGCTAAAAGAGACCTGGAGGGAACGGCATCTTCCCGGACATCTTCCATGACCCTGAGGCGTCGACAGAAAAACCTCAGGAGCCCCAACAGAAACCTGTAGAAGAAGAAGGGACAGAGAATTCGGGCTGCGAACTTGTCGTCACAGGGAGAGAGAGAGAGAGAGAGAGGGACAGGGGGGGGCGTGCGTGTGTGAAAATAACGGCTGGCATGATTTGTCTCTCCCTCGTCCAACGGCCATGGACAGCACTCCCTCTCCCGTCCCTCAAAAACCGGTTCTTGATCCAACCCGTCACTAAAAATCCCATCTTGGAAAGCTCATCACCATCACCATCACCATCGACCGACCCGAGATCATCGTCGCCGTGGGGGGATATTACGCGCATCGTATAAATATGCGAGCAGTATCTGATCCAGTGCATATCTGTCGAGACTTCCCTCCCTCGGTTTCCCGAACTGGGTGCTCGACACGTGGACGCGCCCGGCTCTCCGGCCGACAAGCCGGAGGATGAATTTTAATATTATGGGAAGGACAAAATCATGGAGGCTAATTCTTCTCGAGCTGGAAAGATACGGTGCAAACTTAGAAACGACGGCTAATTAGGACCGTCTCGCGCGTCCGAAAGAGCGCGAGGGGAAACTTCCGATCCGTTCGGCGAGGACAGGATCGCTTTTCTCGTGGAGTCTTTTCACGAATTTCGGAGATTCCACGCAATTGCCGACTCGGGAAGAACTTGCGACGACTAGCGACTTGGGAAAAAACCCTGAAAAAAATACTACTTTTTTGCATGTGTACTTTCACGTTTTTTTGTTTAGTATCTACGCTTTCGATCTGCTTTCAAGTAATCGAATCTCTCGGAGGCAAAAACTCGATCCGATCCGATCCGATCATAGGGGTAATTGGTTTCTAATTCGGTTTGATTCGGCTTTAAAGCAGCCGACCAAATTAGTCAAGTTTAAAGGAGAGAGTGATTTGAATTTCATGAGAGGCAGAGGATACCTAGAGAAAGGGAAAGATTGAAAGCAGAGTAAGTGCTAAAAATAAGATCAAAAAATAGAGAAGGTGTGTGCATGATAATTAAAAATATTTAAAAAAGAACCTGACTACACTTTCGAGAATTGGACTCAATAAGCCGGTTCAGTCCAATCCAAGTGATTCTTGGTTCAATTGGTCCGTTTTGCTCACCCTACGACGTAGAGCAATGTGAATATAATTTTTCTTAGCCCAATGTCCACATTGGGCATTGTAAATGAGCTAAATTTTGTCCATGTCGTCCTTGGATGCTGTCAAGATTAGCCAGGTTTTCTATCCAAGCTGATGTGGGCATATCTATATTTTATTTATATCACGGTTAGGTGTCGTTTGATGACCATATCAATTTAATTTTGGTTTAATTTTGGTATCGAAAGGACTTGACTAAAAAATTTGTCTAAGTAAAGGGAATTGATAAGACAAATTAAAAGTAAAACAACTTTATTTTTTAAAAAAGTTTGAAAGTACAATAATTAAAATTAAAATAATTCAAAAAGAATTGGAAAATAAAGAGGAACTTGCAGTACGATCACCCTTCAACAAAACTCCTACCGGAAAGCCATCCGTAGGGGTTGCAAAAGCCAATCTTAAAGGAGAAAATTCATAATTTTTATGATTAATTATTAATACCTTAAAATCGCATCCGTTAGCATGTCAACCAAAGAATTTCAAGCCACTTGTTTTGCGGGATATCAGCCAATCCATCATCAAATTATTATACATATATCAATTCAGTCTTAAACTTTTCTTTTTTATCAATTTAATCTTAATTTTTTGTGCAAAATTCTAGCATAATGCTTTTAGTCAAGTTTCATCATAAATGACAGTTCATTTATTACAAGCCGTCCTATTTACTTCAGCGATTTCCAATAAATATTTTGTCTAAAGGACAACACTAAATTTTTAGCACAAATGTTTAAAACTAAATTAACAAAATTATAAAATTTTGGACTGCATCAATGTCCATATAACAAATTTTGAACCGATTCAAAAACTCTCCCTCTTATTTTAACTTGGAGGAAGTTGCCTATTACTCTTTAGCCCATCAATTAATAATTTTTTATATATTTTTTATTAATTAGTTGGAATTTTTTCCCCTTTCCTTGGTAGGTCGTTTTCCCCTTATAACTCACACTGAGGATTTAATATTTCCCACCTTTTCCCTTGATAAACTAGAGAGAGAACTTAACCTCTACGATTGCATTTGGTCGATCAGATAAAAATCAGGATATGATATATTTTATCCTATTATGTGTTTAGTAATTGTCTAGAATAGGATAAAGTCAGATATAAAAGGAATATAACCCGGATAAAAAAATCCGAGAGAGAGGGTGGGATAAAATCAGATATGATTTCTTTTATTCGCAAAACCCTTTTTTTTTTTCTTTCTCCGCTGTTCACCCACAGATGACTCCAACTCCTCTATTTCCAAAATATCGACATCGAAGCCTTCTTCTTAATAACTTTCCGGTTCACATTGAAATTTTACAAAAAAGATTATTACAATGCATAATCATGAAATTCAATAAGAATATATTAATTGGAAAAATATATATTGTTTTGGATGATTTTGTGAATATAAACCTACAAATTTGCAAATTTGTACTTGCCTAATGTTATTGTTTTTAAAATATTTGACTTTAAATCTATAGTTCACCAAACGGTAGATTGGATAGGATATGAGGATATCCGACTTTAAATCCGTAATTCACCTAACAGTGGATGGGATATGAAGAAATCCATGAATTTCTTATCTTATCTTATACAATTCTATCCTGTTTAGAAATCCGTACTACCAAACATAGCCTACATACTTTTAAAAATAAATAAAGATAAATAACATTGAGTTGCACATCTTTAACAGCAGTCAATTTCCAAGACCACAGACAAAAGCACACTTCACCCCCAGATGAGGACGTTTGGTTGAATCCAAACCAATGTCATTGCAAGAACCGAAACCTCGTCTCCGAGCATGACGAGTTTAAATTTATTCAAGGTGTACAATGAAAGTGTTGAGAATTATTTTTACGGGCAGTACTGCATCGTTAAGGCGTTTGTTTGCTGGTTGACGCAGTTAATCAGCGTGGGCGTGGTGAGTCAATAATCTCTCGAATACATCATAGAGATCCTTATTATCTGCACCAAAGATCTCAGCAGCATTCCGTACAGTCTCCTGCGTTATAACATGAAGGAAAAGTAATGAAACCATTAGCAGCCACTAATTAGATTGTGCTCGATCGATTGATGGATCGATAGAGAGAGAGAGAGAGAGAGAGAGAGAGAGAGAGTACTTCTTTAGATTGCTTGCGAGAATTCAATTGCTTGACATTTGCCAAAAAAGCAGCAAACTGCTCATACGGTAATCGGGTCCTGTCATGTCACCACAAGAATGGTGAGAATTCAATCCTTCAACCCCCTCCCCTCTCTCTCTCTCTCTCTCTCTCTCAATTATGTGTATCAACGCATACTGTCCCATTGGGTGGTTAGAGATATTGTGGCCACAAAATATAGTTAAAGAAAAGCCATTTCATAGAATTCGAGATTTTAATGGCACCTCTATTTTGTGCTTTCAAGAACGCCTGAAATTTGAATGAATGAATTGCGCTCAGTAATGCTCAAAAGCTCCAAGCACGTGCAAGCATTTGAATTTGTCTAAATTATAACACAACAGGAAAGTGAAAAACCCATCCATAGCAAAGGACAAGTTCAAATCCTCACCTCACTTGCCGTAGGAACTCTTTCCCTTCGACTCGAGTTCTTCCTGAAACAGTCAGAAACAGTCAGACAAAGAAGTAGATGAGGACAAGAGCATATGATGGGTGTAGATCAAGATCAGAAAATTCGCCTAACATAAACTCTCGCCAATCATTTTTCTTTGATCTCTGATGTCAAAGATTTGAGGTCGTGCATCATGCTCACCCGTTTGAGATCCTGTCTCGGAGCCTGCTACAGAACCATGGCGGATTGAGGGCAACGAAGAGCATGTGGAGGACCTGTCATCAAACTTGTCTAGTGGGGTTGCAAATGACACGGACTGTCGTCTTGGAGATGCTGCGTTAGAAACTCTTGAAGGGGACACAGATAGAGATAAACTTAGAGGAGATCCAAGAGAAGTGAGCCGAGTTGTGCTCGTTTGCGAATAGAATATCAGGCCACGCGATATCCCTGGTCTCGAGTCTATACACAAGTAAATTTAGAGTGATGCTATTTTTCTTTTGTGATCACGGTACTTATCTTAAAAAAAAAAAAAAAAAAATCGGTCCCTTTTAAGGGGGAAGAGTCTTTCCCACTAATTGAATAAACAACATTGGTCTTCTTTAGAGAAACTGACACATACTCGATATCATTTACTTCAAAAGATTTGGCAACATTAGAAACATTGATACTTTTTCACAGTATACATCCATCTTCTTAACATGGAAAGCATACCGTATCTAATCTTGAAATGGTATTGAGTTAAATATATACTCAAAAAATCAATAGAGGAACACACCTTCTGTTTCAGAATCATCTACTGATGAGTTTCCCATTTCTGATAACCGGCTCTGAGCCGATGATGATCTTGAAAGAGTCGGGGAGCCATCATCATCTGAAACAATCAACAAATGCAATGAAGCAGCATCATATACGCAAACTCAATGGCACATTATCACCGGCCAGGACATCATAAAGCATATAAATGCCTAAATGGAAGCTTCCAAGCATGCTGCACTTATTTGCCATTAACCAAGAGGGCTCTTTCTAAACCATCAACAAACCTGATTCCTAGATATTTTGCCCTGGTCCTGTTCTATATTAGTTGTTTTATATAGCTGTTTTGGTAATGTCGCAACAAGGACATGGCAAAGAAAAATTATCTGTCAGGAGATCAGACTTAGACAGGGCAAGGTTGTGCAAACTTCAGAGATAATCCTTTCCTTCCATTAGAAACTGATCAGTAAACCATGTTTAAAGATTTCCAAGGGCATCACACTGAAGCTATATAATCAGTCTGAAGGACATGTGCAAAAAGATCATACCACTTGGTGTTGGCCTGGCAATAATCTGCTGTGTTCCTGCCTGTGGTTCATAATTCATACAGAGTCAATCAAAAAGTTCATGGTATTTTAGCTAATAAGCAAAGCAACGTCTTAGGCACAAGAAAGCAAATTTTAGATGCTGGCTGCGAAAGCTCCTCTGGGCTAACTCACTTACAAAGCTTTCATCATCCTCTCGAAGGGACTGCATAAAAGTCCTCTGGATTACCTCCAACTACATAAACCAAAAGTTAAATTTAATCGAGCACATTCCCCCAACCGTTAGGAATTGTTAAACAAAGTTCACCCTAACGAAGCATGTCTCTGCAATTATACACTTTCTGAACTCTATCCCTCACTTTAGATGAATACAATGTGGAAGAAGACCGAGTAGAGTAACATTTGCTCACCTCCCAAGAACTAATATCCTATAATCCCCATACAACTTATAGAGCAATCACATGTCAGTCATATATCTCTGAGAACCAAAGGACTACATTACGGAAAACTGCACAAACAACCAAGCACTACTTCCATGAAGCGCCAAATTCAAAAGTCTTACACCAACCAGGGTTAGCCATCACCGTTGAAAGCAGACACAATCAACCAAACCATCTCGGAAATAGTTCAACCTAAGAATACGCCGTTAGTGTGCTAAGTGGTGCCCAGATTTTAAAATTCAAGGGCTGGGGATTAGTAACAGCACACTAGTATCGAATTTCACATGCCACATGGTCATCACACATCATGTCAGCCGATCCATTCCTTTTTCCTGAAATCCTTCATATACAACGATCAAGCCGGAAAAATCGAAAGTCCTAATGGCGACACGGACATCGTTCATTTCCATTTAAACTTCTTAGGAGCTAACGTTCACTTGTAAGGATCACCGCAAGATCGTCTGAGACGATTCCTGCAAGCACCAAAAAACAGAACTCCTCGCCGTTCGCCGTCATTCTTCGCTCACGAGATCGACACGCTCGAATAGAAAATCGAATTCTCGTAGCAAGCACAAATCATATTCCCGTTCCCACAGAATCGCGCGGAAAAACAGCGTATCGGAACCAGTTCCAAACCATCAAGAACAGAGATCGAGCATCAGTCGTTTACCTTCGCGACATCTCTGTTCAGCTTCTGCACAGTCTCCGACAGCGAAGCGTTCTGTCTCAGCAGCTCCTCCTGCACCAAAAAAAAAAAAAAAGAGTCAAACCTCCGCCGATTTTCAACGCGGATCACGCGGAGCGGGCCGGAAATACGGGGCGAGGGGAGGGGACCTTCTCGCGGTCGGCACGGGCGAGGTGATCGGCGGCCTCGGCGAGGGTGGCGTCGAGGGACTCGATCTGGGAGCGGAGGTCGGCGGCGAGGCGGTCGGCGGCGGCGAGGTCGGCGCGGAGGGCGGAGGACTCGGACTCGAGCTCGGAGACGCGGGCGGAGAGGGCGAGGGAGGTGATCTTCCGGGCCACGTCGAGCTGGTCGAAGGGGTCGGTGGGCAGGACGCGCAACACGTCGTCGGGGAGATCGAAGGTCGGCGCCGCGCTCGCGTCCTTCGCCGCCGCCAGCATCTCTCGTCGTTTTCTGTGCGTCCCGCACGCTTGCTGTCGACAGGATTTTCCTTTTTTTTCTTTTTCTTTTTGGGGTACTTATTTTTAACTGTTGCTTGTGGGTCTTCTCTTTCTGATCGAAGGAGTGCTTCCTAGTTCGTAGTGTACCAGAATAGACAAGAGCCTAGGACCACCAAAGAGAGAGAAATTTGATCATATGGAGGCGAAAAATTGGAGTTCGAAGAACGGGATTTCCTGGTGCAGTTGACCTGAAAATTTGGTCCGATATCCAATCGAGCTCTAAATTTTTTCAATTTGAGCAATTAAATTGTGGTGCTCTAAATTAATTCTGCTCGATTTTATAAGTGGGCAATTTCGCAGTAGGCACCCATTCTGGTGGCGCTCTCATGTGAGGACACTTGATATTGGAGTTCCAATACTAAGTATCGCTATTACGTCTAAATATACTCTTATAAATTAATTACAGTTTCACATAAATCCCGTTCTCCTCCCTGTCGGTGTGTAATTTGATTCATTTCTGCCTCCCTCTTTATCTTAAAAGATTGTCTAGAACGTCTTCTTGATTAGGTCGTTACTCGGACTTAGACAGGCTCGTTAAAGATCTTCGCCGCTGCTTCCCTCACTTGGTCCTTATCATGGACACGTCGGCTGGAAGAGCACCACGGCATTGTGCTTTAGCCAAGTGGGCCCGAGCCCATCTGTATGGGCCGGATGGGGCCCACTCAGGCCCGATTTAATCATGAGAGGCTTACCCGGTCGATGCCCGGCCCGGCCTGGCGACGGGGGGTCGTTGGTCAAAAGAGCAACGGCTTTGACTTTGGGGAAAACGGGGGACGGTTGCGAACAGGGGGATCGTTAAGCGACGACTGCGTCCTCCGCGTAACGACGAGTGATTAGCTATCACGCGTCGAGACCAGCGAAGGTCAGTGGAATGAGGCAGGAGAGAGAAACCCTCCTTCCGTCTTCCTTCTTCCTTCTTCCTTCTTCCTTCCCTTTCTCTCTCTATAAATTCCACCATTTCCGAGCTCGTTCAGCTCCATTCGAGCAATCTCTCTCTAGCGATCGTTGTTTTGTGCAGTCGATTTCGTCGGTTGGGTTGGAACAGAGGCCATGGGGACGGAGATCTTGCGGCCGCAGGACTGCTTGGCCGGGCGGATGGGAGCCACCGCCCCGGCGGCTTACCCCCGCCGGAGGAGCAGCAGCTACGGGAGCTCCCCCGCTAATCCGAGGCCGAACAGGAGGCACCACCAGCACCAGCAGAGAAAGCGGCCCGTCGTCCCCGGCCAGCCGGAGCCGGCGCGGCCCGGCGGCCTCGCGACGGGGAAGGCCGCCGTCCTCCGGCGAGGCGACGGTCCGGTCGTCGTTTTGGGATCAGGTCCAGAGCCGAAGATGGCGCGGAAGCAGGTCGTCGCGCCGGGGGGGAGGGCCGTGGTGTACGCCGGGTCGGCGTTCGCCGTGTCGCCGGAGCCGAGCTCGCTTCCGCTGCCGTCGTTTTCGAAGGACAAGAAGAAGCAGGCGCTCTTGGTCGACGATTCGGCCACCAGGGACCTCCGGCGGTTGCTCCGGCTCGATCTGCTGTGAGGAAAACCAAGAAGAGCTCTTTTGGAATACCGCCGAGTATAGATGACCTCTGAAGATCAGATCTGGCCGATTCCAGATCCATTTCCATCGCCTCTCTCCCTCTCTCTATCTCGAAGTTCTCGAGGTCTGGACCTTTCCGGGAGTTTTTTGAGAAACGTGGGGCCGATCCGGAATTTGGAGAAACTAGGAGGAGCATGCGCGCAATACGCGCTTCTTTTGCTGTAATTAGGCTGCATTTTTAGTGATTAGTTGTAATAGTGGGTACAGACTAAGGGTTCGAAGAAGGAAGAAAAGAAGAAATGGGGGGTGGATTTGTAATATTGGGAAATAGCGTAGACGGTGTGAATGCGAAAGTTTTTCTCTTCTTGTCCTTGGACGAATCCGTGAAAAAACTTCTTTTGCTGCCATGCCCCTTTCTGTAATCGCGGAGAAGGATGGGAACTGGAGATTGTGAACTGTTGATGACACGGTTTAGTTGAAAGCATATCGTTCCGTTTTGATCGAGGGACAACTCAAATTCGAGGTTCGAACCTAATCTTCGAAGCATTCTCTCCGGTCCAAGTCGGGCCGACCCGAACCTAACATAACTGATAGTTGCCTATGCCTTGTCCAAAGACGATGAGTTACATGACATTTTTCTGAGCTCGGCAAGCCCGGCTCGGACTTCATTAGGTCGGGCTCAAGCTACATGACTGAATGCGTGCTTCTGCAAACTCGTGTCTTCGCCCTAACGACCTCATGAGCCGTCTGGTCTATGATTAAGTCGAACCTGCATGGTAACTTCCCTAAGATAGAGAAGAAATCGTTGATGGTGGTCAGTGTTTAGTTCAAAGTTGATCTCCGAAGTTGATGGAGGTCGTTCTTTGCTTACCTTGCATTTGTCTATGTAGGTCTCACACTAGATTAATTACCAATTAGATGAAGGGGAATGTTTGGTTCCGATGACAGAGATGAACGATTGGTGAAATCTATGTTGTTGAGACCTTGGTTCCTCTCGATTCTAGTGAAACAATGGTGATTATTGGATTATGTTTTTGTTTTTTTGATAAACTGACGAGATAAATTGGTAATTATATAACTTTTTTTTTTAAACTAGACTTTTGATAAGGAAAGCTATTTGACAGATGAATATAAATAAGAACACATGGTTACTCACATACTTATTGACAAATGGGACGTGTGCCAAAAGTCCTAAAATGTTCAACAAGTTTGATTGAGGTAATAAAACTTGTCAAATCGGGTAATTAAATACTTTCATTAACTTCATTTTTTTTTTTAAAAGCCAGAAGTAATCTTAAGACTAAATTCACAGGCTTGAAGAACATGATTAATATCTATATAAAAGCCGGACATATGCCAAAAATGACATTGGTAATGCCATATAACTTGTGCATGCCCAAGCCATATGGATTAGTTCCGTCCTATTTGAACTTGAAAAATATTGACATGTCATTTTAATTTATTTTGAGGATATGCGGCGCACATTCCCCAAAAAAAATGAAATATTTATGAAAAGGACAAAAAAGGGCTGACATATAATAAAAAATACAAAGCCTTTGGGGAGAGAGAGAGAAGGGTTGTCATTCCTCGATTACCTTGGACAACGATAACTCTCTTTGGGTGACGGTTTTTCTCTTTTAAATTGTCAGTTCTTTTCTCTTAATTTTTTCTGTTATTTTATATTGCTCAAATTGAATGAAATTATGCACTAAATTAACAAGCTTTATGATTTAATTATGCTATAACTCGATTGCATTTTTGCAGCAAATTTTCAGTAGTAAGCCATTGTGAACTTTTATTTTTGAAATCTAATAAAGAAAGGGATTACCCATCTTTCATGAGATTACAAGTTCAATTTATGTCGTAAGTGAACATAATCAAAAATAATGAAAATAAGAGATTATGAATTGTAGACGAGGCGATTTAGTTGAGGGTGTGTAGTTTGGTTTGGATTGACGAGAACTCAAAATTTGAGGTTTGGTGGTGCATTTTATTAGTTTTCTTAGTTGAACAAGCGAGTTCATGTCATGCTTCGGTTAAAAGCTAATCCTTCCTTGGAGGCAATTGATAATCTCTCAAAATTTCAAGAAGCCTCTTGGAATGGGAGGGTTTTCTTGAAAGAAATTTTTGGAGTAGACGGATTTAGTATCACTCCTAGCTCACCAATTGATCAATTCTTCACTGGCCGACGACCTGTCCTTATAAATAATTTAAAAAGTTGGTTATCCTCATGATAATCCACGTCAAAAGTTTTGTGATAAAACTAAAATACAAAATGGAAATTTGAAGAACAAGGAATATAATGTAATATGTATATGGGCACAACTGGAAGAGTTTTGTGGAGAATGATTTTACATTTGGACAAAGGGCTTCGACTCCAAGATCTTTCACTCAATGTGATTGTTGGTTGATACACTTTATTCTAAAGTGAATTTTAACACAGAGCCCCACCACCATCATAACCTAGGCTCGTTTGCCGCTATCGTTCCTACCACCTCCTTGACCAATTGATTGCACGACCTTCAGCCCAAGGCGAGAGATATACCATTTGGACGAAGCTTGCCGACGTTGACCAACCTCAATGAAGCTTGTCGCAGTCGTGCGACCACCCTCAGCAAATGTCAACTAGAGGTTGGTGAGCTAGATTTAATGCCATGATCGTCCCCATTTGAGAGAGATGTGGAACATTGTTGAAAAATAGTACTAGGCCCGTCAAGAAAGAAGAACAATATTGAGAGGAAGCAATGGAAATATTGATGGGTTTAGTGAAATATTCTTGTGGATGTTTTTTGATTTGTCGATGATAGGTTGGTATAGTGAAGTAGTGTTATGTTATGGTGGAGTACGTGAAATGATGTTATGGCTCTTTTTTGTTGTTGTCACTGATGGGTTTAGTGAAATAAAGTTATGGATTTTTTTTTGGTTGACAATGGGTTGGTTCAATGAAGTAGTGTAATGGTTTGGTGTAGTACGTGAAATGGTATTGTGGCTCTTTTTTTTTTCATTGATGGTTTTAGTGAAATAGTGTTGTGGATTTTTTTTAGTTTGTCGATGATTGTTTGGTTTAGTGAAGTGATGTTATGGTTTGGTGGGGTACAATGCATGTAAACTTCTTTATTGTAATTTGAATGCTTGTTCATTCGGAGTGAAAAAATGCCAGCATTTACCATACTTCATGGTTCTTATCTTGTTTAACTTTATCATCTTCTTCAAAATGTTTGTCATGAATGATATTATAGGTTAAATTTAATCAAGTATCTTCTCTAGTTGACTCTACTACTGGAGAAAAGGAAGAAGGTGTATGGTTTTACCCCATCAAAATTTTAAACTGTAAAAAACATTCACTTTATTCCCACAAACAGAATACATATACATGTACAAAACATGTCGACAAAAACAAAATATGTTCAAGATAACACACTATGGCAAACTTATGACATCCTTCACCCTCAAACTCATCAATAGTGTTTGTGGGTTAAAGCAAAATAAAGTATATTTATTTTTCACACAATTGAAGGACGTTGATCTTCTGCTCAAGACAATGTAAACTATTTCGATCTTCCTTGGACTACTACGTCACTAGTCTCCATCACTTTTGATTTCGCTATCGCCATATTCAAATTCTTTGTGAATGGCCAAATACCACATCCTATTTTGGACAAAGTAATGACCCTGAAGACCACACGACTCCATATGAAGCTCAGATTTTACATCAACTAGGCGATGACAATGAACTCAAAATGTTTCTTCCTGATTCCTTGGAGTTCAGTCAATGCAGTGACGATATCCATTCGTTCCCTTGGAGATTCAAAAGAGCAAGCCACTCCTATTTCGATGATTGAAACCAAACACTCCATAGTGCTAAACCAGCTTTTGTCCTTGCCATCTAGAGCGACGGTTCGTCTTTCCTCGGAGTCTTGGTTTTCCTGAAGCAGAATGGGATCAATTACCTTTTCCACTTGATTTGCTAAAGCTGCATTTGCGAAGCAATGAAGGTTCAACCCATTTTCAAACATCTCATCAATCGGCCTCTTGCCAGTGAACATCTCCAAAATGAGGACTCCAAAGCTGTACACATCTCCTTTTGTGGATATTGCACTTCCCGAGCCATACTCTACAATAATCAATAGAGCATAGTCATGCATAGTGAATAATTGAGATTGAAATATAGTCTAGTAATGTTTCGTGCATTTGCCTTTTTATTTAAGGATTGATCTCCAATTGCGTGTTTGATATGAGGAAATAAATTAAAAGGCCAAACTTCTGCAACATTACCTGGAGCTATGTAGCCAAAAGATCCTTTTACTCCGATAGAGCTTGATTGATCGACCAATAACTTATGCGTTGCTTCTGGAAGGAACCTGGCAAGCCCGAAATCACTTACATGTCCAGTCATTTCATCATCAAGAAGGACATTGTTTGGCTTTAGATCGCAATGAACTATTGGTGTTTCACAGTGATGATGGAGATAATCTAGTGCGCAAGCAACATCAATGGCAATATTCACTCTTCCAAGTAGACTCAACTTGCTTCTTGCCGTATGATGCAATGTAGTTGGGTGCAACCATTCATCCAAGCTCCCATTTGACATGAATTCATAGACCAATGCCTTGAAATCATTTCCATTAAAATCAAACCCAAAACATGCCGTGAGTACCTTCACGAGATTACGGTGTCGGATTCTTCTCAAGGCCATGCACTCAGTTATGAAGCTCTTGGAAGCTCCGTAACATGTAATATCAAGAATCTTGACGGCCACGATTGACTGAGTCTGATCAAGAAGCCCTCTATACACGGACCCAAAATTGCCCATGCCGAGCAAATTGGTGGAAGAGAATCCACTCGTTGCTTTCAGTAGACTGTGATAAGAAACATGCAAAAGCCCATTTTCAAAAGAGCTTGAAGCTAATGCGTTCTTATTGTGTCTAGACCAGAAGAAGTATAAGAAAGAGAGTATGGAGGCTACTCCTACAAGAGCTGAGACTGTGGATATTAGGATTTTTGCGATTCCACTTATTCTCTCACAGTTGCATTTCGGTAGTTGAAAATTTGGCAGACCCCCGCAAAGCTTCTTGTTTCCAACAACTGAAGTTGAAATGACACTTCTAAAAACTCCTCCTATAGGCAATGCACCCTCGAAATTGTTGTAAGATAGGCTCAAATTCGTTAGATTCAACGACCCTAGAAATTCCGGGATATGGCCGGACAATCGATTGTTAGAAACATTCAAATCTTGAAGGCCTTTCATGGAACTCATAGTCAATGGCAAGGTTCCTTCGAAGAAATTATCTTGCACATGTAGGACTTCCATGCTTAGACAACTGCCGATACTGCTTGGAATTTGTTGAGATAATTTGTTCCCATTAAGAGCTAATGTGCCAAGATTTTTCAATTTTCCAACCTCTACTGGAAGGGAGCCGGTCAAACTATTTTGAGACAAGCCAAGATAAATTGACAAAGATGAGATGCCCATAATTTCCGGGGGAATTTCACCGCTGAGGTCATTGCCTGAAAGGTCTAAGAGAAGTAGGTTTTGGCAGTTTCCTAGAGACGATGGTATCGAGCCCCAGAGATTATTCCTATACATGACCAATATGGTTAACATCCTTGAATTCGCAATAGATTCTGGTATCTTCCCTGAGAATTTATTTTCACCAAGAAACACAAGCCGCAATTTGTTTAGGTTTCCAATCTCGAAAGGAATGTTTCCCGAGATGTTGTTGCCCTCTAAGATTACGAGTTCCAAATTGATGAGATTTCCAATTCCAGAAGGTAAGGTTCCAGAAATATAGTTGTAGGCCAACATAAAATGTGCAAGGGTGGTAGAGAGGTTACTGATACAATTGGATAGTGGTCCTCCGAAAGCATTGAACTGTATATCTAAATTTCTCAATTTTGTGGAATTGGTTAAAGAGCAAAGGAAATCCAAATCAACAGATTCCCCGCTTCCTAAGTTGTTATGGTCAATTGCAAACCAATAGTGTTCTCTCATTTTTGAGAAAGAAGGAACTTTCCCGGTAAAGTTGTTCAACCCGATTATGAAGATTTCGAGATTAGAGGCATTGGTTATTGACTCAGGAATGGGTCCAGTGAGGTGGTTTCCAAACAAATTGATATCCTTGAGATTTGGAAGAGTGAAGCCTAAATCATTGGGTAAGCCACCCTCTAATTGATTTTCCCCCGCATAAAGGGATATCATAGTGGATATATTGAAAATTGAGATAGGAATCATACCAACAAATTTATTGAAGCGAGATTGAGGAAGCATAGATTTCTCAGTCGGCCGAGAGTCTCTGGGATCATACCACCGAGATTATTTTCCCCCATTATGAAGAATTGAAGAAAGGATAAGTTTCCAAACGATGGCAGAATGTTTCCGGTCAATCTGTTATGGTGAAGTTGAAGGTTTTGGAGCATGGACAACGACCCAAGTTTTGTAGGCAAATTTCCTTCCAACCTATTGAAACCTAAATTAAGAACGAGCAAATTAGAGCAATGGGAGAGATTCGAAGGGATTTGTCCGTTGAAAGAGTTATTATTAAGGAACAACTTGTGTAACCGAAACAAGCGGCCAAATTGCGGGGGAATTTCGGAACGGAAACTATTGTTCTGCAAAAAGACTTCCCCCAAAAAGCTCAAGTTACCAATATGAGATGGCACAACCCCAGCAAGGTTCTTGGAGTGGAGGTCTAGTTTGGTGACTCTTTGGTGTCTACGACCGCATGTGATGCCGTACCACTCGCAAAAGTGGTTAGAATCATTCCATGAGCTCAAAACCCCGTCAGGATCAACTATTCGAGCCTTGAATTCCAGCAAAGCAAGCTGATCAGTCTCGTTCTTGCCAGCTTTTACTAAAGATAGGACACTCCCTAATAGAAGAATGATGGTAGTAAAGCATGAGAACGACCCAAATAAAACTCGATCTCTATAGGGAAGGTCCATGAGGATTTGTAGCAAAGCCCACTCAGCTCGAGTCTCTTTCTGTTTTCTTGCAATGTTGTTTCGAAACGATTTAGGAATATATAATAGTGGGCAACATGTTCTGTCATACTAAGGCATGTTAAATTCATTAATTCAAGATTAGTCATGATAGATCTTTTCATGGTCCTCTCAAGTTAAGAAAATTAGAAGGCCGTGACATGCAAGGTAACCATTGATGATCAAGTCAATCAATGAAAGCTGAAAAAATCACGGGGACACCCTTTATTTTCATTGTCAATCATGTCTTTCCATTCCCTGAATTTACGGGCCGTTTAGTAGGGGTGACGACTTGAGCCTTTTCCGTACATATAAAATCTTAACTTTCCATTACTCAAAAGCATAACAGTATTAATTGTAAATGTAAGCAGATTTATTTCACAATTTATAATTAACTTTACTTTCATTTTTCTATTATAGTATATATCTTTTCTATAAATTATACATTGTGGGTTCATTATTAAAATTATAAATAGCTCTCATATAGATTAGAGAGCAAAATCTCTACATTGGTGAAGCAGAATTTATTTCAAAACAGTACTCTGATATTAATGTTGTATCCGCATTTAACTTGTTACATTGATATCCAAATTGGATTTTGCTTCTTGAGTACTTATCGACGAATTATGAATTGATAGTAACAAAGCCCACCGCTATTATATTATTATCTTTAACTTCTGAATATAGTCATATTGTTATTTAAAAAAATTATTGGAATTGTAAAAAACTTCGTATGTATTTGATCCCAAAGGCATATAACTAGTGAAAAAAGTAAGCAAGTTGTAATTGGCATATGATATTTAATTGAAAAAGTGTGATAGTTCAAGTCAAGTATATGATCCTTGTTCTTTTGACAAGGCATAGTCGAGACAATTCACATGGGAAAAGTCATGGGAACATCAATCTGTTTCGTCCACTCAACCTTTCTTTTGCTTTTATTTCCCTAGAATCAAGGAATTATAAACAAAGACCCAGTTAGTGAAAGTCACAATGCCGGATTTGACCTTATGGGTGAAGATGATCCTTTGGCATTGCCTCAAAGTGCATGGTAAGCCAAATTTCCCTCCCATGCTAACCAAATTTCCTCCGTGTATAGGCCGATTCCATCGCAATTGGATTTACTTTCTTGGCTTTAGATCACAATGAACCACTGGTGATTCACAGTGATGATGGAGATAATCTAGTGCACAAGCAACATCAATGGCAAGATTCACTCTCCCAAGTAGACTCAACTTGCTTCTTGTTGTACACTGCAATGTAGTTGGGTGCAACCATTCATCAAGCTCCCATTTGACATGAATTCATAGACCACTAACTTGAAATCATTTCCATTAAATTCAAACCCATAACATGTGGTGAGTACCTTCACGAGATTACGGTGTCGGATTCTTCTCAAGGCCCCACACTCAGCTATGAAGCTCTTGGAAGCTTCATGACGTGAAAGGTCAAGAATCTTGATGGCCACGATCGACTTAGTCTAATCAAGAAGCCTTCTTTACACGGACCCAAAACTGCCCATGTTGAGCAAATTGGTGGAAGAGAATCTACTCGTCACTTTTAGTATACTATGATAAGAAACATGCAAAAGCCCATTTTGAAAAGAGCTTGGAGTTGCTGCATTCTTATTGTGTCTAAACCAAAATAAGTATAACAAAGAGAGTACATGGGCTACTCCTACAAGACCAAAGACTGTGGATATCGAGATTTTTGCTGTTCTACTTATTCTTATACGATTGGACTCTTCGTAGTAGCATTTTGGTAGTTGAAAATCTAGCAAACCCCCATAAAGCTTCTTGTTTCCAACAATTGAAGCTGAAATGACATTTTTGAAAACTCCTCCCATAGGCAATGCACCCTCGAAATCATTGTAAGATAGGCTCAAATTCGTCATATTTAGCAACTCTAGAAATTCTAGGATATGGCCGAACAATTGCTTGTTGAAAACATTCAAAAACATGAAGGCCTTTCATGGAACTCATAGACAACGGCAAGGGCCCGTCAAAGAAATTATCCTGCACATAAAGGCCTTCCATGCTTATACAACTACCAATATTGCTTGGAATCTATTGAGATAATTTGTTCCCATTAAGAACTAATTTGCATAGATGTTTCAATTTTCTAACCTCTACAGGAAGGGAGCCGGTCAAACTATTTTGAGACAAGTCAAGATAAATTGACAAAGATGAGAGGTCCATAATTTCTGGGGGACTATTACTGCTGAGGTCATTGGTTGAAAAGTCTAAGATAAGTATGTTCTAGCAGTTTCCTAGATACGATGGTATTGGGCCCCAAAGATTATTGCCATGCATGCTCAATATGGTTAACATCCTTAAATTCTCAATAGATTCTAGTATCTACCCTGAAAATTTATTTTGACCAAGATCTATAAGCCCCAATTTGTCCAAGTTTCCAATCTCAAAAGGAATGTTTCTTGAGATGTTGTTGCTCCCTATGGTTCCTCGCTAACATAAAATGCATAAGGGTGATAGAGAGGTTGCTGATACAGTCGAGTATTGGTCCTCAAAAAGCATTTTTTGGAATTGGTTAAAGAGCAGAGGAAATCCAAATCAATAGATGCCCCACTCCCTAAGTTGTCATTGCCAATTTCAAACCAATGGAGTCCTCTCATCTTTGAGAAAGAAGGAACTTTCCTCATAAAGTTGTTCGACGGGATCATGAATTCTTCAAGATTAAAATTGTTGACTATTGACTTAGGAATGGGTTCGGTGAGCTGGTTTTAACTCAAACTGATTCCCTTGAGATTTGGAAGAGTGAAGCCTAAGTCACTAGGTAAGTCCCCTCTAATCGATTTCCATCCACAGGAAGGAATAACATAGTGGATATATTAAAACTTGGGATAGGAATCGTATTGACTAATTTGTTGAAGCTGATATCGAGTATGCACAAAATCTCAGCCAGTCAAAAGTCTCTGGGATCGTACCGCTAAGATAATTTTCCCGTATTCTAAAGAACTTAAGAGATGATAAGTTTCCAAACGACAGCGGAACGTTTCCTGTCAAGCTGTTGGCTTGAGGTGAAAGTCTATGGAGCATGAGCAAGGACTCGAGTTCTATAGGCAAATTTCCTTTGAGCCCATTGACACCTAATTTAAGACTGAGCAAATTAGAGCAATGGGAAAGATTCGAAGGGATTTGTCCACTGAACAAGTTGTTATTAAGGACCAACTCTTGCAACCAAGATAGGCTGCCAAATTGCGGGGGAATTTCGTAGTAGAAACTGTTGTTCTGTAGATAGACTTTCCTCAAAAAGCTCAGGTTGCCAATATTGGGTGGCATGATCCCAGCTAGGTTCTTGGAGTGGCTAGTATGGTGACTCTTTGGTGTCTACGACCACATGTGACGCCATACCACTCGTAGAAGTGGCTAGAATCATTCCAAGAGCTCAAAATTCTGCCATGATCAATAATTCGAGCCTTGAATTCTAGCAAAGGGAGCCGATCGGTCTCGTTCCCACTACCTTTTACTATAAATAGGACACTCCATAATTAAAAAAAATTTGATAGTAATTAAGCATGAGAATGACCTAGATTAAACTCGATCTCTATACGGAAGGTCCATGAAAATTTATAGCAAAGCCCACTCAGCTCAAGCCTCTTTCAAGTTTCTTGCAATGTTGTTTCAAAACAATTCGCAAATATATAATAGCAGGAAACATGGTCTCTCATACTAAGGCATGTTGAATTCATCCATTTAAGAATAGACATAGATAGATTTTTTCATGGTCCTCTCAAGTTAAGAACATTAGAAGGCCGTGACATGCAAGGTAATTATTGATGATCAAGTTAGTCAATGAAAGTTGGAAACACCATGGTTGTTTAGTAGGCCGTGACATGCAAGGTAACTTTTTTTTCATTGTCAATTGTATCTTTCCATTCCCTGAATTTACAGGCCGTTTAATAGGGGTGACAACTTGAGCCTTTTCCACACATATAAAATCTTAACTTTCCATTACTTAAATAAATAAAAATAATAAAAATAGAGGGCCATGATATGCAAGGTAACTTTTTTCATTGTCAATTGTGTATTTTCATTCGCTGAATTTTCAGGCCGTTTAGTAGGGGTGACGACTTGAGCCTTTTCCGTGCATATAAAATCTTAACTTTCCATTATTTAAAAGAAAATTAGAACGCCGTGACATGCAAGCTAACTTTTTTTCTTTGTCATTTGTGTCTTTCCATTCCTTGAATTTACGAGCGTTTAGTAGGGGTGACAACTCGAGCCTTTTCCGCACATACAAAACCTTAACTTTTCATTACTCAGAAGAAAACTAGAAGGCTGAGACGTGCAAGATAGCTTTTTTTCTTTGTCAATTGTGTCTTTCCACTTCCTGAATTTGCAGGCCGCTTAGTAGGGTGACGACTTGAGCCTTTTCCATGCATATAAAATCTTAACTTTCCATTACTCAAAAGAAAATTAAAAGGCCATGACATGCAAGGTAACTGTTTTTTTTCATTATCAATTGTGTCTTTCCATTCCCTGAATTTACGGGCCGTTTAGTAGGGGTGACAACTTCAACTTGAGCCTTTTCCAAACGTATAAAATATTAACTTTCCATTTCTTAAAAGAGAATTACAAGGCCGTGACATGCAAGGTAATTTTTTTTCTTTGTCAATTGTGTCTTTCCATTCCCTGAATTTGCGGGCCATTTAGTAGGGGTGACGACTTGAGGTTTTTCTGCCATTTAAAATATTAATTTTCCATTACTCAAGAGCATAACAATATTAATTGTACATGTAAGTAGATTTATTTCACAATTTATAATCAACTTTACTGTCATTTTCCAATTATAATATATATCTTTTTTCTGTAAATTATACATTTTGGATTTATTATTAAAATAAAATTAGCGCTTATAAAGAAAAAAAAAAAAAAAGAGCAAAATCTCTACAATGGTGAAGCAGAATTTATTTCAAAATAGGACCGCTGATATTAATGCTGTGCCCGCGTGTAACCTGTCACATTGATATACAAATTGGATTTTGCTTCTTGACTACTTATAGACAAATTTTTAATTGATAGTAACAAAGCGCACCGCTATTATATTATTATCTTTAAATTTTGAATATAGTCATATTGTTATTTTTAAAATTATTGGAATTATAGAAAACTTTGTATGTATTTAATCCCAAAGGCATATAAATAGTCAAAAGAGTAAACAAGTTGTAATTGGCATATGATATTTAATTGAAAACGTGCAATAGTTCAAGTCAAGTAAACAATCCTTCTTCTTTTGACAAGTTATAGTCGAGATGGTTCACTGGGGAAAAGTCATGGGAACATCAATCTGTTTCGTCCATTCAACCTTTCTTTTGCTTTTATTTCCCTAGAATCAAGGAATTATATACAAAGACCCAATTAGGGAAAGTCATAATACCAAATTTTACCTTATGGGTGAAGATGATCATTTAGTATTGAAAATCCAGAGGAGAGTGTTCGGTTTTATACTTAACAAAACCATTCAGGTGCATCACCTCAAAGTGCATGGCAAGCCAACTTTGCCTTCCATGTTGACCAAATTTCCTCTGTGTGCATAGGTCATTCGATTGCAATTGGATTTACTTCCTTTAATTAACTACAAATGATCTTTTAATTAGTTGTGACGTCCATGAGAAAAAAAAATGAAAAATAATTTTAGGGTTGTCAAATCTTTATGGTGCAATGTGACTAAAAAGAATTTATTTTTATTTTTTTAACAATCACCTAAGACCAATTAGAACTAGAAAAACAAAAATGAACATTAACCCTCTTAGGAATAATACTGTAATTAGGAAATAATTAAGATTCTTGTCACGAGACATGATCCTCATCCAAGGCGAATCAAACAAGAATGACATGAAAAGGCAAGGTGATTAGATGATATTGGCAACAAAGAGGAACCCGTGGAATTACTTTGTGTCCTTTGCACTAACTATGCATTCTTTAAGCAAAGTCTTGGTCAACAAATTTAAATATTATATTGGATTAGATTCCTATGACTCTTTATATAGAGTTAGTATACATCACCCCTAGACCATATATTTTGTAAGAAGAGAAATACTAAGTGTAATATGCTAAAATTTTGTTGTTGTGTTCTTAGTAATTAAATAGTATGCCATAAAATTTGAGGATAGAAAGAATAAGAAGGTGATGAAATTAGAAAAGTGAAAATACAAAAGTTCTCGAATAAGGTATGTCAACTCCAAATAATTATATTTGGAGCTAAAGGGATTTAATTAGAAAAGGCTATGCAAATTCAATAATTTGATGAAACAAACTAAATGTTAAGAGGATTTGACCAGACAAAAATGCTCAAATTTAGGGATCAAAAGTATAGTTTGGAAATTTTAATAAAGCATACGGGGAATATGAAACAAGTTGACTTACTATTCAAATAAGGACACATCATGCAAAAAATTAAAGTGTGTTGGTATGATTATGGGAACAAACTGAGTTAATCAAAGGAAGGATCGCACTACTTTGCCAATAACCTGCCTGAGCATGAACGATAGAGAGAGAGAGAGAGAGAGAGAGAGAGAGAGAGAGAGAGAGAGAGAGAGAGTTGATCAACATTCTCTTTTTCTTTGTGCATGTTATATACTAGTTCATGTCATAGGTTGCCATGTTTGATGCACAAAGAGAGAGTTAATGTTATATAACCTTTAAAGCGCCAAAGAAGAAATATAATTGACCTGGCTTGGGAAGTTGTTATATGGAGTTAATCTAATAGACTAATGTCAACCATATATCAAGAGATAATGATTCATATTAGATCCAACTGAAAACATGAATTTTTGTGTAATTTTTGTATATTATAATTGACTTTGTTCAAGAGGATATTCGGTATTTTTTCCATTGAATCCCAAACCTCCACTATTTCCTACAAATATGAGCAGTTCCTAATGGAATTTATAAGCCAACCTCCCTTCCTCCCTTCTCTCACAGACAAGCGCACAGAGCCCAAAACATAGATGGAATTCCACGAGCATTTCAGCCATCCACACAACTTGATCCCTTATCAACCCTTCACCCAAGGGGTCGACCAACAGATTCAGTGCTTCGGATGTGAATGCCTGATCGCAGCGTCCGTGGACGTCTTCGCCTGCATCCAGTGCAGCTACTTCCTCTACCCGCGCTGCTTCCATGTGAAGCGCTTCATCCACCACCCTTCCTATTATAATATAACGCAAAAACACTAATGGATCTTGTAATCAAATCAATGAGAAATCATTAGAGCAATGAACAATAAGCAATGAATGAACGACAATAAGGAACACCAAAGATTAACATGGTTTGGTCCAAGTGTTGTTACTTATTTCATGGAAAGAATCAACAACAAATAATCCATTAATCAATCGAAGAATTACCTGACAAAAAAAAGGAGAATTATAGAGTTAAAATTGCTCAAACATTCAAACATTTTCCATCCATTGAGGTACATCCAAACCCACAGAATTTACCTTCATGTAATTGCTCGACGCTCGCAGCCACTTCTTGAATTAACAGCCCGCACGCATCAACAATAGAAGACCTACTCACGCTGGTTCCCAGTTTTTGACCAATAACACTATATCAGAAATGTGGTTCTCTCCTAATATTATAATAAAGAAAAGTAATCCCCCAAATCAGGCAATTGGCTGAACCGAAAGGGAAAGCTTACTTTTGTTGTTTCTCTGCAGATACGGTTTTGACCAGGTGCATCTTCAGGATACTTATTTCTTATTTTTCACGCAACAAAAGAAATAACGTAAGAACAACCATCCAAAGTCTGGCAATTAACACCGGATCGGGTAGTTCAAAGTAAAGACATTATTAACAATTCTTTGCTTTGGTTCGACATTTAAGTATTTATCATCCATGCTAGCTCTCTCAATACCTAGATGGATGCCTATCCATCATAGACATCTACCAAATCTAAGCAAAGCTTGAACTTCTCTAATGGAATGAAGTTTGGCCACATGTCAGATGTCCCATGCCACCATCATTCACCAAGTCATTAGACCACGCCACCTCTTCAGCTCTTATCATGCTCACCATGTCTCTCAACAATATCATCCAAAACATAGCATGACTAATAGAAGCAAAGGCATAACTACTCAACATTAACCATCTTTCATGTTCCCTATTGACACGGGGTTCACAAATCTAGCTACCGCCACACTATCTGAATTGCCTTCTCCAAAACATACATCACTATATGTTGTGCCTAACAAAACCAGGAGGATCCACTTCATAGCATTGCAATGTATACATGGATTGACCGTATACATTTTCCTGATTGCATGTGATAGATCAAGCCTGGCACTATTCACAACATAATTGAAGCAAACAACAATATTGGCATGTAAAGCACCCCCCCCCCCCCAAGTACAAGGTAACAATCTAGATAATTTATGATGTGTAGCAAGTAAGGTACTTACATAATTTTTCAACTACATGTTGAAAGGCCTTGATGCTTTTCCATTGTAACTCCTTTGAGTCACTCACAACATTCCAGCCACCTCTCTCTACATTTCCATACCTAAAACTGTCTCTATTGCACCCAAATTATCTATTTCAATATTTGCATATAATTATCGCTTTATTTCATACACATCTATTAACCACCCCAAACTTTCATCAAGTGTGGCCTTAGAACAACTGTCAGCTACTATGGAATCTAGCGACTCTACAAACTTTGTCATATTGACTTCACTATGAATATCTCTAAGCTCTTTCTAAAGCTCCACCCATTTCCAAACAACTATTGGGGCTAACAATAGAACCTAAAGGTGGGTGGATATGTTGTTTTTTTTTTTAAAACTTTGATAGTTTTGCAGAAATTGGCAACTATTATGTCAAGATCAAGTCAAGTAGATATTTCAAATATCGTGAACAAGTTGAGTGCCGTTTCAAGTAAGAGTGAGAAAAATAAGAGCACACAATTATATATAGTGGTTCAGTTTTATCCCTAAGCCTACGTCCACTGTCCACACCGATAGCCATAGGTTAGGCTAGATTGCACTAGTAATATATTAAACAAGTTACAACCAGCAAACATCAATCCTATCGGATGATAGATCGCACTATCAAAATCAAATGTTGCTATCACTCGTGTACACTGATCATTCACTCAATTAAAAGCCGATAAGAACTATAGTGAATATTTGAAGAGACTAAACATTTTTGTATTTCTTAAGAACACAACTTTCAGCAAATTTCTAGATTTTATATATTGCGTGTCTAACATTTGGCCTTCAAGATCTTCTCTTATGTAGAAGGGTCTTTAATCTTCTTGTTGGAGATGTCTTAGAAAAGCAAAGAGTCATTAGAGATCCATTAGTGCTTCTGTCTAGATAAAACTAAAACTACCCTTATGCTGCTGTATTGTCGCTGATGGCTTCGACAAGTCTAACAAAAAAGTCTATTTCTAGTACTCTGGCGTCTTCTTGTTCTAACGGTGTGCATCTTCAAGTGACAACAACTATACTGGACTTATGTAACAATCATTTAAAATGGTCCTTGCTACAACATCACCAATGACATGATATCTCCTGCATCGACATGAACATTATAATCAGCTGATCTTTTAGTCTGTTAGTGCTATTTACCAACAGAACATATTCGTGATATTTTTTCCTTCTCTAATATCACTTATGTGTTTGATATAATATCACAAACATCTGCAAATATCACAGTAAACATTATATTAAGAAAAGTTTTGGAATCATCAAAATTCTTTGAAATGTTTCTCGAACAATCTTTCCATGCTAATGATGGCAAAACTATCCTACAGATATGAACTTTTATAATTGAAGAATTTACAGAAAAGATAAAGATCCCCATTAGTGTTGATCTATCAAAGAAGATACACTTTGCAAACATTAGAAAGTCCATAAGATTTTCATGGAATGAGAAGACTAAATCTAAAGGATCTTTGAAGATAGGAATGAATTACTGGGATCCACAATCTTATGATGATTGAGAATGCATAAGATAAGTAAGAAATCATCAAAAGACAGGCATTAAGGGATAACATAATATATCTTAGAAAACATTATCAACGATGTGTATAACTTTCCCCATCTTGATGCTAAAGATTTTTTAGCATATTTTATAAAATCATCAAATTTCACATCAAGAATCTATGTCTCTCCCCCTATTTGTCATCAACAAATAAAGATAATTGTTAAAAAATTGGCAATGTGCAAAAGATAATGTCATTAATTCAAAAGCATGGGAGTAAATCTAACATCATCAGAAAGAAAAACAAGAGCACAAAAGATAGCAACGTTTAAGAGGTGTGAGTGTGCTTTCTCTACTGAGAGGAGGTAGGTTTCACACTCCGAACCCTCGAGCAGGAGAACATTCCACAACAGTCATATAGTTGCAACATCCCATGATGCGTCACTAACCTATTCTTTTTATTTTTCAATTAAATGCAAGCAGAAGCATTTAATACATCAATGAACACCTAGTCAAATATAAATATAGCGATAGTAAAGTAGTACAGCAGTAACACTTCCAAAATGCTATTTTGTTGTATATATTACCAGGAATTTTCATATTTAAGAACCATTATAAATCTCGGGGTCTACTTAGGTCTTTAAAATAAGGAGGCTGCAACATAAAAACTTTTTTCTTTAATGTAGTCATTTAAAAATGCACTTTTCACATCCATATGATATAATTCAAAATTATGAAAATTGACAGGTGGTAATATAAGTCATATAGCCTCTAATCTTGCAATGGAAATATATGTCTCATCATAATCAATACCTTCTATAGCTCAAATTGGACGAAACTAGGCACTTTAACCAAACTAAATTGACAAGTTTTAAGGATTTAGTTCTACTATGACTCGATTGTACTTTTGCGACAAATTTTTGGTGCTTTTCCAATAATAAGCCATTGTGAACTTTTATCTTTGAAATCCCCAAAGACCGTGAAAAGAACATAAATTACCCACCGGGTTGACTTATTAAAAAAGGGTCACCGGACTTTCACAAGACCATAAGTTCAAATTTATATCGTGACCAAACATAATATATTACGATAAAATAGCCAATTATAAATTGTTGATGAGACGATTTAGTTGAGAGGAGGTTAGTACATTTTATCGGTTTTCTTAATTGAACTGGCAAGTTTCACGTTATGCATGAGTTAAAAGCTAATCCTTCCTTCAAGCCTCGGAGGCAATTGATAATTTTTCGAAAATTTCAAATAGCCTCTTGAAACAGGAGCGTTATTTTGAAAGAAATTTTCTGTGTACACGGATTTGGTATCACCCCTAGCTTAACGGCCGATCAATTCTTCACCGAACGGCTAACAAGTGTTTATAAATAATTAAAAAAGTCGGTTATCTTCACGAAAAACCAGCTAACAGTAGTTTAAACTTCCGTAAAATGATTTGCGAATTTTAGAAACAAAATTTAACTTGGTCTCCATCATCCTCTTTACCTTAACTTGATGCACGACCCTACATCGATTTTATAATTTTACATCCTCAAATTTTACAACCCTGCATTTTAATCAATCCTAAAGTAATGAAAAACCTTTGCATCAACGAGCAAAACTCAGAAGAAGGTTAGGAAATTGGGGAGAAATGCTAACGTAGGCTTTTTTAAATAAATAAAAACAATTTAAAAAGCCACATGAAAATAAAATTTTAATTTTAAATGCCCCAAAGCATTTTCCAGAATTTTATATTCCAAATAAGAAGTTTCGCGACAAAACTAAAATATAAAATGGAAATTTAAAAAGCAAGGAATATAATATACAGGCGCATTTGGGAGAGTTTTGTGGGGAATGATTTTGCATCTAGATAAAGGGTTTCGACTCCGAGATCTTTCTCTCAATGTGATTGTTGGTTGATACGCTTTATTTTAAAATGGATTTTAACTCAAAGCCCCACCATCGTAACTTAGGCTCGCCCGCCACTGTCGCCCCTACCACCTCCTTGACCCTCCCATCACCCAAGGCGAGACACATCTCACTCGGACGAAGCTTGCTGATGTCGACCGACCTGGACGAAGCTTGTCGGAGTCACATGACCACCCCAGCAAATGTCGACTAGAGGCCAGCAACCTAGATTTAGCGCCACGACTGTCTCTGTTTGAGAGAGAGGTGGAACAATTTAGAAAAATAGCTGGATAAAAACAGGAAGATCGAAACAGTAGTACGGGCAAAATTGAAAAGAAAAAATTCACTAAATCTCTGAGACAGCATTTTTGGAATGTTGGAAGCCGAAAGTAATCTCAAGTTGTCATAGCTCAACTTTTGCATTAAAGGTCCATAGAATTGTATTACCAAATATCAAACCTTTGGCTCGAGGACCTTCGGAAAACTTATCGAAAACGCCTCGCGAAATGCTGCCAAAAGCGGGGAAGTTTCCTGAGCTATAAAGAGATAGACCAAATTCACAAGAATGGTGTTGGAGCCTAGTGTGTCCTAAAATAATATAAATGGGATTGCTTACATTTATACATATGTATATTTTTATTATATTGAGGATTGTCTTTAAAAGCAATAAATCGAAATCCAACAGTAATTAAGATTTTATCCAATTTGAATTTGGATTTGATTTTCCAATAGTTAACGTGAGATTAAATTCGATCCATTTTGGTGCTTTTCTGGCAATTAGCCATTGTTATTTTTCCAGGAGCTTTCATCTTTGAATTACCGAGACCATAGAAAGAATATGAATTAACCGCCAAGGTGGTTGAGCTAATTATGAATGGGTCATCTATATTTCACGAAATCATGAATTCGATTCACGTCGGGAGCGAGCCTGGCATAGAACTGTAATTTGCATGTAGTTGACCATGAGTCAAAATCTAGGTGAATGGTGAATGGTCCAAACATGAAATCATAAACATTTGGTGGTGTTTAAGGTGCTTTTTCCTTAACCGCTAAACCAATCATTACGGTTTTGGAGATTGAAGTTTTCCTTTAGTGATCGAATGAAAGAAAAGCTCTTCAAAAAGGAGTTGCCGTATAATAACAGCGCCTTGACCATTCCTTAATTTCATGTATATCATGATGAAACTCCACTTCAATGAGGAATGAGATGCTTGTTTAGGTAATTCAACGAGACAAGCTACGATACATTTGTGCAAGAATCCAAACGAAATGCACCAGTACTGTCCCGAGGAAGCAACGTACTGCCCCAGCTTCACAAAGCGCAAGCCTCAAGCTGCCTCTTTACCCCTCCCTTCGAAAGGGTGTAATGTGAAGTGAAAAGGCCAAGCTCACGTACGAGCATATCGGTCCAAGCTTGAAGCCTCTCGGATCAGAGATGAAGGCCAAATTCTCTCTCCAAGAGTGTGATCCAAACCCTTTCTCCGAAGCTCCCCTCTTTCGTGTTACGTAGAAGCAACCCTGTCCTCTTCCCCTCCCTCTTCCAGGTGCTATAAGTAACCCCCCAACACCAAGGAAGCTTCGCATCACACCATAAACACTTAGAATCTTTCAGTCCCTATTCACTCCATCGTCGCACCTACTGCAAGACAATGGTTTTCGCAAGCTCTCCGAAACCCAAGATTGATGCGTCCAAGCTCAAGGGCTTTAGGGACGGCGCGTTCTCGTCGCTAGGGAACTTCATCAAGCTCCTCCCAACGGGGACGGTCTTCACGTTCCAGTTCCTCAACCCCCTCCTGACCAACAATGGCCACTGCGACGACCCCAACGAGCTCTTCAGCCGCCTCCTTATCATTACGGGCGCCTTCTCGTGCGCCTTCTCTTGCTTCACTGACAGCTACACTGGCTCCGATGGCAATGTGCACTACGGCTTCGCCACAGCTAAAGGGCTATGGCCCTCACCGGCCTCTGAATTGGTCGACTTGTCCAAGTACAAGCTCCGGGGCAGCGACTTTGTGCATGCGTTGCTCTCGACCATTGTTTTCATAGTCACGGCCCTGCTGGACCCGAACACCGTGGAGTGCTTGTACTCGTCATCGTACAAGAAGGACCATAAGGTCTTGCTCAAGGCTGTGCCTGCGGTGATCGGCGCGATTTCTAGCGCGGTTTTCATGGCATTCCCTAGCAACAGGCATGGGATTGGGTATCCTTTTTCTAGTGACGACTCCGATGATCAAAGTGCTTCCAAGGAGGTGGAATGATTTAAAAGGGAAGCTTTCATATGTGATTTGCTGGTCTGTGTAGTTGTTTATTGGAGGTGCGTGTGCTTGTGTTGTGGTGTCCAGGATTTGTGTTGTATGGTTGTAACTTTCTTGCTCTTACTATATTTTAATAAAGAGTATGTCAGTTATGTGAAGAGTGGCATGACAAGAGTGTCGAATTTATTATTGTTTAGTGTATGCTACATCGTATAAGCTTGATAAGCAAACTTGTAACCTTGACAGATTATGTCGAGAAAATTATACAATTAATCCTAAATTTACTGAACGGATGTCAATTCAAACTTTAATTTTTCAATTTTATCAATTTAGTCATAAAACCTTTACGTGAAATTCCAATATATTCATTTTGGTCAATCTTTACTGGAAATCGCCAATTCACACATTTAGGCCCAAGAAACACCATTATTTGCACGTTTCACTGGAAGGGAAAAAAATGGTCACCCTTCACTGTCATTATTCAAAAAGTAAGAAGGAAATTGCAAATATCAGAAGTTCATAAACCCCAGTTAGCAGGGTCACTGGCTAAGAAGTTTCCTATGATTGTGAGTTGTACTCTTTTAGAGATAAGTTCTGGATTGGGCCAAATTCAGCACAGCACAAATTGTACGTTATACCAATTTGGTAAGACTAAAACTTCCTGCTGACAATTCCATGCATTACTGCTAGATGACAAGATCTCAACCGAAAAATGAGGGCCCTATGGAGAATGTGGTCAGAAATCCATAATAGAGTCCGACCAATCTCAACCGAAAAATGAAACTTAGAATAAACCTTGGGCCTAACTCCACAGTTAAACATGATCCAACTAATTGGACGAGGGTAGCTACTTAGGGGTTCACCTTATAAAGCCAACGAAATCCTATGCACGCAATCTCTTTTTGACCAACTTGTGAAACTCTCTAGTTATAATGTATGCAATTGCTGACTTTCTTTCTAGTCACCAAATTGGCAAAGTGTAAATATGAGCATCGCCTGCATTTATATTTACTTAAGCTTGTATATGGATAATATTTATAACTAGTAAACCACCTATCAAACAAATGATTTAAGGAGTTATAATTTTTTTTCTTTTTGCATAGCACGGAATTGGTTTACTCGATCGAGAAATGTTGAATAACACCCAATGTGCGAGACTTCCTTCAATCGACACAAATAGGTAGATTATGTATGTCAAAGGGATCTTGTGACAAGAAATACGTAATTTGATGGTGTAGTGGTAGTGGTTGAGTGTGATATGATGTTACTTATCTAAATAGTCACGAGGCATCGAAATGAACAGAAAACCTAATATCTAATAAATAAAATGTAAACATCAACAACAAAGGCAATTTGTATAAAGAGGAAGAAGACAATTTTAAGGGCTATATTCTTTTTCATTATTGATCGAATGAAATTTATTCTAATAAATTTATCAATTATCAGGTCACAGACATGGACACGGTTCACACTTATTTTAGTTCAAATTGCATGTGGATAATATGTATATTCACAAACCTCCAATCAAGGTCCGATTGAAAGAATTTGGAGGAAATTTTCATTGACCAGTGATGAAGGGAAAGACGACTAGCTTTAATAATTTTATTATGACTAAACTCATAGGCTTGAGGCAAGGCAAGGATGTAATGCATTTCCTAGCATATAATTAAGAAAAAATTTGAATATATATATACATCAAAATTTGGCCAAATTTTGATCAAGCATAACTTTTCCATTTAACCTCTCATCAACTCAATTTTTGCATCTACTGAAAATGTAACAGCCTGAATTTTCAGATTTCATTTTCAATTAAATAAATCGGGGCCTTTTGTCGACGTGTCAATGGTGTTATTCTCTAAGCCGATCACTTACGAGATAACTGGACTATCTGGGGAAACAATTAAGGAATTTAAATGCAATAAACTTGAGAATTCGACCATGAATCAACTGCTCGACCATGTTGGTTTGCAAGGGTCATTATGGCACTGTTAGAAATCAATCAAAGACTAGAGATGGGTCGATTCGACTGAGATATGTGATCAAAGTATAGGTGATTCCACCTGATTGCAAAATACTCGTCAATCGACACTAGACCGATTTTTCTATCGTTTTGGTACCCGGTATCCGTATTTGAAATCTCGAGATTTTCATAACAACCGAGAGTCACCAATGTGTTGAAGATGTACATTGTGACTCGAGATAAATCGATTACGGGTCGATTGCACCAAAAACTCATAAAAGTTACCCGGTAGACTAGGTCACGCTAAAAGCGCACCAAATTGAAATCAACTGCAAATTTGAATCCAATTTCAGAAATTGAAAGTTCTGTAGTGTCACAAGCTATTTTAGAAACGTCTGCTTATCCTCCGAAAGATTTTCAGAGATTCCGGGATTTTTGCGGAAAATCAATTCGGATGTTGCGGAAAATTAACGGAAATTCGGACGGGCCAAATTAAAGGAAATTTAGACTTCCAAGCCGAACCTTTGAGTGTTGGGGACTTACAGAAAATTGTCCGGGATTTTTCCTCATCGAAATCGAACCTCAATTTGGGGAATTGAGTAAGAAAATTGAATTTAATTGAGTGAAATTCGGTTTTGGACAAGGGGCTGGAAATTTTGCATCAAAATGTATTTAATAGGTGAAAATTATGTTGGAAAGTATTAGGGGGACAAGTGTTTAATGGAGTGGCTAAGATTGGTGGACTTTTGGACATTTCATCATCATCCATCTTCCCCTTAATCTTCCTTTGCACACTGTCTTCCACCAATTCCCCTTGCTGCTCGATTTTCTTTCATTTCCTCTTCTAAGAAACCGGGCTGCAGTCGAAGACCACAGCTACCGCTCCATCATCATTCTCCTTCGTTCATCTTGCTGCCACGTCCGCCTCTTCCGCCCGCCCACGATCGACGCCGCACGTCCTTCATCCAGTCAACAAGCCACCGAAACCTCCCCTTGGTTGACCGAGCTGCTCTGCTTCGCTGCCACTTGGCCGTTGAGCCAACAAACGGCGCCCCCTCCTCCTGCGTCCAGCACCAACGATCGAGGCAGCTGCCTCTTTGTCCGCGTCTTCTCTCCGCCCATCTCTGCCCACGCGTCCAAGTCCGGTGAAGACATCAGCAGCTTCGGTCTTCACGTCTGCAGCGCGTGCGTTCTCCTTCACCCAGCAGCATCGACGTCCGTGTGTCTCTCTCCTTCGGCCCGCGAACTTCAACGCCACCAGCCTGCTTCCGTTTCTCTGTTCGTGGCCCAGCTCGCGTGAAGCCAAGCCCACACCAGCGAGAGCAACGTGTCTTCGGCCCAGCTTTCAGCAGCAACAACGCCGGCCCAATCCAGCAGTCTCCAAGCCCACGCAAGTCAGCAGCTGCAGCCCGTAGCTTCAGCCCATCAACCCAGCAGCTCAGCCCAAGAAGAAAGCCCAGTCCAGCTTCAATCTTCAGCAGTTCAGCCCATCTTGGGCCGCGAAGCAGGCCCAGCCCGCAGCCAAGCCCAAGCCTGAAGTCAAGCCCAGCTTTTGCTGTGGGCTTGCAAGGCTTTTGGGCTCGATCCGTGTGCCCTTCGACGCCTCCACATTTCGGAATTTGGCCACCATCGCGTCGTCGTCATGGTGTTCCGGTCTTTGCTTTTAACAAATGAGTTTTGCTCGCTAATCCATTATTACTCGGTTAATGATGCTTAGGGATTGATTAGATTTAATTAAGTGCAACTAGGTAGATAGATTATATTAGAGTAATTAAATTAAAGACTTATTAATGCATGTTAGACAACTTGATAGTGTAGTTAGCAAGGAAATATTTTCTGGTATTTATTGAACGAGTCTCAGTAATTTTCTAGGCTCGTCTCGGCTTCCAATTAGGCATTACGGGCCCAAATTGGATTAATCCATTTATTTAATATTTTTCGTATTTATTTATTTATTTATTTATTTTCCGGAAATTAGGCTATGATAGCTAACGACCGGAATTTCGTGCTGATTACTATGGTACTCTCTGTTTATTTAATTGAGTACCGGTTTGTAAAAATTGAGTGTGATTGGTGACTATGGGGATTTATCCCAAAATTGGAAAATGTCAATATTTGAAGAGATAATAACAGTGTGAGGTTGTGAGTTGGATTTAAAATTGTTAGGTGGGGCCGTGATGCCACCAAGTCTAGAAAATTTGCTAGGTGGGGCCATGATTTCACTAAGTCTAAAATTGTCGAGCGGGGCCATGATTCCACTAAGTATAAATTATGTATGTAAGGCCATGATTCAAAGTCGAGATGGAATAGTTGAGATAATCGGAGAGTGGTTTTGATGACATGTAATCAACTGAGTCGATTGATCATTAAGTCGATCTGATTGATTTAATGATATGATTGTCAGTATCTGTTATTTGAACTGACTTGCAGGGAGGAAACTGAGGCCAATGTAAGCCCTCTGACCCGTGGTTGTGCTTAGGCAGTTCCTATGGCACATTTTCTTCCTAATCGGGTCTTAGGGGGTAGAATTCGCTAAGACGTTGTCTCACTAGTTATTGTATAACCATTTTCAGGCCCCTAGTTGGCAGTGGTAGGAACCCGAGGCCTGAAATTCAGAAGGTGAAGCCCGAAAAATTGGCAAGCATGTCCAACTAGTTAGTCTTAGGACATTTCTCTTTTGTTGAAAGCCAATTCCCTTTTGTAGGCTTCTGTAAATAAACCTGTGTATTTATAAAAAGGTTGGTTTTGGTTTGAAAAATTTATAGCCCTACTTTCCTATCCCATTATTTTATTATCTACGGATTATTTATATGCTTCCACATGCGTATATTAATTGAATGGGTGGACAATGTGTCATGGAATATCGCTATTATATCGACCAAGTAGGGACGGGCATGTGCTCGGAGGGTTGGGGCGTGACAAGAAACTCATGATCTAATTGTTTCAAATATATGGTTCAATTTAAAGAAAAAGTATTAGGATCATGAATTTTTGGGAATTGGACCGAACATATAGTCATGATATTTTATTTGCTAAAAATCTAATTGCCATAATTAACCCTAAATAATTTAGATAATTAGTCAAGCCACCTCAACTCTATTAGCATATTTCAAGCACCTAGAGATTTTGAACTCGTCAAATTAGTGCAAGGAAGTCCTTAAACTTATATAAATACAATCAAATCTTAAAACTTGTCAAATTAGTGTAATCAAGTTATTTTGTTAACTTTGTCCAATTTGATTAATGAAAAATGCTAAAGTGACTTCTTCTTTTTTGTGAAGCTAAAGTGACTTTTATTATTATTTTCTCTTTCCTAAATAGCGTTGTCGTGGCTAAAATATTAAGGACAAGACTATGAAACTTCCTTTTCGTGCTTGCCTTTGCTTTTTGTGTTTTTTGTGGGATTTTGGTACTCTTAGGAGGATTTTTGCGCTTGTTTTAGAGATCTAATCTGTACTCGGAATACTAGTTAAGTCCCTTTTTGCATTTTCCCTTTTATTTTGGATAAATTGTTCTTTCCTATTACAAATTACAGTGCTTTACTAATGTGTTTTGTTATGCCACTATTTTTTCTTTAAGCATTTGCAGCCCATTGTTTTTGTTTCTACTATGTCTTTTAGAATTTTTCCACAAGGTTCATGCATTCATACTGTAATTACCGCATATTTCGATCCACTTATTGACCATGAATGTGATTTACCTTTGATGATCTGTTTAGTGGACTTTTATCTCAAAAGAATTTGTTTGACGCACTTGATTCCATTTGGTCATTTTTAGTTTTGAAATGTACAAATATAAGAGATCTGCAGGGAGCTTGGATGTGATGTAGTACCTGTGATCGCTCATGGAGGGATGCTAGGGTCCAACCAGCCTGTTCATCCACACCTGTTTGATGAAGCATCTAAGGCCGAAGCTTTACAAAAGCTTGGGATTTCATTAAATGGTTTAGCATGCACTCACCTTCAGACGTTTGTGTAAATTCCCTATTGCTAATAAGCTAATAGTTCTTGTCTTGTACTTGATAGATACTATGGATTATTTGATAATACATATAATAAGATGATATAATCTTGCACACAAGAAAGTGAAGACAAACTGAGAAGAAATAAGAAAGAATATTTTATCAGGAAATCTTAGGTTCGAATGCTTTAAATCTTGTCAAGCATTTCATGGCATATAATTAGGAAAAATGATATATCTATATATAACACATTTTAATTGTTCGATCTTTCAATGACTCGATTTTTATATCTACAAGAAGCTCATGACTTAGATTGTTTCAAAAGTGCGGTTCAATTTAAGAAAAAAACTGTTGGGATCATGAAATTTCTGAAATTGGATTGTTTTATAAAATTGGACAGAATTTAGTCATTAATGATAATATTGCCACTGTGAGTTACATTGTAATTTCAATGTCGCCGTAAAGATGACATTTACGAATGACTCCATCATGACCGGCCTTCCTGAATCCACAATCACACTTCATCGACGAGCACACGTTGGAGATGATATCCTCACCCGGCTCTATCGGCGTGAAGTTCGTACTATCTCCCATCCCATCTATGTAGGGCAGCTCCCCGGCCACGACGACGGCATACGAGAAGTTGTGCAAATAGATAAAGTAGGCATGAGGGTTCTCACTGAAGCCAACCTTTCTGCCAAGGTCCACGGCCTTACTTATCGCACCTAGAATGGTGGTCCCTATAGTCAAGTGCATAAAATCATGAATCAACTTCATTAGAAAGTCCATACCTTGATTAAACATGTAAACGTGAAAACATCATGTCTTTACCGCAATATTGTATATTCGATATAACTCAAAGTGATAATATTAATGTTAATGTAGACATTGCCTCGGCTACGTTTGATCCAATTCCTGAAAATATCATGACACTTTGTTCGGTCTAAATTTCGGAAAATTCTTGATTTTGGCACTTTTTTTTGTAAAATCAAACTGTATTTTTGAAATATTCGGGTCATGAACTTCTTGGTACAAAAATTGGGTTAATAGAAGGTCGAACAGAAAAGTTGTGCCCATCAAAGTTTCCCTGACTTTGGGTGAAAATATATAAACATCATTTAATTTATTTTTTAAAGTATATGCTATGAAATGCTTATCCCTTGATATATTGAAATTACTAATCTATATGAGATGTTGCTAACAACTTAAAAAACGAATAAGTTTTGATAAGTTGAGGGGCATTTTATAAAATAAAAAATTAATATTCAACAATTAGATTTTACTAACAGCCACAACGACTTATTCTAATTACTGATATAATTCAATTTACTTACTTTAAATAGAAATTCATTGAAAATAACCAAAAAAATTCCTTATTTTAAATTTTAAAGTGGAGAAGTTTTCATCTTCAATCTCTTAGTAGTTGGTAGGTCCATGGAAAAGTACAGTCGTCAAGCAATTACGTGAAATAACATTCTCACGGAAAACGAATTTTTATATTAAAGAGTGATCGTGTATGCATTAATAACTAATCATATTTTCGTAATTGTCCACTTATAGCTTTTTTATATGAAGAAAAGTAATCATTTAAGCAGTTTCTTCATCATAAACTTTACCTTTAAGTGTAGGAAAAATCAGCATCTCCTTTTATATTGCCAGAAAACCTAGTGTAATTTTTCAAGAGCATGAAAAATCTTCAACCACTCAATAGTTACAAGATTTGTAACTTCCACACGTGCAAAAGTAATTACCAATATAACACGTATTACTTCAAAAAGGCGTCGCTATCTAATCACAAGATTAATAGTCATTCATTGAGATCATACACATCATGACAAAACTCCACTTTAATGGGGAATTTTTTATTTAGTTAGGTCAATGAAAGAAACTATGATATATGTAGAAGAATCCAAATAAATTCAAGAAAATTGTCTCAAGGAAGCAACGTATCCATCAGCCGCATGCGGGCGTAACAGTCCCAAGCTTAAAGCCTCGGAATGGAAACGAAGGCCAAGTCGTTTCCAAGAGTAAAAGCAAAACCTTTCTCTAAAACCCCACCTCTCTCACGTTACGTAGAAGCAACCCGTTCTCTTCCCTCACTCTTCCTAGACTATAAAATACCTCCCAACACAAAAGAGGCATCTCATCGCACCCAAATACTTGGAATTTTTCCCAGTCCCAATTCGCTATCGTTAGCTGTAGCAAGATCAGCTCTCGGTTTTTTGCAAGATATGGCTCCCACGAGCTCTTCGAAATCCAAGAGCCACGCGTCCAAGCTCCAGGGCATCAGCGACACGACGTTCGCATCTCTAGGGAACCTCATCAAGCTCCTCCCGACAGGGACGGTCTTCATGTTCCAGTTCCTCAACCCTCTCCTGACCAACAACGGCCATTGCCACACCTTCAACAAGTACCTCAGCGGCTTCCTCATCGGCGCGTGCGCCTTCTCGTGCGCCTTCTCTTGCTTCACCGACAGTTTCACCGACTCCGACGGTATGATCCACTACGGCATCGCCACGGCTAAAGGGCTGTGGCCCACGTCGGCTGAGAATTCCAGCACGGTCGACTTGTCCAAGTACAAGCTCCGGGTCGGCGACTTTGTCCATGCGCTGCTCTCGACAATGGTTTTCGCGGTGGTGTCCTTACTGGACCCGAACACCGTGGACTGCTTCTACCCGTCGCTCGAGTTAAAGCGGAAGGTATTGCTCATGGCTCTGCCTCCGGTGATCGGCGCAGTGTCGAGTGCGGTTTTCATGGTATACCCCAACAAGAGGCATGGGATTGGGTATCCTTCTTCTAGTTACGAGTCCGACGATCAAAGTGCTACCAAGGAGGAGGAATGATTCAAAAGATAAAAGTAAAAAAGCTTTTATTTGTCATTTGCTGGTCACTTAGGAAGGCGTTGTACTTCCTTTGAGTTGCGTGCTTGTGGTTGTGGTGTCTAGGTTTGGTGTGGTGTGGCCTCTTCATAATATAATATGGCAAGACAAGGGTCTTGCACTGGTCATTGTTTTTTAGTTTATGTTACACCACAGTAGCTTGATCAGCGAATTTATAACCTTGACGGGTGAATTAAGAAGCCTAAGATCTCAAATTCGAAATTATCTCCATAACAACCCTCTGTAAATTAGAAAATAAGCAAAAAATATTTCGTGGGCCTTATGCATTAAGATCCAAAATGGCCCGATCCATATATGGCTTCTGGGTCTCATCCACTTGTTTTGACCCAAAACTATCTTTTGGACTCTAAAATTTTGCTTATGCAAATAGATCTTCGCCCCGCTTTCTTGCTTACACCTAATCAGCTGTATGGATGCTTTGCGCATTATAATGACATCACCCTTCATGAATGGAGTAAAATAGTTTGAGATCAACCCCAATTAACACTTTGCCAGTTTCATTAGAAGAAATTAATGATCATCAACCTTCATAAACGTTATTAAAAAATTAAGAGTAAAATAGCCATATAAAGAGTTCATTAACCCCAGTTAACATAGTTACTGGCCCAGAAATTTTCCATGACTGGGAGATGTATTTTCCTGGAGATAAGTTTTGGATTGGGCTTCATTCAGAACAGCCCACTTTGTATTTTAGCCCAATTTGGTAAAGACCATAAACAGCCGGTCTCTTTTTATAATTTGTGAAACTCTCCAGATATAATGCATGGCATTGTTGACTTTTTTTTTTTTTTTCTGGGGACAAGATTTTCTCCATCCTTGATTGGATTCCTCCAATGAGTCGCTAGATTGGTGGGTTATAGACATGGACATCATCTATATTCATATTTAGTTAAGTTTGCGTATAAATGATGTTCAAAACTTGTAAACCACCAATCAAATTCATGATTGGAGGAATTATAGCTTTTCCTTTTTCCTTTTCCTTGCATAGCAGGAAATCGTTCTCTTGGATCGAGAAATGTTGACCGACACCTGAGGTGTGAGACTTCCTTCAATTGACACAAATAGGTAAATTACATAAGTCCAAGAGAACTTGTGACAAGAGATACATGACTTTCAATTTTTCTCTACGGTGATGATTCTTGTGATAGTAGTTGAGATGTTACTTATCTAAATACTCACAAGAGATTGAAGTGAACAAAAACCTAAAATCTAATAAACAAATTGTAAAGATCAACAGCAGATGCAATTAGTATAGAGAAAAAGAAGAAATTTACTCTAATCAATCTTCCACTCATCAGGTTACAAATAATGGACAAATATTACATCTATTTTTAGTTAAATTTGCATGTAGATGATATCTACCTTCACAAACCTCCAACCAAGGTTTGATTGAAAGAAATCGGAGGACAATTTCTTTGACCAGGGATGAAGGAAATTGCGAATGGGGTCAAAAAATTTGTTCAATGCGAATTGCGATCGCCAAGTTTGGCGGTACCACGCAAAACATCTCGATAAGCAATTATGCTGGCAATTTGGAAGTAATTGGCATTATTGCCCTTTTGTTTGCACACACAGCACCTTTTCACCTTTCTCCACCACAGCATCACTACCATCTAGTTTGGGAAAGTTGTCCAAAAATTCCTAAATCTGGTTTAAAATGATTAATTCAGTTATAAATTTTTCAATTTTATTAGTTAAATTCTAAAATTTTTGATGATTTTCAACGTCATCTTTTCATGCAACTATCATTATTGAACGCCCAATGACTGTGCAAGCTAATAGTAGTGCAATTGGTAATTCTTCTATTTCTTAGAATATTTTTTTGTCAAAAATAATTTTTTCTCAGTTCTATTCCCGAGACGAGATTCTGAGCATTTGAGAGTATTTGGTAAGGGTATTTGATAACTCGGGATATAAATTTATATTCCCAAAATATAAATGTGTTTAATACAACCCTCAAAATTTCTAGTCCAAACGGTTTTCTTTTAATTATTTAACAATCTTAATACATTTTTTCTTTTTTCTTTTCTATTTTCCTTTTTTTCTTCTTCTTGCTTTAGCCAATCATTGGCCACGGCAATGGCCAGTGATTGGCTAGACGAGGGTCAATGACCTTGTCGGCCTTGGGGGAGCCTTGCTAGCCCCTGATGAGGTCAAGCCCAACCACGGCGAGGATTAACCTCACCTAGCTCCGACAAGGCTCCAGCGAGGTCATCGGACCTCATTTGGCCGATCACCGACCATCACCATAATTGGCGATTAGTTAGAGGAAGAAGAAGAGGAAGAGAAAAAGAAAGAAAAGAAAAAGAAAAAAAAACGGTAGCTTGATTATAGAATCGTTCCTGAAAATAAGAAATAACTATTTTTTACTTATTAATTATGTTCCAAATCTATTCCCGGAAACAAAATTAGATTTTTGTTCTTCTTATTTTTTGTTAGAGAACAAAAATAAAAATAAAAAATCTAACACTGTTTGGCACGTTACCGAGCAAACCCTAGGTTTACATCAATGGAATATGCAATGATGATCCTAACCAATACACTCATATATGTGGCGGTGCACCTTCATCAAACATACCTCCGCCTCCACCGTCGGGAAGCCCCATCTCCTCTTGTGACAGCCCATGCCGAACGCTCAATGACCGTGCCGGCAAATTGATATGTATTAATGAAAAATCCAATGACGATCCTGGCTTGGGCACTCACATATGCACCGCCCCCTGGCCTGTCCATCGACTGTACCTCCTCCAACCCTCCTCCGTCAAGTGGAGAATGTTATCACCGTGATGCCGAACATGCTTATCAACCACCATGTCGAAACAACATAGTCAATGGCTCCGATGCCGCACAGAGTGCCTTAGGGCCAGATAGGAATGTGGGTGAAGAAGACGTGACTTGGTCCATGGCATAGAGAGTGATCCGAGTGTTTTCATTTCTAGATGAGAGATGGAGCTTTAAGGACCCTATGAATAAAGTGGTCAATTTTTCATCCCTTTGTGCATCAAGTGCTAGACATCGCCAAATCAATCAAGAGAAGAAGGGAAAAGGTGACCTGTACTGACGCTCTATATTTCATTTTCCTTTCCTTAAGTTTTAATACATCTCTTACGAATAAATTTCAAGAAAATTGTCTTGAGGAAGCAATGTATCCACCAACTACATAAGGCGCAAGCCTCAAACCATTTACGAGCCTGGCAGTCCAAGCTTAAAGCCTCGGATTAGAGATGCAGACCAACTACTTTCCAAGAGTAAAAGCAAAACTATTCTCTAAAAAGCCACCTCTCTCATGTTTCGTAGAAGCAATCCCCGCTCTTCGCTCCCTATTTCTGTACTATAAAATGCCTCCCAACACAAAAGAAGCATCTCATCACACCCAAACACTTGGAATTTTCAGTCCCGATTCACTATCGTTAACTACAGCAAAATCAGCTCACGTTTTTGCAAGATATGGCTCTCACAAGCTATTTGAAATCCAAGAGTAATGCGTCCAAGCCCCGGGGCATCAGCGGCACGACATTCGCGTCCCTAGGGAACCTCATCAAGCTCCTTCCGACTGGGACGGTCTTCATGTTCCAGTTCCTCAACCCCGTCCTGACCAACAATGGCCAATGCCACACCTTCAACAAATACCTCAGCGGCCTCCTCGTCAGTGCATGCGCCTTCTCGTGCGCCTTCTCTTGCTTCACCGACAGCTTCACCGGCGCTGATGGTATGATCCACTATGGCATTGCTACTGCTAAAGGACTGTGGCCCTCATCAACTGAGTATTCCCGCACGGTTGACTTGTCCAAGTACAAGCTCCGGGTCGGCGACTTTGTGCATGCATTGCTCTCGACGACGGTTTTCGCAGCGGTGACCCTACTGGACCCAAACACTGTGGAGTGCTTCTACCCATCGTTCAAGTCGGAGCAGAAGGTCTTGCTCCAGGCTCTGCCTCCGGTGATCGGCGCCATTTCTAGCGCGGTTTTCATGTTATTCCCTAGCAACAGGCATGGGATTGGGTATCCTTTTTCTAGTGACGAGTCCGATGATCAAAGTGCTTCCGAGGAGGCGGAATGATTTAAAAGGGAAAAGAAGGAAAAAGGATGCTTTCATATGTTGTTTGCCTGTTTGTGGAGTTGAACCTTGGAGGTGTGTGCTTGTGGTTTCTTGCTCTTGTGTTGGGCGTTTGTCACTTTCTTGCTCTTATTCCTTTTTCATATAAACTATTTTGATTATGTAAAGAATGGCATGACAATAGTCTCGAATTTATCATTGTTTTAGTTCATGTTACTCCATATTAGCTTCATCAGCGAACTTGCAACCCTGGCCGGTTAATTAAAAAGCGTAAGATCTTGAGTTTGAAATTATTTCAGGGGTAATTATCAAATCAATTCTAACCCTACTATAAGGATGCTAATTTAGGTCTAATTTTTTTAATTTTACCAATTTAATCTTGGGAAAAGTGCCAAAAAAGTCCTAAACAATTTGTCTTTGTGCTAATTTAGTCCTAAACCTTTTTTTGGTGCTAATTTAGTCATAAACCTTTGTACGTTGTGCTAATTCAGTCCTTTCCGGTTTATTTTGGCCGGATTTTGCTGACTGGACGCCGACCGGCTGACGTGGTTTGATCGGCCGACGTGGACACATTTTAATAATATTTTAATTTTTTTGAATTTGTTTTCTTTTTTAAAAAAATTTTTCTTTTTTTTTTCTTCTCGTTTTCTTCCTCCAGCCGGTCGCCGGACCTCGCCGACCGGCCGGGAAAACGACGGGCCGGCAAGGGCGAGGCCACCCTCGCCGGCCACCTCACGGCGAGGGTCGAGCCTCGCGTTGGGCAGCGAGGCGAGAGGTCAAGGCTCGCCCTCGCCGCCATGGGCGAGGCTCGACCCTCGCCGGCCGGCGAGGTGGGAGGCCCGAGAGCGAGATCCGAACTATTAGAGAGAAAAAAAAGCCCTACGGGAGGGCAAATCCGAAGAGAGAGGGAGACCCCGCCGCGTGAGGCCTTCGCCGCCCAACGCCTCCCGTCGCCGCCGTGGCCTCACCAAGTTGCCTTCCGTTGACTAGCCGCAAGCCCCGTCGTGCCGAGCTCGCTGCTGCCGTTATCTCGATGCAAATCTGCCGCCGTTCTTACGCCCCGAGCCCGACACAAGCTACCGTTGTTCCTCCCCGACGTCGGGTGCACCATCCCCTACCGCCTAGTGCGAGGCTCGCCGAGATCCGGCCCCGCCGCGAGGCTCGACCCTCGCCCGCAAGGTGGCCGGCCGGCAATCACCTCCGGCCGTCGCCGACCAGCGACCCGCCGAAGGAAGAAGAGAAGAAAAAAAAAAAAAAAAAAAAAATTCAAAAATATTAGAATATTATTAAAATGTGTCCATGTCGGCGCCGTCGGGCCGTCGCCACGTCCGGTCAACGTCCAAATCAGCAAAATCCGGCCAAAATTGGCCGGAAATGATTGAATTGGCACAACGTACAAAGGTTCGAGACTAAATCGGCACCAAAAAAAGGTTTAGACTAAATTGGCACAAAGACAAAAGTTTAGGACTTTTTTGGCACTTTTCCCATTTAATCTTAAACATGTATGCGAAATTTCAATATTGTCATTCTTGTGAAATTTAATGGGAAATTTCTGACTAGCGCGTTGAGGCACAAGAAGCCCAATTATCTGCACGTTTCATTGGAACGATAAAAATAGTTACTCTTCAAAAACATGATCAAAACGTAGGAAGGAAATAGCCATATCAGAAGTTCATCAACCCCATTTTGCAGGATTACTGGAGAAGCTTCCCATGATTGTGAAACTCTTTACACATAGCATGCAATTATTGACTTTTTGTTTAGGGGGCATGTTTTCCTTCATACCTGATTGATGAATCACAAGCTTAAAATACATCTACACAATATTTAGTTAAGTTTGCATATAAATGATGTTCATAACTTGTCATCCACCAACCAGATGTGTGATTGAGGGAAAATGTAGTATTTTTTAAACAGCAAATCTCTCGGCTTGTGAAATGTTGACTTGGTAAAGGTTTATACTTTTGACTTCGATTATCATACACCCAATGTGCAAGGCTTTGTCTGACGGGCACAGGTAAACTAGTTACGTAAGTCTTAGAGAATTAGTGACGACAAATACATAACTTCACAGTTTTGCTCTACGGCGATGTTGCTTGTGGCAGCAGTAGAGTGCGGTATGATGTTACGTATCTCGATAGTCACGAGATATCGGAATGAAAATAAATAAATAAATCTAATAAAGCAAAGGCAATTAGCATAAAGAGAAAGAAGGCGTTTTAGGGCCATATTCTTTCCACTCCCGATTGAAGGAATTTCCTCTAATCAATCTTCCGATCATCAGTTCACAGATATAGACACAGTTCACAACTATTTCTAGTCAAACTTGCATGAAGACAACATTCACATCTATTGAGCTTGCATTTAAGGTGATATTTTGCTCCACAACCATCCTTACCAAATCAACTTCGAATGCCAAATATGAGCTTGATACCATTCTCTCCCTCTTTTCCTTGTACTATTGAGCCTTTGCTCGCGTCCCATTCACATCCAACGCATTCTCATTGTGCGACGGCCCTTGCCATACGCTCAATGACTGTGGGCCAAAATGATTTGCATCGATGGAAAGTGCAATGACAATCCCGACCTACGCACTCACGTATGTGGCGGCGTCCCTCCATCAACCGTACCTCCACCTTCACCGTCAGGAAGCCCCATCTCCTCTTGTAACAGCACATGCGAAACACTCAATGACTGTGCAGGCCAATCGATATGTGTCAATGGGAAATGCAGTGACGAACCCGACTTGGGCACTTACATATGGACCGCCCCCCTCTCTCCTCCATCGATTGTACCTCCTCCGTCAAGCGGAGGATGTCAATCTTCAGGCCCTCTGGTTTGCAGAGGTGTGTAGTATCCCTGATATAGCCGTTCACCCCCGGCTACCTCTTCAACTCTGGCTATTTTGAGAAATAATGATTTCAGTCAAGGTGGCGACGGCAGGGCTCCAAGTGTGACATGTACCATCAGAAAGTCGAAGCTAATCATCGTATTATCGACAGGATGTAGCAGTGAATCCCGGGGCAGCAAGATGATCAACATAAAGATTTATCAAAACCGGAAGGACTAGGAAGGCTAATGTAGTCCATGAGTGCACCCCATAAACGGTTGAAAATGCTGAACATGCTTATCGACCATCATGTCAGAACAACGTAGTCAATGGCTCCGATGCCGTGTAGAGAAGTATCAGGTTGAAGAAGACATGACTTGGTCACTAGCATCGAGAGTGATCTGAGAGTTTTCATTTCTAGATGAGAAATAAAGTTTTAAGAATTCTATGAATAAGTGGTTTAAGTTTTAATCCCCTTGTGCGTCAAGTGCAAGACATCGCCAAAACAATTAAGAGAAGAAGGAAAAGGTGATCCGTACCGTGCTCTGTTTCCATGTTTTTTCATATTTTCTATTGACAAATGCCAACGTGCCGCATAAGCATGCCCCGGCAGCAATGAATAGGGTATGTAATGTGGGAACTGGATTGCTCATAAGAAAAGTTAGAGAACTTGATTGAAAAAGAAAGCATGAGGTCTTGATTGCACAAGGCACAAGACTGCGGGACAACACATATCTAATCCTCGGTTGGTGCAGAAACCAACATCCCTATGCATACAATCAGAAAAGTGAAAACTGCTCGATACTGGAACAGGCTCTTTGCTGGGTCACTCCAAAGAGACATGGATGCATCAAATTTAGCCGCCCGCTTCTTCAGCAAGTAGACATGGATGCATCATGGGTGGTTGGTCCGCATGCCTCTCTTTTTTTCTTTTTTTTTTTTCTAACCAAAAAAAAAAAAACACACCTGCAGACCAAGCACCCATGACTGTTCTATCATTCCCAAACGCTTGGGTTGTCAGAATGTCTGAAAGAAAATTCACTCTCCTGAAGTCACTGATCATCACTGAACAATCCCTCAAGTAGGTTTGACGACGATTGGGCATTTCCATCACCATCAAAAAATTCCGAAGCATTTTGCTTTCTAGATTTTCGCTCCTCAATGATAGCATCCACCGTTTCTGCACAAAAATTACGCTTCACTTGCTTTGCTGGCTTCTCAGCCACAACAAACTTATTTCCATCGCGGATTCTTTCGGAGAAGCCTGCCCAAACTGAAGAGAAACCGTGTCTCAGATTTTAGGCATGGGTCAGAATTTATTTACAAGTAAATAGAAACAGGACAATGCAGATTAAGTTTTCACAATACTAATTCTAAACGTGGAGAACATTCGGAACTCACTAAGTCCTGAAGCAATTCACAGAAGAAACAACAAAAACACATCCTTCCACAGGACACCAATGCCTATTTTTCCAAATGTAAAAGCAAAGTTGCTAAATTTTGTGTCCCTCTTGATATCATCAACAACTCAACCACAACTTAAGTGATGACAATCCTCTAGTGCCATTTGAACAGTTGATCCATTCAAACCATAAAAATCAATTGTAATTGTCATCAGTCCACGCATAAACATTCAGTATTCATCAAAGGGCTTTGAGCTATCTGCTAATCCAACCCACCAATAACATTTAAACACCTCAATGCTTACACTTTTTACAACCCCAAGTGAGCAAGCTGAGCCAAAAATCAAGTATACTAACTAATGATAATGCATGATGCAACTCCAAAAGATATCTTCTAATCTCCTGAGATAAATTACTCAAGACAACAAACAAAGGAAAAGTCACATATAGTTGCTGAATGAAAGAAAGGACAAACAAGCTTGTTTATGCAGTAGGAACCCCACACAAGATCATCTCCACCCCTCTATAGCATGACAAACAGTTTCAAATATAATCGTGGAGATTAGAAACACAGCAAAAAAGACAAATCCACAACAATGCATGCATAGCAGCAAATAAGATAGTGGAAACACACGAATTTTGAAGGTCAGTAACTGAACTTGTATAGATGTACATATAACAAACAAAGCAGTAGCTTATGCTGCATGCATATATCAATTAACAATGCAGCTCAGATTTCTAATGCAAGCGCACTTATTAACATGTACGCTAGCACAGAAGTATAACTTGGTCTTTTACAGATTCTTTAAAGTAATGGGATTCCCAAGAGATTACCTGCAAAATGATGTAGAACTATGGATGCTGCTACAGTGACATTCAATGAAGCAGTGCCACTGCCGTACTGAGGAATATATACAAAGAAGTCACATATCTCGCATTCTTTGGCAGAAAGGCCCGTTCCCTGTTCTCAGTAAGAATCAATCAGAACCTCCAATTATCCTCTGAGAAGTTTCATTAAAAGAAGATTCATTGTATTGAGACAAGATTTCTCATATATCGTGACATGCTTCTTTGATTAACAAATGAAGTAGGCATAACTTAAGAGGATTCTTTCGCCAGCTAAATACACACACTTGCCAGTCCCTGAATTCATTGATCAACCAATGAAAACTTGCCATCAACAGCTGCAAGCTGCGAAGCGATGCATAAACATTCATGGATCGAGTATCCGCAAACTGCTTTCAATTTGACATAATCTAGCCCGACCCATTTAGCAAGACGACTACACTAGACAGAAGATGCAGAGAGAAAAGACAGAAGCGCAGCTTATAGTCATCGGCAATCGAAAAACCGACCGACGGTCACCCTGAATCAATCAAAGTTCGCTCTTTTACGGAGGAAAAAGGTCGAATGGGTAGACAAATTTTACCTCGTTGCCGACGAGGAAAGCGGTGCTCCTCTTGAAAGGATGCTGGTCGACGGCTACGGCATCATCTGTGATTTCCACACCACATATATCACAACCCTTCTCCTAAAGATTACCAACCAGGCTCGACGTAAAAATCAAACGAAACACCTCCGACGTGCGGCGTATGGCAAAAACGAGAGAAAAAAAAGGAAAGAAATCGACGATGCCTACGGGAGGGACGGACCTTGAGGAAGGAGCGGGCTTCGAGGAGGGAGTGGAAGTGGCGGAAGGCGAGGTGGGAGGTGGAGCCGTGGCTGCCGAAGGCGTTGAAGTCGCGGCGGCCGACGACGATGAGCTCGGAGACGCCGAAGGCGGTGGCGCTCCGGGCGAGGGTGCCGACGTTGTGGCGCTTCGCGATGTTGTGCACCACCACGTAGCTCTCCATCTCCATCTCTCTCTCTCTCTCTCCTTCGACTCGGATGCAGAGAGAGAGAGAAAGAAGGAACCCTCCGGCGGCTTTGGTCGAAGAGAAAAGGGGCGGGTTTATGGTCGTTACGATGTCGTTTGGCAGGACAAAGTGGTTCCTCCGTCGCATGTTTTCGTGTTCATTTTCGAGATAAAAAGTGCGGGGGTGATCGGTTTCGAGGCGGGCAGTTCTGTTCGGAAACCACTCGTCTCGAAATTGGGAACTGTCCATTAAGGATTGGCTCTGAAAAATTGGAATCTAGGAAACTTGTTTGTGAACTATCCAAACAAATAAGTCTTGAAATTCTCGATTCTTTGTTCCCGGAATCGCTTCGCTTGGGGATCGCGTTTGGTAAAATTTTTTGTTCCGAACAAATTTGTTCCCTAATGATTGGGAATGAATCGAGAATCAAAAAATAGTTGATTCTTGTTCCGAGAATCAATTTGAGAATCAAAATTTTCTTCTTCCCTTCGGCCATCTCACGACCACCGTCTATCGCGCCCGCCACCGTCCGCCATCCGCCACCGCTGTCCCGCCGTCCGCCGTCCGCGCCCCTGCCGCCCCGCGCCCGCTGTCACGCCCGCCCGTCCCGCCGCCGCCGCCAGCCGGTCCGGCGAAGCTCGCGGAGGCTCGCCCGACCAGGCGAGGTCCGCGAGCTCGCGGAGGCTTGCCCGGCCCACCGGCGAGGCTCGGCCTCGCCAGATCGGCGAGGCCGAGCCTCGCCGGATCGGGCGGGGCCGGGCGAGCCTCGCGACGCCCGGCCCCACCGGTGGCCAGCGAGGCTCGCCGGCCACCGGCGAGGCTCGCCCGGCCCCGCCGGTGGCTGGCGGCGAGCCTCGCCCAACCCCGACGAGGCCGGCCCGCCCTCGGCGGGGCTCGGCCTCGCCGGATCCGGCTCGGCCGAGCCTCGGCGGGGCTAGGCGAGCCTCGGCGGGCTAGGCGAGCCCTCGCCCGTCGGCCGCGAGGGTCGCCGGCGAGGCTCGGCCGACGAGGGCCGGCCTCGCGAGGGCCGGCGACGCCCGTGAGGTCGCCGGCCCTCGTCGGCCGTCGCCGTCCGGCGGCCGACGGAAGAAGAAGAAGAAGAAGGTGAGAAAAAGAAAAGAAAAAAGGAAAAAAAGAAAAAGAAAAGAAAAAATGAAAAAATGAAAAGAAAAAAATTAAAAATTAAAAAATGAAAAGAAAACAAAGGAAAAAAAGTAAAAAAATTTATTTAAAAATTAAAAGAAATTGATTTGGAATGCAATTAATAAATACGGTACCAAACGCAATTCTATTCCGTAATCGAAATTTTGGACGATTCTAAACTAGCTTAAAATGCTAGAATCGGTTCCGAACGTAATCAAAAAGAATCGGTTCGCTCGAATCGCTCCCGGAACGTAATCGTTACCAAACGCGCCCTAGAACCGCCCATTGGCCTAATGGATTGAAACCGAAATGTCCCCACTTCGGAAGAGGCGATGAGGCTTGAGACATGAGAGCAAGTGACGAGATCAAAGGTCAAGGTGAACAAGAATGAGCAACGAGGCTGAAGGCGATATAAAGTGAGAGTGTGAGAAAAGGAGGCAAGGCCGCAAGATGAGCGAGGTGGGAGATAAAGAGAGACTATAAATAAAGTAAAACTTAAAAGTTAAAATAAGTTATTTACATATACCGTCGACTTTGGGCGGGCAATTCCATATCTAAAACCGGGAACCGAACCAATGTTCATAGGAACTGCTAGTTCTTAGCCAAACTGATCCTGTTCGGAGCAATTCCTGAATCTTTTAAAATGCATGAAATTCTAAGAGTTATTAAAAATAAATGTGCAATCAAATTCTAAAATTTATCAAATTTATTCGATCAACAACTTTTGTTAACACCATCAATTAATGTGGCGAAGGTCATCGGCCTTGAGTGAGGATGGCTCGCCTAGAAAGAGACCTTGCTGACCCTCACCTAGGGCCGGTGACCTTCACCGAGCCAAGGCAAGGCCTCACCGGCCTTAGGTGATGGCCAACGTCGCCCAAATAAGTGCTCAAATCAAGTGCCTCATCGGTCCTCATTTGGGGACAACAAGCCTTCGCCTGGGCTGGCAAGCCAGCGACCCTCACCTAGGGCTAATGGTCTCCACCGGCACTCCAACAATGGATGGCAACGGCAACCCCACCATTCCCCCGCTATTTTCTGTATAGTTTTTTTTTTTCAATAAAATTTAGTCTTTTTTTTTTGTATTTTAATCTAATTTAATAAAAAAATTAAAGGGACCAATAATAATAATGCCACATAGTAAGAGAAAATAATTTTAAAATATCACATTAACATTTTCCATTAGTCATTAATTTCATAAGTTTTAAGACTTTTAGTTCACTTATCTTTTCTTTTTCTACGTATCTGATGCTCTTTGATGGATGTTTCCCTATCATCAAATTTGAAAAAATTCCAAATAAGAAATAAATACTATTATTTTCTCAAATAAATGTTCAAATGAATCTTATATCAAATAAGAATTTAAAGTAGTAATATCAGTCAAAAGACAAATTTTTTTTTATTTTAATTTTTCTTTTATTTTCTTTTTTTCTCTTTTCCATTTTTTCTTTCTAGCCTGTAGGCAAGGGCGTGCAAGCCCTCGCCAATTGCTAGCTAGGGTCACTTCACCCAAGCCCTCGCTAGCCGTGAGTGAGGCGATCCTCATCAAGGGCGAGGGTTGCCTCATGGCCTCACCTAGGGTGAGGGTCACCTTGCCCAAACAAGGTCATCCCTCACTTGTAACCAACTAGTGGCTAGCTATTGTTTGAGACTAACCACCAATGAAGAAGAAAGGGAAAATCAGAAAAAAAAAAAAAAAAAATAGAAAGAGATAACGGATGAAAATGCTTAATCAACTAAAAGATCAAGACCTTCTTTGAAACTAATATGGTTATTTTAGATTTTATTTTGAAACAAGATCCATTTTATGTCATTATTTGAGAAAATTATAACACTTCATGCTCTTAGTTGGAATTTTCCCTCAAATTTTTGTGGACATGTGCGATTTTAGCGGTAAAAAGTGAGAATTTTTAATATGTTCAAACCGGCATGAATATGAAATAGGAACCCCGGTAATGTCAGTATCGTTTACATAAGACATTGTAGTGCAACCCCATCCCTTTTCTCTCCCCCTGCTCATGAGATTGATCATATCAGATCTAGTACATGGTACCCCTTTATTCATCTCAGAATCATTATTATGGTCGCTTCTTTACATGGACGATGATTATATACAGACGTCGCAAAATCATGAATGTGTGAGAGCAATTGCTATCGTCAATCAGGCGACTTCTCTTCGAACCGCGACTTGAGCCGCCGCGAGCCTAGCGATAGGGACCCTGCAACAATGAGAATGCCACTCTTTAGGAAATCGAGAGGATTAAGTCAGAGAAAGCAATGCGGAGCTCGGCAAATTCAGCAAAGTGTAGAGTCTAGAGGGACCTGAAGGCAGAGCACGAAACGTAATCCAGTCCAGCCTCCGCGAAGAAGGCAACCGAAGATGGCTCGCCCCCGTGTTCTCCGCATATACCGACCTGTTTTCAATCCCACGTCACTTGCACATCTCAAAGATAACAAGTAGATAAAGGAAACTATTGCGTCCGCCGCTCCATCGCAGGCTATTCACTGAAGTCCAAGCATGGAACCTATCATTTGGCTGATCATTTTTCATGATATGTAACTTACAAGCTAGGCCTCGCTAATCTTTCAATGACAGCAGTTTTTATGCAGTAAGAAATATCTCGCGAATGATGTAGAGGAAAATCAGCCATGAAAGGTGAATTCATCAAAGCCCTGCTGCAGTGTACTAATGAGCAAGACTTCTCATTCAGTGCTGAATTACCTTTAAGTTAGGCCTAGCTGCTCGGCCTCTCTCGGTTGCAATCTTGATAAGTTGGCCTACGCCTCTCTGATCTAGCACCTGCAAGCAAAAGATTTTCAGGTTGTTCTGAAATCTAGCGAGGCTCTCCCCCCACTCCTGGAGGTTATTCCCTCGAAGAGTTGCAAGGTATGGGACTGACCTCAAAAGGATCGGCTTGGAGGATGCCTTTGGACAGGTATACAGGAAGGAATTTGCCGACATCGTCTCTGCTGTACCCGAACGTCATTTGCGTCAGATCGTTGGTCCCAAAGGAGAAGAACTCTGCCTCCTTTGCAATCTATGATTAATTACACCAAAGTATGAGGAAAGTCAGTAGACACAATGATATGCAATATGCTCCAGCATTAACATTTGTGTTCATTGGATCCATCTTTTTTAGAACAGCAAAAAACAACGAAAGTGCAACTACAGAAAAGAGAATGGGGACACCTTGTACTGTCTGTTAGACCCGACATATGAGGAACAAATGGTGTACGCACCTCATCTGCCACAAGAGCGGCCCTAGGAATCTCAATCATTGTCCCGATCTTATAGCTTATTGATGAACCCACCTCAGAGAATACTTTCTTGGCAATGCTCCGTATCAAACTCACCTGATGTCCTAGTTCCTGGCAATCAAAATCATCAAATTTTCCATGAGGACTGTTTCAGTACTTACAGGTAAAATCAAAATGTCCGAAAAGTTCATTAAACTGCAGTTCATGCACGAGTGGAGGCACTTCCAGTGGGACTATTCACTATGAAAGTGAAACCCAGATCAGTTCGAACTCATATTCAACGTGAGCGGTTATTTTTGGGGAGATATTAGCTAAGGGAGTTCTGTCAATGAAAGTTTTGGGAACTCACTCTTAACTGTAAAAGATTTGGACTGGGCATAATGGAACGAATAATTTGGAAGAGGAAAGGAAAGGAAGTCATGCCTGAGGCGTTCCCACTAGTGGAACCATTATCTCTGGAAGAACTGTGAAGCCCTGGCGGCTCATTGTCATCGCGGCCTGGAAAATTGCACGAGCTTGCATTTCAGACAGCTCGGGGTATGATATGCCTAGCCTGTTCACATGCCAAGAAAAGAAAAGGAAATTCATATTGATGCAGTCCAACCAGTTGCCTATAATACTGTTGCACAGAAAAGGTTAGTATTGATCCAATAGGGATGCATTCAGCGTTTTTCATAAATTTCATGCGTCACTACTAATACATGAAACTTGATGAGCATGAGAGTTTACATAAATTCCGGAGTAGTCAGCTAAAGTAAGCATACCGACAGAGGAAAAAAAAAAGAAGCTAAAACAAAAACTAGAGTAAGTAGGCAAATCCATTGTTCTTGAACATTAGCATTTAAGAGCTTGCAAATAATCAGAAGAATCAAAAACCTGCAGCCTCGGAATCCAAGCATGGGATTTACTTCAGATAATTTCTCGATCCTAGAGAAAACTTCATCTTCAGTCATGCCAGTGTCTGTGGTTAGTTCGCTAACAATCTGTTCTAGGTCTCCTTCCGGAAGAAACTCGTGAAGTGGCGGATCTAACAGTCGGATGGTCACAGGAAGGCCTGGGATTTCAACAAGCCATTTCATGTAATTACCAAGCACACAAATGGATGCAAAAAAGAACGATGTAAATAATATACAGAGGAAATATAGTCACCATCCATAGCTCGAAATATCCCCTCGAAATCAGATTGTTGATAAGGCAGCAACTGATCCAATGCTGCCTTTCTCTGTTCTGTGGTGACTGCCATTATCATCTTCCTCACTGCTTTTATCCTCTCATCCGAAGCAAAGAACTGAACATGACGAAAAAGTACAGATGATAAAAATGGAGTTCAGAGCACCACATGACACATGACTGCAAGTCACACAAGGAAATTCATGCAGGATGCGAGAAAATAATCCATCCACAACAACTTCACATGCTGTTGGTACAAATGAGACAGCATGCTAATAGAATTGGGTTCTTCATCAATAACTCAATATGCTACCATTTTGACATCATTAGGAGGCTTTATAATTATGCAATTTCAAGTATATGAGAGATTCCTCTCAACCCTTTGAACAAGGCAAGCATATAAGACTGGAAGAATCTACATTCCATTGCTTCCATGAAAAGAATGACTGATCAAAGAGGGAAAATGATCTTCACCATGTGTTCTGTCCTGCAAAGTCCAATCCCTTGGGCACCATTGTTTCTGGCTGTAAGGGCATCTTCAGGAGTGTCGGCATTTGCCATGACCTATCAAAGAAGGGGATGATATCACCCAATCACTAAGAGAATAACAAAGAACATACATGTTAAACTGCAAGAACTTTTACCAGACGAAGAAAAGACCAGAGAAAAGGAATTGTACCTTGAGGGATCTTATTTCATCAGCCCAGGACATGAAGGTCTCCATGTCACCGCTCAATGCTGGAGGTGAAAGTGGTTGTTTACCCAAAATCACTTCCCCAGTCGATCCGTTGAGGGAGATCCATTCGCCTTCCTTAATTACCTTGTCTCCAATAGTGACCACCTGCACTATTGGAAAAGAACCCACTGACGTGATCACCTTGTGTCTGAAAATTCAGTGGGTTCATCACAGTCTAAATTTTTTTATAATGGTGATCTAGACAGTAGTTTCGCAATAAGACACGAACTCACAATTGTGGAGTTCAAGATGAAATGTGTCTCCATAACCACACCAAAACTTATGTCCTATCTGTCTAGGAATGGGTATGTCAACTCAACAGAAGAGCCAGAGTAACATAGCTGAGAGAGGATTTGCAGGCAAAATTACCTTCTCAGCATCATTCACAAGGATATCGGCGCAGCCAGAGACACAACACTTCCCCCATCCACGTGCCACGACCGCGGCATGAGATGTCATGCCACCTCTAGCTGTTAAAATACCGGCAGCAGCATGCATTCCACCAACATCCTCTGGACTTGTCTCAGTCCTAACCTTTACACACAGAAAAAGTGTTAATTCGCACATCTTAGAGCTTGGATCCCAAAAGAGATCCTCGCAATTCCAAGAAAAAGGCTGGTTTTTCCATTGCCAGTTTGTCAACTCATGATCAAATTTGTTTGAACCACTTTTCTTCACTCAATACATATCGATCATAGGATATGTCATCAGTTTAGAAGGTTGAAATGCCAGATAGCACACTAAAGAACTCCCTCTCCAGTTACCACGCATATCAAGCATGAGAATTAATGCCTGAACAGCCATACCAGAATGACACTTTTCCCTTGAGCATGCCATACTTCGGCATCATTGGCACTGAACACAACTTGGCCCACGGCAGCTCCTGGTGAAGCAGGCAACCCTGTAGCAACAACTTTATCTTTGTATGCAGCTGCGTTTTCAAACTGAAAACAGAAGCCGAAAACTTCAGCAAGATTTTGGGTAGAAGTAAGTATGAGCATAAATCCATTCGGGATTGCAAATTTTCCATCTCAACCATATTATACAATGAATCTAAGAAAGATAGAGACCCCAGAAAGACGCAATGCGGATGCACATTCTATTATACAGGTGGATGCAGGTTGTGTTTGGGCCTTCTATGATGTCAAATAACTTTTATGGACTTATGAAATTATCCCTTCGGTGAGATTAAATACTTTGAAAATGCTGGTAGTGTCACATATATATGCTAATGAAGAAACACAAAGGCATTAGGTTGGATATAGGACTAAGTGAAATTGTTTACTTCTTTCAAGGAGAGATAGCTGCTGCCAGATTAAACCGATTAGGATGAAGACACACTTCCTCCTACAGTCTTTCATCATTATCTGATCACAAAGAGACCCAAGTGCCTGGCAGAATTTTAGCATGTGTACCTGTGGATGAAGAAGTTGATCGAGATGCTGAGGCTCCACCATCTTCACAGAAGAATGAATGTCAACAAGCCCTTCATTCACCATGTCTACCGCAATCTTTATCGCGCCCTTGCCAGTACGCTTTCCAGACCGGCATTGCAACATCCACAGCCTATTTTCTTGAACTGTAAACTCAATATCCTGTATGCATCAAAGTAAAACATGCAACGACTTTAGTCTCAAATTCTGAGGCCTGCATCTGATAAAGAGGATCTGGTTTATCTCATCGAATTCAGAGCAGGGAACCAACATAGAAAATCAGTCATATGTCATGCTAAGGTTGAAAGGACAGAGATATCGCTCCAGAACAGTGGTGGAATGATCTATCTAACAATAGAAAGAGATTCCATACCATCATGTCTTTGTAATGCTTCTCTAAAATTTCGCAGTTCTCCACAAGTTCTTTGTAAGCTTGTGGCATACAATTCTTCATCGTGTCCAAATCTTCTGGAGTTCTAATTCCAGCTACCACATCCTCCCCCTGTCATGATATATAGCAAAAAACTAGCTTGTCAATAAATATGCCAGCTTGTTTGTGACATTAATGAGTCATCAGAAGCAGCTACAATCAAAGAAGAAAAGACCAGATATATAACCTGAGCATTGACCAAAAACTCGCCGTAGAGCTTCTTCTGGCCCGTGCTCGGGTTTCTGGTGAACAGCACGCCTGTCCCTGAAGTATTTCCCATGTTCCCAAACACCATGCACTGAATATTCACAGCAGTACCCTTCAATCCCATTATTTGATTGATGCTTCGGTACTTAATAGCCCTGGAACTGTTCCATGAATCAAAAACGGCTTTGACAGCTAACTCTAACTGCTTTCTTGGATCTGCAAAACGGATGCAATTCAAAAGAAATGAATTCGATTCTTATACTTGTTAGAAGAAGCAGCTTTATCATCTTGTCTCCTTTATTGTTATGTTGTGATATGTAAACAGGTTGGTACTTGGTACCTGAAGGGAATTCTTCTCCCTTGGTTTCAAGATAAACATTCTTGTATTGTGCCACAAGCTCTTTAAGATCTGAAGCTGTTAGGTCGGTGTCCAGTTTAACACCTTTTGAGTGTTTCAACTGCTCTAGCTTATCCTCGAATGATGAATGTGGAATGTCCATGACCTAAATTTCGCAGAAAAGAAAGCCCTTTGTAATTATTGGTACGAATGAAAGAGGTGCAAGAAGGAAGTTGAACACTATACTCTAAATAATGCAAGTACCGTTCAGGCTCACTTGCTAGGACCATGATTAGGGCAACTGAGCATTAAGCAAAGAGCTGAAAAGAACAGAGCGTTATCTACTTACAACATTCCCAAACATGTCTAAAAATCGTCTATAAGAGTCATAGGCAAAGCGCTCCCCACTTTTTGCAGCCAGACCAGCGACAACATCGTCATTGAGCCCAAGGTTAAGGACAGTGTCCATCATGCCAGGCATGGATATCTGCAAACATAGGAGAATCATAATGCACTGATAGTCTGACAAATTTAGCTTTGGAGTAGTTAAGGATGTCCTACCGCTGCACCAGATCGAACAGATAAAAGGAGGGGCTTTGAAGGGTCACCAAGGACCGCCCCCATGTCCTTCTCTACGCTCTCCAAACCTTCCAAAATCTCCTCCCACAGACCATGTGGAAGCTTATTCCCATTCTGCTGGTACTCTTGGCATGCTTCTGTTGATATGGTGAGCCCAGGAGGCACAGATAATCCAATGCTAGCCATCTCTGCTAGGTTTGCTCCTTTTCCTCCCAACTACAAAATTTAATATATGCATAATCTCAAAGGCATGCATCACCTATCATAGGTTTCAAAGTTCATAATTTCAAAAGTGAATGTTTAATTTGACAATGTCATATTGGAAAGCATATACTAAGTCCCATGATTAAAGTGACATAGGTTTCACTTTCAGTTCTTTTAACACATATTGAATGCTACCTCAATATAAGTAAAACATAAAAAAGGAAAATTTCACATTCCATTAGCTGAATTCTTAGGAAAAAAGCCACTTACCAAGGACTTCATGCCCTTATTTCCCTCGCTCTTCCCTTTTCCAAATGTAAAAACTCTCTGCAGAACACACGGATCAGTATAAGACCTCTCTTTGCAATACGAACAAACAGAAGAAATTACTACTTGATATGATGTTATTGTTGACATGGATTGCTAACTTGGTAACTACCTGCGAGTATAGGTAACCAAAGCTAAACTGTACTGTCTAGTTTCCTTGATTGATTGATCATTTGGTAAAGAAATTGTCTAATGCAGCCGCATTAGGGGATCCAACGTTATTCAAATTTGGTAATAAACTTGCTATGGTGATGCATTTCCTGGTTTGCTAGTGTGTCAGAAGCTGAAACAACCCGATTCACCTTTTTTGCCGTAAAGGTTGGGTCTGTGACTGGTGTAAGTATTGCTTGTGTCTTCATAAGGGATGCCTTGTTGCTCTTGTGATTTGGATTCACAAACCCAGTTCCATCCGATTCTTGACAGCGGATACCACAAAGCCTACGGCCCTGGCTTGCCTGAAGCAAAGAGCGGTTGTTCCTGACTAGGACATCCACTTGCTCCAAATGATGCCCCTTGAACAGACCATGCTTGAAAGCTTCCGCAGTGGTCCTCATGAGCACGCCTTCCATTATCGAAGGCAATTATCTCCTTACCGATACAACCTGTAATTACAAACTGTAAAAGAAGGATGACAAACAATTCCAATCAAACATAAGATCTCCAAATCACATGCCACAAAAATACTTATGTTCTGTCTGAGACGGATTTCACTCTTGTCATCACAATACCGGATTACTGAAAAGTTCAATGACATGGTGCAGCTGTAACAATCAACAAGCTTTTAAATGATATGATTAAGCACATAAAGACCTCGCCATATTCCGTCTCTGCAATACACTATACCCGAATATCTAATGCAGCTCTTTTGCATCAGCCAAGAAAGCTCACAATATTTGTATCATGAGCCCAGGAACTGAACAAGAAGTTGGACCAAAATTTCACAAGCTAGGTTTGCCCATGAAATGATCCATAGTTAACATGCAGAAAAGTGTTGAAGTTTACCATTTCTGAAGCTGTAACCGTACCTGATTCACCAAGAAACTAAAAGGGATCACTGAAGTTCTTCTTGATGCTTGAGGTTCAGACTCTCAGAGAGCTTCTTGAAAAGAGAAATGGCGGTTGAATTGTTTGTTTCCCTTTTCTCTTTGTTTTTCTAATCTTTTTTTTTTTTTCTTTGGTGGTTAATGAACAAGAGAAAAGAGTGACAAGTGACACGAGTGGATGAGGTCTTAAGTCACGCTGGTTACTCAAGCTTTTGTTTTTTGGTTGTCTCCAACTCCTTAGGAGTCTGTAATCCTTGAGTTATGTGAAATAACAATAAAACCCTTTGAGATCGAAGTAGATAACAAGTAAAATCTGTACTTAATAATGATTTTGAGTATATAATTCTTATACTTTTCCCTCTTTAAAATTCTAGTAAATTTATTAAAGTTATTCACTTCTTAAGCATGACCAACAGGAAAAGATAAACGGGTCATGATCTACTTGAGCTATCCATGGCACACATTTCAATGGCCCCATCGTTATGTCAACACTGTTTTACAATGCTCTGATATACAAAGTGGTGAGCACAAGATTTAGATCGAAGGGATGGGATGATGGAGTGATGTAAAATAACTTTAACGCAATGTCAATCTTCACACGTTTTACACCAGAATCAAGAATTGATCAAAGGGGGTAGTGCCATTGCTCTAGTTTTTAACTGGCATTTATCTAGGAAGACAAATGGATAAGCTTTAAAGAAAGGTTCGAGCATATGTATGGAACAATATAGTCTGCTCAACTTGTTGTAGTCTTCTGTTATTGTACCTTAGGAAATTTGTTTCGTTGCTATTTCAGCAAAACGTCATTGAAACAAGATGTTCGAATATGGGGTTAATTACAATGGATATCTAGGCACCCAGAGAAGAAGAAGGGCTTCTATACATGTTGTTTTGCTCATTCAAATTTGGATCCAAATCACTGCACAGGTACATTTTCTTGAGGTCATCATCATGAGCACATATGTGTTTCCTCCAACGACTAGTTAATGTGCCAGGAGAGGATCATGTCACACCTAGTGAGGGATTACTCGATTGCCAGCTCACGTTAGACACCTCAAATGATATAAAAAAACACATCAAATTTTCTTATCAACACTAATTTCGTTCTTTGCTAAATTGGTTAATATCAAGACTGAGTTATCCATCATAATTGCTTAGGTACAAGTGAGGATTCCATGTGATTTTCTATGAAGATGCAAAAAATCTTTCCATCAAAATTCATGAGGAGGACATTTGTGGGACTTTCAAGTAATTATTATGGTCAACATCTCAAAGATGATAAAATGGACAAGTCCTCCATGGCCAACGAGCCTGGGAACGCACCAGAAAGGAATATACTTTGCATCCAAAGGGCTTCTGCCACGTGGCTTGCTGTAGGACAGAAATGAACAAGTGATCCTCCTCTCTCCTTATCCTCCAACAATTCTGATAAATCGCATTATATGAACCAAGTATATGTTCACATGTGATGTTTCATTGTTTCTCACCAAGAAAAACCATACTAATTTGCCTCTTTCTAGCCAAATAATTTCCCACACCTAACCATGTTAAAGCGTGAGTCATTATCTCCAATCCTTTTCATCATATCTCATGCTATAAAGATGCCTACTAGGATTTTGTTTTTTTATTTTGTGGAAAATTATTCACATGAACAACTAATCAATCAGAAAGAATCAGATCCATATATGATTGTAAAACACCTAGATCAATAAACACAGCGAAATTAAAGCGTACATGTTTGAAGCATGCTTCACTTGATAAAAAAGAGCCATACTTGATGAAAAATAGATCAATCTGAGATTGCCAGATCTTCCTCTTTATAACATTTTTCAATATATTTCAATGGGATTGAAGCAACTGATAGGTATAATCTACCTTTTTATAGGCTAGAGAGAGGACCTAGTAAACCCTAATCAATAAAGTGTTAATTGGGCCATTCTCATTATGGGCTTCTGTTAAAGCCAATTACCTACACTTTGTTACTTAACTAGGCTCGTTATTAATAAATGTCAATACACAATTTAATTAGATCACTATAAGGTTCAACAAATATTGAAATATCCATTAATTCGATAATTTAAAATGGAAAATCAATTAATTAATGTAAATTTATATTATAGAAAATTTTCAACATTCTCCCACTTAGGCTACATTAATTAACATATTTTATTTTGAAAAATGTTTTATGTTGAAAACGACATTATCGGGTTAATAACTAAAAAAAAAAATTTATGTGGCCACAACTTTAAAAAATAATATTCCAATAACGGCATCTCAAAACCAATCCAATCATATAACCTCAGTATAAGATTATGGAGATCAATGTGCTAAAAAAATACCACAACACGTGACCTTCCATAATTACATATAATGGATCATGGGCCTAGAAGTGTAATAAGAAATAATGCCAACATGTAATCAAAATATACACTATTTCTTATCGGTCTTCAATGCAATTTCTTAACAACGTGAAACTGTATTAACGCAATTTATAAACAACATGAAATTGCACAACTATATCACAATTCAACATGAGATCTCATAATCAGTGACATTCAATCATCTTTAAACTAAAACTTGTTTAAAGATATTATTTTATATTTCCATTTCTTAGTCAATAGGAGAAATGATAACAATAGAATTAATAATAACAATCATTGAAAATAAATGTTTTAATAGACATCATAAAAACATTATCAGTTTGCATATAATTATAATATCCAGAAATACAAATTATATAACTCCCACTAACAAAAGGAATCAAAAGATTCTAAAACACCCATATTCTTTACATGTTCTTTAAACAAAATGGGTCGTAAACCTTTTGTTAGAGGATTAACCAACATGAACTTAGTTGTGATATTCTCAATCACAATGTCTTCATTTTTGACCAAATCCTTAACAATATAATATTTTAACCATGGCATTGTTATTATTTACAGCAAAAATAATTATTTGTCAAATATAATGCAATAAAATCAATTATGGGCAATAAGTATTTCAACAAAAATAATTAGTACATTATAAACTCCCATTTGGGCAGAGTGTATAATGCACAATTATTTATCACAGCATGAAGTTTATAAAGTAACAATAACAAGAAGAATTATATATAATTGTTAAGGATCAATATCTTTGGGCAAACAAATCCTTTAAATTATACATTTCCATAATATCAATATAGAGGGAAATTAACCACCGCTTGGTGGCGCGGCTGATTTCAAGCTCTCTCCCCCTCACAAAGGGAGGAGTTCGAATCCCAGAGGCGTCGCATTCGCACGACTCACCCACTCACCCGCTGGGTCTATGGTGGTGGTTCAGATCCATGCAAGTTTACGCCGCCATTGCATGTACGGTGGTTTCCGGATCACCAAAAATATATATAGGGAAATTACATATCATTTTCAAAACATTTATCCCCTTTGGGTAGATAAATATGTTTTAATTATACATCCTCATCTTTCAAATATGGGAATTAATCTTCATGATATTTTCTAGATTAATATACACAATAACCCCCTTTGGGCGAGTAATTGTATATACTAATCTTTATCAATATGGAACTCCAAAAATTTATGCCTAGAATTCATCAAACAATATGAAGCACTTTACAACATGTGCTTCCAAGATCATATTGCATTTATCAAACAACAATTTTTGCCACAAATCTTATTTTATTTTATTTTTATTTTTTTTTAATTTTCTAGCTTCATCATGAGAAACCCAATGTCCTATATTATAGTGAAGCCCCTAAACGTTCAAAGCTTAAGCATAGAGACCTTTGCTCCTTGTTAGCTACATAAAAAAAAAAAATAAAAACATGTTGAAGACACGTGATAATTAAAAGAGGAAAGCTGATAATAGGAGCTAGGCTTTCTTAAAATTTAACATCGCATGCAGTGAAGTCCTGCAATCCACACATAAGCAATTGAGTCCAAGTTGAATATGGCATTTTAGTTCATCACTCGAATTCAAACTACATCTAAATTAGCATACTATGCCTATGTGTGCCTGTGCAGTCCAAAGTAGAGCTAAAGGCATTCTACAGTTAAAAACATTAATCAAATAGAATATATTGCCTGGTTATTCTCTACCACCGCCTTCCAAATTAATCATGACACTTCACCAGTCTAGATACTATATCAATCTTATCCTCAAGTGCCATCAATAAAATAAGCACCGATACAAGAGCAAGCTCCCAATGCCAGTGAAGTTTGAACCCGCGCCACAAAGGCTACAACTTATCCACCAAATGAAGAAGGGTAGGATAGGGCTGCTGGCACAACAACCCTTAGTAAGCATGATTGTAACAGTGAAGAACGATTGAGTCAAGAACTAATCCAACGCCAAATCAGTTAGAATCCGTAACCTTTTTTTTCTTTTTTAATACCCAGCCACAAGTACTAGTATTAGCTTGTACTTCTTACTCGATTAACTAATAACCAAACCAACACCACCAGTTAGCCAAAAACACCTGCTCTTGAGCAGAACCTTTCAGATTTAAGCATCAAGGCTGCTACTTCATCCTTGTGACCCATTCTATTCTCTAAGCATTAAATTTACCTAGCAAGCGCTATCATACTACAATATCTCTTAAGACTCAAAGTCAAGACCCGTTGCAATTTTCTAATTTAGGGTGCTCAAGCCGTGAGCTTTGATAGGCAAGAAGGTATCTTATTTGGAAGATTCCTTCCAATAAACATCTGAAATTGGGGGTTCTAACCATCATTCATGTGCGGCCTTAAATCAGCAAAAGGGATTGTGAGCGATAGTGCTCATCCACGAAAAGGTCAAAATATTGCTGCTATCGAGGGTCGAAGGAACCAAAATCAAGTGTCAAAATCAGGACATGAGGATTGATGCTTCTTTGCCCGAAACATACGGTTGCTTGATATATGTCATAAAGTTTTAGGGCTTGACAGCTCAACAGAGGAGACTCCGATAAAAGACAAGACAACTGGAGTGAACAGATCACGGTCCTGCTTTACTGCATCACAAGTAGAGCAGATCATCACCAAGGATCTAAAATTACCATCTCAAAATAGCTCCAAAATCCAATCTTGAATTAAAAAAAAATACGAACTTCACGAGTCCGCAATTCATCCTACGGAGCCTCCTCCATTATGCATCAAAACGAGATAGACTCAATTCTACAAGTGGCTGCCATAGCCCCAAAGCTTCAGCGACTCACTAACTACTTAATATAGAAATAACCAGAATCAATAAAAAAAATAGGGCACAAATCTTGACTCTATAATAGCAAAAACCTCGAAAAGCACCCCATAAGCGTCTCCCATTGCATACGTGAATCAATTGATGCGTGATCTTGGTCCACTGAGTAAAATGGCAAAATGGCAATCAAGGAAAAGGAAAGAGGCGCAAGAACCTAATGCGAATGCACACAAAACCCGGTATGCACAATCGCACCGAAACACAAGGTGGGAGGAAGAGAAAGCAAAAACCCTAATCAAAAGGGGAACAAACAATCAGCTACAGTAATCTCTAAACCAACCGTTGCTAACAAAGAACTTAAAATTCTAGAACTTTTTCTATTTATAAACCCTAGAATTTCAAATTTAAAATTCTATCTTAATTCTCAACGAAAATTATGCAAATTATATATGGTTGGAAAGATCTTGACATGTAGAACAAAAGTCATATGGTTTCACAATCAATCAAGCAACAAATTCACACACAAAAATAATGCCCATATTCGACTCAAAGAAGAAAATTTCGAATTTTTTCATTAAAAAAAAATGGATTCTACAAGTATATATGATTTGCCATGATGTAGAAAATTATTCACATAAACAACTAATCAATTAGGAAGAATCAGATCCATATATGATATAAAACACTTAGATCAATAAATATAGTGGAATTAAAGCGTACATGTTTGAGTCATGCTTCACTTGATGAAAAATAGATCAATCTAATAATTCAGTGATCTATCGGAATGCCAGATCTTCCACTCTATAATGGGATTGAAAATAACCTACCATTTTATAGGCTAGGGAGGGACCTAGCAAATCCTAATTAACAGCATGTCAACTGGGTTATTCCCATTACGGGCTTTAGTTAAACACAATTGCCTACACTTTGCCGCTCAACTAGGCTTGTTATCAATAAATGCTAATACCCAATTTAATCATATAGTTCAATAAATATTGGAATATCCATTAATCCGATTATTTAAAATAGAAAATCAATTAATTAATATAAGCCTATATTATAGAAAATTTCCAACATATTTTTGTTATGACGGCGATAATCTCGATATCACTTATTGGTATTTTTTTTTTAAAGAACACTAATTTTAACAAATTTTGCAACAGATTGTCGAGATGGACATGGCTGCCAAATTATGGCATTAGTACTGTTGAACCCATCAACAAGTAAACACGAGTTCCAAACGATACAAGAGTTGGCCTGCTTTTATAGGTGCAGGAATTGCCCAAAATTTTTCCAATTAACTCATCGCCGACAATGATCCCCACAACTTTCACGAGTTCAACAACATTATTGGCTACAAAAGGTTCGGTGGCAGAAGCCATCTCTCGAGGAGGAATCGTCGTTGGCAACTCATCATGTTGCAAACAAAATCCTCTCTCTTTCCCCCTCTCCTCGCTAAGAATCAAAACTTACCACCAACCCCTCGAAACTTCGAAGAGAATCAATGCTGCAATGCAACTACAAGCACAAGTAATGCCCCAAAAGAATATTCTAACTGCGGATTCAACTACACAAGAACAAGAAAAGGCCAAAAACCAACAAAGAGTCCTCGGTGTCGATTACCATTTGGCTCGTAGCTTATAAGGTCTTAATCACTGTGCGGCTTATGCTTATTTGTAGAAGACTTGCCCTTAACAATTTGCTCCTAAATGACAAAGACATGATAAGAGGAAAATTTTCCAGCCTTATTCAGCTCTTTATGTTGCAGCAGAGCCCAACCATAATCACGATGATCAGAAGCGACCGACAGCGGGTCCAAATGAATTATCAATGAGAGCGCGCATGAAAGCGGGGAAAGTTCAGTACACCTACAAGAAAGCTAATGGAAATTGGCTGAGGAAAAGCAAGTAGTAAGGAGGCCAATGGAGGTTTGCTAATGAAAATTTGATTTCTTCCGCATAGAGATCAAAAACCAGATGGCAGGATTCTAGGGAGACAAAAATGATCGAAAATCAAGTCCTCTAAATGGTTAACTTATGTATGAACTACTCTTATTAGCGTTTATTTTCCAGAAAATCATAAGAAGAACCTGGTAGTTCGCTTAAGGAAAAAGGCCGACCGCTGATATTCATATCCCTATGCGTCTGACTCAATTTCATGCATTACTCATCAACCTTGACAGCAGAAAGCAAATATAGCTCTATCACTTGAAACTCTTTGGGGGAGTAAAATTCAATTCACTTATTCATTTCAGAGGAGTCCGTCAACCCATTATTCAGGAGACTGAGTCTCGCTCGCTTTTAGGAAAATATATTAAGAGCGAGCAGGAGGAAAACGCACAAAGATCCTTTGCTGGATGGGGCTCCTACAAGAAGGGCAATCCTTCATCCCTTGCCTCTCGTGGAGCTCATTGCAATTCGAGCACACCACTTGATGGGCACAGGGAAGGAACACCACAGACATCTCTTCCGAGAGACACATCACGCACTCTCTCTCACGCCGTACACCAAAACCCAAGTACTCTTGGAAGTCCACAACCTCCGGCATAAGAGGGTCTTGAGACAAGTTATGAGAGCCCCTTCCTGGGTCTGTAAGCCTGCTGGCATAACTTCCATCAATCCCCCTCCAAAGAGCAGCGATTTTGGAAGAATCTACCTTCAGCCTCAACTGAGAGATTTCCTTTTCAAGCCTCTGGATATCCTCTTTATTCTTCTGTGACGTGTTTTCTGCATCCGTTTTAGTGAGCTGTTCCTTGGATTTTGCGGAAGCCTCTATCTGTTCCGTCTCTTTTCTCAACGAAATGATCTGCGCCAGTGAATCTTCCTTTGCCTTCTCTTCCTGTTTCAACCTAGCCTGTGACATTTACAATCTCCTATAAAGGCTGGATTATTCCATAGCAATGTTATGTAAAATAAACAGAGATCAGAAATGTTTGTCATCATGGAGTCAACCATGGCGAATTTTTTAAGATGCAGGACCTTAAAATTACAGAGATTAACTGCTTCTTCCATATATTGACTTTCTCCTCTTTTGGTTGTACTATTTAGCAGTATGTTCTAAGGCTCTTGACACATCTAGCCACAATCCCATAACCCAAATTAATACTATATCCTGAATGGTTGCACACATCTATTTGCTTGCACAACAGCAAACATTCTCCAGTTACTTTAACCCAATAAAGAGGAATAAGCTGCAAATACATTCTAGTAGTGTAACATAAAGAATATGTAGGTGGAAAGAAAGTGCTCTCAAAAACCAAATGATCTATCAGTGCCTCAACCAACCTTTACCTAAGAGAGAAATATTAAGAATTAAAAGGATAGCATTGTGAATATAAAAAATCAAAAAAATCTACTGTTTTAAGAGTATCGATGGTCAATTCTCTGCTGGAGAGGATCATTACCCAGAACCTTTTTCCTGACAACACATGTACTGCACAAAACCCATTTCATGTGTCATGCATGTAAGAACATACCTAAATTAAAACGTAAAGCTTATAACATGAGCATGGTGATGTATAATTCTTCTCCATTGAGACTGTCTGTTGGAATAATTGAAATGGATTCATCTCATACAAAAATCCGTGATAGCATCATCAGAATCATTCAACCGTCTCATGAAATTACCTTAACTAGCTAGGACATTGCCCATAGAATGCAAAAGGCATATTAGATATTGTAAGTTAAACATAATATGGCAAAGCAGCCAGGCAAACAAGGAGGGTATTAATTTATAAAAGGACAATGATATAATCTGGCCTGAGACTCTTTTCTGAACCCACCCCCAAAATAAAAGGGAGTCAGACTTCTGCGGTCACTCAGGTCGAGCCAGAGTGACCAAAGTAGGCTTGTGACATCAATCTGTGATAGCCCAATAGCCTAAATGAAATGAAATTTACACAAACCATATCCAATCATAACAATGATGCCTCAAATTTCTCGTAAGATTCTACAGTCAAGTCACAGTTGAAATCTTACCTCACGCTGATTATGGACAGCTTTAGCCTGATCTACATCCTGTATAAGCTGTGCAAACCTGTGTTTGTCATTCACTAGCTCCTCATGTAACATGGCTTTCTGCTTCTCCCAGGACTGCATCTTCATTTGCGTCTTCTTCTCCCTCTTCAATACCTCCTGACAGCTTGCAGCTGATTCGGCAGCTCTTAACTTGGCAGTCTCCATCTCTTGCCTTAAAGCAGCATTCTCCACCTCAAGCCTCCGGACAGCAGAATTTGCTCGCTCCACTTGGCCACTAGCCTTGCACAGTGCATTCTCCATTTCAGAGAGCTTTTTCATGGTATTCTCCTCCAAAGCTTGCTTCTCCTTCTTCAGCCGCTCAACTTCTTCTTTCTCTTGCTTCAGTGCCTTGAGCTCTGCCTTATCCTTGCTCAGCCTACGTGCAGCCTGCATAACCTTTTGATTGGCCCATTCAGTCCATTCCTGCAACTGATTTTGCAAATCTTGTAATTTTGGACCAAGCTTCAAGATCAACTCTTCTTTCTTATCCCGAGGTATCCATTGGCCAGAGGTCCTGTCATAGGGTATTCCAGCATAATTGAAATCGGATCTCTCAGCATTACAACTTGTGGAGACCGGGACTGGGTCGCTTTTTGTAGTAAGTGAGAGAGAAAGATCAGGATTGGCAGCAGAAAATGGAGGCGGGTTTGCCAGTGCAGATGCCACAGATGGGCCACCGACGACAGGTGAATTTAACGGGATTTTAGTACGAGAAACTTCCGGGGCGGTGGATATGTTTTCCAAATTGAATACTGCAGAAGAAGGTAATTCTGAACCGTTCGAAAGACTGGCATGACCATTTCCTTGAGCTGCATTAATTACAGCTGCCTTATTTGCTTTCAAGGAAGCACTCTTAGCAGTTGAGTCCGACATGGCTTTAAGTTTCTTATCGTGCATCAGTCCACCCAAACCGCCAAGCTTCGCAGCCCTTGAGGACCCTTTAGAACCATACGTTCGGTAGTGTTTCTCTAGATGTAGCGACTTTTGACGAAGCGCATAGTCTCTCTTGCTGCCGCCATGAGCCTTTTTGCTACCAAATTTTTCTTCCAAAGCAGGGGCAAGAGATGTGGCTGCAAAATCCGAAGATTTGTTGACAGTCACAAGTGAACTGGTCACAGTTTCTCCTGATATATTTTGTACTGGCGAACTTTCTGGCTGGGATAAATTTTGATGTACTCCAACAGTAGTTTCATTTGATTGACAATTATGGACGCAAGGAGCAGCAGGGATTGTGTTACAAGGATTTGACAACGTCAATTCTGAACTTTTCACGTCCGTCCTAAGCCGGCTTTCGGTGGAGATAGAGGAGCTCACAGCCGAACCTCCATCACCACCAAAACCATTCAAGGGATCAGCATCCATAGCACAAGCATGTGACACATTCATGTCGCATATCAGTAGGCACCACATTGCATCCCCAGTACTGGAGAAAGGCCTTACTTCTCGAAGAACACAAACAAGTTCAGCTAAAACATACATCTCCAGCTGCTTTAGGTCTTGTAAAGTATTGTTCCCTTCCAGGATCACTCTCCATGCCTTTTATCAGGTATTGCAAAGTGTTATCCACGATATTCGACACAATATCCTTGCAGCCATAGCAAAGGCCAGACCGCAATACAGCATTTGTAGCAACTTCCTCAGTGTAGCCACAAGCCACAATTTTCTTAATCGCACTCTTAAATATTGTGTCAAGGTTGCTCAACACAAGTTCCTCTAACTGGGTTTCTGTAAGATCACTCCAATCAGCGTCCGGCAACTCGTCTGCTTCTACTTCTTCCTTATTTTGACTGGGCCCAACCTCAGACATAACTGCAGCACTGGACAATTCAAGGTCAAGTTTCAAGCCGTCGAGATGATCCTTGTGATTACATGCGCCACAAGGAGCAGCCTGTCCTTGTCCCGTCATGGTCTCAAACTTCTCAGCAGAGAACTCATAACTCACACAATCAATTTGAGGCAAGGACAAAGGCTTGCTCGCATCACTCAACGGCGGATCAGCCCTGAACTTTCTCTTGTTCCGACTCGCTTTTTCTTGGACCAATGCCGAAGGCGACACCTGGCAGCAGCTACTGCTAGTACTATTGCAACTCTTAGCCGAAGTCACCGACGCCATTATCGAGCTGCACAAAAACAGTTCCTCTCAAAAGACTAAATCACATATAATCACATTTATACCATTTTGCCAATCCTCCATCAACACCAATTTGTATTACTCTGAGCCCTTCAATGATTACCATAAAAATCAAACAAAAACCACAACGGCGCAGCCGTCTAAATAATCGAAGAAGCTCATAACAGCACTATCAAGGCTGACATTGAATCAACTACCCGCGGGGTGGTAACGAGAGCTTATCAATTCGACAAAGGAATTCATAGCGATACCTTATTACTGATTCAACTGAGAGAATGGGCGAACAAAAACTCCCTGCATTAACAATCGAAATCGCCGATCAAAACCACATGAAAACAATAAGAGAAAAATAAAAGAAAACGAAACCCACGCAACAGCATCTCAACGATCAATGCTCCTGCCAAATACCCACTTGGCATCCGGGACAAATTCTACGCCGTCCTATCGGATTCGACCGCCCCAATCAAGACCCAGAATCGAGCGACAGATCAAGAAACGAACCCAGAAACGGAACGACATCAAGAACCCACCACCACCACCACCACCACCCATACGAAAGATCCGCAAAGGAGTGACGGAAAAAATAAAAAATCGATTTTTGCGGGGGAGAGGAAAAAACCCAGCGTGCGGGAACGATCGGAGACGACGTACCGATTATAGCTAGAGTTCAAGGGGGAGTGACGCGCGACATATGAGCAAAATCTCAAGGGAGGAGAAATGGGGAGAGAAAACAGAGCAAAAATATTATGTATTCCTAGTCTCCTCCGCCTTCTTTGGTTTTTGGGCCTCTTCTCTGTTGCCGTTTCCGGTACTTATTTATAGTCAGCAACACCAGCGAACCTCTCGGTCGCCACCGCCTCTTCCCAAAACATGTGGGCGTGGAAAATTTTTTATGGCTTTGCCCTTTCTTCTTCTTCTTCTTTTTTTTTTTTTTTTTTTTGTGACCGAGGATCCGCTTCATTGTTCCGTAAGGCCGACGCCCAAGTATCCATAACTATACCTTGAGGGAGACTAGCACATGAATCTACCGCCATGTGACCCCACACTTAAAAGGACGAAATCGAGCTGGGAAGAGTCTAACTCTCGACCTCCCGGCGTTAGAGGGAGGAATGCCTTCACCAACTTGGCCATGCGCCAATAGGTCCCTTTCTTGTCTTTTTCTCTCTTTATTTTACCCAAAAATTATTTGGGTAAGTGTGTGTGTTTGGGGTTATCCTATTTTAATTGTTTTACCTTGTCAATGAGACCAACCTAACCTAGTGGGAGATTAAATCACCATCATGGTTGGTGGCTACTAGGCAAAGTGCAATTGGCTTCCTAGGGTTTTAAGGGAAGTTGTGTGTGTTTTTTGTTTTTCAATGAAAATTCAGAGAAAATTAAAAGTATTCGAGGTTTAAATATCAGTGGATCGGACTCGAAACATATGAGATGCCGGCGGATGGACCGTGGTCCGGGTCTATTATGACACCGTCACACATTTGCAGGCAATGAGATGGCGAGCAGGTAAAAATGGAGGAAGCTACTTGATGCTATAACAGGTCTTGCATTGATGAAGAGAAAATGCGTCAATAAATTCAAAGGCAATTATCGACCACTAAGGTGATTTTGGTGCATTTGGTTCACCCTTCCAAAGGAGAGGTGAGGTTAAATCCCCACCTTCTTAAAAGGATGAGGTGAGGACGCGTAAATTTTAAATGAGTGGGTTTTGGTAAATAATTTCAAAGATTTTGATAAAAGCGAGTGAGTGTAAAATCGCGTAATCGAACAAAAAAAAAAATTCAAATGTAATTGGATTGGAGTGTAAGGTGATTTTGATCGGCGACTACTTGCCAAGTCTTATTAGAGTGACGACAAAGGCGATTATGACCAAGGCTTTATTAAGCTTCACTATTTTGGACCTCAAGAACAAGTTCACAAAGCTCGGAGTCGTGTCTGCTCATGGGATAAGGAGAGATATGGTCACTATCGACCATTCCAGTAAGCCCACCACGAAATTGCATTATTTTGTAAAATCGACATTGTTGCTCCTGTGTATGAATTTTGTGCAAAATCGCTAATTGTATAATAGTTCGAGCTTCCTTAAGCATTACCACAAAGAATTATTATTATTTTTTGGTTAAAGCTAAAAAAATCAATTGGATTTGTCAATTTGCAATTTTTTGTTGAATTATATTCATTAGTAGGCGACAATGAGATGCATAGAAATGAATTTTTTTTTTTTTGACAAAATTGCCCTCATCCAATGTCTGGAAATTAGCACAAGACCGTTCACATGATTTTTGAATGGCAAATTTTAGCATCGGCAACGAGGTGGGTGACCCATTGGAAGGCGGTGTTACGGTTTATAGGGTATTTTAAGAAAAGTCCCTCTCTAGAGAGTACTTTAAGAAAAATCCCCCTCTATAGAGTGCTTTAAGAAAGGGCATCCAATTCAAAGGGTCATTTGGACTTTTCCCTTCACATCCAGTTTTTTTCTTAAGCATATAAGATTAGTCAAAAAGGAATCCATGTAAAAGAGATACATATTCATAGTCAAATAGCTTATGGCATCATTTTATTGACTACTCAATGCCTTTTTGGAGGCAAAAAAAAAAAAAAAAGAACATATTGCCAATGTGAAGACTAAGCAAGATCTTAATGGAGTTACCAAGAAAATACAGATTGCCTTCCTTTTTTGTTTTGGCATTGGTTAGGCTTAATTACTGTGGATATGTATTACATATTCCTTGCTTTTTCCTCTTTTTAAAACCTTCCGATATTGATGGGTATTATTAATGAGGAGAAGCTGAGTTTATAAATGTAATGTATCGTAATAGATTAGATCATATATCCTTCCTTTCTTGGCATCTAATAGGCTTAATTTATAGGATGTCTATTAGACATTTTCCTAAAAAATCAACTTTAGCTATGGCCAGTTGTTGGAACTAGAAAGGACAATTTCCTGGACGAGGCAAAGCACAACCACCACCCATCTTTGCTTGCAAGTTGCCTTTCTATGATCTATGATCGTCGACCGAGTTTATAGGTGTCAAAATGGATTGAAGACTCATTTATTAATTCATATATCATGAGTTGGGTCATATATGGGTTAGCTAAATTTTGTTTCAATGGGTTGATATGGGAATTTGAGTAATAAAGTCCAAAACACTATGGGTTTTAATGGGTTTAAAGCCCAATTCATTTGCAATTTCTGTTGATTCATTTTCAGGTTTAGATAGAGGGTTTTCGGGTAGGGCAACTGATTTTCTACTTCTATCTTCTACTTACGATTCTTCTCTCTCTCTCTCTTTTAATATTGAAAAATAGTGAAAGATTTATGATCTTTCAAGCTTTAGAAAAATTGCAAAAATCAGTACATGATTTTACTTCGTCAACAATTATCGACTTTTTGATTCCAAGAGACGTCCGATACTTCATTGCAAAACTCGAAAAAGTCGCAATAAACAAAAAAGTCCCAAATTAGTAGGAAATTTTGTTGAAAACCCTATAAAACTACTAAAAATTTTACCGTTCGCAGACTACACACAAAGCATAAAATTTCTTATTTTTAAATATCCACGTGTTTTAGTAAACGTGGGTTGAGCCGGGTGTGGATTGGGTAACGGGCCGGATCGGTTCGGGAACGGGCCACTCACCCCGAGTCGCGTCCATCAGCAAAGTCGGCCCAGACCATGAAAAATTCACGAGGCCCAAAGCCCACGAGGCCCACCGTCACTCCCCCTTCTCTCTCTCTCTCTCTCCCTCCCTTGAAGCGGAGAGACGACGCTGCCAGCAGAGAGGAGGGAAACCGAGGCTGAGATGGCGGAAGCTTGAAAACCACAGCGAGGGAGCTCTCTCGAGGCTGCTCGACATCCTCTCTCGACGCGCGCGCGCGCGAGCGGTTACAGTCGGTGCGGTAGGGAAGGGAAAGTGGGAGGGGGGCGCTCGACGAGCTTGGCGAAAGAAGGAAGGGTAGGAATCCTCTCGCATGGCGGCGCCCGGATCCGGGTTCGGGCGGGATATGGGTCCGTCGGGTCCCGGCCCGGGGAAATCCGCGACCCCTTTTGGCAGCTTCCGTCGCCCTTCTCCGCCGCGAGCTTCGCCGTCGCCGCCGCCGCCTTCTGCGAATCCTACTTCTCCTCGTCCTCCTCTTTTTGGCGCTTCTCAGGTCCGATCTCCGAGTCCGAGGTATGCGCCCGTTTCTTCTTGTCGCGTCCCGTTTTAGAGCTTCTTTTTTGTTTCCTGTGGTTTTGCGATGATGGGTTAGTGAAAAGTACCTTTTTTTTTTGCTGGCTTCTTGACCTACGTGATCGAGAAATCTTGAATTTTGAGTATGTTAACGCGTACGCATCGTTGGAATTTGCAATGGTTGGTTTGTTTTGGATTCTTGGTTATTTGTGTTTTGAGTTTGGAAATGCTGAAAGAGTGTGCTTTTTCTTGGGGATTATATTTGACCTTCTTGGTAAAAGTTTCGGTTTCACTGTATGTTTCGAAGTTGCCGAAAGGCCTCCGAGTAGAATTTTATATATATATATATAGTGACCGAAAGGATTGAAGTGTAATAGCATGGACAGAGACTACAATGGCTTTTGCATTTTCGGATGATAGAAGTCTCATGTTGATGATCTTGGTTGGCTTTGCTGCCCCGTTATGCAGAAGAGGTGAAAAAGGGTAGTCTTGCAGTGATGGTTCAAAGATTTTCAAAGTACGTTTAACTATATCATGCCTTGTCACTGAAAAATAGTTCCTACGCATAGCGATATTGTTAATCCACCATGTGTGAGATTTTGTGCGATATTACCTCAGTAGTTTGGTTGAATACATTCCCAAACGTCTCCCTGTTCACCAACCTTCTTTTCGTGTGTGAAAAGATGCATTACTTGAGAAGATTTGGCACCGTGTTTTTCCATCAAGCAACTGCAGGTGAGGTAATTTCTGTATAGCTTTGTGGATCTTGACATCTTGTTGCATGATACCCACGTCCATAGTTGCGGTTTTGTACTTTGGGGCTGCAGCTTCTGTTGACAGTCACTCTGTGTATGTATTCTGGCCAGTAGCCCTATTGTGAGTCTGATGTGAGGATTTGCTGATCGGACAATGTTTTTGTTTGTCCTTTAATGTTTTGAGCACCATTTACCATACTGCTGGAACTGATGAATTCAAGTTGACAACAGGAGGCCTGGAATTTCAGTGGGCACACAGCTATTGCCTCCATCTTTTGACAATGGCTATCGGGCACCTGCTCGTCCTTACACATCTTCAACTGCTTTCAGGTAATCACTCATACAGATTTACGGTCTTGTTGTGTTGTGTATTTTGCTAAAATGTCTCTTTCCTTTTCGATATTTCTCATGTGTCACAGGCTAATACTCTCTTTCTGAATATGATTGCTTGTGTAGTGTTATGGTAATCCTACGACTACGAGTACACACTCCGCATTGAATAACTTAAGATGCCATGCATGCAATAATTTAACATTGCAACCACTAGTGGTAACCACACTCTTGCGAGTATGCTGCCTGCTATTGAAATAAAACAAGAAGCAACAATGCCAACAAGATGTGTTAAGATTCTTGGTATTCAGTAGATGAAGCGCTGAGGAGAGGTGAAAGACATTTTCTGTTGAACATACTGGAATTTAATATCCGCTTGTTAAATAGACAGTGCATTTGTGTTAGTAGTCCATCTGTGAGATTGTTGTCTCCTGTCCATATGGTGCTTTTTGTTTGGCTATAGCATGCAGGAAAATTTTCATCTGAATTTCAGCTCAGACACCCTTTGCCATTTTGTAGTTTGTGCATCTATGAGATGATACTTCTAGATGGTTGTGCAATAACTCTTAAGATTGTCGCACTCTGTCTACCTGCAAGCAACTGATTATCCTGTCACTTGGTAATGTGATGAAAATTCAATATGGAAGTTGGAAGTTTCCCTGTATCATGATGCATGTGCTTCCAGATTTGAGTACTATTTCTAGCACTTATTATTCCTTGTTGTCATAAGTACATTGCATCTCATTTAGTGTTTCTTTTTCTTTTATCTGGAGTCAGCCATAGACATTGTTCTTTACCACAATCTTCAGCCACATTTTGACCATAGGGTCTTTTTCTTTTTTGATCGTTTTCCAGGGCAAAACTACATTGGCCAATGTTATGCAATATAAGATATTGATAGCTCCTTTCCTTTTTTCAGGCCAAATGAGTCTTTTCCAAGATTGGGTAGTGGGCAAAACCCTTTGTACAAATATCCTGATACACAAATCAGTCAGAGGCCCTCCTCTGTCACCTCTTTGGTTGCTGCACGTAATCAAGGAAGTGTAACTGCCGGGATTGCCAGATTCCAAGATTCAGGAAGAAGCAACTTGCCAGTAACGTCTCCAGAAAGAGACAATTTGAGGAACTCCGGTAAATATACTTTAACAAGGCAAGTTCTCTGTCAGATGAGTTCCCATTTATCGTATGTTGTTTGTAGTTCTATAAATGGAAACTTATCTGTGTGACCTTAAATTGCCATTTTTGGCTGTTCAGACTCTTATCAGAGTGTCCTTTTTGGCTCAGTAGCTTTCACTCCTGGAGTAGCTTTTCTCATGGCCTATGTTTATTACATGGCCGGTTTTTGGTTTGAAAACTGTACATTTGTTGGAGCATCACTGCATTACTTTTTTCATCCTTGGACTTGAGTTGTGGAAATGAGGATGTTCTTCTTTTCTCCTTGTCTTGAGTTGTTTTTGTTCAGTTTTCAGCTTATTAAAATTCTGGCTGTGAGTAGGGAAAACGAATTATGTCCATTGTAACTTGATAAAGGGTTTAAGAAATATGGTTGCTAATTTGGATGGTTTGGGTTGTGTTATGGGAATAGGGTATACCAAGTTGTCAATTACATGGTGTGAGAGAAGGAGGTTTAGCTAGTTCACTAGATTGGTCATGCTATAGTTCGGAGCATTAGCTGGAATTATCGGCTGTAATGTGGAAAAGCAATTGTTTTTCTTTTAGCTTCTGTAATTAGAATTCAGGTGCAAATATGGCTAACACTGGAATCTACTGGTGTAACAGTATATTTCATCCAAGTTATTTCTTGTAATTTCTTGAATAACATCACATTTTTCGATGAAGTGATTGGACTGAATGAGGCTTCAATTTTTGCCTTTTGGGTCTTGACCTTTCCATTTCTTTAGTTTCATTTATTACTTTTGAAAAAATAAAAATCGTCGATTACCACAATCTTGATCCAAGATGTTGAAAATAAAAGATTGGGACTTTCATTGATTTCTTTGATACTGAAATGTAGTCATAATTTATTATTCCCGAGAAATTTTGAATGATAAGAAACATGCTTTGATCAATCAGAGGTTAGGACTTGAATAACGTATGAAAAAATGATTGTTCTCCAGGAGGGATATGAGGGGCTGGATTGCAACACCTTTAGGGGAAGTTATCTTTTGACTTTTGAAATAAAACTTGTCTTTATCGAGTTCTCTGTACTATGATTTAGACTGAGTTTATTATATGCTTGTGAATGAGATCACTGACAGTTATATTTATTTTGGAAAAAGATTACAGTTGAAATCCTGATAATGATGATTGTTAGATTTACCTGTGTTTAGAGAGAATTATTGTGCTTCTGGACAGTGAGGCCATATGCATCAGGATGTGCTATATGAAATGCATTGTTCTTGAGTGCAACATCGATATTTGTGGTGTATCTCTGGCTTGTGCACTGATGATGTCTTTTGGATAAATGATGATCTCTTCTGCTTTGTTGAGAAACTCTCCATTTTATTGAGTGGGCTTGAGTTGGAAGTATGTGTTGCTCTTGTGTATGTTGTGATAAACTCTGGATTTCATGTTGTGCATCTGGTGCATGTTTTGTGATACCATGAAGCCTTTAACTTGAATCTTCAGTTTGTAATGGATCTAGTGACACTTATTTTTAGCGTATCACTTTTACTTCAAGGAGATTTGGTGCTAGCTACATTCATGTTCTGTTGACTGGCTTTGATTTCAGAAGTTCCCTAATAAATGGCCAAAAGTTTATTTGTCTATGTACCATATTCAATTACTGTTTTGACTTTGAGCAGTGCGCTGACATTGAAGACAATTTATGAGATGTTCTGTTCTTTCCACCTTTGAACTAAATTCATGCCTTTCTTATCGATTGCAGTCATTTTGATGCACAACCACGTTCTCCTGTAGGCTATGAAGACATCTATGATGATTTTCGTCCTCCTTATGGGGAAGGTCAACGGTAGATGTTCACCTTTCTAGCCTCTCTTGTTGGTCGAGTTCCATTGCCCTGCTATATTAGGAGTTCACTTGAAGCATCTTTTGGGATAATGTATCTGCTCTGACAAACTTGATTATAATTGCAGTACCGTATTTCCACAAGTAACTCGTTCACCTCAGAGTATCAGGAATAAATACTCACCAGTTCCACAATCAACTCAGTTAGCCCTTCCAAGTATCAGGAATAGTTACTCACCACAAGAAATTCCTCGTTTTGAAGAAGCTCAAAGGTGTAGGTTCATCTATTATTCCTCTTTCTGCTTTTACTAATGTATGTTAGCTATATCGTGCATAATTTGTGAGCAAGACATTCTTTAACTTGTTACACTTCCATGTGGAAAGTTTGCAGCTGCACAAGATCCTGTCTACTTTCTCCTGTAAATTTGATGATTGGAACTGAGGATAATGTTTTTTACTAGTGGTCAACAGAGGATGTATGTAAAAATTATTATAAGCTATTAGTCGATTCTTTTTTCCCTCCCAAACTGGCATTTTCTCGAGATTTTCTCAAGTGACATATTCAGTGTTTGGATATAGGTTGATTATACCTACATTGAGGCAGTTTTCCATGTTCTTAGCTTAGCATTTTGTTCACCTCTTTAGGGATTTATAAGTTCTGGGGAATCACTAGAAGGACACTACTTCATTGGTGTAGTATTCTCTACAGTGAAATTAATTTAGACCTCATGTTTACATTTCTAGGCCTACACTTAAGTTGTGTAGTTTTGGTTTTCTCAAGTTATAATCACTATCTCCTTGCATTTGTTCGACAGGCCTGCTACAATTTCCACTGGATGGGGTAATCGATCAAAGTCTCCAAGCAACTATGCCAACGCTGTTCCTCATAATGACCAGAATGGGTTTGACAATTCTAGAAGAGGCATTCCAACTGACATCATAAAAGTTGAAAGAACAAAGAGAACCAGATCTCCACCTTTGTCACCAATGAATGATCTGCAGGAGAGTTCGCCTTTATCGGATGATAACTACAATAGGTGAACAATTCTTCAGTTTGGACTGATACAGTCACATTGTCCATTTTTTTTATCCTGCACTTTTTTCACTGTTTTGAGGGATCTTTCATTAAATGTTAGCTTATGAACCTCCCCCTCAGGTCTTCAGTGTCTCTCCCAGTGTCAAGTACAAAAACAGGAATGGTCTTCAGTCGCCCCAATTCTGGTGTTCGTCAGAATGTTCCGTCATCTTCTGATATTAGCTTGGAAGCTCCTCTGAACAAGCAAAGTGGCTTTCCAGTTCCTAAAAGAACGAGGTCACCAGCTTCCTCAGATAAAGACATGCAGCAAAATCCCCTGTCTTCTCCTGAGGAAATAGAACGGTAGTATGCTGCATGTGCATTCTCTTGGAATCTCTCTCTAGTATATCGTTATAGCTTGTTTACATGATCAACATGTCGATGCATTTACAGGGAAATGCAGGCCAAGGCTAAGCGTTTAGCTCGATTCAAAGTTGAATTAAGTGAACCTGCGCAGCGCAGCTCCATCATTGCAGAACCAAAATTTTCTTCTGTGCATCATGATTTATCTATGGTGCAGGAAAGAAAGTTCATCGGGGAGACTTTTAATGATGTGACGGGAGATTTTCCACCTGGCAGTTTTGACAATGGAGATGTGGAATCCTCCAGTAACATTGTGGGCTTATGTCCTGATATGTGCCCTGGTATGCTTTTGCAAAAAAAAATTCTCTTATTAAAATCAGTCTAAAGATAGTCTGCAATAACTTGGGATTCAACCTGACTGTCATTGCAAAAAATAAAAGGAGGGTATCCTTCGGTTAGTTGCTTATTTTCAGAAGGCAAAATGACACAGAGTCAGGAAGAAGCCAATGCATTTTGTTCAGGGATTTTGTTGGTTCTAGTATATGTTTGACTGTTAATTATTTGAACACGGAATTGAACTGCCATATTCATTGTATTTCAGAATCGGAAAGGGGCGAGCGAGAAAGAAAGGGGGATCTTGATCAGTATGAACGTTTAGATGGTGATAGAAATCAAACAAGCAAGTCTCTTGCTGTTAAAAAGGTTCCCGGTTCTTTATACTTTTTAAACAGATTTTGAAAATATTATCTTCTCCACTTTTTTTGAACTAAACTCATCAGCTGAAGCTTGTTAATTTTCTTATGATGATGTTTTCCAGTATACTAGGACAGCTGAGAGGGAAGCAGATCTGATTAGGCCGATGCCAGTCCTGCTGAAAACCATTGATTATCTACTAAGTTTGCTAGATCAGCCTTATGACAATAGGCTTCTGGGTCTATACAACTTTCTATGGGATAGGATGAGGGCAGTCAGGATGGACCTTCGGATGCAGCATATTTTTGACGTTGAGGCTGTAAAAATGCTGGAACAAATGGTTTGTTCTCATTATCCTTTCTCTTTGTTCTTCTGAAGCATGTGGAAGGTGTGCCCTATTGCTTTTCCTGAAAGTGGTCGAACTTATCTATTGACACAGAGATAGTCTGATACTTGTAATTGTGGTTTTTCTCCTGGCTAAGTAGTGTTTCCGTTCTTGCCTTGCCCAGATACGACTTCATGTTATTGCAATGCACGAATTATGTGAATTTACTAAAGGAGAGGGCTTTTCAGAGGGATTTGATGCGCACCTCAACATAGAACAGATGAACAAAACATCGGCAGAATTGTTCCAACTGTATGATGATCACAGAAAGAAAGGAATCAGTATACCAACAGAAAAAGAGTTCAGAGGGTATTATGCATTGCTCAAGCTGGATAAACATCCTGGTTATAGAGTAAGTAATAGCAACTTGGTGGTTTCTTCTTTTTTAAGAATGGCAAGATAATGCGGTAGCAGTTCAGTTGAATGAGTCACTGCAGCTTATCTTAAAAATTGTTTTTGTTAGGTTGAACCAGCAGAGCTTTCCCTTGACCTTGCTAAAATGACTCCAGAAATAAGGCAAACGCCAGAAGTGTTATTTGCCCGTGATGTAGCAAGGTCTTTTTACTGCCTTTTGATGAACTTCAGGTTATTATTGACGCATTGAACTGAGATGGGTTCATTTGTTGGCGTTGCAGAGCATGCAGGACGGGCAATTTTATTGCGTTCTTTCGACTTGCAAGAAAAGCTAGTTATCTTCAAGCTTGCCTGATGCATGCTCATTTTGCAAAGGTATGGGAAATGTTTTTGGTTGTGGTGACAGTTGATGAACTATGAATTTCGTGGCTATACATGATGCCTCTTACATGAGCTTATTTGGCCTATGACTGAAATAGTTGCTGCCCTTATTAGCGGGCAGGTATGTATGATGTCTTGTGCATCGGTTATTATTACCACTTGTCTGTGAGCCACTTTTTTCTTTGTGAATTGGTTTGCTAATCTCAGAATGGATAAGCGCTTGGACACTAAATTCTTTTCATTGCCTATTAGAGAGTTACTTCATGTTTTATTAGGTGAATAGATTTATGATGTTAAATTTTTGTATTTGGCTTTAGCCCTTTTTCATACCAAAAAGTTAAAAATAGCTTTTGCTTTCTTTTCTTCTCCCTTGTGGAATGTATGATCCTGGCACAAAGTTTTTGTATGTTAGAATCGAATGACCATGCCAACTATTGTGAGTTTGGTAATTGGAGGTCGTTAAGGTTCTTATGATTATAGAGCTCAGAGCATCGCTAAGATTGGTTCTTTTGAATCCCATTCAACCATAGTAGTTGAGGGAAAAAACAGATGGTGTGAGAAACTATTGATATTATGACAGCAGTCAGTGGCTCCTCAACTGGAAAATATCTGTAATATTAACAGTTTGTTTGATAAAACTAATAGATAGGTGCTGAAAATTTAAATGCTGAAAATAGATAGAGAACATTATTTTGTAATAACTGAAAATCTAGTTCAAGTAATATTAGTTTCTTTTCAAACATGTGATTAAGGATGATGTTGGTAGGTTTGATCAACATAATGGGTGATTTCAATATCCATCAGACATCTAATCATTGATTGAATTAACTCATTTACTTCAACCAATTAGGTGATTTTTTGGCTTATTTGAATGTTTGAAACTAAAACTGATTAGCATCATGAATTGTGCTTGATCTTAGTAAGTGTGAATCGAAAAAGAAATCCTTATTGGTTCTGCCTCCTCTTTTTTATGAAGAGAACGAATCTTTTTATCGAAGGATCAGAAAAAAATGGGTCCAGATCTCCTGCAGGAATGATTTGGAAGATCCAAAACCAAATCTTAATGGGATTACTAAACTGCCTCTAAGTCTTTCTGTAGTTGCTTAATTTCTGCTGCTACTATTAATTGATTGCTGCCCTCAACCTCAACCGCATTAACATATTGGAACCTTTGGTTAAATGCTGAGAAAAGTCGAATCAAGTTTTGAGTAGTGATATCAAGATTTAACTTTACAGCTTTGCTTGGCTTATTCTCCCTTCTCTTAGTAGTAAATGAGAATGTTCTACTTCGTGCTTGTGTGCATAGACATATGCTGTCTCTAATATTTTCTTATGCAACTAAAGCTCTTTTGACCAGTTACGATCTCAAGCACTTGCTTCACTACACAGTGGCCTGCAGAGTAATCAAGGTCTCCCTGTTGCTGTTGTTGCTCGGTGGCTGGCAATGGAGGTGCTTATAGTGACATGACATGGCCTAAACATTACTTATTTTGCGTAGTTTATTTCAATATTGTGTCCATAATGATGTTTTGGCAATGGAAATAGGAAGAAGACATAGAAAGCCTTTTGCATTACCATGGTTTTTCTGTGAGGGAATATAAAGAGCCATACATGGTGAAGGAAGGTCCGTTCCTCCATGGTGATAGGGACTTCCCTACGAAGTGTTCAGAGCTTGTTCATCTCAAGAAGTCGATCAGCATAATTAAGGATGTGTTGAATCATGATTCAATTTCCTCACTTTCCAAGGGAGCAACAAAGTTCCAGTTGTCAAATGATCGCAAACATGATATGAAGAATATCCAACCTTTTGAGAAGGATAGTTCCAACTATGTATCTAATCAAGAAATGGCTATTTCTGAAACTACACCATCCCGTTCTATCTATGCACCTGATCAAGATATGGCTATTTCTGAAACTATATCATCTCCAAAAAAATTTAGTCATGTGAACATATCTTTTGGATCCCCAGAAGTTGCTCGGCATGTGGAAGTTGATCATAAAATATCTGGGGCGGGTTTTGTGCCATGGAACTTTCCAGTGGTTCAGAGTTCACCTAAAGCTGCACCGATTAATTTGTTTGCAAAAGCAGACCATGATTTCAGAAATACTCCCAAGCTAGGCAGTCTTTCTGGAAATGAACTTACGCTCTTGCCTTTTTCACCTACTTCGGTCCAGCAAAAGGTGCTTCCGGTTGAATTGGAAAGTAATGGTGCTTTGCAAAGCTCAGTATCTCTGGAGGATGCCATGTGTATTGCAAATGAAGAAGTTCCACATGTTCATCAAGAAAATGGAATTGACGAGGTCTATGTAAACGAGGATACTTATATTAATGATGAGGATGAAGAAGTTGCCGAGGCAAAACTCAAGTTGATCTTAAGGTTTGTGATAAGTTGCTTTATCTTTGGATTAAATGGTTCTCTCAGCAATGTCTAATTGTTCCGGCATGTCTTGCAGGTTATGGAAGCGCCGTTCTGCCAGAAGAAAGGAGTTACGTGAGCAAAGGCAACTAGCAGCCGCTGATGCATTAAGTTCACTGTCTTTGGGACCTCCGGTTCATTGGAAAAGTGATGTTAGTTTCTACTGAGATGAGCTTTATTTCTTGGTTTCTCTTTAAGCCACAAGTCCTTGACTTTCTTTCTATGGCTTGTTCTCTTGGTTTGATTGAAGGAGTTAAAGCCAATAGCATAGTAGTATAGAATTTTCATGCTTTTCTCTGAATTGACTGCAGACAGTTTACAAAATGTTGGTTCTAATAGAAGCATTATCAATTCTAGTTGACAGTGCGGTGGAGATCAGTGCTGTTTGAGTTGGCGCATGCCACCCAACAATGTTGCTTTTGCTATCTCCCTGAGTTAATTCCTCAAACCTGGTCCTTGTTCCTTTACCCTCCCCTGGTGTTTATGATGCTTCTTTTTATTCAAAAGGGAAAATTAGAGAGAAAATAAGTTGAGGCATCCTTGTCCTCCACCATCCTTTTGCAAACCTGGCCTGTGTTGGTAGCCTTTTGTTTGATCATTGATGTAATCTAAATAAGGATATGTTTAATGTAGTAACACTTGTTGTCAGTTCTTGTCTCTTGCATTCACGAGTAGTTTTTAAATGGTAGACAGCTATACTTTGTTTCACCAGATTCTCATTCATAACTTTCATGCAGCAACCAAATGGTTTCCACGTGTTTGACATTGACCAAATCACAAGTGAGAGACGTGGAAAGCACAGACAATCATGGTCTAGGCTGAATGTTGCAGACGTGACTGCTTTTGAACTCATCAAGCGCAACCCAAATGCTAAATGCCTGTGCTGGAAAATTATAATTTGTTCACAGGTAGAAAGTTCAGATAGTAAGTTACCAGAGAGAAGTTTCACCCATCAAAGTGCAGTCAGGTGGTTGATTGCCAAAATTCTGGCAGCTGGAACTGAGCATCCCGATCTGATCTTTTCCACTCCGTGTCTGTCAATATGGAGAAAATGGGTCCCTTGTCAGTCTAATATGGACTTAATCTGCCACTTGTCTGTGATTGAGCATATAGGTTCAAATAATTCGAGCACGACAATAGAAGGTGCAAGTGCTGCTCTCTTCCTCTTGGCTGAAAGCATCCCTTTGGAGCCTCAAAAGATACAACTTCATCAACTCATAACATCATTCCCTGTCAGCTCCAGATTGCCACTTCTGATCTTAGTTGACTCACGGGCAAAACAGGGATCAGAAGACGCAACTCGTGAAATCATTAACAAGTTGGGCCTCCATGATATCGACCGATCAAGGGTGGGTAGCCTTTCGGTCATCTTCCTTGTAGAAGATAAGAATATGGAGTACTTGGATGAATTTTTCAGTGACCAGCGACTGAGGGAAGGGCTGCAGTGGCTGGCAAGCACGTCGCCACTTCATTCCCCTGTTCATTGTGTAGAAACACGCAAGCTTGTTCTTAATCATTTGAACTCTTTCTTGGAAAGGCTTGAAAAGAGCGGCTCTGAAGTGGGTCCCAACCAATGTATCATAGCACTCAATGAAGCCTTGGATCAGGCACTGGGGGAAGTTGCCGCTGCTGCCGATACAAATCCCTCTGGTTGGCCTTGCCCTGAGGTTTCTTTGCTCGATGAGCATTGTAAAGAACGCAGAATTGCAGATTTTTACTTGCCGAGTGTTGGGTGGAGTACCTCAGCTAGAATTGAGCCAATTTTGTCTGCTCTAGGAAAATGTAAGCTCCCACTTTTCAATGATGACATTTCGTGGTTGAGAAGAGGTTGTAGAGTAGTAAATGAGGTCGAGAGTCAGAGACTACAACTAGAAGCATGCTTGATCAGATACCTTACCCAGTCAAGTAATGTGATGGGGGATGCACTAGCCAGAAACGAGGTATCTTTATTGCTACAGAAACATGCTCGGCTCGAGCTTCAGGATTCAGCATACTACATAGCACCAAATTGGGTGATGATTTTCCGGAGGATAGTCAATTGGCAGTTGATGATTCTGCAGAGAGAGGAGCTCTCAGTCTGTTATGTTCTAGAACATGTTGCTCCTCAAACTTCAAGTTCTGAGAACACAATAGAAGAAGATTCACATGCTTTCTTGGGGTATCCATCCCTAGATGAAATGCTTGAAGTTGGCTGCGCCGATCTGTCTCATCTCCCATCGAGTTCTCAGCCACAAATTTCGGAGCCTACGACTGGATCACCCATCTACAGTACTCAGCCACAAATTTCAGAGCCTATGACTGGATCACCCATCTACAGTAGAAACCAAACTTGGGACATTGCACATGTCGACGACCTTCCAGCAGCAGGTAGAGCGAATATTCTTCATGATAATGAACCAGCTTTTGTAGATGACGGTGCATATAGGATCAGTACATTGAGAAGTAACAACGATACACCAGTGAATTTTGCCAAGGGCACTGATGGAAACGAAAAACTGGATAGGCTATTGCAGCAGTGTGATTTACTCCAGAACGTACTAGATGAAAAGCTGTCGGTGTATTTCTGATCGGCTGGCTTTGGTCATTGAGAAGTCTTGGCTGTCGTTGCTCTTTTTCTGTATCTTTTCACTGTTGACAGACGTTACTGTACAACCAAGCAAGTAAAGAGCAGCTCCCGTTGATGATATTGCACTGACTTAACCCCCTCCCGCCTTGTGCCGAAGTGTTGCACATGTTGAGCTGAGACCAAAACAATTGCCACCTTGTGGAAGATGGGAGCTGGGGCATGGATGTTCTGACTCTGCAGATGCATTAGTAAACGTAAATGCAATGCAGGGCGGGTTGAAATTCAACTTCGACAGCATCGAATAAGTTTTGTACTTCTGAAGTAAGCAAGTGGTTAAACCCAAGAACATCTTGTTGATTAATCATTAATGCGGCCCATTTGATTTAATTATACCATTGACGTGCGTAGTAGTGCGTTTCACCTTAATCTTGGTTTGAATCCTTCTCCTCTTCAATTTGTTGTTGCCCTGTGATTGTTTTGGCTGAATCAACTAACTCCTTTTAATAAACTGCCAAAGAGGAGGAAGCAATGCGGCAAGGGTCGCGACTTAATCCACCAGGTGCATTCTTAGTCTATGTTTGCCATCATTCGAGTCACCTGCGCAGGTTTATTAAACCGTTTCAAAATTTATCAACTTTTGTAACAACTTAACCACCCTTTCTTTTGACTGACCAAAAAAAAAAAAAAACCACCCTTTCTTTTGATAGCTTAATAACATTTTTGAGTTACCAATTTGCCTATATTTAGAAAGTCTAAAATAACCCTTTATTATCTTGTACAAATACTTAAACTTTGTACGTCTAAAATAACCTTTGATTTTTTTATTATAAAAGTCGGCATTAGTGATCAAAAAGAGCGAGTGGACTAGACTCTCACAATGGATAAAAGTTTGCTGAACCCATTATGGGTTTTGATCATTCCACACTAGAGCTCACATCGACAGGAAAATTTAGCACCTCGATGGAGGCCTTCTCCATGCAGGGATTATACCTTGTTTCACGGATTATTTGCCTATTCAAATGGTAAGTGAACTAGTTTTAGAACGAGACAGTTCGGTATGCATCTGGTATGGATATTAGAGCATCGAGAGGACATTCCCCAGTACGAGAGGATTGGGACAATTGCTCTTTATGATTTATGCATAACGTAAATTCCACAGCTTGCTAAATCAATCAACTAGTTATGTATCAAATATCAAAACTGGAATAAAATGATTCGCATATTCCATAATCAAAGAGAATTTTCTAACATTAATCCTCGACCTCCACCACATTCGCTTGCTTGAGTTTCCATCTTAAAACCAACGCGACTAAAGATTCCTGTCAACAGTCAACTAGATGGAATAGCAACCCAAGGGTGTAACCTCGCTTCTCATCCAACAGAACAAAAGCCAAAGCTCTGCCAAAGGGAGAAAGGCGATTGATTATAAACAGGTGGTTAGTTCCTCAGCAACCAGACAGTGCATTCTCAGTTCTCATCCCATCTCTTCTCCACGCGCAACATCACGTTAGACCCATCGCCAACACTTCTGTGTAGGGGAAGCTCTGGCCACAGTAAGGTCAGAGAACTTTTGGCTGTACTGCTACGCATAACATTTCTCACTGCCGTCACCTTACAATTCACAGCCCTATTTCGCCACAAGCTAACTAAAATCAGGCTTCTGTTCTTATTTCTCAACTACCTCTTTACATTTTGGACATGCAACCATGCAGGATTCAATCAGCAACGGATTTATTGGCAAAAGTCTGACATAGCCTTGGCCTTCCAGCTGCCACCAAATGAAGTTTCTAAATGCAGTCAAATCTCTTTTTGAGCCATCAGTTGGTTAACAATCCGCATGTCTCCTACGACCAAACAAGCACAATTTGGTCAAACGAGATGACATTGACATGTAGAAGTCAAGACCATTTTTAAGCGTCGAATGCCCACGTGCTCATAATTGAAAGCTGAGATGAAATATTTACCATGTCATTCTATCTCAGGATATGATGCATCTTGAAGGATGTCCTTTTACAAAAGCTACTGCAGAAAATAAGGGAAGATACTGTTAAGAGAAGCCCCAATATCATTCGGAGGGTGACATGGAGATAGTTTACTCACCGACTGTGGTGACCGTGATGGAGATGGAACAACAATTGCTGGACTTCGGTTGTTAGAAACAGTGCGCTGGTAAGTCTCAAAATCAGAAATCTCACTCCTCATCGATCTATACATTTCTGATGCAGTAGTAAAGGATGAGTTGGAGCTTCCTCTTCCCGTTCTTAAGGATGCCGTCCTTGCAGCATTGGCACCTGCCTAGAGCACAAGAAAGTTAGAAATCTATGAATTCGAATTATAGGACAAAATATGCAGCAGCAGGAAAAGAAAAACAAACTTAACATATGAAAAGTCATTGCTTTTCATTCTAGAATCAAGAATTCTCATGAAATGACAAATCCCATTACAAGCATCTTCCTAGATACATGAGCTATCACAACTGCAATAAAGGAAAATATGTGATGGTCATGAATCTAATCATGTGTGAAAGTAATGTTAATGATCTCTTGTTGCCCTAGATACTTCCCATAAAACCAGAAATAGACATTTTAACATTTAGGAATAATCAATTGACAAAAACAGTGAAAAACAACTAAAACAATCTGCCATAACTCAGCCAGATACCAAAAAAGAGGAGAAAAAGAATTTGTACATTGCCCAAGTCTTTAAAATGTACAATAATGATTGTTATATCATCTGTTCGGTTTTCATGCTCCAACCACCGTTTATATGATTCTCCAGCAATGGCAGCGCATGCATCTCTAGGATCAGGATAACTTGCCACCTGTATGGAGAAACATGAATAAAATAAGTTCAGTGGAATATGGAGATATAAGACGCAAAGTAATCCAATGGTCACTACATAACTAGAATATTCCCATGTGAGGAGCTCACACAACAATTTCAGATATTGCACAACTTAAGTTCTGAAAAACACATCATCTAGATGCTATGAGCAGTGCCTGCTAGGGGGCTGCTTACTTTGTATAAATTTCCATAAAATTAAAGTAGAATGCCTTAGCCTAATTAGTCATCTAGTTTCAACAGCAAAACATATCAAATGCAGAAGCAAATTATGCATGGGAGTGCTGGGTGACGGTGGAAAGAAGAGCTGGACAGTAAGATGTATCATGGTTTTGAGGAAGGCACAGACAACATGGAGAATTGCCTTATATAAACTGTTACATGAGAGAAGATGTTTAAATGGTAGATAAAAATAGTACAAGGCAAGAATATGAAAGTAGGTGTGTGGTCAAGATGGTCAAGGCATCCATGAAGATCTGATGGTCTAAAAGCTCGAATGGGACCTCCAGGAGATCACAATCGCAATATAAAAGAGAAAGAAATATCAAAAAGAAGAATAGCCCAGTGAGTGTCGATGAATTCTTGCTACTTCCTTTACTCAAAAAAATATTGTTGTTCGTAGAAATATGCCCTAGCAAAAGCAAAATGCTACATTCAGAGAATTGAAGGCATCAAGATACATGCAAGATTAGTAAACAATTGAGAAAACATAAAGATAGAGATGCAAAACAGATTCATCAGTTTCTTCTTACTGCATTTACCTCTTCCAATTACAAAAATCCTTGAGGAGTATGGTTCTGGTAGTCAACTTAAGTAGATCAAAAATAAAACCAGAAATAGCATCAAAGCACAAAGCAGAGGATGGCAAAGTTTTTTACAGTCACTGGATCATCCATTTTTCTAGTGCAGCAATATACACCCTTTCAGAGAATTATTCAACTTCGACTAGTTGGTGGTGAGGTGAGGAATGAAGACAGCAACAGATTGAGTATAATATATAGAAAGCCACAAGATGCATTGGATTGAAAACGGCTGCCAATCAACTAAGAATAGGATGAAAGCCTTACCATATTGACAACGGCTTGGCTAGAGAGAAACTCGAAAACTCCATCACTTGCAACAATGAAGAACACATGATCAGGTGTGAGCTGAACCATAGACACTTCAGGATCGGCAATCACACCAATTCTCTCAGCCGTACTATCTCCTATACTCCTCGTGAATGCTGTGCCAGGATACATTCCATTCTGAACCCACAGCCTCGGAGGATCGCTGCCTTCACTCTCTTCATCACCCCATGTCTGTATATCCGGATCCTTTATCCCTTCCACTTGATCTACGCTCAGAACCCTAGCTCCACAAAGCTTCACTCTCTCATACTCATCTCGCCTAAAGGGGGTTTGATCAGAGGACAAATCCTCAGCTATAATCCTGTTACCGACTTTATGTGCGATCACTGCCCTCGAATCACCCACATTTGCAACAAGAAGCTTATCCCCAACCACGAGAACTGTAATAGCCGTAGTACCACTCATCGTGTCGTCTATCTCGCTATCATGCAACTCATGATTTGTCCTTACAAACGCCGAACTGTATTCGTTAAAGGGATCATCCAACAGTCTAGGGTTATCTGCTAAGATATCCACCAATCTGTCCCTAACGAAATTGGAACACTGGGTACCAAGTTGACCATGCCCATCAAACACACCAAAGAAATGGAGATTTGGGTTACCTTGAACTTGGGTCCGAATGCAAAAGCTATCTTGGTTTTCCTTGTCAGGGGAATCGGGGTAGTAACCACGCTGCGTCAAAACAGAGTACTCCAAACGAAATTTGTGTGAAGGAACAGGCGCACACTCTATCGACCTCTCGGTGAGTACACGTTTTCCATGGACACTGAATTGACCCACCTCCTGAAACTCCCCTGAATCACAGGCCGAAGACTGTGAGGGGTGCCCACAACACTTCCCATGTGCACAACCCATGACGGAAGAAAGACCGACCCTTCAGGAAGGCCAAAAGCAAGAAGCTCCCAACAGCAGGACACCTGTTCGATAGAAGTTCCCGAAAGAACGGAGCACAAAGCTTCGGATTCAGAGTCGCCTTTCCCCGCAATTCCTCCACGAAATCGGAAGATGGGTACTCGCAGGAACAAACTTCGAAGCTCCCCACGTGGTCATGTCGCGGGGGCGGCGATACCCAGGACCGGAAATTTGGAAATGCGGCCCACAAACCCTCGAAAAGAAGACAGCTACGCCAGCTTCCGCGAAAGGCGTAGCCTTTCTCGAAGGGTTCCCGAGAAACGACCCCAAGATCGACCCGGAACACCCACCAACTCTAACAAGCTAAGGAATTCTACCACCTCCGAAAACACAACAAAAGCCGACGAATCCGATCCCAAGAACGAAGAGAGAGAGAGAGAGAGAGAGAGAGAGAGAGAGAGAGGGGAGGGAAAAAGCGAGGAACTTTTGCGGGCTGAACAGAGGGAGACACCAACGAGAAGGTGAGTTCGGCTGGTGGGTAAGCGGGATTACCGAGGGAGCTGTAGTGGGTGCTGGGGCGCAAGATTCACGGCTCTAGAAGGAGCGGAGCAGGACAGGCTGAAGAAGAGAGGGAGTTACAAAAAGGCAAAAAGGGAGGAACTTGAGGACGAAATTCGAAAGGGAAACGGAAGCGGAGTAAAGGGATTGAATGCGAATTTATGGGCGTGGAAATGGACGAGGAAACGACTCGATCCGAACTGGCGAGCGAGAGAAAGAGAGAGAGAGAGAGAGAGAGAGGAAAGAGGAGAGAGAGAAGGAGGGATGCTGCGCGTTGCGTGCTTGAGTGGGTCTGCGTTGTCCTCCTGCTGCTGCTGCTGGTGCTGCTGCTACCCCCAGAGCCCATGTCCCAAGAACCCACGCCCGCACATGAAAAATTTAAAAAGTATAGAGAGAGAGAGAGAGAGGGAGAGAGGAGAAAAAAAAAATGGAGTTTTTGTTTTTTTGTTTTTCTTGATTTCTTGGTGTTGTGTTTGGCTTCTCTGTCTCATTTTCAAATTTCAGTTGCCTGACTTTTCTCTGTCTTCTTCCTCTCTCTTTACAATGTTCAAGATTTCTTACTTCGACGAAAGTTCCATCTATGACTTGTTGAGCAGCTAATGAGGAATTTTTAGGATTAAAGTTGCAAGGTATTGAATGATCCTGTGAAGGGGTGTATTTTTGCATTTTGAAAATTGAAATTTTCGCTATGAAAAATTTTAACTTGATCAAATATCCCCGACTCCTAATTACAATTTTTGACAAGACCTTTGTGGTTATCTCATGCGATGACACTTATTCGAATCGGTTCTCATGCACTAAATCAAATTATTATTCATGGTCAGATAGAAATAGATTATTTGCATCAATTTTAAGAAAGTATAAATGAACTCAAGAGGATGTAAAGTCTTTGTCATTTTCACCGCTTTGATATTCATTTTAAGATTTTGCCGGCATGATTATCACTAAATGAATCGAGTATCCTTGATTTTTTAAGTATGTCAATAAAACTTTAAAATGGCTTGAATTCTTTAAAGTATGATATATGGAAGAACTTGATTTGCATCTAATGTCATGTTAACATATCGCATTGCTATGCCATTGCGTAATATATTTTCTCTAAAGAATGGATTATATGAATACGTAGCTTATAATCAGATACTAAAATGTCGAATCTACCCTTCCAATGAAGGTAGGACTGCATCATTTTGGAGAGATCAAATCGATGGAATTATGCAAACTCGCATCCTTTCCTAATAAGGTACTTTATTATAAATTTGGATCGGGTAAGAGTCATGGTCATCTCTCCAATCATAAAAGCCAAGATGGCCACCTGTGGAGAAGATCAATCTTGATTTGATAGGGTTATAGTCCCAGACATGTCAATCAGTGCAAGTGCAATGGAAGTACGGACAAAAGCTTCTTTCAAAAGAAAAAAAATTCTTCAAAATCCTTTTATGATTTATATATTGGTTAGGCATCTCCAATGATCAACATAGGGCTTTGTAAAAGAGCAACTCCGAAATTTAATTTGAGACTGGCCAGGAACTTATTCGACGTTTGGCAACATCTTCCGAGCCGAATAATTCCAAATATATGCTATGCATACAAGAAATTTGGGAAGGGGAACTAGATTGGATTAAAAAAAAATTTACAATAATTTATCAAGAGCAACATATCAATAGCCAATCATTGTCACTTCTGACTATCATATGGTCATCGTTGCATCCTCGACTCTTAGTTGATTATCATTATCAACTAGCCAATTATGTTTCGACGATTAAAAGTGAAAATGAGAAATTATATATCACAAAGCTATTATCATCGAAAACCTCAAACTCCTAACGAGTGCACTAGGTCTTGGCATTCACAATAGAGGCATCCACTATTCTTACTTGCTACCTAGCATTGTCCACGATGGATCTCTGTCCATCTCCTCTCAGCCCTTCACTACCTCTAGTTCGTCAGCTTTGATGTCAAGTGGTGCTCGAGCTTCGTGTTCAACATCTGCCAACTCGTTGTCATCCTTTACCTCTTCATCGGCCGCTATTGCCTTGTCTACTAGATTGATCGTGCTCACCACCTACCCTAGTCACTTCGTGACGCCCTCGGCAACCTGAGGCTTATCTCTGTTGGTGTTTAGATTGTCTCGGATGTGGTGAAGCTAACCAAGGACTACAGCCTAGAGGTGAAAATGGTGGTTGATCTATGCTAGTGGCAAAGGGAGATAGAACCGAGGGTAGCTAAAGAGAACGAGTTTGAAGACGCACGTGAGGGAGCTCAAGGGGCCAATATTTGGAGATTTAACGGGAGATTAGGTTAGGCTTGTGGGATTTTCATATCCCAATTTGAATTCGAACGACCAAACGTAACCTTACGTATTTGTTAGGTTGCAGTTAAGGAAAATTGCAATATTGCAAAATTGAGTTGGCAAACTTTAAATCGGACAACCGAAAGCACGCACAAATTTGATGATTGACATGAAATTGCTTGAATCCATTGACTGACAAAAGCAAAGGTAAATTTCCTATGCACAAGGTCAAAGGAGGATAGGATTGGCTAAGTCCCTTATGGTGTTAAATTACTAGTGTGTAATTGCCTATGTAACTTTCGCATATAAAGTCGTGATATAGTAAGCTGAATCACAGAAACATAGCAATATACTTCTCATATATTAGTAAAAGTTCCATTTTCGCATATTGCATAAAAGTTAGGTCGCAAAATAAAATATTTAGTCAACATGTATCTTGAACCACAACCAAAAGGACTTAAAAATAAAAAGCTTTATCTTTACAATACAAGAAACCTAGCTTTATCAGTGCCTACAGCGACCGAAATGCTTATATTCTTTCCCCTTCGCCCTTCCTTTTTTTCTTTATTCGTTCTTCTTTTGTCCATTTTGACTTTCACTTTTCGCACATGAATCATTTCCAAATACATGCATGCATCCACACGCGTGCGGGTGAACAGTTCTCGCGCGATGGAATCAGTGAGTTTCCGTGTAAAGAACACGTTCATTACTTGCTACCTAAACGATCATCAGCTAAAAGGCTGCAAGCCAGCGAACGCCTCATCGGCCAGCTCTCACCTGTTCTTCTCCACTTCCCCGGGGGGACAACAACGACTGCTAACGAGCAGTCTCGTCTCCAGGGAAATTCCATTCGCGAGCTTTTTCTCTCCACAGTTTGCAGAGACGGGAGCGACCCACTTAAGGAAGACGAAAAGGAAAGGTGGTCCACATGCCTGCCTACACGCACTGCTTTGCACTCCTCATCATTCCGATCTTTTCGAGTCGGATAGTTCCCCCCGGAAGCTAAAAGTCTGATGCGCTGTTCTTGGATTTTTGTCACTGCCCACTTGGAAGACAGGTTGGCTGCAACTTTTAGCTTGTCTGCCCTCGGGGTTGGAAGCTTTTCATTAACGTGGAATTATACATAGAAGTATGTAGACACCCCACGTTTGCTTCAGAAGTCTTGCGTGAGGCTGTTTCGAGAGAGAGAGAGAGAGAGAGAGAGAGATTCCAAAGAAGGATGAAAAAGAATGGGGAAAACTTGTCCAAAAAGTTTAATTTGATTAATTTAGTCATAATTTTTTTGACAATTTACTAATTTAGTCTTAAACATTTCAATTATGCTAATATAAACAAATTTTTTTTAATGATTTGTTAATTTATTTCTAAACTTTTTGACAAGTAGTCAATTTATTTATTTTTTAATTAATTTTGATGAGAAATTGTTAATATAGACACTAATCACCTATTAGCCATCCTACATGAAGTGGCTGGCTTGGCTCGGACAAATTTGCATATTTTCCCATATTTTCCTCTCTTTTTTCTTTCTCTTTGGCTTGTGATCAATACTCAACCATTGCTAGCGACTAGCCACAAACAAGGGTCACCCTTGCTTGTGGCCGAAGAGGCCTTCAATCCCCCTATTGGCCCTCGCCCAAGCCACAAGGTTTGGGCCTTGCCTGTAGTTAGTCGCCAACCATGGTGAGTAAGAAAAGGAAAAAAAAAAAGAAAGGAAATTTTTTATTAAAAAAAAAAACGCAAAACTTGTTTACTTTTATCGTCGGCCACGTCATGTAAGATAGTTGGCGGTTAGACGATATCCATATCATGAATTTTCAGTCAAAATTAGCCGGAATGATAAATAGGCAAGTCATCAAAAAATTTGTAATTAAATTGATACGATTAAAATGTATATGACTAAATGAGTTACTGTACAATAAGTTTATGATTATTTGGACAATTATCCTAAAAGAACTACTTTTAGATAGGCTTTTTTTTTTTTTTTTAATAACAGAAGTCTTGTTTCACATGAGCAAAGTGCCCCCCACGATTCTCTATCTCTTAACTTTTCTTCTTTTTTAAGCTTTTTGTGGTCATGATGTATCTCTAACTTGAAAACCCCTGATATAAATGCTTTCCCATCTCTCTTTTTCTTTCCCTCCTTGCCAGAAAAGCCTAGACATGTTTCTATTCATTCTATAATCCAACTTGCCATTTGGATCTGAGTAGATTTTTAAAAGGCTCAAGGGGAAGAAACATGAGGGAAGAACTCTTGGGAGAAGTGTATATACAAAAATCACTCTTTTGATCCATCTTACAATTTGAACCTAAATGAGCTGATGTGATCTCAAAAGAGTGTATTCGTATCGTGATATTTCGTGGTGGATTTCCGCTTGTTGCAACTCCTCTCTCCTTGTGTAGGAATTGGAGTTCTGTATGGTAACTCCGAATCATATACTTTCGAGAGAGCTACTTGAAGAATCTTTTGAGGTGGTTGTGAGGATAAATTTCACTATAATTGCCACAGATCCTTGGCTAATCTTGATGCTAAATGTGTCTTCAGAAAATGCCATTTTACCACAAACGATCCTTTTCACTAGCTAGTATGCTAGCATTTCGAAAGTCTAATCCGATTGGCCTCATCTGTCGACCGTCAGAAAAAAAGAAAAAGAAAAGAAAACTGTCAATCGCACACCACTTACAAATCCGCCGCTCTACTCGGCATGATTATAAAAACATGTACTTTAGTTACATAATGCCCTAAATTCAAATATGAGCATGCGTGCGGACAACAGTTCAAAGATTAACTTATGTTTCCAAATTCTTTACTTGAGATAGATTCATTCCATAATTTATTTTTCCATTTTTGAAGCTCGACCCGCAAGGGGGGAAAAGGAGAAAGAAAAGTGGAATCAAAGGACCTTGATCATGTGTTATTGACACACATATATTACACGATGACTATACATGAAATTAATAAAGTTTCGTCAAATTCTGCCAGCCTCAATCTAATTTTTCTGACATGCATGTTAATATTAGGATGTAGACATACAATATATTGCAAAAATAGATTGACAAACTATTGAATAAAATTGAAAGAGGTACAATGGTGCGCAATCATTCACTTTGTGATTGATTGGTTCATACTTGATTTGACATCTTTAAAAATCCATTTTTTCTATAAAATCTTTAAGAAGTCATTGTTAGATGTGGGTCAAGCTGGGTCGCTAAAAAAACGATCATACCTTTGAGTTGACCGAATACCTACCGACCTTAATATATATATAAGTTTCACTTGGGAGGATTGCATTTCGATGCAAATCTCCTAACTTTTTATCTAAAGCATTATTTATAGATCTAAAGTTGACTATTTGTGTCATTTTCACGAGTGATTACATTGGATTCTCCTAACATGGATCCTAATTGAAGAAACAAATGGGACTTACATGAAGCTGTATGGTCTCCAATATTGTACTCGGTATGCTTAGGTGTAGACAGGGATGGGATTTACTTGAGAGTCAGGAAAAACGGTGTTGGGTGTAACTTTTGTGTTGGCAGGGTTCCCCACAAACCATCCATCTCTTGTCAAACAATTGAATAGTAGGTCGTCCTTCATCTGAGCATTCATTTTCATTTTCATTTTCATTTTCATTTTCGTTCAGTCTTGCATTTATTTATATGTCATTACAGGACTCGACAATCGGAAAAGAGCAGAAACTTTATTTCCTTCTGACAAATACCATAACACGCAAGACAAAATCTAGAGAAGACACAAGTTATCTCATGGACCACCACTAAATAGTCTTATCAAAGTGAAAATTGAAATAAGTCCTCCTCATGTGATTTCCACGACATCCGGATTCGAAATTCGAGATGATAAAGGGGGTCGATACCGCCGGCCAAAGAAGCTTCACGGTTCCCGCTATTGAATAACTCATTTTGGTCGAGTCTCCTATAACCCACTCGATCGAATTTCTTATGAGCTTTACGTGAATCTCACACGGTATAACTCTCACCATGGTGTCAAAGATTGTCTTGACGTATTTGTTTTCATGTTTCTCAGCTAATTAATGTTGCGATATAGGCTCAAATTTTTGCACACACCAAAGCTTTTCCTTGGCAAATCGATGTCCGCAGAGTCGATATATGAAGATCTCTTTTATCAGACCACATGTAATATGGACAAAAGCCGCAGAATCAGAGTCCACTGAGGCAAGAGGTCAGTGATCTACCTCTGTAACCTGAACATTGTTTAATCAAAAGCATGCCATGGATTGATTTTAAAGTCAAATCTCCATTTGTTTATCTCTGATCTGTACGGGTTGGGTTCCATTGGCAGATTCAAAACAGATGGCTTGGAGATGGTTTGCAGCTGGACTCGGAAGGTTCCAATTGAAATTCCTCAGGCCATGACAGTAAGGGTAATTCACTAGAGAAAAGAATAGGACAAGGGCATCGCTTAATTGTAGAATTACATCCTCGATTCAAAGCCCAGTACATATGCTTGGTCTGACCTGAACTCTTAGGACAATTGGGCTAAACCTGAATGGGCTTTGATAGTAGAGGAGTGACCCTCCAAATCCAGTTGCCCAATGAAACAAATCAATTACCAAGATTAAAGACTAGACGTGTCCATAGACCCATCAAATGGATGGGTCGAATTGGTTTAAGGTCAGATTGAAAATAGCTCAATCCAAGTTGATTTATTTTTATGCAGTACATATCTAGGCCCAAATACGCCTGACTCATATTGTTAAAATATTTTTATATTCAACTCAATTCGGGAAATCCCATACCCAAATTGAGGTAAGAGCATGGAGTGAGCGAGCGCAAAATTCGGTGAGGGCAAAAGAGAGACATCGAGGTGGGTTTGGTCCAAATAAGATATGAACCCAGTTAATATCCCATCCTAAACTCATTTAACTAACTCATATAATATCTTAGCCCATCAAATATAGGTTAATTTTGATAGGTCTACATGTCGACATCTCAATCCTGTTTGTGTAGGATATTCTTCTTTACATTGCCAACGTACTGAATAGAATTCTTTGTTTGAATCAAAGGAGGAAAGAAGTTCGGCAGAGCATGAGATGAATACCGGCATTGCTAGTTGTTTGTAAATCATTGACTGTGTTGACATGAGATCATTAACTTAGGAATGCCGAGAACGTATAGAATAGGTTTTGGCTCGGATTCGGTGAGGGCGCTCGGAGGGGATGCACGGTGAGCTAGGGCGAGAAGGGGACTCACATGGGTCGAGATCGAACGTGAAAATCATCTCCCCAAATACGTATTCGGGTTTGATGGCTCGAACTCAAAACTTATAGATTTGAGAATGGCTAATGGGCTCCAAACGCAAGATAAAATATGTACCAAAACCAAAAGGTGCGGACATCGTAAGTAATCCATGCCACAAGAAAATCAATTATATGATGGAACAAGATAACGCTGTCAACACTTTTATCTAGTTTGTCTTGGGAGTGATTAGGAGGAGTGGGAATGAGAAGATAAAAAGAAAGAGGGACGAAGCTACACGAGAAACAAAAACCGGTTGATCTCATAAAGAGCAAGAAAAAGGTTGATGCAAAGCCCAACATCAATGCCATTCCCCACTTATCACTAAACCTCAAAACACTCAGGCGTGACAAACCAAAACTTTAGCATAAAATTGGGGGGTGCATAATCATGACGAGGCCACCCCCTCCTCTCACAACTTTTGCACATCAATCCTTCTCTTTCTGGCTCCCTATGTCTCATGTTCTTGTATCTAACGCAAGTCAAATCCACATATATGTTTGCTCAACCCATCCCACCTTTCCCCCACCTAGAAATTCTTTCTTGTCCTTCTTCTAAATTCCTAATATCATGTCCTACACAACCTTTCTTTTTTTTCTTTTTTTTTATCCATTTATACCGACCGTTCTGTCGCTATCGTCACACGCGTCTGGCTGTGAACGACTGGAAGACGACCGTTCCGGCTTCCGGGAACTGATCCGTCGCGCAGCTCCGACCCTTCAACCCTAGTGGCTCGAGCGCATTTGCGACTCTCGTCCACACCTGGCTGCTCGCGCTCGTCACCGACACCGACATGGCCCCCGGCCGGAACACCCACGCCACCTTTCTCAGCATCCTCGCAATGTCGTCGCCGTCGTCGTATACGGATCCCACGCACTCGTAACTCGCGTAGCTGAATCCCTCTTCCGGCGTCACGTGTATCGTCGAGTACCGGTCGCCGTCGATCCCGTTCATCGAGTACCCACACGGGTCGAAAGCGAAATCGCAGATGAGCGCCCCGGGATTGATCTCCCCTATGCCGGTGAGGGCGGTCATTTCTTTCCCGGCCGAGTCGCCAGTCTTCCCGTCACCCGGCCGCATGAAGAACTTCTGCGCCCGCCCTCGGTCGAACTCGGTCATGCACATCTCGACGGTGTAGAAATCCTCCGGCGCCGGCCCCTTGTCCGTGACGAGATCCGGATCACACGCCGTGAACACGTGCCAGGAATGGGAGGCCGCCATGTGGGCGCGCATGATGGACGCCTTCCTAGAGCAAACGTTAGTGGGCAAGCAACCTTCCAGGTAGGCCACCTCTTCCGGAAAGCTAGTGTGGGGAAAAGGCTGGGCGAGAGGGAAAATGAAGCTGCCCCTGGTGTACCTACACAGGCACAGCGTGAGGCCCAGGTCACGGGCATGGGCCACCAGGGGGCGGACCGATTTGAGCAGCTGCGTGGTCCCGCAGGTCTTGATCACGATCTTGGTCGGGTACACGAAGAGGCTCGACTCCGACAGCACGTAGGCGTCCAAGTGGGCATTCCCGACGGCCGACACGACGGTGCACTGGACCTCATGCAGGACCCGCTCCAGCGACTCGAAGTCGATCCGCCGCAGGCCCATCCGGACCGCCGCAGGCTCGTCGCCGGAGAAATGGAGCTCCAGTCGTTTCTCGAAGCCCTCGAAACCGGAAGCGGCCATTGATGATGCTGGTAAAGATGTGAGGAAGAAGGGTCGAGAGACTTTGGGTGGTGGTGGTGCGATAAAGGATGGGGACTGTGACTATAGTGATGTGGAAGGAGTGGAGTGTATATATAGTGGGGAGAGAGAGAGAGAGAGAGAGAGAGAGAGGAGCAAGTGAAGAGAGGGCATGCGGGTGTGAGGCAACCAGGAACAATGATTGCCATTAGCATTATGAAGCGATTAAGATGATGTCTGTGTTTTCCCTTTCTCTTTCAAAGTCTTGCATCAGATACATATCTTGGTAGAGGACACGATATGCATACTTTTTAATGAAATAATTCCATAGAAATTAATTGCTAAAGCGTAAAGAAATTCGCACTTTTCTTTGTTGGAATCTATTTGGAGAAAGAAGGGGAAGGAGCAAAATCTTGTATTAGAACCCTCTTCTGCCTTTTTCCCTCCTCCTCTTTTCGTGTCTTTTGGCTGAAGTGTTAGTTCTCTGTGCGTACATAATAATGGTGCTGGGTGATCATTTAGGGGCAAAGGAAGATCCACAGGACAGAAACTAGTCATCTTCGTGCCCGTCGAACGTGAATTTCTGGTCTCTATTTCGTGTCTCGGCAAGATCAGGAAACCATCAATTCGCAATGAGCACCGTGGAAGCTCCAAGAAAAGGGTTCATCACAAGGGGGAAAAGAATAACCAAGCAACGCATGTCAAGACATTTCCAATCCGAGCAAGTGTTCGGATCCGTTGTGTTTATTTTTCCGATAATCCACGGGCACTGGCGTAGGGACTCAGATACCTGAAAATTTATAAAACACCTCCAAGCCCCACGAACGGTCAAGTCCAGGCTTGGATTGTACAGGTTTTCTTGATCTAGAGCAATGCGCGCGCAATTGATGGGATTCAAACATGTGACCTCCAGCTCTCAAGCTATAAATCCTTCCCTCCACCCAACCAATCGCGCCAATTCAAGGGATTCAACATTCACTAAAAATGTGCTGATATTGCATCAGTGCTAATGTAACGCTTACATGAAATACTTGCTTGTCTCTCAAAAAAAGGCATATGTTTAGAGAAAAATCCAACGACAACCGGAAAATAGAGCTGTCGAACATGCAAGCACAATTATGGGCTACATGTCCCTAAGAACGCAAACAACATTCATGGCAAGAATAATTTCGCCCCGATCCTAACTGAACTGTCTTCCATCTTGTCGAAGGTGCTGTCGACTGGCGAGGCTCACCAAAGGAGACACGCCCACACAAACAGACTAAAGATAGGCGGGAGTTACACTCAGCTCGGCCACTCAATCATCTAATCCTCGAACTAACCTTGATTATTTAGCATGATTAATTGCAAAAGTTTCATGTTAATGGACAACATTGAGAACTATTCTCAAAATATGTAATTCTGTAGTCATCCCCTCCTAGAATTACATCCATATGTTAATGCGCTTTTACTTGACAATGCCTGCTGATGATCAGCTGATGATCTGCTGTTGAGATGATAAAACCCTAGTATTTGCATTTCTTTATAACGGCCACGGAAGTCTAGCTGATTAAAGCGTGCGAAAGGCAGGACGAGAGCAATCACAATAGAGATTATATTTGACATGCAAATGCCATTTTCCCCCCCAAGAACTTTGAAGTTGTGTAGTAAGTGGACTCTATACCTAGTGCGTGACTTAACATTTTTCCTCTCGCGTGTAATCTCAAGCGTATAAGATGTTTACGTAGGCATATATTGAACAGATGCATCTGAAGCATGAACAGAAGAATGGTAAATAACAAGTAGGGTAAGAATTACTAGGAATTGAAAGGTTTATAATTTGAGTTTCGGAGTGTTATAAGTCGTATTTGGTATAGATAAACTATTCCTTTTACTAAAAAAGAAACCAAGTTATTAGCCTACAGCCCATGCCATATTTGTTATGAAAAAAGATAGTGGGAGATAAGAGTATGCGATAAAGAACTATTATAATCTCCATGTATCTCCTAATAAAAGAATATAAGGATATTGAGAATCTCCTAATCATAACTAACAGTGGAGATAAATTACAGATCCGGCCGACATGTTGAACTTTGACTGCACAGTCATTTTTCTATTTTAACCTTGATAAGCTAGAAGCTTGTTTAGGACAGAGCATGGGCGGATGTATCATGAGAAAAGCAAAGAACCCATTGCGTCAAATGAAAACAACAGGTCGAGAGTTGGGACAACCTTGTCCTTGTTCATTAAGAAAGGATGGACGACGTGCCCAAATATCATCACTGTTTCTGGTGGAAATAAAATAATTGCTTTTTTTTTTTTCCAGGGGAAAAGAGAAATGAAGAAAATCATGCGTGGCAGATAGATAATGAGGATTTTTTCCCAAATTAGGGAGGGCATCCATCAGATCACAAGGTTAAAAAGCACATCCACATGATTTTGATTCTCCATGCAAGATGTACAAGAGGGAGGCACAATCATCATCATAACATCCCATTCGTTTTAATAGATAGTCCCTCCTTGAACCATCGATACTCATTTACCATTGAAAATACTCTTAAGCAATGCTGTCCTTTAACTTACTTACTTTTGTGTTGTATTATTGAGTAATGTGACGTGACCAATTGGGTTAAAGGCAAATCATCTGCACTAAAAATAAGAGATTCCAGAAAAATCAAGGCTTATCACGATTTTAAGAGATTGCGGTGGCGAACAAATTTCACCAAGAAACCCTAATGGGAGGCAAAGTTTTATTCGCCTCACCAACTTAACCCCAGCCCTCTAAGTTCACATGTGTAAGTCTTCCTTTGCTATCAATTAGATTTCACTAAGCTTACTTTCAATTGGTCCTTCTTTCTTTGTGAGGATTATAGGCATAGTTAGACCAAACAAAAGCACCCTCTTTACTCCAAAAAGAATTTGCTCTTCCACCCTAGCATGATCCTAGCATGATGGACTTCAAGAAATTAATCCCACTGGCAAAAGAGAAAAGGTGAGAAAGAGAAGACTCCATAGATGGTAAGAGTCACAGCCCAGGGCTTGCGTGGCGACAAAAGAAGGAGAGATGAGAAAAGGAAGTGAGAGAGGGTAATGTAATGATGAAAAAATTTTGAGTTCAGAATCAGATTTTGCAATTTTAAGGCATGGAATGATTTAGGAGTGACTGCTTCAACCGAATCAAAGAAAAGTAAGGGGAAAAAAAATCCTTTAAATATGTATTAAAATGGTGGCTGTTGTTGGCACCACCGCATGATGACCACATACCCACATCTCTCTGCTCGCACGCGCATCCACCAAACACCAAAGCTTACATGTCTCACACGCAATACACACACATCTCATTATCCGTCTATACTTATGCATAGTTTGGTGTCCAAAGAATATGTACTATTCTTGAATTGCTCTTTCAAAACAAGAGAAAAATGAAAGAATCACATAAAGGTCTTGATGGGTATTACTTAATGATAATGTATATGAATATCGAGAGATAATATGATGAGTATTACGATATTTTCTACCTACCCATTCATGTCAATTTCAGGTATAGATATCTTTTTATTTAAAGGTCATTTGAGCTTTTTTAAAGAATTATAGCATGAGTTACTTTAGCATCATAACACCTGATATTTGAATAGGATGTGCTTTTTAGCATTTGAAAATAAATATGGTGATTCAAATATTCTTTTGTAGAGGACAAACTCATGTTGGCTTTGGTGAAGGAGTCAAGGGCAGAATATATTGGAAAAATCGATGACCCTAATCTTGATTTGGTCCCCCAAAAAGTCGCCTTTTTAACTTAAGCCTCTCTCAGCTCACTCCTCCCAACAAGGATCATGGAGAGGCCAAAGGGAGAAAGAAGAGAGAGAGAGCTTATGATTGGACCCACTGATGTGTCTCCGACATCCACAATGTCAAGGCCCCACACAACTACGTACATCATCTTGAGAATGTGCCCCAACCCCATGGCACATGTGGTCCATTTCTTGATCTAGGGCTTGAGTGATTCTCGGACACGAAGGCCCCACAAGAATTTTCTTGCTTGAGAAAATATTTGCATTCTTTCGCTTGTAGAACCAAATGCGCTTTTGTAAAATCGTATTTTGTGCATCTGATTTACGACGTGATGGTGACATATGTAGAAATAGGCCGATAAAAAAATGCGATTCTTCATAATTAGGAAGTAAAGTGGGTTGGTATACATAAAATGCGAATAAGGTGGTCCGTTGATAATTAAACTATATATTTTTTTTTTCAGGGTCATGTTCTTTAGCCGCCGTACAAGCTTTGCATGCGCACAGGTTGCCCACATGTGGCAAACCTCTAAATCTAATGGGTTGTTTTTGGAGCACTAGTTGAGCAGTATTAACCTTAGTGCTACTGTGCCACGCGCACCATATCTTGCTTGGAATTTCGTTGGAGCCCACCATTTTTTGCCCCTTTATTAATCTTTTCTGGATGGGGGAAATTGTGACCACGACAGCTAGTGCTCTGGTGAAAAGTCTTTAGATGTACCTACATGAAACATCCCTCTGGAAACTTCATTTTTGATCTTTTTGCAATGATCAAGGTCAACCCCACATGCTTCTGTTGGCTTGGAATGAGATGATTTTCAGTCTAAGATCGATCTGTGGATGACAAATTGTAGCATGAGGCCGAACTACATAATTTCTTCGATTCGCTGTTGTATGTGTTGATAGATAAGACATCTCATTATAAATCTCTTAGGCAAGTGATTTACTAAGTACTGTAGTTCATGTTATTATGACGACTCCCAGAGTGTACACCCCACACAAATCAAAATAAAAATTCAGTATAGTACTGATATCGAGGTAATGTTTCCGGATTGAAGAAGTAAGCTAGGGTTGATACAGACTCCACCCATTAGTGCAAACATGACATAATTGCCTCGCAAGTTTTGATTCATAAAGGTCATGGTCCCCTTCCTATAGAGTTGTTGTTAACGCCACACATCTAATTACATCTAAAGTTTTAATTTAAAAGAAAACAGATAAGGGTTATCTTATCCAACTCCCGAAGCCTACACATCAACATTGACGCTTTTTGTTTTTTGTATTTTTTTTTTTTTCGCTGGATAAAACTTCATTCTTTTACATGAGAAATATTAACCCGGATTCGAATTATATGATCTCTAATTGGACATATTTTGACCAATAAACTGTGCAAAACATTATATTGTATTTAAGTTAATTCAATTTGATTATCAAAATCACCATTTCATGTCGGGCCTTTTTCCTTCCACCATCGACTTGGATCGACAACATCCTATGTAAGAAAAAAAAGGAGGAAAAAAATCAGACAGAGGACAGTGACCAAATCATGGATATTCTCTCGAGCCCCGGGACAGTGAAGGAGAAGATCAATCTCGATTGGACTAATCTCAATTATATCAAAAAATAAAAAACTGCATGGGCATGCCATGCATATCATTCCTCTCGTGCTCGCATTTTCGACATATAAAAACCCTCTGAAAAAAAATATTGCACTCTGCCTTCTCGATGGGAGTATCAGAGAATCTTGATTGATTGTTCTCTCAGGCAGGCCTTTGATTCTGCTCTGTAGCTTCCTCAACCTCTCTCTCTCTCTCTCTCTCTCTCTCTCTCTCTCTCTCTCTAGAGCTTGTAAAGCTTCATGATGCCTTTTTTCCCTCTCGTACAATGCAAGTATCTTCCTTGTCTTCTCTCGCCATGATAAAGTTCGGTTCTCACTTTAGCTATCTGATTGACACCAGTAACTCGATCTGGTTGCTTTCGAAAGAGCTTCGTTCGGGTTCAACCAAATTCCTACATTCACATACCGACCTGCCACTTATATATACCTAGAGGCCCTTTGTCTTGCGGCGGACCGTCTAGTGCACACTGAACGCACTCGAGCCATCATATCTAGTCGATTCCCAATCTAATCCAGTTAAGAATTAAACATGTACTGTGCACCCAATTTGCATCTCTTGCAGAAGTATTGACTCGACAGGTCGAGATGCATGCACATCTTAACTCATATTTTCTTATAGCTTATGTTTGTGTCCACAACAGGAAATAATTGGCTATTGTAGCTTATTTTTCATTGTATATGTCGGCAATTTGACTATTGAAAGTGGTATGAATTATGCTTCTTTTGCTAGCTGACTCACCTCTCACTTATTATAAACAACTATGGCATTTTCACCAACTTAGTTCTCCAAGTTGTTGAAAAGCTCCCATCATTTCTCTTAGTCCCATCAATATGTTCATAGAATCAAGTGGCCTATCGAAGGAATAAGAGCATTGCAATTGCTTCATTGCTAGGAATTAGGCATTCTAAAGATAAAGCTCCAAATGATCATGTGCATTGCACATGTTAAACCTAGGAGTGACATGAAGATGAGCATGCTTACTCTTAGTTCTCTTCGCCATCCTCAATTATGGGAGTTGGTGGATTCTTTTTCTCAAAAACTTGATATCGAAATTGGGCTTAAAAAAAAAAAAAGAACCCAATGACAAATTTCTTTCTCTAAGGGGATTACGATAAAAATAGCCTATCAATTATGATTTAGTGTGTAATGTAGTTTTTGAACTTTTCATATATGTTGAATCTAGTCCATGAACTACATAAAAATGTGTAATGTTGTCTTTGAATATAAAGTAGTTGAATGACAACATTAAACATTTAAATAATTTAAAAATTCAAGAGCAAAATTGCACATTTGATTAAAGTTTATGGACCACATTGAAAAAAACTAAAATTTTATATAAATATGTTGCACATTGGACCAAAGTTTAAGGATTATTTGTATTATTATCCATTTTTAAAGATATTGAAACTAGGGTTTGTGATGTAGAACAATATGCAAATGCCTTTATGGAAACATTGGAGCATCATAAGAGCGGGCAGTCCCACAAATCAAAGAGGATTGCGTGATCTTCAAGATTGCAAATGAGTTACAATATTTGATTCGCGCATTTCTCTTTATTTATTATTAGATTTTAGATATTCTGGTTTATCAATATCATTTCTTTAATTTGTTATTAGATTTGAGATTGCCTAGTTTATCAATATCTTTTCAATTGTGTTACTAGATTTCAGTTATTTTGTTATTTTCTAGATGTCAACCTTCTTATAAATACGCGCCAAAGATATTGTAATCCGCACTTCCTTATTCAAAGAAACACCATCTTTTGGAATTCTTTTCAAACATCGCTTTCTTTGCGTCATTTGGTATTAGAGCAGGTTTCTCCTGTGACGATGGCTAAAAACGTTAATGACAATCTCCCCGTAGCTGAAGGCCGTAGAAACGGGCCTATTACACGAGATGAGTTCAACCAATTTGCGGAGCAAACTGAACGGAGGTTTCAAGAATTACTTGTCACCATTCGGCGTTTTTCTACCAACCCCATACCTGGTAATCTTCTGGTTGAACATGCTCAGGTAGCTCAAGATCCGGAAGCAGCTATGGAATGTGGGGCAAATCCCCAACAGGGGCAACAAGCTTATGTCGAGGACTCTAAAGGAGAAAAAGAGTTCCTGGATCGGCTTGTTCATGGAGGCCACCGGAACCGGGGATATTGACGAGTCCCTGAGCAATATCAACTTAAGGTTGACCTTCCAACCTTTAACAACAATTTGAATATTGAAGACTTTTTGGATTGGCTTTGGGAAGTTGAGAAATTCTTTGATGCTATGGAGATTGAAGAGGATCGCCAAGTAAAATTGGTGGCATACAAATTGAAGGGCAGTGCCTCAGCATGGTGGGAGCAGACACAATTGACCCGACGTCGACAAGGAAAAGTTCCTATCTGAACATAGAATCGAATGAAGGAAATGTTGAAGGTTCGGTTCCTCCCAACCGATTATGAACAATTATTATTTCAACAATTTCATAATTATAAGCAGTTAAGTCGATCGGTCCAAGCTTACACAGAGGAGTTTCTTCGACTTTCCGCCCATAACAACCTAGCCGAGTCGGAGGCACAACAGACTGCCAGGTACATTAATGATTTGCAACTTAATATTCAAGACCGTGTTTCTCTACATAGTTTGTTCTCTGTTGAGGATGCTCAAGAGATGGCCCGAAAGGTTGAGATGCAATTAGAGAGAACTAGCCTCATTAATTATTTTGCTTGAGGATCATCTGGAAAGAGGAGACAACTAGATGTTCCAGAATCCTCCAACCAACAAACCAACACTATGAACCAAACTCCAGGAAGCATTATTGGGGTGCACAAGGAACCAATTATTGCAAACAATCATAACACCAATCAGAATGCCCAGAACCTGTACGCTAAGCCACCACCAATCAAATGCTACAAGAGTAACGAATTGGGACATTGTTCAAGTGATTGTCCACGGCGGAAGATGGCCAATGTTGTCGAGCATGAGGATGACATATACGAAGACGACTGGATTGATGAGGAAGAAGTGGAAGATGAGGGGGCGAACATGTCAACTACGTTGTTAGGAGACTATTGCTCGCTCTGTGAAGAGAAGACATGCAACGAAATAGTCTTTTTCGTGCCTGTTGTACCATCAACGGTAAAGTTTGCGATGTCAACATCGATAGCGAAAGTTGTGAGAACATAGTGTCCAAGGCTTTGGTGGACCATCTACAACTAAAGACAGAGTTACATCCCTCCCCTTATACAATTCTGTGGATTCGTAAAGGGGCCGAACTCAATGTGACACAGGTATGTCATTTACCTATTTCAATTGGAAAGTCCTATAAGGACACCATAATTTGTGATGTAGTGGAGATGGATGCATGCCATGTCCTACTGGGACGACCATGGCAATACGATGTTGATATTACTCATAGGGCTCGAGAGAACACATATTCTTTTGTGTGGAAAAAGACGAAGATTACTTTGAAGCCGATGAGTAACACTCCCCAGGCCCCAAAGAAGCAAAGTGTAGGGATTATGCTAAACGTCCGTAAATGTGAGGGCATGTATATGATTGTGGAGAAAGGCAATCAAGAAGTCATTATTCCCATTTCGGTAGCTCTTCAGCCCTTATTGAGGGCATTCAATGATGTTATTTAAGAGGATCTACCTGTTGGATTACCACCCTTGAGGGTTATCAACATGAGATTGATTTTCTTCCAGGAGCGAGCCTCCCTAATTTGCCACACTACCGAATGAATCCGAAGGAAAATCAGATTTTGCAAGACCAAGTAGGAGAACTTCTTCGAAAGGGCTTCTTGCGCGAAAGCATGAGCCCTTGTGTAGTACCCGCACTCCTCACTCCGAAGAAAGATGGAAACATGCGTATGTGCGTTGATAGCCGGGCAATTAATTAGGTTACTGTCAAGTACTGATTCCTAATCCCTTGCCTGGATGACATTCTTGACCGGCTTACGGGATCAAAGGTCTTTACAAAGATTGATCTACGTAGCGGATATCACCAAGTACGCATCCGCCTTGGCGATGAATGGAAAACCGCCTTTAAAACAAGTGAAGGTTTGTACGAATGGCTTGTCATGCCATTTGGCCTCACGAACGCACCTAGCACCTTCATGTGTTTGATGACTCAGGTTCTCAAACCTTTTATTAGCAAGTTTGTGGTGGTCTACTTCGATGACATTCTCATATATAGTCCAAATGGCCAACAGCATAGGGAGCATCTAAGGGATGTCTTATTGACCTTGCAGACGAACCAATTGTACATTAATTTGAAGAAATGTAGCTTCATGATTGATCGACTCTGCTTCTTGGGATATATTGTCGGAGCAGAAGGCCTTCAAGTTGATGCAGAAAAGGTAGCTGTCATCCGCGACTGGCCAACTCCCCAGACTGTTAGGGAGGTGCGTAGCTTCCACGGGCTTTCGACATTCTACCGACGCTTTATTCGAAATTTCAGTTCTATTATGGCTCCGATCACCAAGTACTTGAAGAAAGGAAAATTTCATTGGAATGACGAAGCAGAAGCCAGTTTTGCTCTCATCAAGGAAAAACTTTCCATGGCACCAATACTGATGCTCCCAAATTTTGAAAATGTATTCGAACTAGATTGCGATGCTTCTAGTGTAGCAATCGGTGCTGTTCTCTCCCAAGAAGGTAAGCCTATTGCTTATTTTAGCGAGAAACTTAATGATGTTCGCAAGCGATGGTCTACCTATGAGCATGAGTACTTTGCTGTAGTACGAGCTATTAAGCATTGTCAGCCCTATCTTTATCAACATGAGTTTGTTCTTAACACTGACCATCATGCACTCAAATATATTAAGAGCCAAAGACATCTAAATCGAATGCATGGATATTGGGTCTCCTTTTTGGAGCAATTCAATTTTGTGCTTCGACACAAGGCGGGCCACTTGAACAAAGTCGCTAATGCACTTAGCCGTCATGCTGCAACACTCGTTACCATGCGCACTGACGTTGTGGGCTTTGATCACCTCTGTGCTCTTTATGCTGATGATGAAGATTTTCAGGAAATTTGGGAGAAATTTTATGCGACAGGTTCTCACGGCAACATGATTGTTCAGGACAAATTTTTATTCTTTGGCAACAGGTTGTGCATTCCTCGAAGCTCTTTATGGGAACAACTTATTCGAGAGCTACATGGTGGCTCCCTTGGAGGACATTGTGGGCGAGATAAAACCGTTGCCTTAGTTGAGGAGTGGTATTATTGGCCTCAATTGAAACGGGATGTTGGACGATTTGTGAAACAGTGCTACATTTGTCAGACTGCGAAAGGCCATTCTCAGAACACTGGGCTTTACACCCGTCTACTTATTCCTTCTAGACCTTGGATAGACATTTCAATGGATTTCATGTTGGGGCTTCCCCAAACCCAACGAGGCATGGATTCTGTTTTTGTGGTAGTGGACAGGTTTACAAAGATGGTGCACTTTATCCCTTACAAGAAGACTTCTGATGCTTCTCATGTAGCGAGTTTATTTTTTCGAGAAGTAGTTCGTTTGCATGGTGTTCCAAAAACTATCACCTCTGATTGTGATACCAAATTCCTTAGTCATTTTTGGAGGACCCTATGGCGTTTATTTGGGATGGATTTGCAGTATAGCAGCTCCTTTCATCCTCAAACTGATGGTCAAACTAAAGTTGTCAATCGTACTATGGCTGATATTATTCGGTGTCTTTGTAGTGACATGCCAAAGCAATGGGACCGGTATCTTGCTCTTGCTGATTTTGCTTTTAGCAACACTGTCAACCGTTCCACGGGTAAGTCTCCATTTGAGGTTATTTACAGGCGAACGCCACAACATACACTAGATCTCGTGCCTTTGCCCAAAGTCCCAGGATATAGTGTTGTGGCTAAAAACTTAGCAACAAAATTACAAGAGATACAAGAGGGTGTGAAGCAACATCTAGAAGCTTCCACTACTGTTGCAGATAAACATCATCGCCTCAAGGTATTTGCTGAGGGTGATGAAGTGATGGTTTACCTCCGCAAGGAACGCTTTCTTGTTGGTACATATAACAAGCTGAAGCACAAGAAAGTTGGTCCCTGTCGAATCGTGAAGAAAATTAATGACAATGCCTATGTTGTTGATCTCCTGGTGACCTCAACATCTCCCTGACATTCAGTGTAGCGGACCTATTTGAGTATCATCCTCTAGATAATCATAACTCAGGGTCGAGTTCTTCTAAAGTGGAGGAGACTGATGTAGAAATGCCCTTATGAAACATTAGAGCATCATAAGAGCGGGCAGTCCCACAAATCAAAGATGATTGCATGATCTTCAAGATTGCAAATGAGTTACAATATTTGATTCACACGTTTCCCTTTATTTATTATTAGATTTAAGATATTTTGGTTCATCAATATCGTTTCCTTAATTTGTTATTAGATTTTAGATTTCCTAGTTTATCAATATCTTTTCAATTTTGTTACTAGATTTCAGTTATTTGGTTATTTTCTAGATGACGACCTCCTTATAAATAGGCGTCAAAGATGTTGTAATCCGCACTTATTCAAAATAAACACCATCTTTTGGAATTCTTTCCAAGCATCGCTTTCTCTGCGTCAGTTTGGGATTGCTAGAACACAAGCTTAGATGAAGACATGACTTTTTCCGGCAATTGTGTCTTCAATAAGATCAAGACATAACATTTTATTTACACATTCCACATACTCCGCCATTTGTTACAAAACAGAAGCATGTCCGGTCCTACATCCGATCACCTATCGAACACAATTCATAGGATAATATAAAACGCAATAGATTTTCTCTTAGCCCATCTTTCGTTTCGGACTCAATCTCACTCTTTTCTTATTATATTCCATCTGTTCTCTAAGTTCCTTGAACCTGGTGAAGGAGGGTTAAAATAAGGGAAGGTTGCCACTCCAAGAGGTAACATCATAATGATTACGGAGTCGATGCCCTAATGAGCATGGTGCAATGCCTAGTCCGAGATTAATCATGCCAGCACATTTGATTTGCTGCCAAAGGGGAGATTTTTTTTCAAAAAAATTGAATCAACTACCAACGAAATTGATGATGGATTAGAGGGGATATTGAGTAAAATAAGCAACGCCCACCTTCTATGCTCATGACATTCTATAGCTACTTACTATAATTCTTGGCAAAAGAGATAGGTTTCATGAGCCAATCTATTTCAAAGGGCTTAATGGATCCGTCAAAATCTTTGATTAATCCCGCTAACGACGATTAATTTATGACGCAGATATCATGGTGTCTTTCTTTAATTTTCTTTTGAGATATGGATTGGTCCATCACTCGATTGGCGGAGGAATGCCCATGGACTTCCACGGCCCTGAGTGAGAGGTGATATCTGTTATGAGTATCCAATCCCAATTTAAAATGGGACACCATTAGGTTTTGTTTCTTTGGGCCGACCAGCCCAATATAGTTAAATCATCGAGCCCAGGATGATACTACATAGTACACAACACCTCCAAACATTATTGATAATTAATAATGATTTATTACTTTGATTGTGTATACTGATATTAATAAATATTGTCGTTGTTTTTATTTGGAAAATTAACCAATTAAATTGTTTCGTTTTGGCCATTAGCACGACTCATTTATCTCTCGTGACTTACATTTTGCTAAGGTAAACTATACAGGGCATCATTGTGGTCATAGTTACCGCATGCTTCAACAATGCGGGACTTTTAACATTCAATCGAGTTTAAATTGATGGACAATAGTTAACAAAAATGTCTTAATTGTGTTGTAAACGAGCATGGTGCAGCTGAGGTTTGAACTGGTTCTAATGCCGCGTCGAGGGATTTAACACTTAAAATTTTAAGCTATTAAGTAGTTTGAGTATTTGTGTGTAAGGCCCAAGTGTTCTCCTTCTAAGCAATTTTGGTTTTTAAAGCTTTGATTTGTTGTTAGATACGATGGAGGACCTATTTGTTCTTCTTCCGCATCTAGATACAAAAGAATATGGGATGGAGGACCTATTTGTTCTTCTTCCGCATCTAGATACAAAAGAATATGGGATGGAGCAGTTTGTTTCTCATACATAGAGGATGCTACCATTTTGTGCTTTCAATTGAATATCCTTTCAACTAACCATCAATGACTCTCAAGAATTACAGAAATCATTTTTGAACGTGTTGACATCTAAATTTTAGTTATGCATTTAGGTTACGTTTGGTTGTTCAAATTTTTAACTAGGATAGAACTTAATATAATATGATATGAAATCTATGGATTTTACTATATCCTATTCACCGTTTGGTAATAGTAGTAATAAAATCGAATATATTCACATTATACAATATATATTGATTGATATAAACAACAAATTAGTATAAATGAATAAATTTTTTTACAAAAGAAGATGGTAAAAATCTTTCATGACACTCCAGCCTAATTTATTTTCTTTTTTCTTTTATTTTCCTCTCTTTTTAAAACTAATTTCTTATTATTTATTTGTTTTTCCCCTTCTATCATTCTCTAACAAAATTCTATTAAATAGTAAAATGTACTAGTATACCTAAAGTACTAAAGCACCTAAAATATGTAATAAATATACTTGAAATATGTAATAAATGTGAATATATATTTATATTTATAAATTGAATTTATATTATAAAGTATAATTAAATTTCAATATATAAATATATATAAGATTAAATTAAAAAAACCAAATTGCTATTTTGAATTTTTTCTATTAGAATTAAAATATTATTTATATTGAAATATAATTTTAATTTTGTTAATTTAAAAGTTCGTTAGTCGAGACAAATTACTTTTCTTATTATGGATGTTAGAAAGTCCATTCATCTTTATCCCACCTCTTTTATGGAATAATTTTATCTTATTTATAGCCTATTTTATTCTAACTTTATACTATTTTGAGCAGGTACCAAATACATGGTAAATGTTATCATATCCTAAATTTTATCATGACAGCCAAATGTAGTCTTAGGGTTTAATTGCAAAGGAAATTAATGATTAATCTTTAACCCCCAAACAAAAATATTTTTCATTAGATTGCGTAATGTATAGGTATTAAGAACATTTGCATTACCAGTGTTAAAATTTAAAGAAAAATTTGTATAATTTTTTTAAAAATTAAAAGAATAAAAATTAAATTATTGAATTTTTTTTTTGGGGGAGCAGAGCCTGGCCAGGGTTGGGCCTGCCCACTCCACTTGTCTATTGGCCCAACCCCTATCTCCTTTCTTTCCCATTTTCCTTCACGCTTCTGTAGAGAACAAAGAATGAGATCGGGAGTAAGAGAGTGAGATAGAGGGAGGGAGAAGCCGAGAGGGAGCATTCGAGACGAGGGCCGAAATTCTTCGTCTTGGCTAAGTGTCGCCAGGCCATCCCCACGCAAACCGACGATGCTTGGCCGGCGCCATCGAGCCCGCAGCCTCCTTTGCTCTGGCGCCTGAATTTTCCGATGATTGTACTCTGAGCCCGATCCATTTTTATGCCGAGGATCCTGTGTTGGTAGCACAAGGCCGGTGCTCGTATATAGGACCGGACATGTTTTTGTTTCGTAACAGATGGTGGAGGATGTGGAATGTGTAAATAAAAGTTATGTCTTGATCTTATTTGAGACATGGTCGCCGGAAAAGTTGTGTCTTCATCTAAACTTGTGTTTGAGCAATACCGAAAACCCTACCTTGGGTATCTTTGATAAGGGATAATAGTACAAATAGTTCATGAACTTTAACTCAATGTACAATATGATTCATAAACTTTTAATTTATTCAATATACTTTTTGTACTTTAACTCAATCTGCAATGTTATAATTGATTTTTTTAGTTTATTCATGTAATTCTCTATTTACATTTTTCTCTAGGTAACTATTGATTTAATGCCATCTTCCTCCAACAAAGCTCCATTTCTTTGTAAAAGATTTCCAAATTTATGGAGATTGACAAATTTAATATGCTTCCACTTTATTGCCTTTTGCTCGGTCAATTTGTTTATTGTTTTCCTAAATCATAATAACCAGGTAAAATAAATGACATTCCATCGATTTTCGGCACTTGATAATAGGGAAGAATTTGTTTTCTTTAAAGGGTTGCATCAAGTTCCGTGCTTCCCTTTTCATTTGAATCATTTTTTACTTCAGGTTGCCGATGTCGCGGCAGTATTAGAACGGTTGATAGAGCCTTGTTTTGACCTTGATCTTGATTTTTTAATTTATGCTCAAGGAGTAAAATTAGAAATTCATGTCCTTATTGCAAATTCGCTTCATTAACAATTCCCTTCACACTTCAAAATAACCGCATGCCCGCTTACTCCTTTCTTATAGCTGTCAATCAACCCTTTACAATATGAATCGGGTTATGTCTAAGCCAAAACATTATTGCGCGTGTTTTAAGTTACTTCTAAAACGTTAGGGGCGACATTCATGACAATTTTACGAATTTTTTTTTTTTTTTTTGCATGGCAACTTTAAAATTTAAAGGATTTCATGACATGTATTTGCCATTATATAATATTTGAGATTTACGAGGAATACTTTGCATATATCATTCATTGTCATGATTAAAGGAAATCACTAGCAAGGCTCATGCCCATCGATTTATTGCACATATAAGTCAGGATTAATAGTAGGATCCTAGATTATTCCTATCTTAGTGGGATGGTTTAGAGAAATTGGCTTGATGAGCTCGAAGTGAACACGTTAGAGAAGGGCTTAGTGAAGTCTATTCTTGATATTTCCTAATAGATTTGATGATGGCCCATGTCCTTCCTATGCTCGGTCAACTATCAATTGGCCCCATGACCTCATGACATGTGGGGGCGCATCATTCGTTGATCTCCATATAATAAGATTGCCACATGGTAAGATCTCACTAACTTACCTTTATAGCCACGTCCCAACAATACCTCATTGCCTATACATTTCAAGTGAACGCATGTGAAGCAGCGAAAATTCCCATCCTTCAATGTCAAATGGCATATTGCTCTCATGTTTGCATTGTTTAGACCTCTCAGCTAACATTAGGTTATGGATATGATTTTCCACCACAAAGTGCACATAATGGAAATTGTAATTAGTCCTAATGGAAAAATAAGGGCTCTGCACCTGGCACGTTGATCCATTGTCCATTGTGACGCATTACGGGAAAAGAACACAGATAGTTGTCGGGCACATACTCCCATGGAAACCCACGTGCCCTGAGAATGTGCAATCAAAGGAACATGGGTATTGGAAAAAAAAAAAAAACTGGCCGAACTGATAAGTCAAACGAAATTGAGTAAAAAGGAAGATATAGCTTTATCTAAATCTTACCTGTGGCTTGAGTCACAAGGAGATGTGGTGCCTGAGGCATAGGAGCAGCATTCGGAGCCTCTGGAATAGCATCCGGAGCAGCAGTCGAAGCCAATACCTGAGAATCAAGAGGCGAAAGCTCAATCAGAGAAGTCGGAGGCGAAGAGCTGGAGGCAAATGTGGAGGGTCATGATCGGGCCATTAACTGAGATCGCAGCGACTCGATTGATGAGTGCATCTCAAGGCAACCTGGAATGACCAAGCCCTAAAGCCCACTTCCTGCAACCGGGAAAGAAAATTCCTTATGGAGTTATATACATCTTGGAGGAAAAAAAATGACCTTAACTCTAAGAAAAATTAACTAATGAAAATCCACCCTTCGAAGGCCAATAGATGGGTCAGTCTAATTTGCAACTTTTACGTTAGTATTGTCCGACTTGCATTATTCATTTTACTCCAAAATGTAGGAATGAGTATTTACCAGTCCTTATGTCCTTTTGCTAATAGAGACCCCAGTTGTTACCAAACAAATCATATTAAGTTGTTTTAGCCTATGGGAAGTGCTTATAAACACTTGATTTTCCATTATGACATTAGATTATATATGGAAAAGTTTTGCCCAAGCTACGAAATTTGGAATAGGTCTTTCCTCTTATGACAAAATGCCAAACCTACCTATTTTGATATTTTCAATATGCGCCTCCAATTATGCAAATTCATGTGTTGGGGGAGAAATCCAGAATATATAGATTTGGTAATTCAACCGAGATAAGGGCTTAAAGGATTGGGGTAAGTTATATTTTGCCCCTTAATTTATGAGATTTGCAAGTTTCCACGTGGAGTTTCAATTTTGGTATCGTCTCCCCAATCTCTTAGGGCGCGTTTGGTAACGATTCTGTTCCTGGGAGTAGATTTTGATCAGAATTGATTCTTTTTTATTCTGTTCCCGGGAACTGATTCTGAGCAAAAGAACGCGTTTGATAACTGTACAAAATTTCTGATTCTAGAATAGAAAAAGAACAGAAATGCGTTTGGTAACTGCATAAAATTTCTATTCCAATTCTTTTTTTAATTACCTTTTTAGATAAATATAAATTTGATATTGAATTCTCATAACCCCTCATTGATTAATTACCTTTTTAGTAATCCATTGTAATCTCACCTCAACTTCGATTAATTTTTGCAAATTCATGTGCTAGAGAGAAATCCAAAGATATAGATTTGGTAAATTAACCAAGATAAGGGCTTAAAGGATTGGGGCAACTTAGGGCCTATTTGTTTATTTTTGTTTCTATTCTTCGGAACACAAATTTCTCTTCTTTTGTTCTGGGGAACAAAAAAAGAACAAACGCGTTTGTTTACATTTTTGTTCCCGAACAAATTTGGAACAGAAATAATGAACAAAAAACAAAAAACTTGTTTCTTGTTCTCGGAAACACTTTTTGAAAAAAAAAAAGAACAAAAACACAAAACTTGTTTTTTTTTCCTCCTTTTTCTTCTTCTTTTTTCTTTGGTCGGTCGTCGGCCTCCGCCATGGTCGGCAATCGGCCGTTGAGGGCCGGCGACCTCGGCTGAGCATCGCCCGGCCCCTAGCGAGGCTGACCTCGTGCTAGTCGGCGAGCCTCACCATGGTTGGGCAAGGTCGATAGCCCTCGTCGGCCGGTCGCTGGCCATGGCCAAGGTCGGCGACCGACCAAAAGGAAGAAAAAAGAAAAAAGAAAAAAAGGAAAAATGAAAAAGGAAAAATAAAATAAAAATATAAAAAAATTAACAAGTTTACCAAACGTGTTTCTGTTATTTTTCTATTCTAAGAACATAAATTTTGTACGATTACCAAATGCGTTCTTCTATTAAAAAATTGTTCATCGGAACAATTTTTGAACAGAAACGTTACCAAACACACCCTTACATTTTGTCCTTAGATTTCAAGAGCTTCAAGTTTCCATAAGAGGTTTCAATTTTGGTATTGTCCTCCCCAATCTCTAAGAAATCCATTCTAATCTCGCCTTAGCTTTGGCCGATATTGCAAATTCATGTGTTGGTGAGAAATTTGGAATATATAGATTTGGTAAGTCAGTTGAGATAAGGGCTTAAAGGATTAGGACAAGTTACATTTTGTCCCTCGATTTCAGAGAGTTGGAAGTTTCCTCACATGGGGTTTCAATTTTGGAATTGTCCTCCCCAATCTCTTAGCAATCCATCGTAATCTTGCCTCAACTTCGACCAATTTTGCAAATTCATGTGCTGGTGAGAAATCCAGAATTTATGGATTTGGTAAGTCGACCGAGATAAATGGCTTAAAGGATTGGGGCAAGTTACATTTTGCCCTTTGATTTTCGGAGAGTTGCAAGTTTCCATGTGGGGTTTCAATTTTGGTATTGTCCTCCCCATTCTCTAAGTAATCCTTTGTAATCTCGCCTCAGCTTCAGCCAATTTTGTAAATTCATATGTTGGTGAGAAATTCATAATATATAGATTTGGTAAGTCAACCAAGATAAGGACTTAAAAAGGTTGGGGCAAGTCACATTTTGCCGCTCGATTTTCAAGAGTTGCTAAGGCTGCGCATGATAAAATTTCTGTTTCTTGATTTCTTTGTTTCTCTATTCCCCAGAATAGGTTTGGAACAGAAATCCGTTTGGTAACGCAATTTGATTTCTCTATTTCTGAAACGGATTTCTATTACAGAAATAGATTTGAAGAAGAAATCAGAAGCTGAAATTTTTAGCTTCTCAGTTTCTGAAATAGAAATTGAGAAATCAATTTCTGGCTAGAAATCAATTTCTGTTTCAGAAATTTTGTCATGCGCACCCTAAGTTTCCACGTGGGGTTACAGTTTTGGTATTGTCCTATCCAATCTCTTAGTCATCCATTCTAATCTCACCTCAACTTCAACCAATTTTAGCTAGACCTCCGGTTCACGTGCACGTCGTGCGACTGATTCACCATTAGTTTTCGAGGGCATGTTTATACCAAAGGAAGGAAAAAGTAGCTTTTAAATACCAAATGGGCACGGTGAAGATTAATGTGGACGGAGCTTTCCCCACAGCGAATCAAATGGGCGCCATAGCAAGCATTGCTTGCGATCACACGGGCAGCTTGATCGGAGGATTCACTTGCACCGTCTCAACATCCTCTGCTCTCGAGATGGAGATCCAAGCATTATTATACACTCTCTAAGGATTTGTTACAGCAACAACAAACTGAATCTCACCTAGTGTTGGAGTCCAATAGCCTCATTTTGGTGGAAACCATCAATCGGTGCCGTCCGCTACCGTGGAGTGTCAAACCCTCTTTGCCAAAAGTGAAGAGTTGCTACAAAGTTTCCGAAACCTCAAGGTGAAGCACTGCCGTTGGGAAGCAAATGCCCTAGCTGACTGGGCCGCCAATGCCCATGGAAGAGGGTCCATTTCGCCTAATTGGATCAACTCTCCTCCTCAACTCATGATGGACATGCTTTGTAATGAAGCCCTAGTTAAGGGTTGTTCCTATTTTCCTACATGAAGCACAATATCAATATATTATCGTTTCCGACCAAAAAAAAAAAAAATACCAAAATCAGAATATGAAACTAAACAAACGGAACATAGAAGAGAGTGGAAGGGGTATTGTGTAATGTCTATGGCGATGGTGAGGGCTTCAAGCACTATACCGCTGATAGGACGTCGCATGCAAACTTGGTGACTCCTAGGTCTATCTCCATCTGATTTCAGGTGGAGAACGACATAGGCAACTTCAACAATGAGGGAGAATTATAAAGAAAATCATAAATTTATTATAATTGTGTCAATTTAGTCCTAAATATTTTTTGTTTTTAATTTAGTTTGGATTTGTTCAAGGTTTGGGGCAACGGTTCACAATTGCAATAGATTTATAAATTTTTTTTTTTTATTTTTATAATTTCATTCACAATTGCAATAGATTTATAACATTTTTTAAAAAAATAATAATAATTTCACCCAAGATGACAAGTGTTATTACCATCAACTGCGACACTCTCTCTATAACACTATCACATATAACTCACTTTTATGAGTGTTCACGACATTCTAAAAATCTTATTATAGGCATGATGTACAAATTCAAAAGTCAGCATGATAAGATATACGATAGGCGTATATTAGAACTACTCAAGCATAATTCCCGGAGCACTCTTTTAAGTTATCGGTGAACACCCAAGTCTATATTTTTATATAAACATAATAAATTATCATTTTTATGATTATTTCAATCAAATTAATTTGAATCAAATTCATAAATAAATAAACAAATAATTTAAAAAAAGTCTAGAATGAATTTACACTAAAAACATTAATCCGCTATTTATTAATATCATTCATTATTTCAATTTGACAAATTCAATTCTATTTCAATAATTTATAAAACTTAGAGAAAAAATAAGTGATCTATATTCTGGACTCGTATGTTAGATATGTTGGAAGAGGAGAAAAAAAAACTTAAGGGATAAATTGTGTATCACGAGAAATAGAAGTCGAAGAGAAGAAAAGACTAAAATTTTCTTTTTTTCTCTATTTATTATTTTTATTATTGTGTTTTATTTTTTCACACACACACACACACACACATATTGACCTCTCATTCATTGAATTTTTAAAATTGATCTCGATATTTGAATCACGTATCAGAAATTCAGAATTCCGACTCGAGTGTCGGAGAGTGTTAGAAAGTTGATCAAGTGTCGGTTTTTCTAATATGTGTTGACCGAGTATCGAAAAGTGTCCAAGAGTATTGGACACATGTCGAAGTGTCCGACACGATACGAAGGCTCTTGGAGAGTGTCGAAGGCTCTTGAAGAGTGTCGATGCTTCACAGATTTACAGGCATCAATCCAATCCCAATCTGAAAATTGGAATGAAGTTATGTTTTATTTCTTTGGATTGACTAGCCCAATAGGGTTAAATGATTGAGCCCGTCAATTTTTGGTTGATGAGGCTCCTCTTATTTGATACAAAGCACCGATAGCAAGAAGTACATATTAGCTTGGGCTCATGTCATCTGGGTGTACAAAAGAATAAGGAATCACTCGAGATTGGACCAAATTGGCCTAGAAGTGGTGGTTCTCAAGAGAATCAGTTTGGTTTTCTTAGAACTTGTGGGTATCGGTTTGGTTTCTGATTCTAGATATGAAATCGCCCACCTGCACATCAAGACTAAATTATATATATATTGGGCTTATAGGGAAAGTTGAGAGTGGAGGCCTGATCTTGTAGCTAAGAACAGGGAATTTTTTTCTTTTTTGCTTACTACATGGCACCGAGTGTGAGAAGTTTGATGGGACTAGTTTCATGAACTCATCCAAGAATTGGACCGGATTGGGTGATTCTCGATTCTAAGGTGTGAATGGCCTACTCGAATCGTGCTCCTCCTAATATTATCCTTTATATGGAAAATGAACCCACTAAAATAGTCCGGCCAAGCTTCAGACAAGATACATGCTAACATTTAATAGTATCAGAGAGACATCAACTGAAAGCTCTAATTACTTCGTACTAAATCACCAATATGAGTTCACGAAAATTTATCAAGTTACCAATGCCCTTAATTGTACTTTTGTCTTTGTTCCATGGGACTTTGCTGATTTTTTATTTTTATTTTTTGTTGACGCAATTTTCTAAATTTAAAGGAGAAAAGGTGCCGACGATCTAATTCGTTCTAATTTGTTTTTTCGCATCGCAATATCGATTCCACTACAAAATGTTGGAAATCCGTGAGACGGGTTTAATATGATAGCGATGGATAGTGGGCTTAGGAGGCGTTCCTCGGTCGGTCATATTGGAATTATGAGCTACTTTTCATTGCAAATCCTTGCCTGATTCCACTGCCTTCTCTCAAGATGCGCCTTTTAGTCCTTAATCGATTGATTAAGTCGATGCATCATGCTGATGCATCGGTACCTAAATAATTATTCAGTCGATTTTTAAATTTATTGAATGCATGTCAATTTTGTAACACAACTTTTCAAATTCGTCATGTCTTAATATACTCCCTCTGGCCAATTGTCATTGGAAAATTGCTAGCGCTATGTCCAGTCATTGTTGGCCATCCTATATAGTGCACTAGAGTTGATTAATTTTGGATTGCTATATCAACTCGCCCGTCAAGGTGGATAAGTCATGAATTTTTTCACGCAGTTAGTCAAGAGAATTACATGGGAGTTTTACAAAAATTCAGAATTGCATTGATGAAATTAAAAAAAAAAATTTAAACCGAATCACCGTTCCTACAATAAATTTAAGATTTAAAGGTTACATCACGACATGAAAATTTGCAAAAGAGTTGACCGAGATCGATCATGAAGATCTCAATGAAGCCCTAGCGTCCTTCGCCGGTAAAAAGAACATTCCACCGAGATTTCCCCCCCTTCTTTATCCCCACGTCATCATCTTCCTCCCGTCGCCACCGATTCTCTCTCTCTCTCTCTCTCTCTCTACAATCCTCCAGATCCGCCCCCTCTCTCTCCTCCCATGGATTTCTTCAAATCCGTCTTCTCCGACGACCCAATTCCCCCCGCCCCGGGAACCCCCCAAAGCCCCCGCCTTGACCCGGACCCACAACCCGGATCGCCGCCGCCGCCGCCGCCGCCCTCGCCGCCGCCCGCCGGCGGCGGCGGGGCGTGGAGCTTCGGGGGCCTGATCAAGACCCTGGCCACCCGGTCGGAGTCGGTGATCGAGTCCTACCGCCGCGACCTCGAGGAGTTCGGGTCGGGGCTCCGGAAGGAGACCGCGGTCATCCGCGAGGCCGCCTCCCGCGCCGTCAAGGACCTCCCCACCTCGCTCGAGGCCGGCGCCTCCGTCGCCCAGGAGTCGCTCGAGTCGGTCGGGCAGGCCATCGACGACATCGGCGCCACCGTGGTGAAGTCGACGGCCGAGATCCTCTCGCACGGGAAGGAGGCCCTGCTGGATCTCGACTCCGATTCCTCCGATTACGGCAGCGGCAGGCGGCCGAGCAGCGCCGGCGCCGCTCAGAATCCCGATTTCAAGAAGTACAGCAGGTTCGACGCGCAGCTGCGCGCGATCCAGAGCGACGCGGGCGTGTACCGCGAGGAGCCGGAGGGGTCGGAGGAGTATGGGGAGTGGAAATTAGGGTTTTCGTTGGAGGAGAAGAGGGAGGAGATTGAGGGTTTGATCGGGGAGGGTGGGGTGATGAGAGAAATGTATGAGAAGGTTGTGCCTGAGGAAGTTGATCATGAGAATTTCTGGACTAGGTATTTTTACAGAGTGCATAAGCTCAAGGTAGCAGAGGATGCCAGGGCTCGGCTCGTGAAGCGGGCAATCTCTGGGGATGAGGAGGAGGATTTGAGGTGGGATTTTGAGGATGAAGATGAGGAAGGAGGAGCAGCAGCATTGGAGGTGAAGAGCGAAAATGTCGAGCTGGTGAAAAATGCGCAGGAGGCGGTGAAAACAGAGGAGGACACTGGCGAGACTTCATCGGCCGGGCTTGTCCAGGCTCGGGAGAAGAGTGTAGCTGGCGAAGAGGAGAAGTCGGATTCGGAGAAGTCGGGTAGTGACGCATTGGAAGTTAAAGCCGACGAGAGAGCGAGTACAGAAGGGAAGACTGATAAGACTGATACCGCCAGCGAGTCGTGCAAGGACAGCGATGTGTCGATCATATCGACGCAGCCCTCAATGCCCGAGGTGGCGGACCTCGGGTGGGATGAGATTGAAGACATGGTTGGCAACGACGAGGGTAAGAGGGACAGTGTTTCTAGTGCGAGCAGGATCGATCTGCGAAAGCGCCTGAGCGGGGCAGAAGAGGAGGATTTAACTTGGGACATTGAGGACGACGACGAGCCTCCCAAATTGTGATGAAGTAAATGGTCTTTCACTATTGAAAACCTTTAGAAACTGTAAGCATTGAGGGTTAAGTTTCCCCTTGATATCATGTCATTGCACTTGGTCTATCTTAGGTTGCGCAAAGCCATTTATTTGTGTTGTTACAACAGCGTGTCTTGTGGATAGTTTTCTTCGTTTTATATACTCTTTAGAGTCCAGCTGGAAGCTATATAACTGTGCAATTGTCCATTCATGATCACAAATAAAAGCTTGGTCCTTTCTTTTATGTCTTCCTCAAAACAAGATTTGTATTGCTCTTTTGGGAGGAGGCAGCTTTCTCGAGAGTAAAACTTCTTGGAAGCATCGGTCAATGCTCCGGTGTTTTGATCTTGATGTTGTTGATGCTCTCGTGAGCAAGGTTATGCCAGCTTTGGTGGCTTTCTTTTTCCTGCTTAGTATAATAGTATAATTTGCCAAAATCAGGGGCTTTGATGAATTTCTGCAGTTTCAGATATGTTTCTGCTGTTCGCTGCGGTGCCGGCTAGGAGAGCTCTTATCGATCAGACCTTCACTCAGGATTCCATCATTGTTATTAGTCCATTCACTAGCCTTGTCTCTGTAATTATCACAGCGGCCGAAGCACCAAACCTCGGGCTTTTCCTGTATTCTAACTGGAAACCGTTTTCATCTTTGTCTATTACGAATCAACCGAGTACTAATAACCATAAGGGCAAGAGTTGATTCTCTCGACGCAAGAGGCCATTAGAAACACATTCAAAGTAAAGATTCCTACTCTGCAGAACACGATGGCTTCAGTTGTGCCAGTTTTTGGTGGTTGGCAGTTGGCAGGCTGTGCCAACCAGGCTAGGGGTTTCAAAGTTGAGATAGGCAGACGCTTCTTCTTTCTTTGCCTTTTCAGGTGGATTTTAAGGTGCAGGCTGTGCCTCCATTTTTGTAATTCTGGAAGAAGACGCATTGCCAATTAGTCATATTAGGCCCACTCACTTCGATTTACCGTAAGCATTCCATTGTGTTGGTCCGTGTGTCATATCAGACCATAGTCACTGACTCACCATACACTTGCAGAACAGCAAATCACACTATTTGATAGAGAATAGCAATTTCCAGAGTGCAACATGTACTTTACACAGCTGAAGCTAGCAAGCATGTTGATAGTGAATGCGCACATCCATTCTGGTCACGCAGAGTGAACAAGGATATAAAGAAAGGGAGCCAACGATTTAATCCAGTGAGAGACCCCCATAAATCTCAGCTAAAGTAGAACATATAAACAAAAGTACACCCCCACAATTTTTCTCAGCATTTTCACGGACACATGCACATGGAGTTGGTAATGCATGATAGTTTTGCCGCTTGAGAAATCAAATGTACATCTAGTTGTCTCCCTGCCTCAGCATCCTCAAGATGGTAAGGAACAGGTTCAGGATGTCCAGATATAGAGTGATGGATGCCCAAATGTACTCATCATAGGTAAAGCGCTTGATCAGGTTCTCGGTGTCGTAAACAATGTACCCTGAGAAGATGACAGCAGCCATTCCCCCATAGATGGCCACTGATGTAGAGCCAAGTGGGAACATCATCTGCATAGTCATAACAATGAGAATTTGAATGAGTTCATGAAAACACGTGAGAGGTGATTGTTGTAGGCACATTATATCCGTGGTTAAAGAAACCCAACCTGCATAAAGCTAGTCATGAGTAGAACAATGAGGCCGGTAAAGAGGATTGGACCAAGATAGCTGAAATCCTTGCCCTTCTTAGAAGCCCAGAATGTGTATCCAGTTAAGGCACAAACCACTGATGAGGTCAAAATCAAGGCTTCAAGGACAATTCTTCCTGCAGGCAGACAATATTCGAGAAAATTTCAGACAAAATGGAAACTGCAAGAGGTATTTGCACATGATGCTCCAGGGAAAATCTAAACTACAAGAAGAACCCAGATGAACAAAGGAGTAGGGAATAGATACCAACCCTCGGTATTTGCGCAGCTGACACCAACAGTGAGGCTCAGTGACAAGGTAAAGAGACCGAGGAAGACAAAGTTCAATGGGTGCTTCTGCTGATAAATGTGAAGAGGCCACAACACTGCAGAGATATCACGATTAAAATCTCTTTACAAATGAAATTAAGGCAAAATAATCCTCCACACTTCCACAACCTTAAAAGCCAAAGAGAAAAAGGGCCTCCGCAGGAATTTAAGATTTAACTTGCCAGCGATCATGAACACTCAATAAAGGAAATGTAGTTCCATTACTTAATGCATGAGGCTACCAAAGAAACATAACAGAGGGGCAGAAACCACGTGAAACTCCAAGCCAGTATATATGTATAGCCAGTATTTACTGAACAAATAAAGGTGCAGATGATTATTGAACTGGAGAGACAAGAACAGGGCAATAACTCTGGAAGACAAATACTTAATTCAGGAGCTGGCTTGGGTTTTAGATTAGTGGATGGCACCTGAATGACCTGAAAACATTCCCATCATGTCAAGAGAGACGGTTCTAATACTCAATGACAAACAGATTCAAACTTCCTTGGTGAATTCTACGTTTGGATAAATAAGATATTTGCTTGTCTTAAAAGTTTCCTCATGGAAGCAGTGCCAAAAGATATTACTTTATCTCAGGTCAGTACTGCGACACTAACATAAGTAACCCAATTGCAATGGTATATAAATTTACCGATCCGTGATAAAAATCACAAGTTTAGTTCATTGGCAATTGGATCATCGACCTCAGGCTCGCAACACCTATGCTAAGCATGTGTATTCTTTACTCTAGTACAATACAAGGGGCTACATCACATGCTTATCAGGAGGAGAGATCTCCAATGAAAGAAGAAAAGAATCAACTGCAGGGAATAGAGTCCACAAGCCGCGCGGCCCAAAGTAAAGCACTCGATCCCTGTCAAATGCCAACATCCACGCCAAATACAAAATTTCGCTAGATAGACAACACAGCCACCTCCACCATCAACAGCAAACCCCATCAAAATTCAATTCCCTGCTCTAAATGAAATCCACCCACGCCTAGCCCAATCAAACAGAGGCAATTCCCCCAAAATCACAAGCGAAGCAGAGACAGAGGCATCAAGATCAGAAATCCCAATTCACTATCAGCTAGGTAACCCAATGAAACCCCGACCCCCACCACCGCCCACGAATCGCGACGAAATGAATGCAATTTCCCACCGGATCACACACGAGCACGCACGACAAGCAAAGTCAAGCATCGGCGGAAGCAGATACAGCGAGATCTGGAAGGGGATCACCCACAGACGAGGGGGAGGAACATGAGGAAGAGCAGGAGGCCGGAGTTCCCGCGGAGGAGGTCGTTGACGGGGGCGTAGAGGACGGTGACGGAGGAGACGACGGTGGTGAGGACGATCTGCGCGGTGAGGATCCCGTACACCTTGCGGATGAAGCCCCATCGGAGCTGGTTCTCGCCGTAGCTGAGGCCCGGGTACAGCGTCTCCCCTTCCCCGAGCTCGAGGTCCTTCTCCAGCTTGCCCACCCTCGCGTATCCGTCCATCTCTCTCTCTCTCTCTCTCTCCCCTCTTTCTCTCTCTAGGCGGTGAGGTTTTTTTCTCTCTGTGATTTTCTCGGGAAAATCTGGTGAGAAAGGATGGAAGGAAGGAAGCAGGGAGGAAAGAGGTGGTGGTGGAAGTTGTCGAGGGCCGGGAGAAAATCGGGTGGATCTGGATGGTTGACTGGGACCCGATCTGCACCGTCGGATGTCGTCGGAGGTCACGAGATAGTTATCAGACGGAGGAAACGTCGTTTCGAGTTTGTTGGCAAGTCAAAGGCGCGTCCATTTACATTAATTTTTCTTTTTTAATTCGGTCCGGCCAAATCTTAATTAATTAAGAAGATATTTTCATTTTTAATAGGATTAATATCACAAAAATTATAAAATTAGTGCCCCATTATTAGTGGGGTGGTGACAAAGGCCAAGGATGTCGATGGCGGTCAGGGGAGGGCACCCTCTCTGGAGTGATGACCCTCTCCTTAATTTGAATGAGGATTGCTCACCCTCACCTCAGCGCTGGTGAGGGTCGCCGACTCTTGTGTAGACTTTGGTGGTCCTCGCCTAGCACCTTTAAGCCTCACCTCGGTGTGTTTTCCTTCTTCTTTTTTTTTTTAATGAAAAAAAAATTGAAAATTTTAAAAAATGAAATTACTCTTCATAGCTGGTAAGTTTTTCTTTCTTTTTGGTCAGTCTAGTTGGTGAGTTTAAGTCTTTATTTAAGATTAATATGAGCATTTTATATTTTTATTTAAAATAATATATATTTCAAATTTTTATTTAAGAAAATGATGATATTTTAGGTCATTATTTGAAATAATGCCCATTTCAAAAATTTTTGATAAAATGATGGTATTTGGGCTTTTATTTGGAATTTTTCCTTAATTTTTTTTATCACAAAAAATTTAAACTAATACATCTATAACAATTTTACCTTCAATTAATTTTCAATAAATTTTATTGTCAAATTATTGAGTTAAATGACAGGTGGTGTACCGATTTGAGATTTTACTTATTTGGTTTGTGGTTTTCCCTAGTATTAATCTAATTTAATGAAAATGAATAAATGGTAAATACAATGTATCGGTTTAAAGTTTTTTTTTTTATTTATGGTATTAAGTTTTTAATATAATAATTTCGTAATACACAAGGTAAGATAATACGTTAAAAATGGCTACTCGTCAAAAAGCGCGCAGTCGATCCTCTGGAACGACAGCTTCTTCCCGGCGACGTCGTAGGCCACGTTGTAGTACTGCTGCGCCATCAGCCCGATGATGGACAGGCCCTCGACGTCGCTCCGGGCCACCGCGATGCAGAACACGTCGTCCTTCGCCTGGTAGAACACGCTCGCCGCTTCCAGCCCGAGGTCGGCCCCGCCCGCAAAGTGGAGCGTCGTGGCCGGGAACCCGACCAGGTCCCGCCCCACCGTGCCCCGGTAGCACAGCGACGACGGACCGCTCGGGACTCGCTCCAGGACCCCGTCCAGCAGGCTCCTCACCTCGCCGTGGACCGCCCGGGCCGCTTTCTCAACCAGCCAAGTCATCGGCGACCCCGAGTCCATGACCACCCCGCCGTGTCGCCTAGTCCTCCGGAAGGCATTGCGGTCGATGTCGAGCCTTTTCTGGCCTATGCTTATGCCCTCGAGCGTGACGTAGTAGAGCCCCTCGACGACTTCGAGCGGGGTCGAATAGCCCTGGAATATCGCTCCTTCGCCTAAGATCAGGTGGTTGTACTCGTAGCTCGGGTCCATCAGATTGCCGATGCAATAAGAAAACCGCGAGCCGAGCCTCGATACCAAGGAGATCATCCGGGCGCCAAGCCCCAAGATGCCTGTGACCCTCCCGTCCCTGAATTTCCCGTTCTCATGGCCGCATCCGAATACCACATCGGGCACGGTGATTGCTCCGTCGTCCCGAGTTTCGAATGTGAGCTGATCCTTGGCAAGCACTCCTCTTGACGAGGGGCCATCGTAATATGTCTGGTTGTAGATGCACCAGTCGGACCGGTCGCATTTGCTGCCCGGGGCATAACTGCAGTAGGGAGCTCTGCAGGACACGCTCGAGTACGTGGACGACCTGAGCGGGTCGAGCACTGGAGTGGCTTGTCCACGGCAATTCCTGCACGGAGCACATCGGACCCACAAGAGATTGCTTCCCGTGTCCATGACCGCGAGTTGCCGAACGGGAGGATGGCCCAGGGAGAAGTTGACAAAGAGCTCAGGGAAGGACGGGATGAGGTTGAGCTGATGAACGCTCGTCTCGAGGACTTTGGCTTCGAAGTAGGCCAATCTTGCGGTTGAGCTTTGCAGAATTCGCGTGGCGCGATCGGTGATGGTATCGTTCGGGTTGTAGTATGGAGAAAGGAGTGAATCTCGGTGAATAAGCCTAGTGACAATCGGGCGAGGACTCGAACCGTTCGTGGTAGCAGCTAAGGATAGGCGATTTTTCAACACTAAGAAAAGGAGTGAATGAACTAATGCGTGTGCAGATGCCATGGTAACACCTTTGCTGCTGCAATCGCTTCTCTGTTCTTACTGATCGATGTCTTTGTGCGGAATTAATATCCACCACCGATGCTCTTTCCATCGACGAGAGCAATTCAGACAAGATCAAGATCGTCTGTTAGAGGTGACAAAGACTGTTTCGATTAGATAATCAGGAATGGTCAATTGCTATTGTCACAAATTCTAACATGACTCTTTGCCATGTATTATTAATCTGATGCTTTGAGTTCATGTCAGTTCTAGCTTGTCATTTTTGACATTGATAATGTCTATGATCTGCATGACTAGATTACACTGATGGGGGGAGTTTGGTAGGGAGAGAGGATTCATGTGATCTATTCTTTTGTTGATACATCACCTGAAATTATATTAGGTGAAGGCGACAAGGATAGCTAAATGGTAAATAATGCAGTGCCAAATAAAATCGAAAGATTGTGAGTATCTGCGGAAATGATAGGAAGCTGCGCGAGAGACTTTGGCGCCTTTGAGATCGGACTCAATTAAACAATGCGGGTACATAAATCTTATGGCAACTCAATGAACTCCATCCTTTTGATGCTGCGATTCATCCTCGTTATAAACATCGCGATTTTAGAAGCACGGGTTTCTTTCTTTATCAGTGATTATGAACATTCACACAAACACACGAGAATACATCAGATCAAGCACTCGCTTCAGATAACCAAACCAGCCCCTTGAGGATTATACAAGAAAGGAGGGTTGGGGGGAGGGGCAAAAAGAATTACAGAACAGAAGGTTGGGACTGAATGACGTTTTCGAAGAAGAGCTTGTTCGAGCAGCTTAGGCCAGACATGGTAGGATCGACTTCAAACTCTTCCAATGCCGTAGGCACTTGGGTCCGCTGTAACTTCTGAAACTCCGGCATGAAGGGCACTGGTGCAGAAGAGCTGGGTTGCGCTCACGAATATCACGAGCACTTCAAGGGTTCTCTGCACATGAAAGTAACAGCACAGCTCAACTGTTAGAACCCAGAAAAGCAAGAGGTTAAAAAGCAAAACCAAATCCAGTCTAGGGCGATTGGAATTCCCCAAATAAACAACATAAGATATTCTGGGTCGTCACAAGAAAATAAAAAAAGAAGGGAGGAAAAAGGAGAGAGATATTCTGGGTTAGGTTCAGTTTTTCGATTCAGGATGCTTTCCTTTAGAACACTGCCTACACTATCTCTGTAGTTTCTTCATGCCATTTGACAGGGAAGTTTATGATGTCTTATCACTTACCAGATTCGCACCAGTCCAGCCGATCTCGATTTCCTTACATGCCAATCTGCAAGAGCACCCCGGTCATGGTGTGAGCTTCATTTAACTGATAGACCTCATATCGCTTTTTTCTTTTCTTAACTCCACATAGCAATTTACAGGTAAAAAAATAAGAGCTTAGAGAAGGGTCTCCCTCTCACCCCATAGCCAAAAAAGTTAGGAGCAACGTGATGAGAGAAGAGGCGGCAGCTGCGTGCAAGTTTGAGATACTCCCTTCAGTGATGTTCAGGTAGCCAGTGGCTGAAGTCGTCATGCCCACGATCCCTGCGATCAGTGAGAAGATGACTAGGAATCCAGTCGCCATGTTTCCAACCGGAAAGTATATCGGGAATATACGGGCCGGGATCGTCAAAACTGAAGCTGAAAATGGAGATACTATTGTTAGATCACTGAATTTATCAAAGATCAGTCAACTATACCCACTCTTCTTGCACATTAAACATTGAATATGTTCATCTTGAAATCCTTTTCGACCAAAATATTTTGGCAAAAACATTTTTTAGGACAGGAAATATGTGCTTTTATAGGCTGAAGGATCAAGGTCGACAGGGTCATAGACTTGGAATATTTACCAGTTTCCCTAGATCTCACGATCGCATGATTCACGGCCCACCCGGCGATGACAATCACAACGAAGTAGATCAGGAGATTGAGGAGTAACAGGACGGATGCCGCTGATTTCATGGATGTTGCAGCCATTATGAGCTTTTGAGGCTTAGAAAGAGAGGAGATCAAAAAACCTTCAACCAAAGTCTGTCTTATTCAGATAGGTGCACAAGTATATGTTATATATACTCGACTTCAGTGATCAAATCTGCTTCCTTTCTTGACCAGATTGATTCATGATATTCTAATCTGTCTCTGCAAGAATCACTGGACTGTCTTCCGTTGAAAGCAATCTCTCCAATTCGCCCAGCTGGGTTTGCTTCATTCTAGAGGAAAAGGGATATGGTTTTGATGCTATTCTGGTCGTGGAACTTTGTTCCAGAATATTTAAGAATTTAAAGGAAGTGGGTCTCCTTTGTCTGTACAATTACTCAACCTTGGCATCGCCAATCCTCCATCCGGAAGACAACTTCTTTTGGTCCCGATTCGCAAGCAAAGATGGCATAGAGTTTTCCTACCACCGCACTTGTTTCGGATCACTTTGGTTCAAAGCCCCGTAGCCACGGTCAGTAAAGCATATGAATCCAACAAGACAAGCAAGAACAGCAGCATCAGTACTGAATTCGCCATCTCGAGCAGAGCTCCTCATGAATCGTTGAATTAATTTTCCCTCGATGCCCTCAAAGTCCTTCACATTTGCGCTTAACATAAAATTTAATTGATCTTTGCACCATATCAAGAGAAATGCCACTTGAGAATGAAATTAGACCCTTCTTTGCCTTCCAATAAGTGACAGCTTCTGCAAATCTTTCCCTTTGTCAGAGAGCTTAAGAAAAGCACAAACTCCCATTCCCATTTTTTAGGCTCACGCAACACAGCACACAATCGGAACAAACCGATGAGCAAAGACAGGATGATCCTCGAGTCAACCCGATGGGCACAAAGTAAACACAGAGAAAAGTTCAACAGGCTGCTCACATGGCAATCCTTTAATTTGGTTTAGGCAAGCACTTTCTCTTTCAATCGGAACAAACCGGCTGCCATTCTCGAAAGGATCAATTCAATCGGAAATGTGGGATCAGAGGGTTTGGATCTATCCTGAAGATATAATTTGTTAATTTGGTCAAGGCGAGCACTTTCTCTTTTAATGCATGTATGACTCGTGCAAGGAAAGTGATAGAGGTCGCCCAAATTATTGAGACAAAATTGTCCTGTTTCGTTGCAGATGCTGAGTTCCATTGCTTAATCTGGATTGCAAAGGCGGCTTTATAGAATCTATAACCAGTGAAAATATAAAGATTTGCAGTAATGTCAATCTCAATATATTTCACTGATGAGATGAATTTATGTATCTCTGTCTATGTTAGGGGTGTGCAAAAGAATCATGACCCGCTTGGACCACCGGAATCGGTGGTTCTTAAGAGAACCGGTCTTATTCCCGATTTCAATTTATGGGAACCGGTGGGTACTGGTCCGGTTCCCGGTTCCATGGGTGGATCCACTCACCCACTCACCCGGACTGGACGGTTATATTATAATAATATATTAATTTTTAATATTTAAATTTTTTGAAATTAGCACATCTAAAATTTAGGGCTCCAATCACCATCTTGTCTCAATTCACTACTCTCCTACTCCATCTTGTTTCTCTTAGTTCAAAATCTCCCCAAGCTCCCTCTTTCTCTCCAATTCACCTTCGGATTTACTCATCTCCCTTCGAATCCTAGTTTGAACTCGGCGAAATAGTGAGTTGATTCTCTTTCCCCACCTCGAACTTGAACTCTCTCTCCATGTCGTCGTCATCCTTGTCGCCACCTCCACATTCACTATTACTATTGTCCTCTTTGTTGTTGGGCTCGTCCTGCTTCTACCTCTCCTCTTCCTCCTCCCCCTCCTCAAGCCTCCCCACATTGTCCTTATTTTTGGGGATAGGGGCAAACTCTAGATCTAAGAATGGCTCATCGTCCCCATTACCTCCTCATTGTCGGTCTCGAGGGAGGAGTGGGAGACGATGGAGGTGGTGGTGAAGATGGTGAAGGTGGTCGGGATGAAAGTGGCTTGAGGCTTGCGACCGCCGTCGCCGCGACGCTAGTACTTGAAGAGAATAAAGCTACCGTGGTCGGGAGAGCTAGAATAAGTAGATGTGAGGAGGGCGAAAATGGGAAAGTGCGGAGGTTGGACCGGTTCTATGGATCCACTCGGGAATCGGACCTAATCGGCGGTCTAGTTCCTTGGTGGATCCATGCAACTAACCTGCGGTTCCCGGTTCTAGGTCGGAAACTGCGCACCCGGACCATACACACCCCTAATCTATGTCACTTTTGACTGGAAAGCCTCATTCATTTGCATATTATTATGCTTATAAAGTAGTCTGTGTATGTAGGTCTGAAGAAGTTTGGTCACAGCTCGATTAAAGTGGGAATGCTGGAGTTATCCTTTTGAAGCACATTCTAAAAATTTGATATCTCCTTTTTTATTATATAAAATCAGATCAAGAAAGGTTCTGGCTCAATGAAGAGGCATGAATGGAGATATATGACCTTTAGGAGCAACCGGTCATATTTGGAACAACGTAGTTTTTGGTGATAGAATAGCATCTTCAAAAGGTTGTGGTTCAATAAAGAGGCATGGAAGGAGATACATGACCTTTAGGAGCAACCGGTCATATATTTGGAAGAATGTAATTTTTGATAGTAGAGAATGTAGTTTTTGGTAGTAGAGCGTGTCTTCAATGAACAATGCTTAAAACGACGTAAATAAGAATACAAACATCAACACAATATTTTTTAAGGATGTGACCTCTATCTTTAGTCCTCTCTCTTAAGCAGTGGAACCTATCTAAATGTAAAGAGGTTGGTTTTATGGCTTTTCTCCCTATATTTTTTAAAGCATAAAGATATAATTTTTATAAATGTGTAATGGATCGTCTTCTAATATTTGCTCACTTGAATCATAGAGAGAGAAAGTTCTAGAGAGAGCGCTCTGACCAGAATGGATCTCTATTATTGAATGTTTGGATGGATACGAGGGGAGGGCACATCTTGTTATATTAGAAGCTCTTTTGTTACAACTGTTGATTTATATTCAATCTAGCAGACGAAATGATATCTACTCTCTTACCAACTACTGACATTTAAGCTGAGAGAATTCTAAAACTGACTCAATCATCATCTCGCCTGTTCTTAGAAACATTTGGTAAACCCTAGGAAAAACCTAGACAATCTCCGACAATCTTCATCATTTTAGCATGATCTTTTGGTCACTTATCAACTACCGACATTTAAGCTGAGAGAATTCTAAAACTGACTCAATTACTGTCTCGCCTGTTCTTAAGGACATTCCGAAAACCCTAGGAGAAACCTAGGCAATCTCCGACAATCTTCATCATTTTAGCACGATCTTTTGGTCACGGAGCCTCAAGACCATAGCACTTGCTCTGCCATAACTCTTCTTCGTTGGACAACATATTTTTCAAGTCACAAATATTTGTAGTGAAGTCCTCAAATACAGTCTTGTGGTTGATGGTCAAGGAAAGCCTTTGCCATATGTGATTTTCCACCATGGGAACAGGTTTATTGTCTATTTGATACATACTGAATGAATTTAGCAAAGTTTGCAAGTTTCAACAGTGTCTTGTAAATGACAGATTGTAAGGTCCCCGTGCTCTCAGATTCTTCTTTAGTGCAGCGGGTGACCAATTGACGCGGGTGAAGCGGCCATAGTTTTGCTTCCTTCAACTATCACTGTTTTTACCCTCGATTTCGCTGGATCAGGACTTTCTGGGGGAGAAACATGTTACTTTGGGGATGGAATGAAATGGGTTTCTACTAGGATATTGGAGTAACTATTTTTCTGTGTTTTCTTCCAGGCATTTGTTTATTAAAGACTTAGCCAAAAAGTATTTCTTGAATTCTTTTGTGGGTCTTTTCTCCTTTTTAACTCTTGACTTGACACATGTAAGTTTTCATGCGAGGAAAAACCATGACCTGGCTTGGGGCTGAATGCGCTTGGCATGCTTATTCTCTGGGGAAAGTTTTAGCATATAAGGCTGCGTTTGTTTTGATTTCTTTTTTCTGTTTTTAAATAATTTTTTTCATTTTTTGTTCCTGGAACAAAAAAGGAACAAAAACGCGTTTGTTTGCGTTTTTGTTTCAAAATTATTTTTTTGTTCCCAAAAACTTATTTGGAACAGAAACAAGAAACAAAAAAAGAAGTTATTTCTTGTTTCTGGAACAAAATTTAGGAACACTTTCTTCTTCTCTCTTTTTTCTTCTTCTTTTTTCTTTCTTTTTTCTTTGGCCGATCGTCGGCCTCGGCCATGGCTAGCGATCAGCCGTCGAGGCCGACCTTGCCGGGCGTCGCGGTCCCTAGCGAGGCCGACCTCGCACCGGCCGGGTGAGCTCGATCTCGCCTAGGCCGAGCTTGCCCATGGCCGGCAAGGCTCAACCTCGCCGGGGGTCGGCAAGCCTTGCTGTGGCTGGGCGAGGCTGTCGGCCTCGTCGGGCCGACGACCGGCCAAAAGAAGAAAAAAGAAAAAAAAAAAGGAAAAAAAAATAAGAAAATAAGAAAAATAAAATAAAAATATTAAAAAATTAAAAGAAATAAAAAAATTATATAAATTTACCAAACATGTTTCGTTCATTTTTTATTCCCGGAACAAGTTTACCAAACGTGTTTTTTTGTTTAAAAATTATTTTCTGGAATAGAAACACTTTTTTCTATTTCTCGTTTTTCAAACAATTTTTAAACGAAATGTTATCAAACGTCTTTCCTAACAGAGGCCGTATATTGAAGCAACCGTTGGGCTTGCTAATATTGAGCACATTTATGGTTTTCCCTTTACACCGTTCATTCACTTTGTGTAAATCCTTTGATGTGGACTGTTTAGTTCCGGTGGAGGCTTCTTCGCCACTAAAAGAAGGGTGCAGATCTGTTGTCCCCTTCACCGGATTTTTTTTTTTTAAAGAGGAATTAAAAAAGGGTTGTTGTAATAAAAGTTAGATGGGAATTTTGTTCCCCAGTCATCAAGTTTATTGCTTAATTTTAGACCTATTGATTATTTCTTTTAAAAATATTTATATTAGCAAACAACTGTATAAATTAGTAATTTTATTTTATATCTTGCATAATTTCAATTTAAAATTTGAGTCTTTTTTTCATTTTACGAATAGTCTCTCCGAAAAGTTTCTAAATCTTGAACTTTTTAATTTTTCTGTTTCCAATGTGAGATTTCATTATTTGAAGATCCAAATATTTCGTTATAAGGTGATTTTTGTTAAATATTTCAGAATGTTAATTTTTCAAATTCAGGGAATACACAGACATTTTAATTAATATATAATAAAAATCAACTTGTCTGCGTTTTAAACTAGAGGAAGTTGCCCATAACAAAAAAATACAAGGTGAGGAAATAAAATCAGGAAGTTTCAGAAATACAGATAATTCAAAGTATCATGGAATCAGAAAATCATGTGCTTAACGAAATCAAATTTTATGACACAATCTTCTGTAAATGATGATAATTTCATGAGCTATAAGATGATATTCTCTCTTCGACAAAAAAGAAGAAGAAGAAGGATGATATTCTCTATCCAATCATGACAAACCAAAGTCAGAAACCAAAAAAAAAAAAAAAAAAAAAAAAAAAAAAAAAAAAAAAGTTCTTGAAAGTTCTTGAAATTTTGTTGAATTGTGTCGATGGCAGTTTAGGAAAATTCATGTTTCCTATTCGGGATTGACGTTCACTATGCATATATACATGAAGACCAAACTCAAGAACACTTCCGTTGCCATCTCCACGATTTCTCGTAAAGATGCTTTGAGATTATCCATATTTCTAGGAAGTTACTTGATTTTATTTCCTCGTGCTAGTATTTTTTGTTGGGGAAAATTGTTCAAAAAGTTCCAAACTTATCGTATTTTTGCTAATTCAATTCTAAATTTTTCAATTTTATCAATTGAATCCTAAATCTTATTACTTTTTGCCAATTGAGTCAATTCGACCACTTTTAGTCGGAAATTGCTAACGTGAGAGTCACTTATGCCACGTAGGACCGTGTCAATGCGACGTAGATAAAATTTAATAAATTTTAATATTTTAAAAAAATTAATTTTTTAAAAATGATTTTTCTTTCTTCTTCTTCTTCCTTTAGCTGGTGGCCAGCCATCGGACACTAGCTGTCGGCCATGTCAAGCCAACTAACCTCCCTTTCCATAGGCAAGGCGTAGTCGAGCAAGCATCGGCTATAGGAACCCTCACCAGGCTAAGGTGGCGAGGGTTTGCCTCACCTAATCTAGGCGAGGTCGGCCTCGCTTAGATTTTCGGCAATGTCGGGCGAGGCCACCCTTGCCTAGGCAAGGGTTGGCCTTGCCTGATTTGGCCTAAGGGAGGCCGACCCTTGTGGGGCCTCACCTGGGCAATGCCAGGCTTGCTCTCGCCCAGATGTGCCTTGCCTGTAGCAAGCGAGGCTAGTCGACTTGGCATGGCTAATGGCCGGCCTTCGGTGGCCAGCCACTGGCAAAAGGAAGGGGAAGAAGGAAAAAAGAAAAGAAAGAGAAAAATCATAAAAAATAATAAAAAATTCAAAGATATTAAAATATTATTAAAAATTGTCTACATTAACGTTAGCCATCCTAGTGGCACTATCGGCATCTATGTCAATGATTTCCGGCTAAAACTAGTCAGATAGACTCAATTAACAAGAAGTAAAAATATTTAGGATTCAATTGGTAAAATTGAAAGGTTTACGACTAAATTGACAAAAATATATTAGGTTTATGACTTTTTGGACAATTTTCCTTTCTGTTATGGGCAACTTCCTCTAGTTTGAAATTCGGACAAGTTGATGTTAACTTATATCCAAGTAAAAATGCACATGTATTGCATTAATTCAAAAATTAAATTTATAAGAGATTTAACGAAAATCGCCTTATAGCAAAATATTTGGACCATTAAATAATGACATTACACATATGACAAGGAAAAAAGTTTCAAAATGTAGAACCTTTTTTTTATAAGATTGTTCCTGAGAGAAAAAAAATCAAATTTTAAATTGAAATGATGGCAAGAGATAAAATGAAAATAAATAATCTGTGTCCTTCTTCCCTCTCATTGCATATCTTCCTTGTCTTCTCTCACCATGATAAAGTTCAGCTCTCGCTTTTGCCATCTGATTGACACCAGTAACTCGATCAGGTTGCTTTCGGAAGAGCTTCATTCAGGTTCAACCGAATTCCTACATTCACATGCTGACCCGCCGGTTATATATATGCCTAGAACTCCTTTGCCACGCGGCCGACCGTTTTGAGCATACATTCAATGCACTCGAGCCATCATATCCAGTTGGTTCTTAGTCTGATTGAGAATTGAACATGCAGTGCGCGCCCAATCCACATTTCTTGCAGAAACATCAGATTTGACAGGGTTGAGACGTGTGCACATCTTAGATCACAGTTTCTCGTAGCTCGTTTGTGTCCACAAGAAGAAATACTAGGTTGCTGTAGCTTTGTTTTTCATTGCATATGTCGGCAGTTTGACTTACGAAAGCAGCATGTGTTATACTTCTGCGAGCTGACTCACCTCCCACTTGTTATACACGTCTATCGCGTTTTTAACCGACTCGGTTCTCCAAGTAATGGAAAAGCTCCCATCAATTTCTCTTACTCCCTTCAATACGTCTTTAGAATCAAGTGGCCTATCCAATGAATAAGAGCATTGCATTTGCCCGACATCTTCGACCCTCGACCGTCAATCCACGTATCCATGTTTAAGTAATTGCTTCATTGCTAGGAATCAGACATTCTAAAGATAAAGCTCCGAATGATCGTGCACATTGCACATGTAAAGCCTAGGAGTGACGTGAAGATGAGCATGCGAACTCCAAGTTAGTTCTCTTCGCCATACTCAATTGTGGGAGGTTGTGGATTCTTTTGCTCGAAAAAACCCGGTACCAAAATCCCCCCCCCCACCCAAAAAAAAAAACCAGCGACAAATTTCAATGACAAAAACAGTCTCTTAATTATAATCCAAAGTACAATTTGGTATTAAATTTTTAATTTGTTCAATTTGGTCTTCGAACTTTTGGTACATGTTAAATCTAGTCTTTGAATTACATGAAATATTTAATATTGTCCCTGAACTTGAATTAATGGAATAATAATATTGAACATTTTCATCTAGTTTATGGACTAAATTGATATTGAGACCGCATTGTTTAGGAATGACATTGCGTATTGGACTAAAATTCAGGAATGATGAATAAATTAAAAATTTAGATATCACATTGCGTGTTGAGTCCAAATTTAGGAATTGTTTGTGTGATTATCTCTAATGATAATTAATCACGCTAACTATGATTAGTTTATTATTAATGCAGATGGATCATAATGTCTTTCCTGAATTTTCTTTTGAGACATAGATTGGTCCTTCACTCGATTGGAGGTGGGTATGTTCATGGACTTGACGACCTCGCGAGAGAAATGATCTGTTTTTTTTTTTTTTTTTTTTTTTTTTTTTTTCATGGGCTACAATAGGGATTTTCACAAGCATCAATCCCATACCCAATCAAAATTGGAATGAATTAGGTTTCATTTCGCCTTAAGTAATTTCACCATATTTTAAAAATAATGTGAAAATATGAATAAGAATTTTTTTTCCGTGGGATTGTATAAGAAGATGAACATAGAAGCTTCTATCTCATGGACAACCTTATTGAAAAGATTTCAAATTTTGAAACTTTTTCCTTACTTGTGTGCAATGTCATTATTTAATTAGTGAAATATTATGTTTTTCTTCTTTTGTATGTTGGGAATATCGGATTCCCAAAAACGGATTCGACACTAAATCAAACCCCTAAAACGAATGCGGAAGACGAGCCCAGGAAAAAACATGTATCACCGATCGAAAGTTACACTACATAATCGAACGTACCTTATTGTCCACAGATTAAACACTGACGCCGATATGAGGAAGAGAAATTGATTCCGTTCGATCTGATGACGTCAATTGGCCTTGAAGGGAAGAGAGTGTCATATCTTTTTATTTGTTCTTTCTTTTGGAGGGAGAGAGGGAGGAGGAACGTACGTACTGCCAAAAGGTGCGTTCCTCCCTCTCTTTTCCCCTTTATATACATCCCATCCAAAAAGAAACGTATTCCTTCATCATATCCCTTTATCCATGGGCTCTAATATTGTGAGCCGGGCGTTTAGGCCCAACATGGGCGGACAGGGCCAACTTAGGCCCATCACACTAATAATTAAAACCATAATCTCCCACTCACACATAGTGGGCCGAACATGATTCTCTTTACCTCTCTTCAACATTCATACCGGTGAATAATCCATGCGACCAGTATACTTTGAAAGCTCGTTACCATACATTTGTTAAGAATATATAGCAGCTCATAATGGACATCACACCACGAGTAGATTTAGTATACAATACCCTAGATCGATTGTTCATATTTATATCTCTCTTAATCTCTTTCAAACAATTATATATATTGTATTCACAATTATGATTATCCCAAAAATAGTCATAATTGGTCGACCAGTGAATACAAAACTTAGAATGTGATTCTCCAAATTTGATCTTCCTCTTTCATTCAAACTCTCAATTTTAGTTTAGTTTGCTTTTCTAGAAATGTCCCATTAGATCGAATCAACTCATGACCATTGGCAACATCCTAAGATAGCAAACACTAAATAGAAATACTGAGAATAAGCAAAAGTCATGAGGGTAATAAAATTAAGGAACTCTTTTCTTCAAGAGTCTCACACAGCATAAAAGTTGAGATCAAACTTTTGCCATTCTTATTGGTCGTCTCATGCATACGTAGTATGAAATACGTATTACGGTATTAACTCCTTTCCTATGGAGTGTATGTCTACACCTTCAATACCGTACATATGATAGTTCAGACATACTCAATATCTAACTTGAGTTCACGTATCTACTCATTCACATAATTCATCAGAACTTATATTTGGCATCTTAGACAGATAAAGTAAAATATGTGGGGTATTTTACTTTCGGACATAGTAAATATTATGTGCTCATCTTAACACCCAGTTAATGCGACAAATATATTTTAAGCTTGAGCTCTCGATTATCACCTAGATAATAAGCTTAAAAACCGTCTCATATCTATTTATCACATAGTAAATAGAGACGATTACTCATGTGAGTGGGCTAATCTTATATCTGTCCGACATACTTTCTCAACTTAATGTAATGCACTCGAGCATTAAGATGCATAAATGTCAAACAAAGATTCATAGGCATTAATGATGAAAAAACACAAATTCATTAAATGTGAACACTTCAGGAAATTACAATATTCAGTATATCGGACTCTACGCAATCCTAGAGATTTTACATGACCACAAAACAAATATCTAGGTATTGGCTTTATCATAGGATCTACTACCATTCTATGCGTAAATATGTACTGTAAGTTCATATCCTTTCGTGTAACTATATTTTTGACAAAATTATACTTGGTATCTATATGTTTGGTCTTGCCATGATATTTTGGATCTTTGATGTACACTATAGTTGCTTGGCTATCATAGTTAACCAATAATGGATTTGCAGCTTTTTCAATAACACATAAATGATCCAAAAATCTTTTAAGCCAAACTCCTTCTTGTACCGCTACTGATAATGCCACGAACTCAGCTTCCATCGTGAACAAGGTTATACACGTTTGCTTCTTATTGCTCCATGATATGACACCATTGTTTAGTAAGAAAGCAAATTCAGATGAAGATTTTCTTTCATCTAAATCTCCTCCCTAATCAGCATCGAATAGCCTTCAAGTCACAAATCCTTTTCTTGGTAATTCAACTTGTAATCAGCGTTCCTTCAAATACCTTAGTATTCTTTTAATGGCTTTTCAATGTGCTTGACCTGGATTGAATTAGTATCTACTCACCATTCCAACTGCAAAACATATGTCAGGTCTTGTACACATCATAGTGTACATCAAGCTTCTAACAACACTAGCATAAGGAACATGTTTCATTTGTTCTCTTGTGGAGTCCTTGGATATAGTCTATGGCTCAATCCTTCACCTTTTGCAATATGAGTGTCTATGGGTTTACATTATTGCATACGAAATCGTGCAAGAACCTTATTTATATATGTTTCTTGCGAAAGAGATAACGATCTCTTGAAATCTTAACTCCAAGAATGTATGCAGCCTCACCCATATCCTTCATCTCAAAATTGGAAGACAACCAACTCTTGACAGAATTAACAAACTCCATATTGCTTCCGGCAATTAGTATATCATCAACATATAATGATATGATCACAAATTGATCATTGGATCTTTTCATATATACGCAATGATCCTTATCAATCATTGTAAAATCATATGCCATTATGACATTATGAAAACGTATATACCATTGTTTTGACGACTGCGTAAGGCCATATATTGATCTCAAAAGTCTACATACCTTTTCTTCTTGGCCTTTCACTATGAAACCAGCAGGTTATTTTATTCCTCTAATTCTCTATTGAGGAAAGCAGTCTTTACATCCATTTGATGTAACTCAAGATTCAGACTAGCCACTATTACTAGAATAATGCGAATCGAGGTAAATCTCACTACAGGAGAAAATATTTCTTCATAATCAATTCATTCCTATTGCTTATACCCTTTCGCCACAAGGCGAGTCTTATGCCTTTTTATCGAGCCATTAGCTTTTCGCTTTATTTTGAGAACCCACTTGTTCCCAATAGCTTTACGTCTCTTTGGAAGATCAACCAGTTCCCAAACTTGGTTTGACTTCATTGACTCAATCTCCTCTTCCATTGCATGAATCAATTTTTCCTTACTAGGGCAATTTAGAGTCTCATTAATATTTCTTGGCTCATCCTCATCTTGCAAAGCAATTATAAAAGTTTCCCCTTTAATGTCAAAACGTCGACGAGGAATACTTTGGCGACTTGTTCGCCGTATGAGAGATTGTATACTTTGCACATCATTCCTCATTATGCTCCCACTAGGATTAGATAATGATGATGTCATCTCATCATGTGGTTGTAATTAAGAATGAGTTGAATTCAAATCCATCATTTCTCATATTACTCCCACTTAGACGAATTCCACTAATATCGTTATCTTGATCCAATGTTTCAAATAGGGAGTAATCTTCCCCTATTTCGCCCTTCTTAGGAAATTCATCCTCTAAGAATGTGACATCCCGTGATTCAAATTCAGTTATACTCCAACTTTCCTGCTCACCTATGAACACATACCATTTCGAGTGTTCGGAGTATCTAATGAAAATACTATTCTTTCCTCTTGGACTCAATTTCCCAAACTTGTGAGAGAACTTATGAGTATAGGCAGCACAACCCCATGGCTTAAGAAAACTTAAGTTTGGTTTTCTACCTGTCCATAACTCATATGGAGTGGAAATAACTGATTTGGAAGGCACCTAGTTAAGTATATAGGCAGCAGTTAACAACGCATCACTCCAAAAAGTGATAGGTAAGTTAGCATGTGCTATCATGGACCTAACCATTTTCAGTAGGGTTCTGTTCCTTCTCTCCGCAACACCATTTTGTTTAGAAGTATATGGAATAGACAACTGTCTTTCTATTCCTTTTTTTCATCACATAATTTTTTGAACTCATTAGATAAATATTCTCAACTTCAATCGGATCTTAATACTTTTATTTTCTTGTCTAATTGATTTTCTACCAAGTTCATAAATCTTTTGAAACAACTTAATACTTCAGATTTATGAGAAATCAAATAGACATATCCGAATCGAGTATAATCATCTATAAAAGTGATGAAATAAACAGCCCCATGTCTTCCCTTCACATTCATTGGACCATAGACGTCAGAATGGATTAAATGCAGAGAAAATTAAGCTCTTTTTACTTTTTCCAAATGGTTTCCTTGTCATTTTCTCTATTAGGCAATGCTCACATATGGGCAAATCGAATTTTTCAATGTTGCCCAATAAGCCCTCTTTGGCTAGTATATTCATACGTTGTTGGCCAATATGACCAAGTCTAGCATGCCACACATTCACATCATTATCATATGAATTAGGAGACGTGAGAAGGGAATAACAAACATTTGCATTAACATAGTCAATATCTAATACAATGAAACCATTCAGAAAATAACCATAATCATAGTAATTTGTATCCAAAAACAAATCCACATCTCTATTATGGGAGTTCATATTAAAACCTAGTTTGACAAACACTAAAACAGACACTAAATTCCAACGAATCTCCGGAGCATACAATACATCATGTAGGAATAAAGTGTGTCCACCACGCATGTTCAGTTGACAGGTGCCTATTCCTTTTACTTCAGCTCTGGAGTTATTTCCCATATAGATCCACTTAGTTCAAGTTGGTACTTGTCGGAATTCCACGAAAGATTCTCTATCCTTCGCTACATGGTCTGTCGCTCATGAATCTACAGTCCACAAAGGATTAGACTCAGTTAAGAATACAGAACTCGACACATAAGCAAAGTTCTGAAAAGTATAAGGGGGTGTATACCTTCTTTGGCTCACGACAGTCGCGAGCATAGTGACCATTCTTGTCACAATTATAACACTTCACCCTTGTAAGCTTCTTCATCCGAGGATGCTTTCCTTTTTTATGTTGGTTAAGCTTAGGTTTCTTCCCGGAAGGACCTGCTTTCTTGCCTTTCCCTTTATCAAACCAGTTAGGACGTTTGCACTTGGAGCTCGAAGCTCCATGTGAGCTAGAACCAGTATGATAGATTTTAGCTTCCGGCTTAGCCGCCAAGAGGCGGTCCTCTTCCAGCTCAAGATGATGCACTGCATCCTCAAAGGTTTTGATATTTTCATTATGGGTCAGGTGCACCTTCATATGCTTCCAACTTTAAGGCAATGAACGAATCACTGTTTGCACTTGCTGTTCATCAGTCAGGACATGGCCAGCATCTTTCAGCTCATTAATCATATTTGACATCTTTCTAAGATGTTGCTTCATGGTCTGACCATGAGGCTTCTTATAAGAGTCAAATTTAATAGTGAGCTGCCTTAGTTTGGTCACCGAAGTATGACCAAATCTTGCTGCCAATACTTCCCACATTTCCTTGACATTCTCAAAACGCCTAAACTCTTGCATGACGTCATTTTCCATGCTACTCAGCAACGTAATGCGAGCAAGAGAGTTCTTTCTTTTCCATGCAGCAAATGCTTCCTTATCTCTCTTGTGCTGTATAGTGTTTCCTTCTTCAGGTTCTACCATGGTCAGGTTAAGAGCTTCTAGTGCCTCTTGCTCTTCCAGAACATATTCGATTTTCATGTGCCAGATTTCATAGTTGTCGCCATTGAGCTTTTCACTTTTGTTCAACTCAGCAACTATGCTATTTGTGGCTGAAGCCATTGATCTGAACATATTAGACATATTTGCACGAATTATTAATGCCTATCATTTATGCATCCATTTTGCATAGACCCATCATATTAATGAACAATTTTAAGTAAGATTTCAGAATCAAAATGTCACTATATTTCCAATCATCATCTAAAAATCTTAACTTACAAATATCATTAATATAATTGTCTTATGCAAAATAAATTCTATGAAGCTACAAAAAACTTCTATGAACTACCCAAAGCAATCAACAATAACAAAAAACAAATAATATTTGATATTCAATAGAATAATAATATTTTCACATTATACAACTAACATATCAGTTGCCACACCAACAATAATTAGGTAGAAAAAAAATTACATAAGATGTCCACAAATCACACTAAACAAAGACCGGTCAATTCATCTAACACCAAGTCAGTACACGAACTGGGAAAAATCCTATTTTGTTCATTTAACACTCCTTGCCATTCTAGTGGAATAGTGTTCATGAAAAATCGCACCATCTCAGACTGTGGTACATGATGACCATTCCATATGACCTTTTGAATTTTCCCATTGACTTCAAGAACATGATCAATTAAGTCACCACTCTCCCATCAATGATCAGTCAGCTCAGTTATCAACTTAGAAAGCATTTTCTTTTGTTCATTGGTAATTGCGCGAATATGTGTGCGCAACCTAAGGGGAGGCATTGTTCCTGCAACAAATGCAGAACAAATAAGGGATTACATATAATCCACATAGACTTAATTGGAAAAAGAAACACATTCTTTTCCTCTCTCTCTCTCTCTTTTTGTCAACGGTCAAAGTCAACGGTCAACGTTCAGCGGACATCAACGGTCAATGGTTGTCAACGGTCAACGGGTTGGGTCGCCGGGTCGAGTTGGACCGGTCGGGCTGGTTGGACCGTTTGGGCAAACCGACTGGCAAGTGCGGCAGTGGAGACAGTTGATGTCACGATGAAGTCAGTTGGCGCCAGCGATGGCACACACGCACGTGCGTCACACGTGCGTGCGTCTGCCGTGCGCACGCGTGCGATGCACGCGCCTGCCCTCGCGAATCCGCGCGTGGGGGCGCGTTCGGCGGCCTTTGGCGGCGTTCCGCCACTCGTTACGCTTGTCTCGACGAGACCTTCCATCCAACGCTATCAGAAATGGATTTCGACTTACAGAAACACGAAAAAATGGATGAACAGTGCTCGGGTGTCGGGATTTTTCCGCCCCAATCGGTGTCGGCCGATTAATTTTATGAAAAATCAATAAGAAATCATCCATAAACATGAAATGGGTCGGGAAAAACATGAAAAATGATAGGGAAATAAGAACTATGGCTCTGATATCAATGTTGGGAATATTGGATTCCCAAAAACGGATTCGACACTAATTCGAATGCGGAAGACGAGCCCGGAAAAAAAAATGTATCATCGATCGAAAGTTACACTACATAATCGAGCGTACCTTATTGTCCACAGATTAAACATCGACACCGATATGAGGAAGAGAAACTGATCTTGTTCGATCCGATGACGTCAATTGGCCTTGAAGGGAAGATAGTGTAGTCTCTTTTTCTTTGTTCTTTCTTTTGGAAGGAGAGGGGGAGGAGGAACGTACGTACTGCCAAAAGGTGCATTCCTCCCTCTCTTTTCCACTTTATATACGTCCCCTCAAAAAAGAAACGTGTCCCTTCATCATATCCCTCTATTCATGGGCCCTAATATTGTGGGCCGGGCTTTTAGGCCCAACATGGGCGGACGAGCCAACTTAGGCCCATCACACTAATAATTAAAACCATCAGTTCATAAGTGAAATATTATGTTATAAGGTGTTTTTTCACGCGGGTCTAATACTAGAGGAAGTTGGCCGAACGATCAAATGAGGAAATAAAATCGGGTAACTGTTGAGAAATACGGGTAACTCAAATCGTGTCTGAGAAAAGGAAAGTTTTTAGTATAAACGACTCAAAATCTTTGACATAGGCTCTCTATAATCTGGATGAACCAAAGCTTAAAAGAGGAAACTATACGTCTTGTTTCCTGAAATTTCTGTCGATGGCGGTGTCCTATGACTGAGTACATATATACATACCCAACCCAAGAATGCTTTCACTTGCCATCTCCACAATTCTTGTAAAGATGTCGAATTATTACACTCGCTCTTCACTTGTTGGGATTAGATGAGCTAAGGAAGAGAGTGAAGAGGGACTCGACAAATCAATTAGCAAATGGAGAATTACAAAGGAAGTCTTAAACTTGTTGTAATAGTATTAATTCAGTGATAAACTTTTTTTGACTAAATGAGTTCTAAACTTTTTATATTTGTACAAATTCAATCCATTCATCCAAATTTGGCTAGTTTGCGCTAATGTGGCATGATAAGTGTTGACGTTGATAATTTTTAATAATTTTTAATATTTTTAATATTTTTTCTTTCTCTTTTTTTCCCCTCTTCCTTCTTCTTGTACCCGGTCATCGGACTAATTGTCGGCCATTAGCGAGGCTCGCCTCATTGTCGTTGGGCAAGGGGGACCTCACCTAGCCATCAGTGAAGCGAGCCCTCATCGTCACTGGGTGAAGCAAGCTTACCTAGCAAGGTCAAGCCTCACGGATCGCGAGGGGTGGGTGAGGGTCTCTCCCACCCGCCGAGAGAAAAAAGGAAGAGGTAAAAAAAGAGAGTGAAATAAAAAGAAAAAAAAGAAAAATACTTAAAAATTTAAAAATATTAAAGTATTATTACAAATTGTCCACTTTAGTACCAGCCGGGCTATGTCAACGCCGATCTTGCCACGTTAGCATTGGTTGGATAGACTGAATTGACACATATACAAAATGTTTGATTCATTTGGCCAAAAAAATATTTATAACTGAATTGACACGATTATAATAGGTTTAAAACATTTTGGGCAATTCTCCGGATTAGCAAGGGTCAACCCGAAGCTGCGCATGAGTCCATGGTCCAATGTTCAAGCTAGTTATCAAGGAGATGGATTAATGAAATTTCAGAAATTCCTTTTTTTTTTTCCGCTAAGCTAACTATTCTATCGGTTTGATGATTCTGGTTTTCTTTTAGTTGAACAAATTTATGGTAACTAATGTTGAATGCGTGAAATTAGTATAGGAGCTATTTTCATTTCCCCATTCATTTGCAATACCAAATAGTTTTTGTTTTCTTTTACTGATTTTTATTTTGGTAATATGTGGAGCCAAACCCGTGTAATAAACCTAGTAATGTCTTTATACATTTCCATTGCATACGAATTAGTGATTTAGGTTAGTTGATTAATCAAATATACTAGTGCATAGCTCTTCCACTTAAGCTTCGGTAGGTCTTATTGGATATATCGATGGGATCTCTTTTGCTGATTTTCATGTATTAAGATATTGAATTTTAGTTGTGCAGCTTCCGATAGCAAACTTTCTAGATCAACAGCTCAAAAAAGGTCTTGGAAGTCTATTTAATAATAAGCAGATAAAATTCCACGACACAATTTTTTTGTAAATGTTGGTAATTGCATAGGTTAGAAGATATATCGACAAGAGGAAAGTACTCGAAACATTTTACTTGTTTGGTTGAATAACTATCAAAATTTGGTTTCCGCAGTGTCGGCATGTATTTTGTAAATTTGGGTGATTTCACGAACTATAAGATAAGACGCTCTCTTCAATTTTGATAAAATAGAGCAAAAAAAGAAAAAAAAATTAATTTTTTACAGGAATCTTGTCAAACGCAGTGTAGGAATCAGTCCTATTTCCTATTCGGATTAGTAGTGTTCACTATATATACCCAATCCAAAATTGTTTGGCCTGCCATCTCGACAATCCTTGTTAAGATGTTTTACTATCGTACTTTCGTTTTTGCGATGCCAGCGTATATTCCTGACAATCGCTCTTTGCCCCAACCTCGGGTGATCATGTCATGCATCGCCGGCCGCTATATTCAGTCCGAAGTAGGAGAAGGAGCTGCATTACCGCCTCGTGCCGATGGTCGCTTTTCGTACAGAGCTGAGTACCCGAGCGGGCCGTTTGCGTCCCACGACAGATCGCCATCATCGCCGTCACGGGCGATTGTGTCCTCCATGTTGGACGACATGCGGCTGCCCTTCCCGTTGGACCAGGTGCGGTGGCTCGACGTGAGTCCGGGGACTCACGTGACCAAGTGCCTGACTCGCGACGAGCTAGTGTCCGAGATCCCGAGGGCCACGTCCCACGCGGTGAACGACACTTGCAGAGAGGGGCGCAAGAGGACGAAGATGGTGGTGAGCATTGTGCACAAGGTCACCATGTCGGAGCACGAGATGCGAGCCCGATGGCGGAGGCTCCAGTGGTGGATCCTGCATTCGCGGATCCTCGAAGAGGAGGAGAGATGGCGGCGGCTACTATCGGGGCAGCGATCCACGCTTAGTCAAACGAGGCAAGAAGGAGCAGTCACAACCCCTGATCGCAACACGGAGGGTGTGTTGCCGATGAGGGTCATGAGGGAGTCGATGGATCATACTTTGGTTTTCGTTTTTGCGATGCCAGCGTATATTCTCGACAATCAGTCTTTGCCCCAACCTCAGGTGATCATGTCTTGCATGGTTCGACGTCGTTATGTTCAGTCCGAAGTAGGAGGAGGAACTGCATTACCGCCTCGTGCCTCCGATGGTGACTTTTGGTACAGAGCTGAGTACCCGAGCGGGCCGTTTGCGTCTCACGACAGATCGCCATCATCGCAGTCGCGGGCGATTGTGTCCTCCATGTTGGACGACATGCGGCTGTCCATTCCGTTGGACCAGCCGTGGTGGCTCGACGTGAGTGTGGGGACGCATGTGGCCAAGAAGTGCCTGACTCGCGACGAGCTAGTGTCCGAGATCACGAGGGCCACGTCCCGCGCGGTGAACAAAACTTGCAGCGAGGGGCGCAAGAGGAGGATGATGGTGGTGGGCATTGTGCAGATCATGAGGGAGTCGATGGATCAAGAGAGGATCAACTTCGGAGCCGCACATGAGACAATGATTGAAAGCTTGAACAAAGTGGCGTTTGAGGGTGATCAAGGCTCAACTAGTTCGCATTGTGTGATTTGCATGGAAGGAGTTGCGATCGGAGGCCAACTTATTCGCATGGATTGCTCTCATGAATTTCACAGAGATTGCATCGAAACTTGGTTGGAGATACACCCCACATGCCCCCTATGTCGGTGCCACTTGTCCCCCAAGAAGTCAAGAGATTTTTAACTTTTCCGATTTCCTTAGGAGACTGGAGATTCACGATTAATTACGTAGATGCAAACAAAGTTTCAAACTAGTCCTTTTTCGGAATTACAGGTTATTATGATTATTTTTTTTTGAATATTGTGAATACTTGTTATGGCTATATTAAATTTGTCCTTTTTTGTGATTATATAACGTATAATTGAGCTATTTTTATTATCTACCATGGATTTTTTTTTTCTTTTTCTGGACTTTTGGACTTCTTTTGCACCCTTACCTTCCTCTGACTGCATGAGCTCCATTACCATGTTCCGCTCTTTTCCTAATAAATTAAAATTCTGTAAATTGAACCAAACCTATCTACATCATCGATTTGAAGTTATAGATTGACAGTTTGTTTGGATTAATTTAAAGAAATTGCACAACTCGCCTCCTTTTTCCTTTTCCAAATCTTAAGAAAGAATTCATTGAAAGCTCCAAAAAATTTACGAAATTTATATATGAATTTGCATATCCGTATTTTAATATCTTGAGCCTCGCTTCAAAATAAAAAGTCAACTATCAAATTTCATGAGTCCGAAGATTTGAAAAGAAAATTGTATTTGAAAAGTTATTGCATGTCAATTATCAAGTTTGAAATCTTTTTCCCCGAACATCAAGTTTATCATAAATTTCACAAAAAATTGCATCGAAACTTGGGAACACCACATATGTCCTCTGCGTCGGTACAACTTGTCGACCAAGAATATTGAGATCCAAGTTTTTCTAATTTTCCAAGTGATCGTGATTGATTACGAAAAATATTTGATTTTTGTAACCAAATTCTTTTATTATTTAGTGTGGAAAACTCCAAAGCCTGGACCGAAAATTACTTGGTTCGATCCAGGACGGTTTGGGCATTTAACCCAAAATTATTCGCTTTTTAAATTTTCTTAAAAAAAATGATATTTATATGATCAAATTTCAAGACTTTAAGATACAATTATCAAATACTTAAACAATAAATTCACCTAAGTAAGCATATGTATCATAATTATGTTTTCTGTTTACTGTGCACGGTTAACTCTCGCATTCAAGTCTGGCGGTGCTTTTTGAGGAAAATTATGTTATTTTGGGAAAAATGCTTATTGGTATTTAAGTTTGTTTCCGTATTTTTTTCTTTTTATGGAAATTCTTCTTGACAAAGCTTTCGGATGACTTGGACGTCATCTTTACGTCAGTTGAATGTCGTTGAAACTTGCAAAATAATTTTATGTTCAAGCACACGGGAGCCACGTAATGTTCATCTTCGAAACAAATAGATATCGACACATGTATTTAAAGTTAGAGTACGTAATATTCTATTCCAAAAGTTAAAGATGTTGGATATCGATGACCTACATGAATTGTATTTTAATATTTAGTCATTTATAATTTTTTTCTAATAATTCAAAAACTAAAATTTTATCACCTGGACAAAGAAATCTTTTAGAAAAGCTTGAACCATAAACTTGCTACCCCAACAGAAAGGATGAATTGGGGCTTAAATTACAAACACCACCTAATGCAGAAAGTTAGCTTCTTTAACGGTGATTAGAGCAGCTAATTTCAAAAATTAACATTATATGAATATTATGTTTTTCTTTTGTGTAAGAGTATGTTTATGATCATTAGACTTGGAGTGCTTGAACACACACTCATGTATTACAAATATATTTTTGTTTACTGTAAATAAAGAGTAAAATATATTTTCTGAACCTAAATAAGATCAAATGTTTAAGGCGGGATTATACAATCGTAAGCTCTACTATTAGCGCGTGTTTGAAATTGGACATTTTATTTAATCTCTATCACCTCAATTTTTTTTTTTCCCTAAAGCCTCTATAGATACCAACGTTTAAGTTATGTGTTTTCATTTTTATCAAAACAGAACTTTTCACTTCGAATAGCCAAAAATGGTGGCAAATTTATTGCCTCCATTGTTCCAAGAAAAGAGAAAGAAATTGAGTGACTATTTCAGAAATTGATAAGTAAAATAGAGAAAGAAATAAAGGGTAATTCACAAAAATAGTAAAAAAAAAAAAACAAGATAAATGATGTTTTAGCCAGGACATATATAGTTATTTGACAGTTTTAATTCACTTTTGATCAAACCTGTTCTTCAGCAGCGTAAGTGCGGTCTCAACAAGTGAGTGAATGGCTGTGCTGTGCCTGCTTAGTCCAATGGTGCCAGAGAAAATATTGAAGCTCTCTAGCTCTGATGTCGTATCCATGACTCCTTCAAGCTCCTCCTCCATGCCCAGATCCCTGAAGATCTGCGCATTTGTTGATTTCTCTCTCATCATCCAAATTGCCAACTCGATAGCAAACCTTCTCATTCTTGGCACCTTTACATGTGGGTTCCGGTGGCTCCTCAGGATCTCGACCAAAGCGAGCTAATTCGGCTTCTCTAAACCCTTCCCGCTGGAACAAGGCGGTCGATTCTTCTGCTGTCATGAACTTGAAAGCATGTACCGCTAACCCAACCATCACCTCTTGTAGTTTGCCTTCTCCTGACAAGATTGCCTTGAGAACCTGAGTTGAGGAAATATGGTTAGGTAGGAACAATTAATATCATTCTCTCCAGGACAACTTAAACTTGTACATAGTTGCCGTTTCTGGTTATTGGGATGCCGGCTCAGGTTCAATTTTTGGTGCCACTGCTGTTACTCCCTTTAGCTAGTTGAAGGACTCTGGCCCACTGTAAGTGCACAGGTTCCTCAAAATTCTTCCAGCATTGATACGAAGAAGCGGAATCTCCAATGCTTCTAGGAGCTTCTCCACTACATTTAACTTCAAGATGCGACGACAGTTGCTCTTGCTTTCAAACACCAGCATTGCCAGAGCTTCTCCAGCCACAATCCTCACATCCCTTTGTTCTTCCTGCACTCCTTGGAAGAAAATGTTTAATAGTTCTTTCAGAACTCCACCAGTCCCTCCTACACACTCTGTCGCCTCATTGTCCTGTGCTAAACTGGTAAGGATCTCAATCCCTAGTTTCTGCAGTTCTGGTTTTTTCTCTCCGTGTCGTAGAATATCTCTTATGTTGCTTATGGTGAAGACTATCTCTGAGATCTCTCTACGGAGATTTTTCCCTGTGGTACCTATTGTGCTTGCCAGCATCTTTATAACCTTTAGGGATCTTTTAACAGTCAAAACCTGCGATGTGGTAACTGTTAGGATATAATACGTGGAAACGATAGGATCTTGCAAATTACGTCAACGTGAAATCGCTAGAGAATTAAACGAGAAAATCAGGATACCAGAAATTTACGTGGTTCGGTCCGAGTATCGGTACCTACGTCCACGGGGAGAGCCAGCAGCAAATAATTCACTAAAATCGGAGAATCAGAGTTTACAATCGCTCAATCGCTCAAGTGTTTCCCGCACCTAGATTTAACCCCAAACCCTAAGTGTATAAATAACCGCGCTACAAAACTCTCTACGTACGGCTTCGCGAGACTTCAAGATCTTGCGGATCTTCTTCAAGCGGCGTGGACGTCTTCACGTACGTAGGAATTCGGCGGGCTTCAGCAAACAGTGCGGACGTGTGGCTCCTTGCTTCGTAGGGTTTTCAGCGTGCGACTTCTCTTGGATCCTTCGGCGGCTTCGTAGGTTTTCTTTTGGCAGGCCAACGCACCAACGTAAAACCTTTCCCTTTTATATGCGTGGGTGTGGGTGTGTGCCCAAGGTCAAAGGTTTGACCTTGGGCCCCACACTTCCCTTTTTCGGTTTCACGCGTATGTCTTCAACTTCACGGCCATTCGAAAACCGCGGGGACTCCTTTCTTCAAACGTGTATTTGTTGACTTTTGGGCCCCACCTGGATAAGAAGAATTCGACCATCCAAAGAAAACAAAACCTACCGGAGACTTTGGCGTAGACGTCCAAAGAAGAAATACTTCTTCAATTCGGATTCCGCAACGGCAAATATTTAATTTTATATATTTCTTCTTTTCCAGCGAAAAACTCGAGACATAATTCAACAATTCTCCACATTGGCTCGATATTTGAAGCCAAGTTATAGTGCTCATCATCCATGCTGCTCTCCCAACGGCCCGACGGGCGCTCACTTTCCACAGACGCCAATAGAGCTCAAGCGAGCTTGAGCTTAAATCAGAACGGACTTAGTCATCATGTCTGGGTTATCTCTTTGTAGCAATCTTTTTAACAATAACAATACCCTTAGCTAAGACATCTCGGATGAAGTGGTACCTAATGTTGATATGCTTCGTTCGCTCGTGATAAACTAGATTATACGCCAAATATATCGCACCTTGGTTATCACAATGTATATCCACACTTTTCTGTTTTAACCCAAAGTCCAAGAGCAAACTTTGTAATCATATCGCCTCCTTCGCTACAAAGGTTAGTGCCATGTACTCTGCCTCAGTCGAAGACAAGGCAATGTGATCCTGTAAGGATGCCTTCCAACTAACTGCACCACCCGCTAGCGTAAACACGTACCCTGCTAAAGATCTGCAATCATCCAAGTCACCGGCATGATCCGAATCCACATAACCAGTGGTCTCACTGCCATTGCTGTCCCTCCGGTATACTATACCCACGTCTGTTGTCCCTTTCAAATATCTGAGGATCCACTTCACAGCTTCCCAATGAGCTTTACCAGGTCACTTCATATAGCGACTAACCACGCTCACTGCTTGTGAAATATCAGGCCTAGTGCACACCATAGCATACATAATACTACCAACGGCACTAGAATAAGGAACACGAGACATATGCTCCTCCTCCTCCTCAGTCTGCGGTGATAATTTTTCTGAAAGTTTAAAGTGCTTCGATTTCGCCGACTGCATGTTAAAACGTACCACAATTTTCTCAATGTATTTCTTTTGAGACAGACGTAAAACTCCTGCAGTCTTGTCACGCAAAATCTCCATACCCAAAATTTTCTTTGCTGCACCGAAATCTTTCATCTCAAATTCAGCATTTAACTGCCTTTTCAGCACATCAATATCATACATATTCTTAGCTGCTATCAACATATAAAAGCAGATAAATCAAAGAACCATTCTCCAATCTCCTAAAGTAAACGCAGCTGTCCATCTGACTTTTTGAATAGTCTTGACTAGCCATGAAAGCATCAAAACGTTTATACCACTGCCTAGGAGATTGTTTCAGCCCATACAAAGATTTCTTTAACAAGCAAACATGATCTTCCTTACCCGGAATAGCAAATCCCTCTGGTTGCCTCATGTAAATCTGCTCCTCCAACTCACCATGAAGAAACGCAGTTTTCACATCTAATTGCTCTAACTCGAGATCCTGCGAAGCAACTAAGGCAAGTAAAACACGAATAGAAGTGTGTCTTACCACATGAGAGAACACCTCATTGTAGTCAATGCCCTCACGCTGTGTATATCCTTTCGCCACAAGTCTCGCCTTATACCTCGCTACCTCAACACCAGGAATGCCCTCTTTCCGTTTAAAGACCCATTTACTTCCGACAATCTTTTGGCTCTTGGGTACTTTGACCAACTCCCATGTCTGATTTCGATGGAGAGATTCCATCTCTTCACTCATAGCCCCTAGCCATTGCGACGACTCCGGACTAGCCATCGCCTCAGAGTAAGATGAAGGCTCATCTGTCTCCACCTCATCACCTACGCCAATGCATAAGCAATATCGTATAACCATAACGTACCGGTGGTTTAATTTGCCTTCTCTCTATCTGCGGCTATAGTCTCGCTATGGCTTTGCTGGTTGTTCACTATCACCGACTTCAGGAACTGCGGCTTTATCTGCAGTCTCAACCTCTGTTACCTTCGAGGTCTCCGGAGTCTCCACCTGAGGCTCCACCTCACTTATGACACCATGATATGTATTCTCTGCTGGTTGTGTCTCAGAACTCCTCTGTTGAAGCATTGCGGTCTCGTCGAAGATCACATCTCTGCGATTAGAAAATCGGGTGATCTCGGGATCGGTGCACCACGGCGGTAGCCTTTCACCCCTTGTGCATAACCCAGAAATATGCACTTCTTTGCCCTCTGCTCAAGCGTACCATCACTCGCATGAGCATACACAGGACATCCGAATATTCGTAATCCGGAATAATCAACAGGTTTCTCCGACCATACTTCCTCAGGAGTCTTCCACTCGATAGCAGACGATAGAGATCGATTTACCAGGTAACATGACATGTTTACTGCTTCAGCCCAAAATTCCTTGCCAAGTCCTGCATGCGAAAGCATGCATCGAGCTCGCTCAAGCAAGATTCTGTTCTTCCGTTCTGCGACGTCATTCTGCTGTGGTGTCCCAGGTACTATGCGGTGTCTTACAATACCTTCTTTCTCACAGAACTCGGTAAAATCTTTACCACAGAACTCCATGCCATTATCGGTTCTCAGGCACTTGATTTGCTTATCTGACTGCTTCTCAATCAATGCCTTAAATTTCTTGAACCGATCAAACACTTCAAATTTGTGCTTCAGAAAGTATACCCATACCTTCCTTGAATAATCGTCGATAAAAGTCAGCATATATCGAGCACCTCCTTTCGAAGGAACTGAAGACGGGCCCCAAACGTCTGAATGAATATATTCGACTGGTCGTTTGGTCGAATGAATAGTTGTTGTAAACTTAACTCTGTGCTGCTTCCCATAGATGCAGTGCTCACATAAGTCCGGCTTTCCTGTTTTCTGACCACTCAACAACCCCCTTTCACTCAGCATCGTCATACCTACCTCACTCATGTGCCATAAACGCATATGCCATAATTGAGTCAAGTTAGAGTCTGATTCACTTGATGAAACAGCAGCACTTCCAGTCACGGTATCTCCCAGTAGATGATAGAGAGTATTCACTTTCTTCCCTTTCATCACTGTCATAGCACCTCGAGAGACCTTCGCACTCCACCTTCGACGGTGTACCGCACCCGATGTCATCGAGTGTCCCCAGAGAAATAAGGTTCTTCTTGAGCTCCGGTACATGCCTCACATCTGTCAATGTGCGAACCACCCCATCGTGCATCCAAATCCGGATTGTCCCTATCCCCACAACCTTACAAATTGCATTATTCCCCAAAAGAACCCTACCACCATCTGCAGCCTGGTAAGTAGTAAACCAGTTCTTATGAGGCGTCATGTGATAAGAACACCCCGAATCTAGCACCCATTCGTCTCCTGACGAAGTAGCAGTCACACATAAGATAGCTTCTGCATCCCTATTGCTCCCCTCAGCAACGTTTGCCACATTACTTGTAGCATTCTGCTTATCAACTTTATTTCTCCGCTTTGGACAATCTCTCCTGATGTGCCCTTCCTCGTGACACTCAAAGCACTTCACGCGTCCTTTGGACTTTCTATTGCGTGATTTTGATCTGCTTTTACCTCTGCTGCTACTAGGCTCTCGATGTTGTTCTCTACCCCTAATCGTCAGTGCTTGCGTTGCTCCTTTCGCCAGACCGTCATCTCGCAACTTTCTCTGCCACTCCTTAGAGAATAAGGCGACTCCTTAGAGAATAAGGCGGACTTTACTTCCTCTGAAGTAATAGTAGTACACCCCTGCAACAGCGAATCAGTAAAGTGCTCCCATGACTCTGATAAAGAGGCTAACAACATCATGCCCTGTTCTTCATCATCAAGTATCTTACCGACGTTCTTCAGATCCAACATGATTTTATTAAATTCATCTAGGTGGGTTCTGATAGACGTACCTTCAGTATATCTAAACTGAAACATCTTCTTTAGCATATACAAGCGATTGTTCAAACCTGTCTTCACATAGAGTGTTTGAAGTTTTGCCCATAATCTTTGGGGCATCCTTCTCCTCAATAACCTCTAGTAAGACCTCATCCGACAAATTTAACAGGATTATGCTCTTTGCTTTTTGCATAAGCTCTACCCTCTCTGAGGCTTTCATTATAATCGGTAACTCATCCTCACCATCCAGTGCCTTGGCCAAACCTTGTGTTGTCAATAAAGCCCGCATCTTGATGCTCCATAATACAAAGTTGTTTCTCCCATCAAACTTCTCAATCTCAAATTTCCTCTCGAGACATAATTGCAATAACAGAATTTCCAGATAATAATCGGACAAGCAAAAGCCCCAAATCGAATCAAGAAATCCAACCCCAAGCTCTGATACCAATTGTTGGGATATAATACGCGGAAACGATAGGATCTTGCAAATTACGTCAACGTGAAATCGCTAGAGAATTAAACGAGAAAATCAGGACACCAGAAATTTACGTGGTTCGGTCCGAGTATCGGTACCTACGTCCACGGGGAGAGCCAATGAGCAAATAATTTACTAAAATCGGAGAATCGAGTTTACAATCGCTCAATCGCTCAAGTGTTTCCCGCACCTAGATTTAACCCCAAACCCTAAGTGTATAAATAACAACTCAATTGGGAATAAACTCACGGCACAAAATTACCGCGCTACAAAACTCTCTACGTACGGCTTCGCGAGACTTCAAGATCTTGCGGATCTTCTTCAAGCGGCGTGGACGTCTTCACGTACGTAGGAATTCGGCGGGCTTCAGCAAACAGTGCGGACGTGTGGCTCCTTGCTCCGTAGGGTTTTCAGCGTGCGACTTCTCTTGGATCCTTCGGCGGCTTCGTAGGTTTTCTTTTGGCAGGCCAACGCACCAACGTAAAACCTTTCCCTTTTATATGCGTGGGTGTGGGTGTGTGCCCAAGGTCAAAGGTTTGACCTTGGGCCCCACACTTCCCTTTTTCGGTTTCACGCGTATGTCTTCAGCTTCACGGCCATTCGAAAACCGCGGGGACTCCTTTCTTCAAACGTGTATTTGTTGACTTTTGGGCCCCACCTGGATAAGAAGAATTCGACCATCCAAAGAAAACAAAACCTACCGGAGACTTTGGCGTAGACGTCCAAAGAAGAAATACTTCTTCAATTCGGATTCCGCAACGGCAAATATTTAATTTTATATATTTCTTCTTTTCCAAAGCTCGAGACATAATTCGACATGCGGTTGAGTCCTTCAATATTCTCTGGTCAGCATGAGTGAAATCTATGATTTTGGAAAGAAGGCCCCTTGTGTTTCCAATTTTTCCGCAGTTATCATGATCACGGGCAAGTTTCTTGAGAATGAGTAGCCCCAAATTAATGAAAGTCCAGTGTCCATAATCCTCTTGGTCAAAGACAATTTTCCTTTCTCCAATTTCGTCGGCTGTAGAACTGAGGCTTCTGTTTGTCTGTAGAAGAGATGATATCGATTCCATTGCCGCAGGTATCCCAGCGACCCGAAGGGAGTTTTGCTTTTTCCCGGCTAATTTGTAAACTATTTCTGCAGCTGATGCCCTGATTTCTTCCTCGTGTGGGTCATTCCAGTTCAAGATCTCCACCAGTTCAAGATGCCCTAATTTGTAAACTATTTCTGCAGAAGCAGTATTGATGCAACGAGGGTGTCCCTTAGCGTACTTTAGCAAGGCATGGTCCGGCGCACAACTCGTAAAAGAAATCATGGCCCTTGTATTGGCGATGCAAAAATGGCGAGCATATCTTTTGGGAAGATGATTCATAGTGCGCACTGACTATTGTAGTCTCAAATATCTTTGGGATCAACGGATTAACACGGACGGGCAACAAAGATGGCTTGTAAAGTTCATAGGGTACGACCTTTTCATTCAATATAAAAAGGGAAAGGAGAATGGTGCGGCCGACGCCTTATCTCACAAAACCGAAGGAAGTCTATCCTCTATCTCTCGGCCAATTTTGCAATGGCTAGACACAATCAAAGAGGAAAATGGACGGCTAGCCAAGTTACCACAGCTACAGGAGCTGCTTCGATCAGGGGAAATAATTGGTCTGTGGGAAAATAAAGACGGCGTGCTATTCTATAAGGACCAAATTTATATCGGATAAGACTCGGAGTTAATTCCCATCATCACCAAAAAGAGACACATGACATCGGGCATGATAAATTTCACAAAACCCTCCAACGTTTCAAGTTGAATCTCTTTTGGAAAGGCATGATAGTAACTGTTGACACCTAACTTTTGACAATCCAATCATTTACTTGTTGCATTCAAGATTATGGATTAATTTTAACCCTTAAATAAAAATGTTAGAATTAAATTGTATAACATATAGTTTTAGCAGCATTTTTTTTTATTGCATTTGCATTGGACTAGTGATAAATGAGTTTGACTTGATGGTTCTAAACTGTAATTAGACGAGTTGGATTAAGCCCGCGACGAGAGGGAATTGGCCCAAGTATGTTGTTCTCTGATGACCGACAATTGACTTATGAGGAATGACGATTTGATATTTTTGGAAAAGATTCGTAAAAGCCTTTAATATTTGGTAAATATTTTATATATTTATGCGACATATACATTGAGTGACATATTTCGCAGCAGATTACAAGATTTCAAAGGAAATATCAAAATAATCAAAAAGAATATTGCACTTGGGGGATATATTGAATGATATAGTTTTTGTCTCAAAACGAGAGAGATTGCATGGTCATTAGAGATTTCATGCGGAAACTTTATTTCTCTGATAGGTGTCGATGCACTTGAGAGAGAATACCTGCATAATGACAAGTATTTAGAGCATGGGTAATATCTCTGATTCTTGGGAATGTGTCTCCTGGAACTTAGTCATAGGAGAGAAAAGAAGGTTTAATTTGGAAGGTCTCTTACCTCATGGTAGAAAGAAATTGGAATATTGAGGACGGCCGCCTTGTAGGAATGCATCCGAAATTGTGAAGTTGTCCTACAAAATAAATCGGAGTATTGCAAGCCCGCGGGATTGCTCCACCCATTACCGATCCCAAAGCAAAATTGGGAGGACAATTCAATGGATTTCATAGAGGGATTACTGGCTTCCAACGGTAAGACTGTTATATTCATCGTCTAGCCACCCCTACACGGCCCTAACGGTGGGAAGGGCATTTTTTAAAATGTCTTTCGGCTCCATGGGATGCCTAAATCCATTATTTGTACTACAAGGGACTAAATTCAACATGAATTCAGCCTACCACTCACAAACGGACAAATCCGAAACGGTCAACTGGATCCTTGAAATGTATTTGAGATGCTTTACTGGAGATCGTTCGCAACGTCGGGTACAATGGTTGCCATGGACGGAGTTTTGCTACAACACTAGTACCCACACCACCGCCTGTAAAACTCCATTCAAATTGGTGTATGGGAGGCCCGTACCAAACCTCCTTACCTACGTGCCCGGGACGGCGTAAATAAGAATACAAACATCAACACAAATATATATATATTTTTTTAAGGATGTGACCTCTGTCTTTAGTCCTCTCTCTTAAGCAGAGGAACCTATCTATTTTTTTTTTTGGTCGACAACCTATCTAAATTTAAGGAGGTTTGTTTTATGGATTTTCTCCCTTGTATTTTTTAAAGCATAATGATATAATTTTTTATAAATGTGTAATGGATTGTCTTGTAATATTTGCTCCCTCGGATTAGAGAGAGAAACTTCTAGCGAGAGCGCTTTGAAAAGAATAGATCTCTATTATTGAATGTTTGGATGGATATGAGGGGAGGGCGTCTCTTCTTATATTAGAAGCTCTTTTGTTATAAGTTACAACTGTTGATTCATATTCAATTTAGTAGATGAAATCATATCTACTCTATTATCAACTACTGACATTTAAGCTGAGAGAATTTTAAAAACTGACTCAATTACAGTCTTGCATATTCTTAAGAACATTCCGGAAATTCTAGGGAAACCTAGGCAATCTCCGACGATCTTCATCGTTTTAGCACGATCTTTTGGTCACTGAACCTCAAGACCATAGCACTTGCTCAGCCATAACTCCTCTGTTGGACTACATATTTTTCAAGTCACAAATATTTGTAGTGAAGTCCTCAAATACAGTCCTGTGGTTGATGGTTAAGGAAAGCCTTTGCCATATGTGATTTTCCACCATGGGAACAGGTTTATCGTCTATTTGATACATACTGAATGAATTTAGCAAAGTTTGCAGGTTTCAACAGTGTCTTGTAAATGACAGATTGTAAGGTCCCCGTGCTCTCAGATTCTTCTTTTGTGCAGCGGGTGCCCAATTGACGCGGGTGAAGCGGCCATAGTTTTGCTTCCTTCAACTATTACTATTTTTACCCTCGATTTCGCTGGATCAGGACTTTCTGGGGGAGAAACATGTTACTTTGGGGATGGAATGAAATGGGTTTCTACTAGGATATTGGAGTAACTATTTTTCTGTGTTTTCTTCCAGGCATTTGTTTATTAAAGACTTAGCCAAAATGTATTTCTTGAATTCTTCTGTGGGTCCTTTCTCCTTTTTTACTCTTGACTTGACACATGTAAGTTTTCATTCCCTGGGGAAAGTTTTAGCATATAAGAGGCCGTAGATTGAAGCAACCATTGGGCTTGCTAATATTGAGCACATTTATGGTTTTTCCTTTCCACCGTTCATTCGCTTTGTGTAATAAATCCTTTGATGTGGACTGTTTAGTTCCGGTGGAGGCTTCTTCGCCACTAAAAGAAGGGTGCAGATCTGTTGTCCCCTTCACAGGATTTTTTTTTTTTTAAAAGAGGAATTAAAAAAGGGTTGTTGTAATAAAAGTTAGATGGGAATTTTGTTCCCCAGTCATCAAGTTTATCGCTTAATTTTAGACCTATTGATTATTTCTTTTAAAAATATTTATATTAAAGAACAAATGCATAAATTAGTAATTTTATTTTATCTCTTGCATAATTTCAATTTAAATTTGAATTTTTTCATTTTATGAATAGTCTCGCCGAAAAGTTTTTAAATCTTGATATTTTTTTTTTCTGTTTCCAATGTGCAATTTCATTATTTAAAGATCCAAATATTTCGTTACAAGGTGATTTTTGTTAAATATTTCAGAATGTTAATTTTTCAAATTTAGGCAATACACAGACATTTTTATTTATATATAATAAAAATCAACTTGTCTGGGTTTTAAACTAGAGGAAGTTGCCCATAACAAAAAATACAAGGTGAGGAAATAAAATCAGGAAGTTTCTTAGAAATACAGATAATTCAAAGTATCATGGAATCAGAAAATCATGTGCTTAACGGAATCAAATTTTATGACACAATTTTCTGTAGATGATGATAATTTCACGAGGTATAAGATGATATTCTCTCTTCGACAGAAAAAGAGAAGGATGATATTCTCTATCCAATCATGACAAACGAAAGTCGGAAACCAAAAAAGAAGAAAAAAAAAGGGGAAGTTCTTGAAATTTTGTTACTTGAATTGTGTCGATGGCAGTTTAGGAAAATTCATGTTTCCTATTCGGGATTGACGTTCACTATGCATATATACATGAATTACCAAACTCAAGAACACTTCCGTTGCCATCTCCACGATTTCTCGTAAAAATGCTTTGAGATTATCTATATTTCTAGGAAGTTACTTGATTTTATTTCCTCATCCAGTATTTTTTGGGAAAAATTATTAAAATTATGCTTTGAGATTACTGTACTTTTGCTAATTCAGTTTTAAATATTTCAATTTTACCAATTGAATTCTAAATATTTTTACTTTTTGCCAATTCAGTTAATCCGACCACTTTTAGCCAGAAATCGCTAACGTGAGAGCCATTTGTGCCACGTAGAACTGTCAATACTGACATAGATAAAATTCAATAAAATTTTAATATTTTATAAAATTTTAAAAAAAATTATGATTTTTTTTTTTTTCTTTTTTCTTCTTCTCCTTCCTTTTCTTTGGTGGACAGCCATCGAAGGTCGGCCACCGGCCATGTCGGGCTAACTAGCCCCCCCCCCCACCCCCATAGGTGAGGCGCAATTGAGCAAGCCCCGGCGATAGGAACCCTCGCCGGCTAAGGTGGCATCGGCGGGTGTCGAGCAAGGGTTTGCCTCACCTAGTCCGGGTGAGGTCGGCCTCTCTTGGACTTGTCGGCAATGCCGGGTGAGGCTGGGCTGGCTTGGGCGAGGGCTGGCCTTGCCTGATTTGGCCTAGGGGAGAACGACCCTCGTGGGGTCTCACCTAGGCAATGCCAAGGCTTGCCCTCATCGAGATGTGCCTTGCCTGTAGCAAGCGAGGCCAGTCGGCTTGGCATGGTAATGGCCGGCCTTCGGTGGCCAGCCACCAGCAAAAGGAAGGAGAAGTAGCAAATAATAATAATAATAATAATAATAATAATAATAATAATAATAATAATAATAATAATAATAATAATAATAATAATAATAATAATAATAATAAATAAATAAATAAATAAATAATATTAAAATATTATTAAAAATTGTCTACGCGCCGCCGGCCATCCTAGTGGCACCATGTCGACATCCATGTCAACGATTTTCAGTTAAAATTAGTTAGATGGACTCAATTAGCAAGAAGTAAAAATATTTAGGACTCAATTAGTAAAATTGAAAGGTTTATAACTAAATCGGTAAATGTGTAATAGGTTTAAGACTTTTTGGACAATTTTCCCTTTCTGTTATGGGCAACTTCCTCTAGTTTGAAATTCGGACGAGTTGATGTTAACTTATATCCAAGTAAAAATGCACATGTATTGCATTAATTCAAAAATTAAATTTATAAGAGATTTAACGAAAATCGCCTTATAGCGAAATATTTGGATCATCAAATAATGAAATTACACATATGATAAGGAAAAAAGTTTCAAAATGTAGAACTTCTTTTTATAAGATTGTTCCTGAGAGAAAAAAAAATCAAATTTTAAATTGAAATGATGGCAAGAGATAAAATGAAAATAACTAATCTATGTCTTTTTTCCCTCTCATTGCATATCTTCCTTGTCTTCTCTCACCATGATAAAGTTCAGCTCTCGCTTTTGCTTTCTGATTGACACCAGTAACTCGATCAGGTTGCTTTCGGAAGAGCTTCATTCAGGTTTAAACCGAATTCCTACATTCACATGCCCACCCGCCGGTTATATATATGCCTAGAACCCCTTTGCCATGCGGCCGACCGTTTTGAGCATACATTGAATGCACTCGGGCCATCATATCGAGTTGGTTCTTAGTCTGATTGGGAATTGAACATGTAGTGCGCGCCCAATCCACATTTCTTGCAGAAACATCGACTTGACAGGGTTGAGACGTGTGCACATCTTAGATCACAGTTTCTCGTAGCTCGTTTGTGTCCACAAGAAGAAATACTAGGTTGCTGTAGCTTTGTTTATCATTGCATATGTCGGCAGTTTGACTTACGAAAGTAGCATGTGTTATACTTCTGCGAGCTGACTCACCTCCCACTTGTTATACACGTTTATCGCGTTTTTAACCGACTCGGTTCTCCAAGTAGTGGAAAAGCTCCCATCAATTTCTCTTATTCCCTTCAATACGTCTTTAGAATCAAGTGGCCTATCCAATGAATAAGAGCATTGCATTTGCCCGACATCTTCGACCCTCGACCGTCAATCCACGTATCCATGTTTAAGTAATTGCTTCATTGCTAGGAATCAGACATTCTAAAGATAAAGCTCCGAATGATCGTGCACATTGCACATGTAAAGCCTAGGAGTGACGTGAAGATGAGCATGCGAACTCCAAGTTAGTTCTCTTCGCCATACTCAATTGTGGGAGGTTGTGGATTCTTTTGCTCGAAAAAACCCGGTACCAAAATCCCCCCCCCCCCCACCCAAAAAAAAAACCAGCGACAAATTTCAATGACAAAAACAGTCTCTTAATTATAATCCAAAGTACAATTTGGTATTAAATTTTTAATTTGTTCAATTTGGTCTTCGAACTTTTGGTACATGTTAAATCTAGTCTTTGAATTACATGAAATATTTAATATTGTCCCTGAACTTGAATTAATGGAATAATAATATTGAACATTTTCATCTAGTTTATGGACTAAATTGATATTGAGACCGCATTGTTTAGGAATGACATTGCATATTGGACTAAAATTCAGGAATCATGAATAAATTAAAAATTTAGATATCACATTGCGTGTTGAGTCCAAATTTAGGAATTGTTTGTGTGATTATCTCTAATGATAATTAATCACGCTAACTATGATTAGTTTATTATTAATGCAGATGGATCATAATGTCTTTCCTGAATTTTCTTTTGAGACATAGATTGGTCCTTCACTCGATTGGAGGTGGGTATGTTCATGGACTTGACAACCTCGCGAGAGAAATGATCTGTTTTTTTTTTTCATGGGCTACAATAGGGATTTTCACAAGCATCAATCCCAAACCCAATCAAAATTGGAATGAATTAGGTTTCATTTCGCCTTAAGTAATTTCACCATATTTTAAAAATAATGTGAAAATATGAATAAGAAATTTTTTTCCATGGGATTGTATAAGAAGATGAACATAGAAGCTTCTATCTCATGGACAACCTTATTGAAAAGATTTCAAATTTTGAAACTTTTTCCTTACTTGTGTGCAATGTCATTATTTAATTAGTGAAACATTATGTTTTTCTTCTTTTGTATGTTGGGAAATTGGATTCCCAAAAACGGATTTGACACTAAATCGAACCCCTAAAACAAATGCGGAAGACGAACCCAGGAAAAAACATGTATCACCGATCGAAAGTTACACTACATAATCGATCGTACCTTATTGTCCACAGATTAAACACCGACGCCGATATGAGGAAGAGAAACTGATCCCGTTCGATCCGATGACGTCAATTGGCCTTGAAGGGAAGAGAGTGTCATCTCTTTTTCTTTGTTCTTTCTTTTGGAGGGAGAGAGGGAGGAGGAACGTACGTACTGCCAAAAGGTGCATTCCTCCCTCTCTTTTCCCCTTTATATACGTCACATTCAAAAAGAAACGTATTCCTTCATCATATCCCTCTATCCATGGGCTATAATATTGTGGGCCGGGCGTTTAGGCCCAACATGGGCGGACGGGCCAACTTAGGCCCATCACACTAATAATTAAAACCATAATCTCCCACTCACACATAGTGGGCCGAACATGATTCTCTTTACCTCTCTTCAACATTCATACCGGTGAATAATCCATGCGACCAGTATACTTTGAAAGCTCGTTACCATACATTTGTTAAGAATATATAGCAGCTCATAATGGACATCACACCCTGAGTAGATTTAGTATACAGTACCCTAGATCGATTGTTCATATTTATATCTCTCTTAATCTCTTTCAAACAATTATATATATTGTATTCACAATTATGATTATGCCAAAAATAGTCATAATTTGTCGACTAGTGAATACAAAACTTATAATGTGATTCTCCAAATTCGATCTTCCTCTTTCCTTCAAACTCTCAATTTTAGTTTAGTTTGCTTTTCTAGAAATGTCCCATTAGATCGAATCAACTCATGACCATTGGCAATATCCTAAGATAGCAAACACTAAATAGAAATCTTGAGAATAAGCAAAAGTCACGAGGGTACTAAAATTAAGGAACTCTTTTCCTCAAGAGTCTCACACGGCATAAAAATTGAGATCAAACTTTTGCTATTCTTATTGGTCGTCTCATGCATACGTAGTATGAAATACGTATTGCGGTATTAACTCATTTCCTATGGAGTGTATGTCTACACCTTCAATACCGTACATATGATAATTCAGACATACTCAATATCTAACTTGAGTTCACGTATCTACTCATTCACATAATTCATCAGAACTTACATTTGGCATCTTAGACAGATAAAGTAAAATATGTGGGGTATTTTACTTTCGGACATAGTAAATATTATGTGGTCATCTTAACACCAAGTTAAGGCGACAAATATATTTTAAGCTTGAGCTCTCGATTATCACCTAGATAATAAGCTTAAAAACCGTCTCATATCTATTTATCACATAGTAAATAGAGACGATTACTCGTGTGAGTGGGCTAATCTTATATCTGTCCGACATACTTTCTCAACTTAATGTAATGCACTGAGCATTAAGATGCATAAATGTCAAACAAAGATTCATAGGCATTAATGATGAAAAAACACAAATTCATTAAATGTGAACACTTCAGGGAAATTACAATATTCAGTATATCAGACTCTACGCAATCCTAGAGATTTTACATGACCACAAAACAAATATCTAGGTATTGGCTTTATCATAGGATCTGCTACCATTCTATGCGTAAATATGTACTGTAAGTTCATATCCTTTCGTGTAACTATATTTTTGACAAAATTATACTTGGTATCTATATGTTTGGTCTTGCCATGATATTTTGGATCTTTGATGTACACTATAGTTGCTTGGCTATCATAGTTAACCAATAATGGATTTGCAGCTTTTTCAATAACACATAAATGATCCAAAAATCTTTTAAGCCAAACTCCTTCTTGTACCGCTACTGATAATGCCACGAACTCAGCTTCCATCGTGAACAAGGTTATACACGTTTGCTTCTTATTGCTCCATGATATGGCACCATTGTTTAGTAAGAAAGCAAATTCAGATGAAGATTTTCTTTCATCTAAATCTCCTCCCTAATCAGCATCTGAATAGCCTTCAAGTCGCAAATCCTTTTCTTGGTAATTCAACTTGTAATCAGCAGTTCCCTTCAAATACCTTAGTATTCTTTTAACGGCTTTTCAATGTGCTTGACCTGGATTGAATTAGTATCTACTCACCATTCCAACTGCAAAACATATGTCAGGTCTTGTACACATCATAGTGTACATCAAGCTTCTAACAACACTAGCATAAGGAACATGTTTCATTTGTTCTCTTGTGGAGTCCTTAGACACAGTCTATGGCTTAATCCTTCACCTTTTGCAATAAGAGTGTCTATGGGTTTAAAATATTGCATACTAAATCGTGCAAGAACCTTATTTATATATGTTTCTTGCGAAAGAAATAACGATCTCTTGAAATCTTAACTCCAAGAATGTATGCAGCCTCACCCATATCATTCATCTCAAAATTGGAAGACAACCAACTTTTGACAATATTAACAAACTCCATATTGCTTCCGGCAATTAGTATATCATCAACATATAATGATATGATCACAAATTGATCATTGGATCTTTTGATATATACGCAATGATCCTTATCAATCATTCTAAAATCATATGCCATTATGGCATTATGAAAATGTATATACCATTGTCTTGATGACTGCGTAAGGCCATGTATCGACTTCAAAAGTCGACATACCTTTTCTTCTTAGCCTTTCACTATGAAACTAGCATGTTGTTTCATATATATTTCTTCCTCTAATTTTTCATTGAGGAAAGCAGTCTTTACATCCATTTGATGTAACTCAAGATCCATACTATAATGCGAATCGAGGTAAATCTCATTACAGGAGAAAATGTTTCTTCATAATCAATTCATTCTTGTTACTTATACCCTTTTGCCACAAGGCGAGTCTTATGCCTTTTTATCAAGCATCAGCTTTTCGCTTTATTTTGAGAACCCACTTGTTCCCAATAGCTTTACGTCCATTTGGAAGATCAACTAGTTCCCAAACTTTGTTTGACTTCATTGACTCAATCTCTTATTCCATTGCATGAATCCATTTTTCCTTACTAGGGCAATTTAGAGCCTCATTAATATTTCTTGGCTCATCCTCATCTTGCGAAGTAATTATAAAAGTTTCCCCTTCAATGTCAAAACGTCGACGGGGAATACTTTGGCGACTTGTTCGCCGTATGAGAGATTGTATACTTTGCACATCATTCCCCATTATGCTCCCACTAGGATTAGATAATGATGATGTCATCTCATCATGTGGTTGTAATTGAGAATGAGTTGAATTCAATCCATCATTTCTCATATTACTCCCACTTGGACGAACTCCACTAATATAGTTATCTTGATCCAAGGTTTCAAATAGGGAGTAATCTTCCCCTATTTCGCCCTTCTTAGGAAATTCATCCTCTAAGAATGTGACATCCCGTGATTCAAATTCAGTTATACTCCCACTTTCTGCTCACTTATGAACACATACTCTTTCGAGTGTTCGGAGTATCTAATGAAAATACTCTTCTTTCCTCTGGGACTCAATTTTCCAAACTTGTGAGAGGACTTATGAGTATAGGCAGCACAACCCCATGGCTTAAGAAAACTTAAGTTCGGTTTTCTACCTGTCCATAACTCATATGGAGTGGAAATAACTGATTTGGAAGGCACCCGGTTAAGTATATAGGCAGCTGTTAACAACGCATCACTCCAAAAAGTGATAGGTAAGTTAGCATGTGCCATCATGGACCTAACCATTTTCGGTAGGGTTTTGTTCCTTCTCTCCGCAACACCATTTTGTTTAGAAGTATATGGAATAGACAACTGTCTTTCTTTTCCTTTTTTTCATCACATAATTTTTTGAACTCATTAGATAAATATTCTCGACCTCGATCGGATCTTAATACTTTTATTTTCTTGTCTAATTGATTTTCTACCAAGTTCATAAACTTTTAAAACAACTTAATACTTCAGATTTATGAGAAATCAAATAGACATATCCGAATCGAGTATAATCATATATAAAAGTGATGAAATAAACAGCCCCATGCCTTCCCTTCACATTCAGTGGACCATAGACGTCAGAATGGATTAAATGCAGAGAAAATTCATCTCTTTTACCTTTTCTAAATGGTTTCATTGTCATTTTCCCTATTAGACAATGCTCACATATGGGCAAATCGACTTTTTCAATGTTGCCCAACAAGCCATCTTTGGCTAGTATATTCATACATTGTTGGCCAATATGACCAAATCTAGCATGTCACACATTCACATCATTATCATATGAATTAGGAGATGTGAGAAGGGAATAACAAACATTTGCATTAATATAGTCAATATCTAATACAATGAAACCATTCAGAAAATAACCACAACCATAGTAATTTGTATCCAAAAACAAATCCACATCTCTATTATGGAAGTTCATATTAAAACCTAGTTTGACAAACACTAAAACAGACACTAAATTCCAACGAATCTCCGGAGCATACAATACATCATGTAGGAATAAAGTGTGTCCACCACGCATGTTCAGTTGGCAAGTTCCTATTCCTTTTACTTCAGCTCTGGAGTTGTTTCCCATATAGAACCACTTAGTTCCAGTTAGTACTCGTCGGAATTCCATGAAAGATTCTCTATCCTTCGCTACATGATCTGTCGCTCCTGAATCTACAGTCCACAAAGGATTAGACTCAGTTAAGAATATATAACTCGACACATAAGCAAAGTTCTGAAAAGTACAAGGGGTGTATACATTCTTTGGCTCACGACAGTTCGCGAGCATAGTGACCCTTCTTGTCACAATTATAACACTTCACCCTTGTAAGCTTCTTCATTCGATGATGCTTTCCTTTTTCATGTTGGTTAAGTTTAGGTTTCTTCCTGGAAGGACCTGCTTTCTTGCATTTCCCTTTATCAAACCAGTTAGGACGTTTGCACTTGGAGCTCGAAGCTCCATGTGAGCTAGAACCGGTATGATAGATTTTAGCTTCCGGCTTAGCCGCCAAGAGGCGGTCCTCTTCCAGCTCAAGATGATGCACTGCATCCTCAAAGGTTTTGATATTTTCATTATGGGTCGGTGCACCTTCATATGCTTCCAACTCTAAGGCAATGAACGAATCACTGCTTGCATTTGCTATTTATCAATCAGGATATGGCCAGCATCTTTCAGCTCATTAATCATATTTAAAATCTTTCTAAGATGTTGCTTCATGGTCTGACCATGAGACTTCTTATAAGAGTCAAATTTAATAGTGAGCTGCCTTAATCTAGTCACCGAAGTATGACCAAATCTTGTTGCCAATGCTTCCCACATTTCCTTGGCATTCTCAAAATGCCTAAACTCTCGCATGACGTCATTTTCCATGCTACTCAGCAACGTAATGAGAGCAAGAGAGTTCTTTCTTTTCCATGCAGCAAATGCTTCCTTATCTCTCTTGTGCTGTATAGTGTTTCCTTCTTCAGGTTCTACCATGGTCAGGTTAAGAGCTTCCAGTGCCTCTTGCTCTTTCAACACATATTGGATTTTCTTGTGCCAGATTTCATAGTTGTCACCATTGAGCTTTTCACCTTTGTTCAACTCAGCAACTATGCTATTTGTGGCTGAAGCCATTGATATGAACATATCAGACATATTTGCACGAATTATTAATGCCTATCATTTATGCATCCATTTTGCATAGACCCATCATATTAATAAACAATTTCAAGTAAGGTTTCAAAATCAAAAGGTCACTATATTTCCAATCATCCTCCAAAAATCCTAACTTAAAAATATCATTAATATAATTGTCTTATGCAAAATAAATTCTATGAAACTACAAAAAACTTCGATGAACTACCCAAAGAAGTCAATAATAACAAAAATCAAATAATATTTGACATCTAATAGAATAATAATGCTTTCACATAATACAACTAACATATCAGTTGCCACACCAACAATAACTAGGTAGAAAAACATTACATAAGATGTCCACAAATCACACTAAACAAAGACCAGTCAATTCATCTAACACCAAGTCAGTACACGAACTGGGAAATATCCTATTTTGTTCAATTTCTTGATCTTTTCCCTTGTAACAATCCAGTAATAATCATCTATAAAATCCATCACAATTTTCCTATATGAAGTGGCTTTGTTGACATCCCATATGCGATTCAACACTCCTTGCCATTCTAGTGGAATAGTGTTCATGAAAAATCGCACCATCTCAGACTGTGGTATAGGACGACCATTCCATATGACCTTTTGAATTTTCCCCTTGACTTCAAGAACATGATCAATTAAGTCACCACTCTCCCATCAATGATCAGTCAGCTTAGCTATCAACTTAGAAAGCATTTCCTTTTGTTCATCAGTAATTGCGCGAACATGTGTGCGCAACCTAAGGGGAGGCATTGTTCTTGCAACAAATGCAGAACAAATAAGGGATCACATATAATCCACATAGACTTAAGTGGAAAAAGAAACACATTCTTTTCCTCTCTCTCTCTCTCTTTGTCAACGGTCAAAGTCAACGGTCAACGTTCAACGGGCATCAAAGGTCAACAGTCGTCAACGGTCAACGGGTTGGGTCGCCGGGTCGGGTCGGACCGGTCGGGCCGGTCGGACTGGTTGAGCAAACCGACCGGCACGTGCGGCATGTGGAGACAACTAATGTCACGATGACGTCAACTGGCGCGTGCGAGGCACGGGCCAGCGATGGCGTCTGCTGTGTGCGCGCGTGCGATGCATGTGCCTGCCCTCGCGAATCAGCGTGTGGGGGCGCGTCTAGCGGGCTTTGGCGGCGTTCCACCACTCGTCGCGCTTATCTCGACGAGACCTTCCATCCAACGCCATCATAAAATGGATTTGGACTTACAGAAACTCGAAAAAATGGATAAACAGTGCTCGGGTGTCGGGATTTTTCCGCCCCAATCGGTGTCGGCCGATTAATTTTACGAAAAATCAATAAGAAATCATCCATAAACATGAAAGGGGTCAAGAAAAACATGAAAAATGATAAGGAAACAAGAACTATGGCTTTGATACCAATGTTGGGAATATCGGATTCCCAAAAACGGATTCAACACTAAATTGAACCTCTAAAACGAATGCGGAAGACGAGCCTAGGAAAAAACATGTATCATCGATCGAAAGTTACACTACATAATCGAGCGTACCTTATTGTCCACAGATTAAACACCGACGCCGATATGAGGAAGAGAAACTATCCCGTTCGATCCGATGACGTCAATTGGCCTTGAAGGGAAGAGAGTGTCGTCTCTTTTTCTTTGTTCTTTCTTTTGGAGGGAGAGAGGGAGGAGGAACGTACGTACTGCCAAAAGGTGCGTTCCTCCCTCTCTTTTCCTCTTTATATACGTCCCCTCCAAAAAGAAACGTGTCCCTTCATCATATCCCTCTATCCATGGGCCCTAATATTGTGGGCTAGGCTTTTAGGCCCAACATGGGTGGACTGGCCAACTTAGGCCCATCACACTAATAATTAAAACGATCAGTTCATAAGTGAAATATTATGTTATAAGGTGTTTTTTCACGCGGGTCTGATACTAGAGGAAGTTGGCCGAATGATCAAATGAGGAAATAAAATCGGGCAACTGTTGAGAAATACGGGTAACTCAAATCGTGTGTTGAGAAAAGGAAAGTTTTTAGGATAAACGACTCAAAATCTTTGACATAGGCTCTCTATAATCTGGATGAACCAAAGCTTAAAAGAGGAAACTATACGTCTTGTTTCCTGAAATTTCTGTCGATGGCGGTGTCCTATGATTGAGTACATATATACATACCCAACCCAAGAACGCTTTCACTTGCCATCTCCACAATTCTTGTAAAGATGTCGAATTATTTCACTCGCTCTTCACTTGTTGGGATTAGATGAGCTAAGGAAGAGAGTGAAGAGGGACTCGACAAATCAATTAGCAAATGGAGAATTACAAACGAAGTCTTAAACTTGTTGTAATAGTATTAATTCAGTTATAAACTTTTTTTTGACTAAATGAGTTCTAAACTTTTTATATTTGTACAAATTCAATCCATTCATCCAAATTTGGCTAGCTTGCACTAATGTGGTATGATAAGTGTTGACGTTGATAATTTTTAATAATTTTTAATATTTTTAAATATTTTCATTTTTTTTTCTTTTCTTTTCTTTATCTTTTTTTCCCCTCTTCCTTCTTCCTGTACCCGGTCATCGGACTAATTGTCGGCCATTAGCAAGGCTCGCCTCACTATCGTTGGGCAAGGGGGACCTCACCTAGCCATCAGTGAAGCGAGCCCTCGTCGTCACTGGGTGAAGCAAGCTTACCTAGCAAGGTCAAGCCTCATTGGATCTGGCGAGGGGTGGGTGAGGGTCTCTCCCACTAGTCAGAGAAAAAAGGAATAGGTAAAAAAAGAGAGTGAAAGAAAAGAAAAAAAAAAGAAAAAATAATTAAAAATTTAAAAATATTAAAGTATTATTACAAATTGTCCACTTTAGTACCGGCCGGGCTATGTCAATGCCGATCTTGCCACGTTAGCATTGGTTGGATAGACTGAATTGACACATATACAAAATGTCTGATTCATTTGGCCAAAAAAATATTTATAACTGAATTGACACGATTATAATAGGTTTAAAACATTTTGGGCAATTCTCCCGATTAGCAAGGGTCAACCCAAAGCTGCGCATGAGTCCATGGTCCAATGTTCAAGCTAGTTATCAAGGAGATGAATTAATGAAATTTCAGAAATTCCTTTTTCTTTTTTTTTTCTTTTTTTCCGCTAAGCTAACTATTCTATCGGTTTGATGATTCTGGTTTTCTTTTAGTTGAACAAATTTATGGTAACTAATGTTGAATGCGTGAAATTAGTATAGGAGCTATTTTCATTTCCCCATTCATTTGCAATACCAAATAGTTTTTGTTTTCTTTTACTGATTTTTATTTTGGTAATATGTGGAGCCAAACCCGTGTAATAAACCTAGTAATGTCTTTATACATTTCCATTGCATACGAATTAGTGATTTAGGTTAGTTGATTAATCAAATATACTAGTGCATAGCTCTTCCACTTAAGCTTCGGTAGGTCTTATTGGATATATCGATGGGATCTCTTTTGCTGATTTTCATGTATTAAGATATTGAATTTTAGTTGTGCAGCTTCCGATAGCAAACTTTCTAGATCAACAGCTCAAAAAAGGTCTTGGAAGTCTATTTAATAATAAGCAGATAAAATTCCACGACACAATTTTTTTGTAAATGTTGGTAATTGCATAGGTTAGAAGATATATCGACAAGAGGAAAGTACTCGAAACATTTTACTTGTTTGGTTGAATAACTATCAAAATTTGGTTTCCGCAGTGTCGGCATGTATTTTGTAAATTTGGGTGATTTCACGAACAATAAGATAAGACGCTGTCTTCAATTTTGATAAAATAGAGCAAAAAAAGAAAAGAAAATTAATTTTTTACAGGAATCTTGTCAAACGCAGTGTAGGAATCAGTCCTATTTCCTATTCGGATTAGTAGTGTTCACTATATATACCCAATCCAAAATTGTTTGGCCTGCCATCTCGACAATCCTTGTTAAGATGTTTTACTATCGTACTTTCGTTTTTGCGATGCCAGCGTATATTCCTGACAATCGGTCTTTGCCCCAACCTCGGGTGATCATGTCATGCATCGCCGGCCGCTATATTCAGTCCGAAGTAGGAGAAGGAGCTGCATTACCGCCTCGTGCCGATGGTCGCTTTTCGTACAGAGCTGAGTACCCGAGCGGGCCGTTTGCGTCCCACGACAGATCGCCATCATCGCCGTCACGGGCGATTGTGTCCTCCATGTTGGACGACATGCGGCTGCCCTTCCCGTTGGACCAGGTGCGGTGGCTCGACGTGAGTCCGGGGACTCACGTGACCAAGTGCCTGACTCGCGACGAGCTAGTGTCCGAGATCGCGAGGGCCACGTCCCACGCGGTGAACGACACTTGCAGAGAGGGACGCAAGAGGACGAAGATGGTGGTGAGCATTGTGCACAAGGTCACCATCTCGGAGCACGAGATGCGAGCCCGATGGCGGAGGCTCCAGTGGCGGATCCTGCATTCGCGGATCCTCGAAGAGGAGGAGAGATGGCGGCGGCTACTTTCGGGGCAGCGATCCACGCTTAGTCAAACGAGGCAAGAAGGAGCAGTCACAACCCCTGATCGCAACACGGAGGGTGTGTTGGTTTTCGTTTTTGCGATGCCAGCGTATATTCTCGACAATCAGTCTTTGCCCCAACCTCAGGTGATCATGTCTTGCATGGTTCGACGTCGTTATGTTCAGTCCGAAGTAGGAGGAGGAACTGCATTACCGCCTCGTGCCTCCGATGGTGACTTTTGGTACAGAGCTGAGTACCCGAGCGGGCCGTTTGCGTCTCACGACAGATCGCCATCATCGCAGTCGCGGGCGATTGTGTCCTCCATGTTGGACGACATGCGGCTGTCCATTCCGTTGGACCAGCCGTGGTGGCTCGACGTGAGTGTGGGGACGCATGTGGCCAAGAAGTGCCTGACTCGCGACGAGCTAGTGTCCGAGATCACGAGGGCCACGTCCCGCGCGGTGAACAAAACTTGCAGCGAGGGGCGCAAGAGGAGGATGATGGTGGTGGGCATTGTGCAGATCATGAGGGAGTCGATGGATCAAGAGAGGATCAACTTCGGAGCCGCACATGAGACAATGATTGAAAGCTTGAACAAAGTGGCGTTTGAGGGTGATCAAGGCTCAACTAGTTCGCATTGTGTGATTTGCATGGAAGGAGTTGCGATCGGAGGCCAACTTATTCGCATGGATTGCTCTCATGAATTTCACAGAGATTGCATCGAAACTTGGTTGGAGATACACCCCACATGCCCCCTATGTCGGTGCCACTTGTCCCCCAAGAAGTCAAGATATTTTTAACTTTTCCGATTTCCTTAGGAGACTGGAGATTCACGATTAATTACGTAGATGCAAAGAAAGTTTCAAACTAGTCCTTTTTCGGAATTACAGGTTATTATGATTATTTTTTTTGAATATTGTGAATACTTGTTATACCTATATTAAATTTGTCCTTTTTTGTGATTATATAACGTATAATTGAGCTATTTTTATTATCTACCATGGATTTTTTTTTTTCTTTTTCTGGACTTTTGGACTTCTTTTGCACCCTTACCTTCCTCTGACTGCATGAGCTCCATTACCATGTTCCGCTCTTTTCCTAATAAATTAAAATTCTGTAAATTGAACCAAACCTATCTACATCATCGATTTGAAGTTATAGATTGAGAGTTTGTTTGGATTAATTTAAAGAAATTGCACAACTCGCCTCCTTTTTCCTTTTCCAAATCTTAAGAAAGAATTCATTGAAAGCTCCAAAATTTTACGAAATTTATATATGAATTTGCATATCCGTATTTTAATATCTTGAGCCTCGCTTCAAAATAAAAAGTCAACTATCAAATTTCATAAGTCCGAAGATTTGAAAAGAAAATTGTATTTGAAAAGTTATCGCATGTCAATTATCAAGTTTGAAATCTTTTTCCCGAACATCAAGTTTATCATAAATTTCACAAAAAATTGCATCGAAACTTGGGAACACCACATATGTCCTCTGCGTCGGTACAACTTGTCGACCAAGAATATTGAGATCCAAGTTTTTTCTAATTTTCCAAGTGATCGTGATTGATTATGAAAAATATTTGATTTTTGTAACCAAATTCTTTTATTATTTAGTGTGGAAAACTCCAAAGCCTGGACCGAAAATTACTTGGTTCGATCCAGGACGGTTTGGGCATTTAACCCAAAATTATTCGCTTTTTAAATTTTCTTTTAAAAAAATGTTATTTATATGATCATATTTCAAGACTTTAAAATACAACTATAAAAAAGAGACAATAAATTCACCTAAGTAAGCATATGTATCATAATTATGTTTTCTGTTTACCGTGTACGGTTAACTCTCGTATTCAAGTCTGGCGGTGCTTTTTGAGGAAAATTATGTTATTTTGGGAAAAATGCTTATTGGTATTTAAGTTAGTTTCCGGAATTTTTTTTCTTTTTATGGAAATTCTTCTTCACAAAGCTTTCGGATGACTTGGACGTCATCTTTACGTCAGTTGAATGTTGTTGAAACTTGCAAAATAATTTATGTACAAGCACACAGGAGCCACGTATTGTTCATCTTCGAAACAAATAGATATCGACACATGCATTTAAAGTTAGAGTACGTAATATTCTATCGATGACCTACATGAATTGTATTGTAATATTTAGTCATTTATAATTTTTTTCTAATAATTCAAAAACTAAAATTTTATCACCTGGACAAAGAAATCTTTTAGAAAAGCTTGAACCATAAACTTGCTACCCCAACAGGAAGGATGAATTGGGGCTTAAATTACAAACACCACCTAATGCAGAAAGTTAGCTTCTTTAACGGTGATCAGAGTAGCTAATTTAAAAAATTAACATTATATGAATATTATGTTTTTCTTTTGTATAAGAGTATGTTTATGATCCTTAAACTTGGAGGGCTTGAACACACTCATGTATTACAAATATATTTTTGTTTACTGTAAAAAAAAAGAGAGTAAAATATATTTTCTGAACCTAAATAAGATCAAATGTTTAAAGCAGGATTATACAATCGTAAGCTCTACTATTAGCACATGTTTGAAATTGGACATTTTATTTAATCTCTATCACCTCAATTTTTTTTTTTTCATAAAGCCACGTTTAAGTTATGTGTTTTCGTTTTTATCAAAACAGAACTTTTCACTTCGAATAGCCAAAAAATGGTGGCAAATTTATTGCCTCCATTGTTCCAAGAAAAGAGAAAGAAACTGAGTAACTATTTCAGAAATTGATAAGTAAAATAGAGAAAGAAATAAAGGGTAATTCACAAAAATAGAAAGAAAAAAAGAGACAAGATAAATTATGTTTTGGCCGGGACACATATAGTTATTTGACAGTTTTAATTCACTTTTGTTCTGTCACGTCCTTCCTTCGCTCAACCATTTCTTCTTCACTTAGGACCAAAGCAAGTTCATAAAAGGTTCTGACAAGACAAGACCACGTGCCGTGAAATATTATAGTGGGTACTATCGAGAGCAAGACAAGAAAAAGACACTGTATCAACAAGGGGAGGGGCTAGGGAGATAATTCAACAAGGCCCCTCAATATTGACCAGTAACGAGGTTATCGCAAATTCAATCACAAAAATGTCTTGATTCTCGTAGTTTATGACTTTAGTTCATTGCCTTTTGTTTTATAGAGTGAGTTGTTCGACTGCAAGTTTCCATTTTTTCTTTGCTTCTTATTTTATCCTATATAGTGCATTTCAGAGAAGCGAATAACTCAGATGATTTATGGATCCATTATCAGATTTCCTTCCATAGTCAAAGAGTAAGTAATGTGTTATTTCTTTTCATTTTATTAACTCCAATTGCATGATGAATTGCCTTTTTGGGGTCATGTTCTTGTGTAGTTGTTGGGATTTATCGGATTCTCAAAAACCGAATTCGACACTAAATCGAATCTCTAAAACGAATGCGGAAGATAAGCCAAGGAAATACATGTATCACCGATCGTAAAGCACACCATGGAATCGAGCGTACCTTTTTAGCCACAAATTAAACACCAATGCCGATAAGAGTAAGAGAAAACCGATCTCATTCGATCCGATGACATCGATTAGCCTTGAAGGGAAGATGGCGTCGCCGTTTGCACTCGTTTTTCTTTTGGAGGGAGAGAGGGAGAGAAAACGTACGTTCGTTATGCCAACGGGTGTGTTCCTCCCTCTCTCTTTCTCCTTTTATACGTCCCTCCAACAGAAAGGAACTTACCCCTTCATCCATGGGCCATAATCCTGTGGGCCGGGCTTTCAGGCCCAACATGGGCGGATGGGTCTTAAGCTCATCACATAAAACCATCATCTCTCACTCGCACATGGTGGACCGAACATGATTCTCTTTATCTCTCTTCAACATTCATACCGGTGAATAATCCGTGCGACCAGCATACTTTGTGAGCTCATTGCTATACATCTGTTAGGAATATATAGCAACTCATAGTGAGCATCACATCTAGAATAGATTTAGTATGTAGTTCCCTAGATCGAACGATCACATTTATATCTCTCTTGATCTCTTTTAAATAATGGTTTATATATATATATATATATATTGTATTCACAATTATGATTATCTCAAAGACAGTCATAATTGGTTAACCAGTGAATATAAAACTACAATGTGATTCTCCAAATTCGATCTTCCTCTTTTCTTCAAACTCTCAATTTCAGTTCAGCTTGCTTTTCTAGAAATGTCCCATTAGATCGAATCAACTCATGACTATTGGCAACATCCTAAGATAGTAAACACTAAATAGAAATTTTGAGAATAAGTAAGAGTCATGAGGGGACTAAAAATTGAGGAACTCTTTTCCTCAAGACTCTCACACGGCATAAAAGTTGAGATCAAACTTTTGCCACTCTTATTGGTCGTCTCATGCATACATAGTATGAAATACGTATTACGGTATTAACTCATTTCCCATGGAGCGTACATCTGGCATCTTAGACAGATAAAGTAAAATATGTTGGGTATTTTACTTTCGGACATAGTAAGTATTATGTCCTCATCTTAACACTCAGTTAAAGCGACATATGTATTTTAAGCTTGAGCTCTCAATGGTCAAAGTCAACGGTCAATGTTCAATAGGCATCAATAGTCAACAATCGTCAACAGTCAACGGGTTGGGTCGTCGGTCGGGTCGGACCGGTCGGGCCAGTCAGACCGGTTGGGCAAACCGACCGGCACGTGCGGCACGTGGAGATAGTTGATGTCACGATGACGTTAGCTGGCGCATGCCTCGCACACGCCAGCGATGGCACACACGCATGTGCGCGCGTTTGCCCCGCGCGCGTGTGATGCACGCACCTGCCCTCGCGAATCAGCGCGTGGGGGCGCGTCCGGCGGCCTTTGGCGGCGTTCCACCACTCGTCGCGCTCTTCTCGACGAGACCTTCCATTCAACGCCATCAGAAATGGATTTCGACTTACAGAAACTCGAAAAAATGGATGAACAGTGCTCGGGTGTTGGGATTTTTCCGCCCCAATCGGTGTCGGCCGATTAATTTTACGAAAAATCAATAAGAAATCATCCATAAACATGAAAGGGGTCGGGAAAAACATGAAAAATGATAGGGAAACAAGAACTATGGCTCTAATACCAATGTTGGGAATATCGGATTCCCAAAAACGGATTCGACACTAAATCGAACCTCTAAAACAAATGTGGAAGACGAGCCCAGGAAAAAATATGTATCATCGATTGAAAGTTACACTACATAATCGAGCGTACCTTATTGTCCACAGATTAAACACCGACGCCGATATGAGGAAGAGAAACTTATCTCGTTCGATTCGATGACGTCAATTGGCCTTGAAGGGAAGAGAGTGTCGTCTCTTTTTCTTTGTTCTTTCTTTTGGAGGGAGAGAGGGAGGAGGAACGTACGTACTGCCAAAAGGTGTGTTCCTCCCTCTCTTTTCCTCTTTATATATGTCCCCTCCAAAAAGAAACGCGTCCCTTCATCATATCTCTCTCTCCATGAGCCCTAATATTGTGGGCCGGGGCTTTTAGGCCCAACATGGGCGGACGGGCCAACTTAGGCCCATCACACTAATAATTAAAACCATCAATTCATAAGTGAAATATTATGTTATAAGGTGTTTTTTTCATGCGGGTCCGATACTAGAGGAAGTTGGCCGAACGATCAAATGAGGAAATAAAATCGGGTAACTGTTGAGAAATACGGGTAACTCAAATCGTGTGTTGAGAAAAGGAAAGTTTTTAGGATAAACGACTCAAAATCTTTGACATAGGCTCTCTATAATCTGGATGAACCAAAGCTTAAAAGAGGAAACTATACGTCTTGTTTCCTGAAATTTCTGTCGATGGCGGTGTCCTATGACTGAGTACATATATACATACCCAACCCAAGAATGCTTTCACTTGCCATCTCCACAATTCTTGTAAAGATGTCGAATTATTACACTCGCTCTTCACTTGTTGGGATTAGATGAGCTAAGGAAGAGAGTGAAGAGGGACTCGACAAATCAATTAGCAAATGGAGAATTACAAAGGAAGTCTTAAACTTGTTGTAATAGTATTAATTCAGTCATAAACTTTTTTTGACTAAATGAGTTCTAAACTTTTTATATTTGTACAAATTCAATCCATTCATCCAAATTTGGCTAGTTTGCGCTAATGTGGCATGATAAGTGGTGACGTTGATAATTTTTAATAATTTTTAATATTTTAAAATATTTTCATTTCATTTCATTTCATTTCTTTATCTTTTTTTCCCCTCTTCCTTCTTCCTGTACCCGGTCATCGGACTAATTGTCGGCCATTAGCGAGGCTCGCCTCACTATCGTTGGGTAAGGGGGACCTCACCTATCCATCAGTGAAGCGAGCCCTCGTCGTCACTGGGTGAAGCAAGCTTACCTAGCAAGGTCAAGCCTCATTGGATCTGGCGAGGGGTGGGTGAGGGTCTCTCCCACCAGTCAGAGAAAAAAGGAAGAGGTAAAAACATAGAGTGAAAGAAAAGAAAAGAAAAAAGAAAAAATAATTAAAAATTTAAAAATATTAAAGTATTATTACAAATTGTCCACTTTAGTACCGGCCGGGCTATGTCAACGCCGATTGTGCCACGTCAGCATTGGTTGGATAGACTGAATTGACACATATACAAAATGTCTGATTCATTTGGCCAAAATAATATTTATAACTGAATTGACACGATTATAATAGGTTTAAAACATTTTGGGCAATTCTCCCAATTAGCAAGGGTCAACCCGAAGCTGCGCATGAGTCCACGGTCCAATGTTCAAGCTAGTTATCAAGGAGATGAATTAATGAAATTTCAGAAATTCCTTTTTTTTTTCCGCTAAGCTAACTATTCTATCGGTTTGATGATTCTGGTTTTCTTTTAGTTGAACAAATTTATGGTAACTAATGTTGAATGCGTGAAATTAGTATAGGAGCTATTTTCATTTCCCCATTCATTTGCAATACCAAATAGTTTTTGTTTTCTTTTACTGATTTTTATTTTGGTAATATGTGGAGCCAAACCCGTGTAATAAACCTAGTAATGTTTTTATGCATTTCCATCGCATACGAATTAGTGATTTAGTTAGTTGATTAATCAAATATACTAGTGCATAGCTCTTCCACTTAAGCTTCGGTACGTCTTATTGGATATATCGATGGGATCTCTTTTGCTAATTTTCAGGTATTAAGATATTGAATTTTAGTTGTGCGGCTTCCGATAGCAAGCTTTCTAGATCAACAGCTCAAAAAAGGTCTTCGAAGTCTATTCAATAATAAGCAGATAAAATTCCACGACACAATTTTTTGTAAATGTTGGTAATTGCATAGGTTAGAAGATATATCGACAAGAGGAAAGTACTCGAAACATTTTACTTGTTTGGTTGAATAACTATCAAAATTTTGTTTCCGCAGTGTCAGCATGTATTTCGTAAATTTGGGTGATTTCACGAACTATAAGATAAGATGCTCTCTTCAATTTTGATAAAATAAAGCAAAAAAAGAAAAAAAAAATTAATTTTTTACAGGAATCTTGTCAAACGCAGTGTAGGAATCAGTCCTATTTCCTATTCGGATTAGTAGTGTTCACTATATATACCCAATCCAAAATTGTTTGGCCTGCCATCTCGACAATCCTTGTTAAGATGTTTTACTATCGTACTTTCGTTTTTGCGATGCCAGCGTATATTCCTGACAATCGGTCTTTGCCCCAACCTCGGGTGATCATGTCATGCATCGCCGGCCGCTATATTCAGTCCGAAGTAGGAGAAGGAGCTGCATTACCGCCTCGTGCCGATGGTGGCTTTTCGTACAGAGCTGAGTACCCGAGCGGGCCGTTTGCGTCCCACGACAGATCGCCATCATCGCCGTCACGGGCGATTGTGTCCTCCATGTTGGACGACATGCGGCTGCCCTTCCCGTTGGACCAGGTGCAGTGGCTCGACGTGAGTCCGGGGACTCACGTGACAGAGTGCCTGACTCGCGACGAGCTAGTGTCCGACATCACGAGGGCCACGTCCCGCGCGGTGAACGACACTTGCAGCGAGGGGCGCAAGAGGACGATGATGTTGGTGGGCATTGTGCAGATCATGAGGGAGTCGATGGATCAAGAGAGGATCAACTTCGGAGCCGCACATGAGTCAATGATTGAAAGCTTGAACCAAGTGGCGTTTGAAGGTGATCAAGGCTCAACTAGTTCGCATTGTGTGATTTGCATGGAAGAAGTTGCGATCCGAGGCCAACTTATTCGCATGGATTGCTCTCATGAATTTCACGGAGATTGCATCGAAACTTGGTTGAAGATACACCCCACATGCCCCCTATGTCGGTGCCACTTGTCCCCCAATAAGTCGAGAGATTTTTAACTTTTCTTATTTCCTTAGGAGACCGAAGATTCACGATTAATTACGTGAATGCAAATAAAGCTTCAAATAAGTCTTTTTTTCAGAGTTACAGGTTACTATGATTATATTTTTATTAATACACGTCACTTTGAATATTGTGAATACTTATTATGGCTATATTAAAATTTGTCCTTTTTTGTGATTATATAACGTATAATTGAGCTATTTTTATTATCTACCATGGTTTTTTTTTTTTTCTTTTTCTGGACTTTTGGACTTCTCTTGCACCCATACCTTCCTCTGACTGCAAGAGCTCCATTACCATGTTCCGCTCTTCTCCTAATAAATTAAAATTCTGTAACTTGAACCAAACCTATCTACATCATCAATTTGAAGTTATAGATTGAGAGTTTGTTTGGATTAATTTAAAGAAATTGCACAACTCGCCTCCTTTTTCCTTTTCCAAATCTTAAGAAAGAATCCATTGAAAGCTCCAAAATATTACGAAAATTATATATGAATTTGCATATCCGTATTTTAATATCTTGAGCCTCGCTTCAAAATAAAAAGTCAACTATCAAATTTCATGAGTCCGAAGATTTGAAAAGAAAATTGTATTTGAAAATTGATCGCATGTCAATTATCAAGTTCGAAATCTTTTTCCCCAAACATCAAGTTTATCATAAATTTCACAAAAAATTGCATAAAAACTTGGGAACACCACATATGTCCTCTGCGTCGGTACAACTTGTCGACCAAGAATATTGAGATCCAAGTTTTTTCTAATTTTCCAAGTGATCGTGATTGATTACGAAAAATATTTGATTTTTGTAACCAAATTCTTTTATTATTTAGTGTGGAAAACTCCAAAGCCTGGACCGAAAATTACTTAGTTCGATCCAGGACGGTTTGGGCACTTAACCCAAAATTATTCGCTTTATAAATTTTCTTTTAAAAAAATGTTATTTATATGATCAGATTTCAAGACTTTAAAATACAACTATAAAAAAGAAACAATAAATTCACCTAAGTAAGCATATGTATCATAATTATGTTTTCTGTTTACCGTGTACGGTTAACTCTCGTATTCAAGTCTGGCGGTGCTTTTTGAGGAAAATTATGTTATTTTGGGAAAAATGCTTATTGGTATTTAAGTTAGTTTCCGGAATTTTTTTTTTCTTTTTATGGAAATTCTTCTTCACAAAGCTTTCGGATGACTTGGACGTCATCTTTACGTCAGTTGAATGTTGTTGAAACTTGCAAAATAATTTATGTACAAGCACACGGGAGCCACGTATTGTTCATCTTCGAAACAAATAGATATCGACACATGCATTTAAAGTTAGAGTACGTAATATTCTATCGATGACCTACATGAATTGTATTGTAATATTTAGTCATTTATAATTTTTTTCTAATAATTCAAAAACTAAAATTTTATCACCTGGACAAAGAAATCTTTTAGAAAAGCTTGAACCATAAACTTGCTACCCCAACAGGAAGGATGAATTGGGGATTAAATTACAAACACCACCTAATGCAGAAAGTTAGCTTCTTTAACGGTGATCAGAGTAGCTAATTTAAAAAATTAACATTATATGAATATTATGTTTTTCTTTTGTATAAGAGTATGTTTATGATCCTTAAACTTGGAGGGCTTGAACACACTCATGTATTACAAATATATTTTTGTTTACTGTAAAAAAAAAGAGAGTAAAATATATTTTCTGAACCTAAATAAGATCAAATGTTTAAAGCAGGATTATAGGGAAAATTACCAAAAAAGTCATAAACCTATTGTAATTGTGCCAATTCAATCCTAAACTCTTTTTTTTTTTTTTTTTTGGCCAATTTAGTCCTAAAACTTTTGTTTTTGTTCCAATTTAGTCCATCCGGCCATGCATAGTCGGAAAAATCTGATGTGGCATCCTAGTTAGCGTCGGTCGACGTTGCCGACGCTGACATGGCACCGGAGAGCAAAACGTCGTCGTTTTGCTTTAAAAAAAATAAAAGCCAAAGAGAAAAGGCAGAAGAGAAAAGGGCGTGAAGAGAAAAATGCGTGAAGAGAAAAGAGCGTGGGGTTGGCTGGGTTCTTTCTCAAAATCAAACAAGAACCCTAAATTGAGCGGATCTTCCCTTGATTCATGGTGCCCAACATTGATTCTTGGTGGATGCCTCCGTTCAACACCTCCATCGAAACCCTTTGGCCTTCGCTCGCCCAACGCCTCTGCTCGACGCCTCCGTCCAACCCCTCCAGCCAACGCTCGCCCAACACCTCTGTTCGAAGCCTCCATCCAACCCTTCTGGCCGACGCTCGCTTGACGTCTCCATCCGACGTGTGCGTCAACCCGACGCCTCCGTCCAACGCTCGGCTCACCCAACATCTTCGTCCGACGCTTGCCCAACGCCTACATCCGACGCTTGCTTAGATTCGCCCGCTTGCTTGACGCTCACTGAACGTCTTCATCGTCTTCTTGAAATTGCGGTGCTTTATATTTATGTTGTCTTGATTTCACTTGAATTTTATTTTAAATTTCGTTGACATGGGTTTGTCACAGTAATGGATTTGTGGTTGTTGAATTGGATGGCTGGGCAAATTGCTGACATGAGTTTGTGGATGGTCTCACGTAGAATGTCTCTGTCTCACTTAGAATTTTTGGTATTGTTGCTGCTTTTGGCTCATTTGGGAAGAATATATTACTTTGAGTTGCTGCTTTTGGCTCATTTGGGAAGAATATATTACTTTGAGTGGTTGCATTTGGTTTAGATTGACAAAGTTTGTTAGGTATGTGGAGTTCCTAATATACTTCTCGTTCAGATTTTCCAAAGCTCGTCTAGATCACATAAATCTCATTGTAATTGTAGCAATTTTGGCCTGCCTATGTTGTGGATTTTATATTATACTTGGAGGGATTTTGTATATATCATCAATGAGCATAGATGTCATATATGATCTAATCATATTTTGAATTCAATCTGCATTAGCTCCTTTCGGTCCCAGATGTCATATGATCTAATCATGTTTTGAATTCTCGATACTGATGCAGTCATTCTTATAAGAAAATTGAGAGCACAATTATTCTTTTATTGATGGTATCTAACTATGCTTTTTGCTGTGCTGATCATGTCTACGCTGATTGATGTTTTCAGTTGGTTGGCCGGCTCGACAACAGTGCTGTCTCATCAGCCGGTGCCAAGTTGGCATTCAAGTCCAATGAAGAAATAGAACTTAAAGTGAGGTCCATCCCATTGGACGAAGTGATACCAGAATCAAAACCGGTTCTTCTCGTCAAAATAGATGTTCAGGGCTGGGAGCATCATGTTCTGAAGGGGGCCGTGAAGTTTGCTATCGAGAGAGGTAGGCAAGGCACTGTATTTGATTTATGAGGAGGATGAACGGTTGTTGCAGGCAAGTAACAGCTCTTCTAAAAAGATTCGAGAATTTCGTCACTGTTGGGTATCGTCATTGCACCCATGATGGTACAGACGGAAACTGCACCAAGAACAACTGATAGTGAATTAATTTACCTTAGTCTTGTTGATGTAAGATCACCGAATCAAGCATAAAAAGGGACAATTCTTTAGCAGACTCATTTGTGAGAGTTCTGCATACCCTTAGGCAGAACTTCCACTCAATTCTAGATGGAAAATTAGATTTGGAATTGTAATGAGAAACACTGTCCATTGAAGGAGCCAATTATTGAGCAAGTGAGGAAACACAGATACATTATGATTTTCTCTTGGAGTATAGTTAGGGTTGTATCTGTCGCCATTAGATTTGCCACACCAAATTTGTTATTATGTTTATTTATTGCAATTCATGCTTTGTATTTGTAGCAAATGACCTTGTGATTTGCGAATGAATGCAGAATAAGTTGTTGACTAGAGCTTACAGAGGCATATTCAACACATTTTCACTTGTAGTCTTGTTTTTCCTGTGAATTTATATCTCCATGAGAATAAAGCAATCTGACCACATTTAGAATGTACTCATGATAGTTTGGTTTGATTGAAGTATGTATAAAAATTTGATAGTTTTAGGGTTTTGTGAGTTTGCGTTTATGCATGAATGAGAGAGAACAAGGGAATTCTCCATTCTACCAAAAATAAATTCGTACGTGCTCCCATACTTAAAATTAATCCATCAAAGTTTGCACGCACCTAGTTTAAAACCTCATTGTCTTATTGAGCAAATAAAATTTGGCGTTCAAACCCAACACCTTTTTTTTTTTCTCTATTTCTTGCCCAACAACCCATTTTGAAATAAACTTGGCCAACTGTTTTTCTTTTTTCTTTAAAGCTTTCGGAAATAAATTCATATGTGTTCTCGTACTCAAAATTATTCCATCAAACTTTGCACACACCTAATTTAAAACCCCATTGTCTTATTGAGCAAATAATTTTTTGCATCCAAACCCGATACCTCAATTTTTTTTTTTTTTTTGCCAAACAACCCTTTTTGAAATAAACTTGGCCAACTTTTTTTTTTCTTTAAAGCTTTCGGAAATAAATTCATAAGTGCCACTGTACTCAAAATTATTCCATCAAACTTTGCACGGATCTAGTTTAAAACATCATTGTCTTATTAAGCAAATAAATTTTTAAGTCCAAACCTGATCCTTCAATTTTTTTTTTTGCCCCACAACCACTTTTGAAATAAACTTAGCTAACTGTTCTTTTTTTTTTTTCCTTTAAAACTTTCAGAAATAAATTCGTACGTGACCACCGCCCGCGGTGGCTGCGATGGTTAAGGCTTGGTACCCCATCCGCAGGGGGAAGGGTTCGAGACTCCGCGTCCGCGTTGCTTCAATGCAAAACGCGCGATTTATCTGTGGCTGGGTCTGTGGTGGTGGCCCAATCCACCTCAGGGTTTACTCTCCGCCGCGAAGCGGCGCACGGAGGTTCCCTGGGTCACAAAAAAATAAATAAATAAATTCGTACGTGCTCCCATATTCAAAATTATTCCATCAAACTTTACACACACCTAGTTTAAAACCTCATTGTCTTATTGAGAAAATAAATTTTTGCGTCCAAACCAGACATTGTCTTATTGAGCAAATAAAATTTGGCGTTCAAACTCAACACCTTATTTTTTTTTCTCTATTTCTTGCCCAACAACCCATTTTGAAATAAACTTGGCCAACTGTTTTTCTTTTTTTCTTTAAAGCTTTCGGAAATAAATTCATATGTGTTCTCGTACTCAAAATTATTCCATCAAACTTTACACACACCTAGTTTAAAACCTCATTGTCTTATTGAGAAAATAAATTTTTGCATCCAAACTCGACACCTAATTTTTTTTTTTTTTTTTTTTGCCCAACAACCCATTTTGAAATAAACTTGGCCAATTGTTTTTTCTTTTTCCTTTAAAGCTTTTAGAAATAAATTCATACGTGCTCTTGTACTCAAAATTATTCTATCAAACTTTACATATACCTAGTTTAAAATCTCATTGTCTTATTGAGCAAATAAATTTTTGCGTCCAAACCCGACACCTCATTTTTTTTTTTTTTTTACATTTTTTTCCCAACAACCCTTTTTGAAATAAACTTGGCTAAATTTTTTTTTTCTTTAAAGCTTTCGGAGATAAATTCGTACGTGCTCCCATACTCAAAATTATTCTATCAAACTTTGCACGCACCTAGTTTAAAACCTTATTATTTTATTGAGCAAATAAAATTTGGCATCCAAACCCGATACTTCATTTTTTTTTTCTATTTCTTTCCCAACAACCCTTTTTGAAATAAACTTGGCCAACTGTTCCTTTTTTTTTTCTTTAAAGATTTCGGAAATAAATTCTTATGTGTTTCCGTACTCAAAATTATTCCATCAAACTTTGAACGCACCTAGTTTAAAATCTTATTGTTTTATTGAGCAAATAAAATTTGGCATCCAAACCCGATACTTCATTTTTTTTTTCTATTCTTTCTCAACAACCCTTTTTGAAATAAACTTGGCCAACTGTTCTTTTTTTTCTTTAAAGCTTTCGGAAATAAATTCGTATGTGTTTCCGTACTCAAAATTATTCCATCAAATTTTGCACGCACCTAGTTTAAAACCTCATTATTTTATTGAGCAAATAAAATTTGGCATCCAAACCTGACATTTCATTTTTTTTTTCTATTTATTGCCCAACAACTCTTTTTGAAATAAACTTGGCCAATTGTTCTTTTTTTTTCTTTAAAGTTTTTGGAAATAAATTCGTATGTGCTCCCGTACTCAAAATTATTCCATCAAACTTTACACACACCTAATTTAAAATCTCATTGTCTTATCGAGCAAATAAATTTTTGTGTCCAAACATATTTTGGACTAGGTTTTAAATTTTGGCCCCTTTTTGGCCCCTTTAATTTCAAAAAAATTTGTTGGGCAAGAAATAGAAAAAAAAAATGAAATGTCAGGTTTGGATGCCAAATTTTATTTGCTCAATAAAACAATGGGGTTTTAAACTAGGTGCGTGCACAGTTTGATGGAATAATTTTAAGTACGGAAACACATATGAATTTATTTCCGAAAGCTTTAAAGGAAAAAAAAAAAGAACAGTTGGCCAAGTTTATTTCAAAAAGGGTTGTTGGGCAAGAAATAGAAAAAAAACGAAGTGTCGGGTTTGGATGCCAAATTTTATTTGCTAAATAAAACAATAAGGTTTTAAACTAGGTGCGTGCAAAGTTTGATGGAATAATTTTGAGTACGGGAGAACGTACGAATTTTTTTCCGAAATTTTTAAAGAAAAAAAGCCAAGTTTATTTCAAAAAAGGTTGTTGGACAAGAAATTTTTTAAAAAAAAAAGAGAGATGTCGGGTTTGGACGCAAAAATTTATTTGCTCAATAAGACAATGGGGTTTTAAACTAGGTGTGTGCAAAGTTTGATAGAATAATTTTGAGTATGAGAGCACGTATGAATTTATTTCTGAAAGCTTTAAAGGAAAAAAAAAAAAACAGTTGACTAAGTTTATTTCAAAATGGGTTGTTAGACCAAAAAAAAAAATGAGGTGTCGGGTTTGGATGCAAAAATTTATTTGCTCAATAAGACAATGAGGTTTTAAACTAGGTGTGTGAAAATTTTGATGGAATAATTTTGAGTACGGGAGCACATACGAATTTATTTCTAAAAGCTTTAAAGGAAAAAAAAAAAGAACAATTAGCCAAGTTTATTTTAAAAGGGGTTGTGGGGCAAAAAAAAAAAATGAGGTGTCGGGTTTGGACTTAAAATTTTTTTTGCTTAATAAAACAATGAGATTTTAAACTAGGTGTGTGCAAAGTTTGATAGAATAATTTCGAGTACGAGAGCACGTATGAATTTATTTCTGGTAGAATGGAGAATTATCTTGTTCTTTCTCGTTCATGCATAAACACAAACTCACAAAACCCTAAAATTATCAAATTTTTATACATACTTCAATCAAAACAGACTACCATGAGTTCATTCTAAATGTGGTCAGATTGCTTTATTTTCATGGAGATATAAATTCACAGGAAAAACAAGACTACAAGTGAAAATGTGTTGAATATGCCTTTGTAAGCTCTAGTCAACAACTTATTCTGCATTCACTCGTAAATCATAAGGTCATTTGCTACAAATATAAAGTATGAATCGTAATAAATAAACATAATAACAAATTGGGTGTGGCAGATCTAATAGCGATAGATACAACCCTAACTATACTCTAAGAGAAAACCATAATGTATCCGTGCTTCCTCACTTGCTCAATAACTGGCTCTTTCAATGGACAGTGTTTCTCATTACAATTCCAAATCTAATTCTCCATCTAGAATTGAGTGGAAGTTCTGTCTAAGAGTAGGCAAAACTCTCACAAAGGAGTCTGCTAAAGAATTGTCCATTTTCATGCTTGACTCGGTGATCTTACATCAACAAGGCTAAGGTAAATTAATCCACTATTAGCTGTTCTTGGTGCAGTTTCCGTCTGTACCATGCTGGGTGCAATGACGATACCCAACAGTGATGAAATTTTCGAATCTCTTTAGAACTGCTTGCCTGCAACAACCGTTCATCCTCCTCATAAATCAAATACAGTGCCTTGCCTACCTCTCTCGATAGCAACTTCACGGTCCGCTTTAGAACATGATGCTCCCAACCCTGAACATCTATTTTGACGAGAAGAACCTGTTCTGATTCTGGTATCACTTCATCCAGTGGGATGGACATCACTTGAAGTTCTATTTCTTCATTGGACTTGAATGCCAACTTGGCATCGGTTGATGAGACAACACTGTTGTCGAGCCGGCCAACCAACTAAAAACATTAGTCAACATGGACATGATCAGCATAGCAAAAAGCATAGTCAGATACCAACAATAAAAGAATAATTGTGCTCTCAATCTTCTTATAAGAATGACTGCATCAGTATCGAGAATTCAAAACATGATTAGATCATATGACATATGTGCTCATGGATGATATATACAAAATCTCTTCAAGTATAATATAAAATCCACAACATAGGCAAGCCAAAATTGCTGCAATTACAATGAGATTTAGGTGATCCAGACGAGCTTTGGAAAATTTGAACGAGAAGTATGTTAGAAACTCCATATACCTAACAAACTTTGTCAATCTGAACCAAAGGCAGTAACTCAAAGTAATATATTCTTCCCAAATGAGCCAAAAGCAGCAACAATACCAAAAATTCTAGGCGAGACAGAGACATTCTACGCGAGACCATCCACAAACTCATGTCAGCAATTTGCCTAGCCATCCAATTCAACAACCACAAACCCAATACTGTGACAAACCCATGTCAACGAAATTTAAAATAAAATTCAAGTGAAATCAAGACAATATAAATATAAAGCACCGCAATTTCAAGAAGACGATGAAGGTGTTTAGTGAGCGTCAAGCAAGCGGGCGAATCTAAGCAAGCGTCGAATGTAGGCGTCGGGCGAGCGTCGGACAAAGATGTTGGGTGAGCCGAGCGTCGGACGGAGGCGTCGGGTTGACGCACACGTCGGATGGAGACGTCAGGCGAGCGTCGGCCAGAAGGGTTGGATGGAGGCTTCAAATAGAGGTGTTGGGCGAGCGTTGCCTGGAGGGGTTGGATGGAGGCGTCGAGCAGAGGCGTTGGGCGAGCCGAGGCCAAAGGTTTCGATGGAGCTGTTGAACGGAGGCATCCACCAACTTGATTTTGAGAAAGAACCCAGCCAACCCCACGCTCTTTTCTCTTCACGCCTTTTTCTCTTCACGCCCTTTTCTCTTTTGCCTTTTCTCTTCTGCCTTTTCTCTTTGGCTTTTATTTTTTTTAAAGCAAAACGACGATGTTTTGCTCTCCGGTGCCATGTTAGCGTTGGCAACGCCGACCGACTTTGACTAGGATGCCACATCAGATTTTTCCGACTACGCATGGTCGGATGGACTGAACTGGAACAAAAACAAAATGTTTAGGACTAAATTGACAAAAAAAAAAGTTTAGGATTGAATTGGCACAATTTCAATAGGTTTAGGATTTTTTTGGTAATTTTCCCCAGGATTATACAATAGTAAGCTCTACTATTAGCGCATGTTTGAAATTGGACATTTTATTTAATCTCTATCAGCTCATTTTTTTTTTTCATAAAGCCACGTTTAAGTTATGTGTTTTTGTTTTTATCAAAACAGAACTTTTCACTTCGAATAGCCAAAAATGGTGGCAAATTTATTGCCTCCATTGTTCCAAGAAAAGAGAAAGATTTGAGTAACTATTTCAGAAATTGATAAGTAAAATAGAGAAAGAAATAAAGGGTAATTCACAAAAATAGAAAGAAAAAAAGAGACAAGATAAATTATGTTTTGGCCGGGACATATATAGTTATTTGACAGTTTTAATTCGCTTTTGTTCTGTCACGTCCTTCCTTCGCTCAACCATTTCTTCTTCGCTTAGGACCAAAGCAAGTTCATAAAAGGTTCTGACAAGACAAGACCACGTGCCGTGAAATATCATAGTGGGTACTATCGAGAGCAAGACAAGAAAAAGACACTGTATCTACAGGGGAGGGGCCAGGAAGATAATTCAACAAGGCCCCTCAATATTGACCAGTCCGAGGTTATCGCAAATTCAATCACAAAAATGTCTCGATTCTCGTAGTCTACGGCCTTAGTTCATTGCCTTTTGTTTTATAGAGTGAGTTGTTCGACTGCAAGTTTCCATTTTTTCTTTGCTTCTTATTTTATCCTATATAGTGCATTTCAGAGAAGCGAATAACTCAGATGATTTATGGATCCATTGTTAGATTTCCTTCCATAGCCAAAGAGTAAGTAATGTGTTCTTTCTTTTCATTTTATTAACTTCAATTGCATGATGAATTGCCTTTTGGGGGTCATGTTATTGTGTAGTCATTTGAAAATATGTCACGATTGCCTTAGATTATATTATCCTTCAAGTTTTTGATTTGCTGCTAAGTAGAACAAGAAAAATTTGATCTTTTGATATCTGAAGTAGTGACTTAGAATCACCGTATATGCATCTCTCTATCCTATGATGTTTCGAGATTTCAATTTAAAAATGGAAAAAAAATGTGTGGGTGTATGTACATGTTTTGCATATGTTTTAGTACATGTGATGTGTCATTAGTCTCTCAAATTCCACATGAATAGATAAAGAAGGTGAAAACTTTTAGGATCATTGGATTAGATTTAAGCCGGCGGAGTTGCTAAAGAAGCAATTCCCCTTTATTTCTTTACATACAGGATTAGAGAATAAAATGTGTAGTGTAGCTTACTTGGACAATTTGGCATCATCACTTGGTCAGTGACCTATTAATTGATCAAAGACTGCTCTTCAGCAGCATAAGCGCGGTCTCAACAAGTGAGTGAATGGATGTGCTGTGCCTGCTTATTCCAATGGTGCTAGAGAAGATATTGAAGCTTTTCTAGCTTTGATGCCGTATGGTCTCCTTCAAACTTGTCCTCCATGCCCTGATCGGTGAAGATCCGCACATTTGTCGATTTGTCCCTCACCGCCCTTTCTGGTAATCGATATATCGGCTGAGGTTCAGTTTTTGCAAAAGAGAGGTGCACTTACTCTTAGTGAAAAGGGAAAGATAATAAATAAATAAATAAATAATTTAAAAATTATTAAAAAATTATTAAAAAGGTTTACGTTAGTGCTAGCTGTGTCACGCCAGCTTAACCCGTTAAAATTGGTCGGATTGCAAAAATACAAAATGTTTAAGATTTAATTTATAACAAAAAATGTTATGATCGAATTGTTACAATTATAATAGGTTGATGAATTTTTGCTTAATTATTCTATGCGATTTGTTGTTTCCTTCACAGGATGTTAGAAGAAATTGGTTTTTTGTAATTAAAAATCAGATTGAAATTTTGCTCCCCAATCATCAAGTTTACCATTTAATGTTGGCACTCTAAATTTTGTAATAAGTTTATTGTTAGATGAAGTAAAGACGATCGCAATCCCTTTTTTTTTTTTTTTTTTTTTTTTTTTTTTCCATATTCTATCGGCAGCTAAATATATAAATTTATATGTTCATATTTTCTCTGGCATCTTCAATTTCAAATTTGAATTTTTCCATCCCATGAACAAGCTTATCAAAAAGATTTAAATCTTGAATTTTTATCCCTTTCCAACGTGCAACTCCTAAAAAATTTAGTATTTCGTTATAAAACAGTTTTTTGAAAAATATATTTAATTATTAATTTTTTTTTAAATTCACGCAACATACATGTATTTTTACTATTATATAAGAAAAAGTCGGCTCGCCTGGGTTAAAACTAGAGGAAGTTGCCTAAAATAAAAATACTAGACAAGGAAATAAAAAGGTAACTTCCAAAAAAATACAAGTAATTCAAAGTATCTTGAAATAATAATAAATAAAAAAAATCATGCGTTCAGAAAAGGAAAGTCTTAAGAGATTTTCGTACCGAGCCGAGCACCCGAGCGCGCCATTCGCCTCCCGCGACCACCTGCCGTCGTTGCCGTCCTGGGCAATCGTGTCCCCCATGTTGGACCGGCTATGGTGGCTCGACTTAAGTGCGGGGACGAACGCAACCAAGAAGTGCCTGACCCGTGATGAGCTAGCGTCTGAGAAGAGTCAGGAGAGAATCACTGGACCAAGCGGCTATCAACTATGAAGCTGCTCGTGAGTCGATAATTCAAAGCTTGAACAGAGTGGTGTTTAAGGGTGATGGACGCTCAAGTAGTCAAGAGCTAGATTGCGTAATTTGATTGGAAGAAGTTGCAACGGGAGACCAGCCTGTTCGCATGGATTGGGCTCATGAATTTCGTAAAAATTGCATCGAAGCTTCAATTCACTTCCGTTCTTTCCGTTTCCTTCCTTCCCCTCCGCCATTTCTTGCTTTTCCATCTTCGCAATTCACATCGACTGATCTAGCTCACCGTCGAGACGCTGAATCCTCAGTTGCCTCAGCTCCAAAACTCCCTGATGTGCATCACAAGAGTGTGGGTTTACGTAGATTACGATCTTAGTTTCATTCACTTTTGCTTTATGGAGTCAGCTCTTCACCGCGAGTTCCCAATTTTTCTTTGGTTCTTCGGTTCTCATCCTATTTAAGGGGTTTCAGAGAAGCATATGGTGCAGATAATTTCTGGGTTCATTGCGAGATGTCCTTCTAAAGCCATCACAAAGTAAGAAATGGGTTCTTTCTTTTTCTTTTTGTCTACTTCTGTTGCCTGATGAATTGCCTTCTGGGATTCTTGATCTTGGTGTAGGCGTTTGAAAATATGGAGTGACTGCATTGGATTATGCTGTCTTAAGTCTTCGAGTAGCTGCAAAGTTGAAAAAGATTTGGAAGGGGAAATCCGGTCTTTTAATAGCAGAAGTAGGGAGCTCAGAATCAGGGGATATGCAACACTCGGATGCTTGAATGTTCAAGAGTTGAATCGGAAAGCAAAAATTGCTTGGGTGTATGTATTCATATTCATATATTATGGTAGTAGTACATGTGGTGCGTCGCACGACACACAAACTCCGTGTGAAACAAACAAACATGGTTATGACTTTCAGAAGCATTTCATCGGACTTAAAGGGAGTTGCTAAAGAAGCAATTACCTTTATTCATTTGCTTCTGGAATTAGTGAATGAAATGTGTATTCTAGCATCCCTTCATGTTTCCCGTTTTTCGGATAATTTGACATCATCACTTGCTCAGTAGCCTATCGGTTGATCAAACCTGTTCTTCAGCAGCATAAGTGCAGTCTCAACAAGTGAGTGAATGGTTGTGCTGTGCCTGCTTAGTCCAATGGTGCCAGAGAAAATATTGAAGCTCTCTAGCTCTGATGTCGTATCCATGACTCCTTCAAGCTCCTCCTCCATGCCCAGATCCCTGAAGATCTGCGCATTTGTTGATTTCTCTCTCATCATCCAAATTGCCAGCTCGATAGCAAACCTTCTCATTCTTGGCACCTTTACATGTGGGTTCCGGTGGCTCCTCAGGATCTCGACCAAAGCACAAGCTAATTTGGCTTCTCTAAACCCCACCCGCTGAAAAAAGGTGGTCGATTCTTCGGCTGTCATGAACTTGAAAGCATGTACCGCTAACCCAACCATCACCTCTTGTACTTTGCCTTCTCCTGACAAGATTGCCTTGAGAACCTGAGTTGAGGAAATAGGGTTAGGTAGGAACAATTAATATCATTCTCTCCAGGACAACTTAAACTTGTACATAATTGCCGTTTCTGGTTATTGAGATGTTGGCTCAGGTTCAATTTTTGCAAAAAATGCACTTACTGTTGGTGCCACTGCTGTTACTCCCTTTAGCTGGTTGAAGGACTCTGGCCCACTGTAAGTGCACAGGTTCCTCAAAATTCTTCCAGCATTGACATGAAGAAGCGGAATCTCCAATGCTTCTAGGAGCCTCTCCACTACATTTAACTTCAAGATGTGACGACAGTTGCTCTTGCTTTCAAACACCAGCATTGCCAGAGCTTCTCCAGCCACAATCCTCACATCCCTTTGTTCTTCCTGCACTCCTTGGAAGAAAATGTTTAACAGTTCTTTCAGAACTCCACCAGTCCCTCCTATACACTCTGTCGCCTCATTGTCCTGAGCTAAACTGGTAAGGATCTCAATCCCTAGTTTCTGCAGTTCTGGTTTTTGCTCTCCGTGTCGTAGAATATCTCTTATGTTGCTTATGGTGAAGACTATCTCTGAGATCTCTCTACGGAGATTTTTCCCTGTGGTACCTGTTGTGCTTGCCAGCATCTTTATAACCTTTAGGGATCTTTTAACAGTCAAAACCTGCGATGTGGTAACGGTTGAGTCCTTCAATATTCTCTCGTCAGCATGAGTGAAATCTATGATTTTGGAAAGAAGACCCCTTGTGTTTCCAATTTTTCCGCAGTTATCATGATCATGGGCAAGTTTCTTGAGAATGAGTAGCCCCAAATTAATGAAAGTCCAGTGTCCATAATCCTCATGGTCAAAGACAATTTTCCTTTCTCCAATTTCGTCTGCTGTAGAACTGAGGCTTCTGTTTGTCTGTAGAAGAGATGATATCGATTCCATTGCCGCGGGTATCCCAGCGACCCGAAGGGAGTTTTGCTTTTTCCCGGCTAATTTGGAAACTATTTCTGCAGCTGATAGCCTGATTTCTTTCTCGTGTGGGTCTTTCCAGTTCAAGATCTCCACCAGTCTCTCTATAACTGGCAGAGTTGTTCCCATCTTCTGAAGCGTGTCATCTGAAAACCGTTCTTTCGTAGAAAACTGGCGAAGAATCCTGGCTCCTATGAGCTGCTCTTGCAGCGAGTTTGAAGATAAGAGATCCATGGCAAAAGTCACCATATCCATTCCCAGGCCATCAAAAATGCTCCCATTAATACATCTCGAATAGGAGTCATAGAAAAATCTCCGAGTCGAGTTCATACCTGAAGCCCCCAGGTCGCATTCCTCATTCACCCCTTCAAGAAGCTTACAGATGACAACCTTCCACTCCCAGTAAAGTTTCTCTGTCAGGACAACCAGAGCTTCTGCCAAAGCCAAGGCATAAAAGATATACAGAGCAGCCTTCCCATTCCCCTCGTCAGTGTCTCTTTTAGCAATGTCACCAAAATTGCGCTTGATGAGCTTTATCAATGAGAGCACGACGCAGGCTATTGCAGATAAGAGCTGAAGCCAATACAGAATCTTGCTGACGTTTCTTGAAAGGAAAACTCTCCCTGCATAAGGTACAATAGGAACTTCGGAAGAAGTCCAAATCCGGGTTGGCTTCCTTCTCAATTTCTGCTCTGTAATGTTTGTTGCATCTGTAGTTTTGGAAATATTCCTGCTGTGTTGACTTTGCTTCCTCGTAGCAGAGCTTACAGGGCTTAACTTATCCTTCATGGATTCAACTAGAGCTCTAGAGCTCGATCTGAGCGCTCGGAAGCTGCTAATTCCTGCATCAGCTATTGACCATGTGGACTGGTGTTGCCATTCCAGCTCGTGACTCCTGCTGAAGATCCTAGCTCCTTCAATTAATAAAATGATGGTGATGAACCAGAAGTCGGTTTTGTCTAGGGTACTAGCAAAGCCCCCCAGGAGTACAACCGTCGCCCAGATGAAACCAAGGGTTCCCAGGCCAGTGGCCATTTTTTCAAGAACTGCAAGGTGGAGAGCAAACAGAGTCAGCTTTTTCTCCGGGGCTGAAACAGCTGGCAGCGTGGGAGATACATAGTTTTCGCTGCTAGCACTAGTTTGTGGCTCAAAAATTGTGGCGGGTGAAATGGTGCTTTCATTTTCCTTCTGAAGCTGAGGAATATCCAAATGAATGCTGCTTTGACCTTCAGCAAAGCTCTTGACCGTCATTTCGTGGTCTGGAGTGGCTCAGGAACAGATGCTTCTTTATACGTCAAATCAGCTGAGGAAAACTTGCACCTAGCGGTCTGTTGATAAATTTCCTGGATTTGGATGGGACACAGCAGCTATGCCTTTGTAAGCAAAGAAAGGGTGGGTTGGGGGGAGAAGGGGGGTGGCGGGTTGTTATAACTGTATCTTGCAGAGGAAAAGGGAGGTTAAGCAGCTTCTATTGCCTACTTTCCTGCAAGTTCTCTTGCTCTTGGATCGAATTCCAATATCGTTGGATTGTTTTCTTCTAATGTTCCATTGACGAGCTTTCTTGATTGCGCCATGATCTCCTACTCTCTTTCTGCATATCGGAGCGACACGCTTGCTGCTTGGTGACTGCGTTGGCTTGCAGCTGACAAAACTTGTACAAGAGTGACGACAAGTGTGAGACGGTATCGACTCTGTTTGAAGAACATATGCTTAATGTCCTGATGTTATAATGAATTATCAGGGTTCTTAGAGTTCTATAACGCCGTGCACAGCTCTCTGAAAGGTGTGGTCGACGTCAACCTTATCGAAAGGAAGATAAGTCATTAAGTTGAACCTTCAGAGTCTCCTTTTTCTTTAGGCGTCTCTGTCCATGAGAATCATTTGGTCAAGTGTGCTGTTAACATTCATAGTCATTCGCTCCATGACAGGCGCATCCTCGGATCTCCAAGGCCACTTTCTTGCTCCTCGACCATTCTTTTTTATGTCGTGTTTAAGTGCAGTTTGGCATTTCGTTTGGAGATTGCTGGAGATATTTTATCGAATGTCTTCGTCTCGAGCTAGAGGACACACAGATGGTCCACCTGGTTTGTGTCGAAGGTCCAGATGGGTGGCTACTGGCTATTGCGTGAGGAGAAATTACTTCTATTTACTCGCCAAAGTTCGAAAACCTTGGACCTGAGCAAGTCCTTAAAAGGCTCTGACATCCTGGAAAGACAGGATAGTCCCAAGGAACCAGGGGACGAAAAATAAACTGGCCCCATTGGCTGTCCCGGCCACACTTCCCCTTTATGGAGAACGGGCAGCCACGACTGAACCCCGCGATGCCTTCCCCGGCCTCTCGACGACTGCCGGGCGCGGTATGGCGTCATCAAAACGAAGAAAAAGGGCACAACTTTTATTGTCCCCGGTATTCCTTAATATTCAATCATGGACAGGCGTCGCAACTGGCGTTTGCTGGTGCTTAATTAAGTAATTACACATAGAAAGGAATTGAATAATTATGTATAGTAGGTGAGCATAAGGTAAGGAAAGTTTGGACAATTCAGAAAATTTTGGCGAAAAAAAAAGTCAACGGTGGTTCGAAAAATGGATGAAGACAAGCGAAAGAAAGAAAGGGTAATTTAACAAAAATGTGTGTGTGTGAGTGTGTGTGTTTTTTTTTTAATATATGGTGAATTCGTCCGACTATCGTTTGAAATTGTTTTGAGTAAAGATAATGATACAAATGATCCTTAAGCTTCAATTCAATATACAATAGGGTCTCTGAATTTTTAATTTATTCGATATGATCCTTAAATTATATCTCAATGTGCAATGTGGTTCATAAAGTTTTAATTTGTTCAATAAGATCTCTAGACTTAAGTGCATGTTCAATTTAGTTCATAAACTATATAAAAATGTTTATTATTGTCCCAGAACATGTATCAAATATCCAAAGACCACATTTAACAAATTAAAAGTTTAGACACTACATTACATATTTGGTCAAGATTCAATGATAATTTGTGTCGTTTTCCCTTTTGCGTAATGTTTCCTTTTCAATTTCTTGTTTGGGGTAGACAGTTTTTAACTAATTTTCGTTCTTTCCGTTTCTTGCCTTTCCCTCCACCATTTGTTCCTCATGCAATTCGCAGTGACTGAGCCTGCTCGCCGTCAAGACGCTCAATCCTCACTCATCTCAGCTCCGGAACTCCATGATCTCAACGAATAGCGAGGTTCTCGCCGAATTCAATCAAAGGAATGTCTCGGTTTTTGTTGTTTATGAGCTTAGTGCATTGCCTTTTGCTTTCTAGAGTGATGCGTTCAACCGCAAGTTCCCCTTTTTTTCTTCGGGTTCTTATCTCGTCCTGTTTAGGGGTACTTCAGGGGAGCCAATAATGCAGATAATGTTGTGGGTTCATGGTGAGATTTCCTTCCGTGGTCACAGAGCTCTATGATCTTTCTTTTTTATCAACGTCGGTTGCACGATGAATTTTGCCTTTTGGATTCTTGTTCTTGTGTAGTCATTTGCAACATATGTGATGATTGCCTTGGACTATATTGTCATTAAATCTTGATTCGTTGCTAAGTAGAACAAGATTTGGATATAAAAATAAGATCATTTATTAGTAGATGTAGTGAGATCAGAATAGCGGTACATGCAAGTCTTGGATCCTTCAATAAAAAGAATCATCCTATCCTTCATTCGCTAGAGCATCCAATTCAACATCAGAAGTAAACATCCATCTCCGTCCTGATACAAGCATATTATCATCATCTAAAACTTTGTCCATGGATTTGAGCCAAGAGATTTTTTATGGGAGCAATGCTTCGGAAAATACCTCGATTGCATCACACGCCGGTTCGGATATGTCCATCCATATGACAGCCACAACGATGGTTGCTAAGGGCTGGCAAGCCATATTATGGATGTTTTAAAGTAGATGTTTACTTTCTCAGCAGAAGTGGAAGAAACTAAAAGCGCATTATGTCGTAGTAAATGTTACATCTATTCTTACTTATCTTCTTTGTAGAATCTATAATCAATAAAGTTTAAAAATTTGCATCGATGTGAATCTCAATATATTTTACTTATGAGACGTAATTGAATTTATGTCATTCTTGAAGTTTGATATCTTTTTATTCATATAAAATCAAATGAAGAAAGATTTTGGTTCAATGAAGAGGCTTATGACCTTTAGGAACAACCAGTCATAATGTTATTTTTAGTTGTAGAATAGTGTCTTCAATGGACAAATTTTCTCCCTTGTCTTCTGATATCTGTTCATACGGATCGTGGAGAGAGAATTCTAGAGAGAGCTCTCCGGAGAGAATGGATCTCTATTATTGAATGTTTGGATGAATAAAATGATGGGAGAGCATAAAGGCCCTCTCATTACAACTGTTGATTTATATTCGATCTAGCGGATGAGATCATATCTCTTGTCCTACCAACTATTTAAGTCGAGAGAATTCTAGAACCCGACTCAATTATTGTCTCACCCATCTCTGAGAATGTTCCATAAATACTAGGGCAAAACCTGGCTGAACTTGGATGGTCTCCATCGATCATCCTTTATCACGGGAAACTTGAGACTATAACACTTGCTCATATTTGCCATAATTCTTCTCTAATGGTCTACATATTTTTCAGGTCGCATATATTCGTGATTCCTCAAATGTAGTAATTATGTACCCGTAGTTGATGGTCAAGGAAAGCCTTTGCCATGCATGATTTTCTGCTATGGGAACAAGTTTATTGTCTGTTTCATACATACTAAATGAATTTAGCATAATTTCAAAGTTCCAACAGTCTCTAGTAAATCACTGTTTTGGGCAGCGGGTGTCGAATTGATGCGGGTGAAGTGGCCATACTTTTGCTTCCTTCAAATGTTACTGTTTTTACCCTCGATTTCACTGGATCAGGACTTTATGGGGAAGGAACATGTGACTTTGGGGGTGGAACGAAGTGGATTTCTACTAATAAATCGGAGAAACTACTGTTCTGTGTTTTCTTCCAGGCATTTGTTTATTAAAGACTTGGCCAAAAAGTATTCCTTGGACTCTTTTGTCGGGCCTTTCTCCTTTTTAACTCTTGACTTGACACATATGTAAGTTTCATGTGAGGAAAACCGTGATATGGCTTGTGGCTGAATTCGCTAGGGTTGTAAATGCTAACATTTTTGTTTCGAAAAATAATATAAATTTTTTTTCTATTTTTACTTCCCGAAATAATTTCTAAGTGAAACAATGCATTTGGTAATTATATAACATTTCTATTCTTAGAATTGAAATATAATAAGAATGAGTTTGGTACAATTCACAAATTTTTTTGTAACATAAATTTTTTTTAATCTTTTAAAATTTATTTTCTTTTATTTTCTTTTCTTCTTCATGCTTGCCGCTCACCACTTCTTCTTGCTTATCATCGCTGCCACCCGCTCTAGCATGTCGCGAGCGGCAAGTAGGAAGAAGAAAATAAAAGATTGACTTATTTCTAAAAATTGTTCTTGGGAACAAGAAACTATTTTTTTTCTATTTCTTATTTCTATTCTAAATCTATTCGCCTGCTACTTTTCTATTTCATAAAATTGAAAAATTAGTTGATGTTACCAAACATAATTCTAATTTTTTTTTTTTTTTTTTTTGGTTTCAGGGAGCAAAAAATAAAATAAAAGAACATATCATTTGAAACTTTCCCATGCACTGGGCATACTTATGTCTTGGGGAAAGTTTTTAGCATAGAAGAGGTTATAGAATGAAGCAACCACTAGTCTTGCTAATATTTAACACATGTATGTAATAGGTTTTGGACTGTTTTGGTAACTTTCCTCAAAGTTGAAACCTTTATTGCCATTGGGCTTGCTAGTTTCTGTATTTGTCTTATTAAAATTTGTTAGCTTCAGTTGCAAGTTGCAGTGCTTCGGAACTTATTATCCCTATGCAAGTTGTTTTAAAATCATTCTTCTTTATAGACTATAATTTCCAGCTCACTTTCTTTTTGCCCCCTCGAGAAGGATGACCTAGGCTGTGGTCGATTATCTTCGGCCTGACGAAAAAGTCTCTTCGATTAGCTTGTGAAGTCGTTCAATGGGTGCCGTTATGTTCTTTAATCCTTCTCTTTTAAGCTCTTTCCAAATTCGTCAAATGGATTTTTCCCTGAAAGAGACAAAGTAAGGAATGCAAGAAAGAACTCCTTCGTGGCTGGTGTCACCAAGGAGTAGGAATTATATTAGATGTTCATTGGGGCGGTGGTCAAGGCAAAGGGAGAGCTGTGCCCTTCTATTAACCCGATCAATGCGCCACAGAAAAGAATGGCAAAAGATGTTCTGTATCCTTTTCTGCTGAGTTTTCTGGCATTTGAAAAGATGTCATATCTTAGCTGAAGATTGTGTTTGCAGCGCCCAAAGTCCAATACAGCCTTGTTATTCAGTACGCTAAATGGTGATTCTCTTTATTTAGTAGAATACTCTTAAGTTTGGGATAGATCACATTGTGTTGCGGTCACGTTGTCTTCTTTGAGTATAAGCCTTCAGTAATTTCACAATATTTTAAAAATAATGTGAAAATATGAGTAAGAAATTTTTTTTCCATGGGGTTGTATAAGAAGATGAACATAGAAGCTTCTATCTCACGGACAACCTTATTGAAAAGATTTCAAATTTTGAAACTTATTCCTTACTTGTGTGCAATGTCATTATTTTATTAGTGAAATATATATATATATATATATATATATATATATATATATATATATATTTTGGTTCATAAGTGAATTATTATGTTATAAGGTGTTTTTTTTCGCGTGGGTCCGATACTAGAGGAAGTTGACCGAAAGATCAAATGAGGAAATAAAATTGGATAACTATTGAGAAATACAGGTAACTCAAATCGTGTGTTGAGAAAATGAAAGTTTTTAGGATAAATGACTCAAAATCGTTGACATAAGCTCTCTATAATCTGGACAAACCAAAGCTTAAAAGAGGAAACTATACGACTTGTTTCTTGAAATTTCTGTCAATGTGGATTAGCCATTGCGCTTGGAACGAACTTGCTCTCGTACCACTTGTCATGGGCCGATCGATCTAGCGTTCCCTAATCTGTGCGGCCTTAGGATTTCTCTCAAGTAGCCTTTCTCACACTCAACTCACAAGGATTGTCATGGGCTGATCGACCTAGCGTTTCCTAACCCGTGCGACTTTAGGATTTCTCTCAAGGATTGTCATGGGCCGATTGATTTAGCGTTTCCTAACCCGCCTTACAATTTCTCTCAACCAACCTTTTTCACACTCGACTCACAATGATTTTTAAAGAGAGAAACTCTAGAGAGAGGAGAAGTACAATGAGAGGGAGGAGACCCTATATATATATATAACTACAAGACAAACCGTATCCGTAGATCTCGATCTAATAGTGGAGATTGCATCTCCCCAACTACCATCTACCTGCATTTTATGTAATAAATGTACAATTACCATATCACTCGCCTCCAAGAGTATTCTATAAGACTAAAAAAACCTTAGGACTCAGGAATACAAGCCGATGGTCACTTGTTCCACGGATGGGTCACGGCCGTCGTTCGAAGCCCTCTTGGATCGAGGTCAATCTCTCAAATTCTCACAAAAGATAGAGAATGCGATAACTTTTAGAATAATTGGATTATATTTAAGCTGGCAAAGTTGCTAAAGAAGCAATTCCCCTTTATTTCTTTACATATAGGATTAGAGAATGAAACGTGTAGTGCATTGTACTTGGACAATTTGGCATGATCACTTGGTTAGTGACCTATTAATTGATCAAAGACCACTCTTCAGTAGCATAAGTGCGGTCTCTGTGCTATGCCTGCTTAGTCCAATGGTGCCAGAGAAGATATTGAAGCTTTTCTAGCTCTGATGTTGTATGCTCTCCTTCAAACTCGTCCTCCATGCCCAGATCGGTGAAGATCTGCACATTTGTTGATTTGTCCCTCACCGCCCTTTCTGGCAATCGAGATACCGTCTGAGGTTCACTTTTTGCAAAAGAGGTGCACTTACTCTTAGTGAAAAAGGAAAGAAAATAAATAAATGAATAAATAATCAAAAAAATTAAAATATTATTAAAAATGTTCACATTAATGCTAGCCGTGTCATATTAGCCTAACCCATTAAAATTGGTTGGATTGCAAAAATACAAAAGGTTTAAGACTTAATTGACAAAAAAAAAAAGCGTTATGATTGAATTGGCACAATTGTAATAGATTTAAGACTTTTTTAGTAATTCTTCTACGTGATTTGTTGTCCCCTTCATAGGATGTTAGAAGAAAATAAATTTTTTTGTAATTAAAAATCAGATTGAAATTTTGCTCCCCAATCATCAAGTTTACCATTTAATGTTGGCACTCTAAATTTTGTAATAAGTTTATTGTTAGATGAAGTAAAGACGATCACAATCCTTTTTTTTTTTTTCATATTCTATCGGCAGCTAAATATATAAATTTATATGTTCATATTTTCTCTAGCATCTTCAATTTCAAATTTGAAATTATCCATCCTATGAACGAGCTTATCAAAAAAGATTTAAATCTTGAATTTTTATCCCTTTCCAATGTGCAACTCCATTATTTAATAAAAAAATTAAATATTTTGTTATAAAATAATTTCTTGAAAAATATTTAATTCTTCTTAAAATCATGCAACATACGTGTATTTTTACTATTATGTAGTAAAAAGTCGGCTCGCCTGGGTTGAAACTAGAGGAAGTTGCCTAAATATAAAAATACTAGACAAGGAAATAAAAAGGTAACTTCCAAAAAAAAAATACAAGTAATTCAAAGTATCTTGAAATAAAAAAAAAAAAAAATATATATATATATATCATGCATTCAGAAAAGGAAAGTTTTAGAGATCTTCGCTATGTATATAATTATATATATACAATGCCCAATTCAAGAACACTCCACTTACCATCTCAACGATTTCTCAAAAAAATGTCGAATTATCAAACTTTAGTCTCTGCAATGCCAACGCCTGTTCCAGCCGATCAGTCCTTGCCCGGACCTCGTGTGATCGTGTCATTCCATGTCCAACTCTGCTATCTTCAGTCCGAGGTACGAGGAGGCACTGAATTCCCGCCTCGCATCCTCGACCACCGTACCTTTTCGTACCGAGCCGAGCACCCGAGCGCGCCATTCGCCTCCCGCGACCACCTGCCGTCGTCGCCGTCCTGGGCGATCGTGTCCTCCGTGTTGGACGACATGCGACTGCCCTTCCTGCTGGACCGGCTATGGTGGCTCGACTTAAGTGCGGGGACGAAGGCAACCAAGAAGTGCCTGACCCGTGATGAGCTAGCGTCTGAGATCGCGAGGGTCGCGTCCAGCGCCGTTAGCAACCCTTGCAACGAGGGGCGCAAGAAGACGGAGGTGGCGGTGAGCATGATTCACAAGGTCGCGATCTCGGAGCACGAGTTCCGCGAGATGCGAACCCAACTGCGGAGACTCGAATTGCGCTACCTGCATTCTCGGATGCTCGAAGAGGAGGAGAGAGGGCGGCGGTTTCCTATTCTGGAGCGGCGGTTCCTGCTGAATCTAATGAGGCAAGAAGGGTTGGTGGCAAACCCTTATCACGACAGGGAAGATGTGGTGAGGAGGAGGAGGAGAAGGGTCAGGAGAGTCACTGGACCAAGCGGCGATCAACTTTGAAGCTATATCTCGCATCTGATTCGTTGATGAACAGATAAGCAAACAGGCTTTGTGATTATACCGTGCTTATGATTTCAAAATATACGAGTGGTTTTGATGATTTATGGGTTCATAGATTTCCTTCCACAGTCGCAGACTAAGCAATGAGTTATCTATTTTCTTTCAATTAACTTCAGTTGCCTGATGAATTTGCCTTTCAGAGTGCTTGTTCTTGCGTAGTCATGTGAAAATATGTGTTGATGGCCCTGAATTATATCTTCCTCAAGTCTTAGATTCACTGCTAAGTAGAACAAGATTTGGAAGGAAAGATCTCATCTTATAATAGCAGAAGTTGTGAGCTCAGAATCATGGTATATGCGACACTTGGATGCTTGAATGTACAGGAGTTGAAATGTAAATTATAAGAATGTGGTCTATGTATACATTTTGCATATGTTTTGGTAGCAGTACTTGTGGTGTGCTGTTAATCGCACAAAACCTGTGCAAACAAATAAGGAAGGTGCTTTCGGAAGCATTTCATCATACTTATGCGAGAAAGAGTTGCCAAAGAAGCAATGACTTTTATTTCTTTACATCTGGGATTGGAGAATGAACCGGCATGCCTTCATGTTTTCCATTTGTTGGATATTTTGGCATCATCACTGTGTCAGTTCTTTTGTTTGATCAATCATGTTGTTCTTCAGCAGCATAAATGCGGTCTCAACAAGTGAGTGAATGGTTGTGCTGTGCCTGCTTAGTCCAATGGTGCCAGAGAAAATATTGAAGCTCTCTAGCTCTGATGTCATATCCATTACTCCTTCAAGCTCCTCCTCCATACCCAGATCCCTGAAGATCTGCACATTTGTTGATTTCTCTCTCATCATCCAGATTGCCAGCTTGATTGCAAACCTTCTCATTCTTGGAACATTTATATGTGGGTTCCAGTGGCTCCTCAGGATCTTGACCAAAGCACAAGCTAATTTGGCTTCTCTAAACCCTGCCCTCTCGAAGACAGCAGTCAATTCTTCTGCTGTCATGAACTTGAAAGCATGTACCACTGACCCAACCATCACCTCTTGTAGTTTGCCTTCTCCTGACAAGATTGCCTTGAGAACCTGAGTTGAACAAATATGGTTAGGTAGGAACAATTAATATCATTCTCTCAAGAACAACTTAAACTTGTACATAACTGTCCTTTCCGGTTATTGAGATGCCAGCTCAGGTTCAATTTTTGCAAAATAATGCACTTACTGTTGGTGCCGCTGCTGTTACTCCCTTTAGTTGGTTGAAGGACTCTGGCCCACTGTAAGTGCACAGATTCCTCAAAATTCTTCCAGCAATAACATGAAGAAGCGGAATCTCCAATGCTTTTAGGAGCCTCTCCAGTGGAGAGTCTCCACTTCATTTAACTTCAAGATGCGATGACAGTTGCTCTTGTTCTCGAAAGCCAGCATTGCCAGGGCTTCTCCGGCCGCTATCCTCATGTCCCTCTGATTTTCCGGCACTTCTTGGAAGAAAATGTTTAACAGTTCTTTCAGAACTCCACCAGTCCCTCCTATACACTCTGTCACATCTTGTTCTTGTGCTAAATTGGTCAGGATCTCAATCCCTAATTTCTGCAGTTCTGGTCGTTTCTCTCCGTGTCGTGGAATATCTATTATGTTGCTTATGTTGTAGGCTATCTCTGAGATCTCTCTCTGCATAATTTTCCCTGTGGTACTTGTCGTGCTTGCCAGCATCTTTATAACCTGAAGGGATCTTTTTACAGTCAAAACCTGCAATGTGGTAACGGTTGAATCCTTCAATATTCTTTCGTCAGCGTGAGTGAAATCTATGATTTTGGAAAGAGGGCCCCTTGTGTTTCCAATTTTTCTGCAGTTATATTGATCACGGGCTAGTTTCTTCAGAATGAGAAGTCCCAAATATTGAAAGTCCAGTATCCATAGTCTTCATGGTCAAAGATGATTTTCTTTCCACCAATTCTGTCTGCTGCAGTTCTGGGGCTTCCATTTGTTGAGAGAAGAGATGAAATCTATTCCATTGCCCCGGGAATTCCAGCGACCCGAAGAGAGTTTTGCTTTTCCCTGGTTAATTTGGAAACTATTTCTGCAGCTGATAGCCTGATTTCTTCCTCTTGTGGGTCTCTATGACTGGCAGAGTTGTTCCGATCTTCTGAAGCATGTCATTTGAAAACCGTTCTTTCATAGAAAACTGGTGAAGAATCCTGGCTCCTATGAGCTGCTCATGTGGCGAGTTTGAACATAGGAGATCCATAGCAAAAGTGACCAAATCCATTCCCAGACCATAAAAAATGTTCCCATGAATACATTTTGAATAGGATTCATAGAAAAATCTCCGAGTTGAGATCATACCCAAAGCCCACAGATCACATTCCCCGTTCACTCGCTTGAGAAGCTTACAGATGACAACCTTCCACTGCCAGTAAACTTTCTCCGCCAAGACGACCAGAGCATCTGCCAAAGCCAAAGGCATAAAAGGTACACAGAGCAGCTTTTCAGTGCCTCTCGACAGTGTCTCCATCAGTGACCTCACCAAAATTGTGCTCGAGGAGCTTCATCAATGAAAGGATAATGCAGGCTATCGCAGATAAGAGCTGAAGCCAATACAGAATCTTGCTGATATTTCTGGAAAGGAAAACCCACCCTTGAAGAAATCCAAATCCAGGTCAGCTTTCTATGCAATTTCAGCTCTCTGACATATGTTGCATCTTTAGTTTCGGAAATTTCCCTGCTGTGTTGACTTAGCTTCCTCGTAGCAGAGCCGATGGGGCTCAACATATCCTCCACGGATTCAATTAGATCTCTAGAGCTTGATCTCAGTCCTCGGAAGCTGCTAATTCCAGCATCAGCTATTGACCATGTGGATTGGCGTTGCCATTCTAGCTCGTGACTCCCGTTTAATATTCTAGCTCCTTCAATTCATAGAATGATGGTGATGAACCAGAAGTCGGTTTTGTCTAGGGTATTGGCAAAGCCTCCCAGGATTACAACCGTTGCCCAGATGAAACCAAGGGTTCCCGGGCCAGTGGCTGTGTTTTCGAGAACCGCAAGGCGAAGAGCAAACAATGTCAGCTTTTTGTCAGGGCCAGAACAGCTGGCAGAGCAGGGAAACGGAGTTTTTTCTGTTTCTTTCTCTCATACCAGCACTAGTTTTTGGCTCAAAAAATTGTCGCGGGTGAAATGATGGTATCATTTTTCTTCTGAAGTGGAGGAATATCCAGATGAATGCTGCTTCGACCTTCAGTGGAGTTCTTCACCTTCATTTTGCAGTCTGGAGTCGCTCAAAATTGGATGGCTCTTTATACGTCGAATTGGCTGAGGAAAACTTATACTTAGCGGTGTTCAATAGAACCTGAATTCAATTTCCAAAATTTCTGTTTATGAATTTCCTGGAATGGGATGAGAAAGAGCAGGTTAAGCCGTTTCTATTGCCAACTTTTCTGGAAGTTCTCTCGTTCTTGGACTAAATTCCAATATCGTTGGCTTGCTTACATCTAAAGTTCCATCGACGAGCTTTCTTGACTGCCTGTTGAAGATCTTGTACTCTCTTTCTGCATACCGCCATTTGCTGCTCGGCAACTGCTTTGGCTTGTAATCAACAATAAACTATGCAAGAGAGAAAACGAGTTCAAGGCAAATCAGCTCCGCTTAGATGTGTACTTAAAACTCTTTGATATCATGCAATGAATGATCTGGCTTCTTGAGTTGTACATTGCCCTGCGCAGCTCCTTCTAAGGCATCGGCGCCAACCTCATCAAAAGGAAGATCAGTCATGGAGTCGAACCTTTCAAGGTCTCCTTCTTTTTCGGGTCTCTCTGCGCACGAGGGTCATTGTACTATTGCAAGTCATCATCATTCGGTCCTGTCTGGAAATCGCCACATTACTTGCAGCAGTTCTTTACGTCAGAATCTGTCAACCTGTTTTGCATCCGCATGTTCATGCATTGAGTAATATTGTAATCTCTCGCATGACAGGTGCATTCTCGGTTTCTGCAGCCGCTTGCTTCTTGCAACTCGACTATTCTTGCAGTGTCATGGAAAGAGCAGTTTGGCATTTTAGTCTGTAGCTTGCTGGAGATGTCGTTACTTGCAAAAATTCGAAAACCTTTGAAACGTTTATCTAAGGTTATGGCAATTTCTATTGACCTCGGTATCTTTTAATATGCAACTAAGGTTATGGCAGGTGTTGCAGCTACCGTCGCTTGCGCGCGCATAATAAAGTAATTATGCATATAAAGAAATGAATGTGTATGCATAGTAGGTGAGCTGAAGAGAGAGAAAGTTGGGACAATTCTGAAAATTTAATAGTGGAAAAAAGGGGGTGGTCAACTGAAGCGTGAAAGAATGGAAGGGAGTAATCTATGCGTATGTATCTGTGTGTGTGTCTATATATATTATTTATTTTGTAATTTCTTGTGCAGAGTCAACAGTTTCAATTGACTTTCGTTCTTTCCGTTTCCTTCCTTCCCCTCCACCATTTCTTGCTTTTCCATCTTACTGATCTCGCTCACCGTCGAGACGCTGAATCCTCGCTTGTCTCAGCTCTAAAACTCCCTGATGTGCATCACAAGAATGTCGGTTCGCGTAGATTACGATCTTAGTTTCATTCGCTTTTGCTTTATGGAGTCAGCTGTTCAACTGCGAGTTCCCATTTTTCTTTGGTTCTTCGGTTCTCATCCTATTTAACGGGTTTCGGAGAAGCGTTAGTGCAGATAATTTATGGGTTCATTGCGAGATGTCCTTCTAAAGCCGTCACAAAGTAAGCAATGGGTTCTTTCTTTTTCTTTTTGTCTACTTCTGTTGCCTGATGAATTGCCTTCTGGGATTCTTGATCTTGGTGTAGGCGTTTGAAATTACGGAATTACTGCACTGGATTATGCCATCCTAAGTCTTCGAGTAGCTGCTAACTTGAAAATGATTTGGAAGGGGAAATCCGGTCTTTTAATAGCAGAAGTAGGGAGCTCAGAATTAGGGGATATGCAACACTCGGATGCTTGAATGGGAAAGCAAAAATTGCTTGGGTGTATGTATTCATATTCATATGTTATGGGAGTAGTACATGTGGAGCGTCGCATGACACACAAACTCCGTGTGAAACAAATAAACATGGTTATAACTTTCAGAAGCATTTCATCGGACTTAAAGGGAGTTGCTAAAGAAGCAATTACCTTTATTTCTTTGCTTCTATAATGAAATGTGTATTCCAGCATCGCTTCATGTTTCTCATTTGTTGGATAATTTGACATGGTCACTTGCTCAGTCATCTATCGGTTGATCAAACCTGTTATTCAGCAGCATAAGTGCGGTCTCAACAAGTGAGTGAATGGTCGTGCTGTGCCTGCTTAGTCCGATGGAGCCAGAGAAAATGTTGTAGCTCTCTAGCTCCGATGTTGTATCCATGACTCCTTCAAGCTCCTCCTCCATGCCCAGATCCCTGAAGATCTGCACATTTGTTGATTTCTCTCTCATCATCCAGATTGCCAGCTCGATAGCAAACCTTCTCATTCTTGGCACCTTTATATGTGGGTTTGGGTGGCTCCTCAGGATCTCGACCAAAGCACAAGCTAATTCAGCTTCTCTAAACCCCGCCTGCTTGAAGAAGGCGGTCGATTCTTCTGCCGTCATGTACTTGAAAGCATGCACTGCTAACCCAACCATCACCTCTTGTTGTTTGCCTTCTCCTGACAAGATTGCCTTGAGAACCTGAGTTGAAGAAATGTGGTTAGGTAGGAACAATTAATATCATTCTCTCCAGGACAACTTAAAACTTGTATATAACTGCCCTTTCCGGTTATTGAGATACCGGCTCAGGTTCAATTTTTCCAAAATAATGCACTTACCGTTGGTGCCGCTGCTGTTACTTCCTTTAGCTGGTTGAAGGACTCTGGGCCACTGTAAGTGCACATATTCCTCAAAATTCTTCCAGCACTAATATCAAGAACCGGAATCTCCAACACGTTTAGGAGCCTCTCTACTACATTTAACTTCAAGATGCGTTGACAGTTGCTCTTGCTTTCAAAAGCCAGCATTGCCAGGGCTTCTCCGGCCACAATCCTCACGTCGCTTGGATTTTCCAGCACTCCTTCTTGGAAGAAAATGTTTAACAGTTCTTTCAGAACTCCACCAGTCCCTCCTATATGCTCTGTCGCATCATTATCCTGTGCTAAACTGGTAAGGATCTCAATCCCTAGTTTCTGCAGTTCTGGTCGTTTCTCTCCATGTCGTAGAATATCTCTTATGTTGCTTATGGTGAAGACTATCTCTGAGATCTCTCTCCGCAGATTTTTCCCTGTGGTACCTGTTGTGCTTGCCAGCATCTTTATAACCTGAAGGGATCTTTTAATGGTCAAAACTTGCGATGTGGTAACGGTTGAGTCCTTCAATATTCTTTCGTCAGCATGAGTGAAATCTATGATTTTGGAAAGAAGGCCCCTTGTGTTTCCAATTTTTCCACAGTTATCATGATCACGGGCTAGTTTCTTGAGAATGAGTAGCCCCAAATTAATGAAAGTCCAGTGTTCATAGTCCTCATGGTCAAAGACGATTTTCTTTTCTCTAATTTCATCTGCTGTGGAACTGGGGCTTCTGTTTGTCTGTAGAAGAGATGATATTGATTCCATTGCCCCGGGTATCCCAGCGACCCGAAGGGAGTTTTGCTTTTTCCCGGCTAATTTGGAAACTATTTCGGCAGCTGATACCCTGATTTCTTCCTCTTGTGGGTCTTCCCAGTTTAAGATCTCCACCAGTCTCTCTATAACTGGCAGAGTTGTTCCTATCTTCTGAAGCGTGTCATCTGAAAACCGTTCTTTAGTAGAAAATTGGTGAAGAATCCCGGCTCCTATGAGCTGCTCATGCGGCGAATTTGAAGATAAGAGATCCATAGCAAAAGTCACCATATCCATTCCCAGGCCATCAAAAATGCTACCATTAATACATCTCGAATAGGAGTCATAGAAAAATCTCTGAGTCGAGTTCATACCTGAAGCCCCCAGATCGCATTCCTCGTTCACTCGTTCAAGAAGCTTACAGATGACAACCTTCCACTCCCAGTAAAGTTTCTCTGTCAGAACGACCAAAGCTTCTGCCAAAGCCAGGCCATAAAAGATATACAGAGCAGCTTTCCCGTTCCTCTCGTCAGTGTCTTTTTTAGCAATGTCACCAAAATTTCGCTTGATGAGCTTCATCAATGAAAGCACAACGCAGGCTATTGCGGATAAGAGCTGAAGCCAATAGAGAATCTTGCTCACGTTTCTCGAAAGGAAAACTCTCCCTGCATAAGGTACAATAGGAACTTCGGAAGAAGTCCATATCCGGGTTGGCTTCCATCTCAATTTCTGCTCTCTAACGTTTGTTGCATCTGTAGTTTTGGAAATTTCCCTGCTCTGTTGACTTTGCTTCCTTGTAGCAGAGCTTACAGGGCTTAACATATCCTTCACGGATTCAACTAGAGCTCTAGGGCTCGATCTGAGCATTCGGAAGCTGCTAACTCCGGCTTCAGCTATTGACCTTGTGGACTGGTGTTGCCATTCCAGCTCATGACTTCTGCTGAATATTCGAGCTCCTTCAATTAATAAAATGATGGTGATGAACCAGAAGTCGGTTTTGTCTAGGGTACTGGCAAAGCCCCCCAGAAGTACAACCGTCGCCCAGATGAAACCAAGGGTTCCCAGGCCAGTGGCCGTTTTTTCAAGAACCGCAAGGCGGAGAGCAAACAGTGTCAGCTTTTTCTCTGGGGCGGAAACAGCTGGCAGCGTGGGGGAAACAGAGTTTCCGCTACTTCTGTCTCTCGTACCAGCACTATTTTGTGGCTCAAACATTGTGGCAGGTGAAATGACGGTGTCATTTTTCTTCTGAAGCTGAGGAATATCCAAATGAATGCTGCTTTGACCTTCAGTGGAGCTCTTGACCGTCATTTTGTAGTCTGCAGTGGCTCAAGAACACTCTTCTTTATATGTCAAATCAGCTGACGAAAACTTCCATCTAGTGGTTCAATGGAACCTGAATTCAATTTCCAAATGTTCTGTTCATGAATTTCCTGGATTGGGATGAGACAGAGCAGCTATGCCTCTGTGGGGGGAAGGGGGGGGGGGGGGGGGTAGGAATAAGATGATCTAGCAGAGGAAAAGGAAGGTTAAGCAGCTTCTATTGCCAACTTTCCCGCAAGTTCTCTTGCTCTTGGACCAATTCCAGTATCTTTGGATTGTTTACTTCTAAAGCTCCATTGACGATCTTTCTTGTTTGCCTGATGAAGATGCGGAACTCTCTTTCTGCATATCGGAGCGATGTGCTTGCTTTTTGGCCACTGCTTTGGCTTGTAGTCAACAGAACTTGTACAGGAGAGAAGACAAGTGCAAGACGATATCGACTCTGTCTGAGGAACATATGCTTAAGGTCCTGATGTTATAATGAAAGATCAGGGTTCTTGAGTTATATTGCCTTGCACAGCTCCTCGAATGGCATCATCGATGTCAAACTCATTGAAAGGAAAAGGAAGATTAGTCGGGAAGTTGAACCTTCAAAGTCGTCTTTTTCTTCGGGCGTCTCTTTCCATGAGTCATTTGGTCAAGTGGGCTGTTGAAATTCATGGTCATTCGGTCCAGTGTGGAAATCGCCACATCACTTGGAACAACTGGGTCTTCCCTCCTGATTCAAGCAGTTCGTTTCGTTGAAATCAAGTAATGTGCTTTCGTATCCGCATGATCATGCAAGGAATCGTATCACGATATCTTTCATGGGAGGCGCATTCTCGGATCTCCACGGCCACTTGCTTGCTCCTCGACGATTCTTTCCGTGTCGTGTTAAGTGCAGTTTGGCATTTCGTTTGTGGCTAGCTGGAAATGTCTTCGTCTCGAGCTAGAGGACACAGAAGTGGTCCCCTGCTGTCAGTGCTTTGTGTTGAAGGTCTAGCCAGGTGGCTATTGCATGAGGAGAAATTACTTCTATTTGCTCGCCAAAGTTCGGAGACCCATTAACCATTTATCTGAGAAGAAGAATTATTATGCGTGGCGTCATCAAAATGAAGAAAGAAGGCGCAACTTTTATTGGCCCTGTATTCCTTAATATTCAATCAGGGCTGTGGCACGCGTTGCAACTGGCGTTTGTGTGCGCGTAATTAAGTAATTACGCATAGAAAGAAATTGAATAATTATGTATAGTAGGTAAGCATGAAACTTTGGATAATTCAGAAAAGTTAATAGTTAGAAAAAAAGAAGAAGAAAAAGTGATCAGTCGTTCCAAAATGGATGTTGACGAGCAAAAGAAACAAAGGGTGAAAACGAACGAAAGAACCAAAGGGCAATTTTAACTTTTTTTTTTTTTTAAAAGAAAGACAAAAATGTGTGTGTGTGTGTTTTTTTTTTTGAATATATGGTGAATTCGTGCGACTATGACTTGAAATTGTTTAGAGTAGAGATAATGACATAAATAGTTATTTAAACTATGGCTAGATGTGTAATATTGTTTATGAATTTTTAATTTATTCGATATAGTTCTTGAACTGTATGATTCATGAACTTTTAATTTATTCAATGCGATCTTTAAATTTTTTTATATATATTTAATTTAGTGTTTACACAATATGAAAATGTTCATTATTATCCTAGAACATGTACAAATGTCCAATACCACATTAAACAAATTAAAAGTTTGAGAGCTGTAGAGATCATTTGTGTCGTTTTCGTTTTGAGTAAAATTTCTTTTTCAATTTCTTGTTTGGAGTTAACAGTTTTTAACTAATTTTCGTTCTTTCAATTTCTCACCTTTCCCTCCACCATTTGTTCTTCATTTTGGCAATTCGCAGCGACTGAGGTCGCTCGCCCTCGAGACACTCAATCCTCACTCATCTCGGCTCTGAAACTCCCTGATCTTGAGGGGTAACAAGTTTCCCGACGAATTCAATCGCAAGAACGTCTCGTTTTTCATAGTTTATGAGCTTAGTTCATTTCCTTGCGTTTTATAGTGAAGTGTTCAACTGCAAGTTCCCCTTTTTTTCTCTGGTTCTTATCTCGTTCTGTTCAGGCGTGGTTCAGAGAAGCGATGGTGAGATTTCCTTCCGTCGTCACAAAGTAAGCGATAAGTTCTTTCTTTTTATCGACTTCGGTAGCACGATGAATTGCCTTTTGGAATTCTCGTCCTTGTGTAGTCATTTGAAAATTATGGGATGATTGCCTCGGACTATATCGTCCTTAACCCTTGATTTGCTGCTAAGTGGAGCAAGATTTGGATGGAAAAATCTGATCCTTTAGTAGCGGAAGTGGTGAGCTCAGAATCACAGTATATGGAACTCTTGGATGCTTCCATTTTCAGGAGTTAAATTGTGAAATAAAAGAATGTGTGGGTGTTGTAAGCAATAATGTGATTCTTTTATGCAGAAATTCAAAACAGGAATCTTTTTTTTTTTTTTTTTGGTAAAAGGTAAGAATTCAAAACATGAATCTTTGATCTTCGTGATATTCCACAATGAGATAAATGAAAACATACCTTCGTGAGAAAATCAAAGAATGAAGAAATTTAATTTCTATCCTTTAATCCGCACTTTTCTTTGACTTGTTATGTATAGATAATAGAATACAACGTAAGTTTCTCCTGTTTGGGTGAAGAGAGAATGAGATTCTTAGAGTGCGTATGATAATCTTTCTATTACCAAGAACAATTTTTATTTAAAAATATTTTTTTTTCTATTTTTGTCCTCAGATCAGTTTCGAAGTATTTTAAGACATTTAGAAACTATACAAAATTTATATTCTTGAAACAAAATGCGTTTGGTACTCTCTTTCTGCATATTGAAGTGACGCGCTGCTGCTTGGTTACGACTTTGCTTTGTCTTGCCTTGAAGAAACCTTGTACAAAAGAGAGGACGAATTGAGACAATGTTGAGTCTCTCAGAGGAGTATGTGCCTAAGGTTCTGATGCCGTAATGAATGACCTGGCTCTGAGTTCTATATTACCATGCACAGCTCCTTGCGAGGCATTGACTTCAATATCAATGAAACGAACATTAATCTCTTGCTGCTTGGTTACGACTTTGCTTTGGCTTGTCTTTTAGAAACCTTGTACAAAAGAGAGGACAATTTGAGACAATGTTGACTTTTTCAGAGGAACCTGTGCCTAAGGTTCTGATGTCGTGACGAATGATCAGGTTCTGAGTTCTATATTGCCGTGCCCAGCCCCTTGGAAGGCATTGACTTCATCATGAATGAAAGGAAGATTCGTCTCTTCCTACAAATTGGAGTGACGCGTTGCTGCTTGGTTACGACTTTGCTTTGGCTTGTCTTGAATAGACCTTGGAGGCATTGACTTGAACATCAATGACAGGAATATTCCTCATGAAGTTGCACAGCTCCTTGGAGGCATTGACTTTAACATCAATGACAGGAATATTCCTCATGAAGTTGAACCCTTGAAGTTTCCTTGTTCTTCTCGTCATTGGCCAACTGTATTAATGTCGCATCCTATCAGCATGATCATGCTAGTGATATTATAATCTCTTATGTGGCAGTACATTTTTGGGATTCCACAGCAACTTGCTTGCTCCTTGATAATTTCTTGCGCCTCGACAATTATTTCAATGTCATACAATGCGTGGCCGAGGCATTTATTTTATACTTTAAAGGCGGCCGCATCTCTTCATTGTGTTTTCTATTGCTTGATGTGCTTTTATCAGAAACTGATAAATCCCACTATCAATAAAAAGAATCATCTTGTCCTTCATTCACTAGAGTTTGTAGTTCAACATTAAAAGTTAAACATCCATCTCCGTCTACATACAAGCATATTATCGGCATCTAAAACTTTGTCCATGGATTTGAGCAAAGAGATTTCTGATGTGAGCAATGCTTCAAAAAAGGCCTCGGTTGCATCACACGCAGGTTCGAATATGTCCATCCATATGACAGCCACATTGATGGTTGCTAAGGATTGGCAAGCCATATTATGGATGGTCTGATGTACCATTTGAATGTTTACTTTCTCAACAGAAGTGGAAGAAATTTAAGTGTACTGTGTTGTAGTAAATGTCGCATGTATTTTCATCTATTAGAATCTATAATTAGTGAAAATTTAAAGATTTGCATCGATGTCAATCTCAATATATTTTACTCATGAGATATAATTGAATTTATGTCATTCTTGAAGTTTGATATCTTCTTGACTCATATAAAATTAGATGAAGAAAGGTTCTGGTTCAATAAAGAGGCTTATGACCTTTAGGAACAATCAGTAATATATGGAAGAATGTTGTTTTTGGTTGTACAATAGTGTCTTCAATGGACAAATTTTCTCCCTTGTATTTTTTTTTTAAACATCAAGATGTGATTTTCATGATTGTGTGATGGATTGTCTTGTAATATCTATTCACATGGATCGTGAAGAGAGAATTCTAGAGAGAGTACTCTGGAAAGAATAGATCTCTATTATTGAATGTTTGGATGAATAAAATGATGGGAGAGCACCCCTTCTTAGCATAGAAGAGGCTGTAGAATGAAGTAACCACTAGACTTGCTAGTATTTAGCACATGTATGTAATAGGTTTAGGACTGTTTTGGTAACTTTCCTCAAAGTTGAAACCTTTATTGCCATTGGGCTTGCTAGTTTCTGTATTTGTCTTATTAAATTTTGTTAGCTTCAGTTGCAGTGCTTCGGAACTTATTATCCCTATGCAGGTTGTTTTAAAATCATTCTTCTTTATAATTTCCAGTTTACTTTCTTTTTGGCCCCTCTAGAAGGATGACCTGAAGGCTGTGGTCGATTATCTTCGGACTGATGAAAAAGTCTCTTCGATTGGCTTGTGAGGTCGTTCAATGGGTGCCGTTATGTTCTTTAATCCTTCTCTTTTAAGCTCTTTCCAAATTCGTGGAATGGATTTTTTCCTGAAGGAAACAAAGCAAGGAATGCAAAAAAGAACTCCTTCGTGGCTGGTGTCACCAAGAAGTAAGAATTATATTAGATGTTCATTGGGGCGGTGGTCAAGGCAAAGGGAGAGCTGTGCCCTTCTATTAACCCGATCAATGCGCCACAGAAAAGAATGGCAAAAGATGTTCTGTATCCTTTTCTGCTGAGTTTTCTGGCATTTGAAAAGATGTCATATCTTAGCTGAAGATTGTGTTTGCAGCGCCCAATACAGCCTTGTTACTCGGTATGCTAAATGGCGATTCTCTTTATTTAGTGTGACAAGAATACTATTAAGTTTGGGGTAGATCTATTGCGATCACTCTGCCTTCTTTGAATATAAGCCTTTAGTAATTTCGCAATATTTTTAAAATAATGTGAAAAGTAATGTGAAAATATGAATAAGAATTTTTTTTTTTTCAATGGGGTTGTATAAGAAGATGAACATAGAAGCTTCTATCTCCCGGACAACCTTATTGAAAAGATTTCAAATTTTGAAACTTATTCCTTACTTGTGTGTAATGTCATTATTTAATTAGTGAAATATCATGTTTTTTTTTTTTTTTGGTTCATAAGTGAAATATTATGTTATAAGGTGTTTTTTTGCATGGGTCCGATACTAGAGGAAGTTGGCCAAAAGATCAAATGAGGAAATAAAATCGGGTAACTATTGAAAAATACGGGTAACTCAAATCTTATCTTGAGAAAAGGAAAGTTTTTAGGATAAACAACTCAAAATCTTTGACATAGGCTCTGTCTAATCTGGACGAACCAAAGCTTAAAAGAGGAAACTATACGACTTGTTTCCTGAAATTTCTGTCAATGGCGGTGTCCTATGACTGAGTACATATATATATATACCCAACCCAAGAACGCTTTCACTTGCCATCTCCACAATTCTTGTAAAGATGTAGAATTATTACACTCGAGTCTTCGCAATACCAACGCGCGTTCCAGACGATGACGATGAATCTTTGCCCCAACCCAGCGTGATCTTGTCATGCCATGTCCAAAGCTACTGTAGTCTGTCCAAAGTACAAGGAGGAACATGAGGCCGAATCTGTGAACGTAGCTTTTCATACCAAGCAGAGCATCTGAGCATGCCGTTCGCGTCCCGTGACCACTGTTAGATGTATGCCCTAAAGCTGTTATGTAATAGTTAAATAGTTACATATTAGGAATTTCAATTGTACATATAAAATTATGTTCTTTTTATTTTTAAAAAGAGAATTGATTAATTAATGAATTATTCATTTACTTGATTAATTAATTAATTAACTAATTAAAAAATTAAATTAAAGCTTCATGCATGTGCACGAATTCGTGCACATGCACGAAGCGTAATGGTCAGCGGTTGCTGACCATTATGCACGAAGCATGGATGGGCAGCAACTGCTGACCATCATGCCAAGATCGTGCATGAGCAACCGCTCATGCACGATCGTCTGCTATGGACTATTAGCAACGGTTGCTGATCGTCCATTGATTAGCAACCGTTGCTGGTCAATTTTATTATAAAAGCAATTGAGGGACAAGAGTTCAAGGGGCTGTTGAAAAACAGAGAAAGGTGGGTGTGCGTTTGTGATTTTAGAGAGAAAATGCTTTGCTGAAAGAGAGAGCAAATTGTGTGCGTGTTCTTGTGTCTTTGAGACGCAAGAAAGAAGAGCGTTATCTCGTTCGGGTTTTGACTATTATGCATCAAGAATACGACGGATTAATTCCACGTGATTGCTAGCACGATCGAAGTGGTGAATATCTGAAAGTTCTCTTTTCTGTTCGACGTTCGTTGTTGGTGTGTCTGAACTAGAGGTCCGACGCTTGTGGGACTTGAACTGTAGAACATCCGAACCGACTCGTTTCAAAGCGCGCTTCGAGAGGTATTTCGTTTAACTCCCTTTTATGTTTAGATTTTTGATTAAAATGCACGAACATCCTTAGGAGAATCATATGTAAAATATATCTTTGTTTCCGCTGCGTTCATTTCGTTAATTTTTCTTATACATGATTCATGAAACCCTAACAGTGGTATCAGAGCGAACCTTAGGCGTTTTTCATGCGTTTAATTGATTTGTAGTTCAAATATATTTTTGCGTTCTAATGGCCAATTTATTTTTGTTAAGAGAATTGGTTCTCTTACTCTTATGTGGCCTATAGAGGTCGATTAATTTATACGATAAATTTAATCAACTAAGCAAAAATTAGAACTAAATCAATTTTGAATCAAAAATTCATAACTTGTTATACTTTGTGTTTATATTCTACAAATGATATGCATAATTTTATGTATGCCTTCCAGAGCTTTAAATTTTGAATTTATAGCTCGTAAGGAAGGGTGGTAATCATGGAAAAATCCCTAATTATTGTGATTGTTGTATGGATGAATGTATGGTGATTACAGGTATTCTTTTTGGGGATGTAATTATTAAATGGAGGCTGCATCCTTCTTTTTATATTTATTTTTTTGAAATGTAATTTAAGTATAGTGTAGTATTTCAATTATTGATGTAAATACTACAAGAGAGGAGGAGCCATTGGAGGAGCCATTAAACCGGTGAGCTCTTTGGGCCCGGTCTTTGAAGAGTTCAAAGATTGAAGAAAAAGTGAAGAGCAGGTCCATATTATTAAAACATTAAAATGGCTAAATGGATCTTTTTGGCTCGAGACCCATTGAACCATAATTCCATGATCACCACATAGGATAGATATTATGTGATATCTATTTATTTATTATGTTTATGATATCGTGCATGTTAAACCGGTTAATGTGCAACGTGAGACCGTTAATAATGACCAAAATCTCCTTACAAAGAATATTAAGTCGAAACTGGTTTCGGACTCGTGGCCTTCCATCGTCGTGGTTTGATCCAATATTATAGTGGTTAACTAACCGGTTATGGATATATAGGGGTTAATTACCATTTATAATATTGGACCACTCCATTATGCATATGATGCTGTGGGGTTGGAGCCAAATGATTTCTAATAACTGTCAGGTGAGGGAATCATTTGTGTTTTCAATACTTGCATGAGACGATGGGCTAGACTTAACTATGATCATGATGCCAATAACGGTTAGATGAGACTTTCATGGTCTAGAGGCCGAAGTTATGATTGGGACTCGCATATGATGCGTTGAACAAGCTGGTTCACTCAGTAAGTTCATAGGACACCAATAACTATTAGGTGAGGTGGACTTTGGACTAGTGGGACTCCAATCCCCACTAGTAATCTTTACCCAACAAAGATTACCGCTTCCCATCTTAAGGAGCATGGGATTCGAATATAAATTTAGTGTGAGGATCTATTTCATTTAAAGGCCAAAATAAAATAGTTACTTTGAAAGATACAACGGCTAACAATTTATTTTCTGCAACAGATATATTATTACTCTAAAAATGGTGACCACAAACCGACTCGCTTCTATACTTGACAAGAATTGTTTGACTGGACCCAATTTCACTGACTGGGTGAGGAATTTGAGAATTGTTCTCAATTAAGAAAAAATTGGGTATGTGCTTGATGAAAAGATGCTAACCTCCTTTCCTGAGAGTGGGACCCAAAATGAGTGTGTCACTTATGATAAGTGGTATGATGATGACTTAAAAGTTAGGTCATATATGCTTGCTTCTATGAATAATGAATTACAGAAGAAATATGAATCTATAGAAGATGCTGGGTCGATCATTTTGCACTTAAAGGAATACTTTGATGAGAATGGTCGAACCTCTAGATATGAGATATCTAAGGCATTGTACCGTATGAGGATGGTTGATGGATCATCTGTTAATGATCATGCTTTGAAAATGATCTGGCACATTGAAGAATTGGCTAGGCTGAATCTCGTTATGGACAATGAGTTAGCTGTGGATTTGATCCTCCAATCTTTACCCGATTCCTTCTCTGGTTTTGTCCAAAACTTCCACATGCATAAGATGGAGAAAACTCTTGCTGAGTTACATAGCATGCTGGTAGTTTATGAGAAGGAAATGCATAACACGAGGCCAAATGTAGTGGCTATGGCTAAGGCTTCTTCTTCAAAGGGTAAGACTGTTTTAAAGAAGAATAAATGGAAGAGGCCTGCCAAATCTGTTGTGCAACCAAAACCCATGATTGATAAAGGGAAATGTCATTACTGTGGTGTCAAAGGGCACTGGAGGAGGAACTGTAGGAGGTACCTCATGAGCTTGAAGGTCAAGCCCAAGAACCAACCTTATGAAGGTATGGTGTCTATGCTTATTGAAACTAATCTTATGGTTAGTGCTGAATCCAGCTCATGGGTTCTAGATTCTGCTGCAACTTCACATATTTGTATGTCTTTGCAAAATCTGGAAATAAGCAGGATACTAGGGCAAAATGAGATTGTCCTGACGTTTGCCAATGGAGCAAGAGTTGCTGCATTAGCTATAGGGACTTTTCGTTTATGTTTCCTTTCTGGACATGTAATGGTTTTAAAGCACTGTTTGCATTATAAGAATGCTGTTAGGAACATCATCTTTATACCTCGTTTGGTAAAGAGAATTATGAATTTTCTTTTGCTGATGATGTATGTTCTATTTATCATAATAGAATATGTGTTGGTTCTAGCTTATTAACCAACATCTTTATACCATTACAATGCCCGGTAATGCGATTACCAATGTCAATAAGCAAAATAGAATTGATATAAATGCCATAACTAATAAACGCTGTAGAGACGGTCCAAATAAAAAGTATGTTTGGCAATCTCCGATTAGGTCATATTGGAGAAGACAGAATTAACAAGTTGAGAAATGATGGATACATTGATCCTTCAAATTTTGAGTCATACTCGACTTGTGAGGCATGTCTTATAGGAAAAAATGACCAAAGCGCCTTTTGTGGGACAAAGTGCGTGAGTTGCTGACATATTAGGATTAATACATACAGATGTATGTGGATCAATTAATGAAACTGCTAGAGGTGGTTATAATTACTTCATTACATTCACCGATGATCAGTCACGGTATGGTTATTTATACCTCATGAAGTATAAATATGAATCCTTTGAAAAATTCAAGGAATTCAAGGCTGAAGTTGAGAACCAAACAGGAAAATGTATTAAGGCTCTTCGATCAGATCGAGGAGTTGAATACCTTAGTACTGAATTCCTGGACTTTCTTAAAGAGAATGGCATTTTATCACAATGGACACCTCCTAGAACTCCAGAACATAATGGTGTATCTAAACGAAGAAATCGTACTTTATTAGATATGATACGATTTATGATGAGTTACACCGATTTGCCAATATCCCTTTGGGGATATGCCCTTGAGACAGCTGTATATATACTGAATAGAATGCCGTCCAAATATGTTCTAACTACGCTCTATGAGATATGGCATAGTAGGAAACCTAGTCTTAATCATATTAAGATTTGGGGTTGTCCAGCTTTTATGAAAAAGCTGAAAATGGAAAAATTGGAGGCAAGATCTGAACAAGGTCGCTTCATTGGATATCCAAAGGAAACTCTTGGATATTATTTCTATTTTCATTCAAACCAAATAATTTTGGTATGCAAGCACGCTTCTTTTTTGGAGAATCAGTTCATCCAAGAAAGTGGTGCTGGTTGGAAAATAGTCTTACAATAAGAAAATAATAAAGTATCAAACAACCGAGTTCAGATACCAATCTCTAATTCAGTGGGAGCTTCTGATACACAACCTCTTAGGAGAAGTGCGAGAACGTCTCGCCCACCTGCTCGTTATAGACACTCGGTTGATCATATTGAACCATTATTCATTGTGAATGATAGTGATCAACCCGGTGATCCTAAAACCTATGAGGAGGCAATGTTGGACATCAATTATGGTAAATGGCTAGAGGCCATGAAATCCGAAATTGATTCAATGTATTCCAACGAGGTATGGACCTTGACTGACCTGCTTGATGGTATTGTACCAATTGGCTGTAAATGGATCTTCAAGAGGAAGATGAATGCTGAAGGTCAAATTGGAACTTACAAAGCACAGCTGGTGGCGAAAGGATATCATCAAAAAGAAGGAATTGATTATGACGAAACTTTCTCACATGTGGCCATGCTAAAATCCATTCGGATTATGTTGGCTATAGCTGCACACCTTGATTATGAGATATTCCAGATGGATGTCAAAACGGCTTTTCTAAATGGTTTTCTCGATGAGGACATTTATATGGAACAGCCACAAGGTTTTGAATCCAATAGTGAAAAACAGAAGGTGTGTAAGCTTAAGAGATTCATTTATGGACTCAAACAAGCCTCCAGAAGTTGGAACATTCGTTTTGATGAGGTAGTCAAATCGTTTGGCTTCATCAAAAATCCGGATGAACCTTGTGTATATAAGAAGATCAGTGGGAGTGCAATTGCATTTCTAGTTTTGTATGTCGATGATATACTTTTGATTGGAAATGATGTACCAATGATATCATCGATAAAACTATTCTTGTCACAGAAATTCTCCATGAAAGATTTATGAGAGGCAACCTACATTTTAGGTATCAAGATCTATAGAGATAGATCAAGACGATTGACTGGCCTCTCACAATCTACGTACATAGACAAAGTGTTAACACGGTTTAACATGCAATGTTCCAAGAGAGGATTATTGCCTTTTAGGCAAGGGATCCGTCTATCTAAGGAGATATGTCCCAACACTCCTGAAGAAAGAGAGCGGATGGCAAAGATACCATATGCATCCGCTATTGGAAGCATAATGTATGCTATGCTATGTACTAGACCTGATATTGCGCATGCTATAAGTATTACTAGCAGATATCAGTCTGATCCAGGAGAAGAGCATTAGATAGCAGTCAAGAATATTCTTAAGTACTTGCGAAGGACTAAAGATTTATTCTTGATATATGGAGAAGGAGAATTTAAAGTTGTAGCTTATACTGATTCTGATTTTCAATCGGATCCTAATGATTATAAGTCTACGTCTGAGTTTGTCTTTACATTCAATGGTGGTGCAGTTAGTTGGAAAGGTTCCAAATAAAGTATAACTGCCAATTCCACCACTGAGGTAGAGTATGTAGCTGCTTCTGAAGCAGCAAAGGAAGCTACTTGGATGAAGAAGTTTATTTATGAACTTGGAGTCGTTCCTTCAATTGAGCAACCGATTACATTATTCTGTGACAACAATGGGGCTATAGCTCAAGCTAAGGAACCAAGGTCTCACCAAAAGTTCAAGCACATCGAGAGACGCTTCCATCTCATCAGGGAAATTGTTGGGAGAGGTGATATCGCCTTGCAGAAAATTGCCTCAGCAGAAAACGTGGCAGATCCCTTCACTAAGGCCTTATCTCATTCTTCTTTTGAAAGACATATTGGCAAAATGGGTTTGAGGTACCAGACAAGTTGGCTTTAGTGCAATTAGGAGATTGTTGGATGTATGCCCTAAAGCTACTATGTAATGATTACATATTATGGATTTCAGTTGTACTTTCATTATTATTATTTAATTAATGTCAATTACGTATTCATTCATTTGTCAAATTATTTTATATTGATGAATGATTCCATAAGATCAGTTGCAACTAAACTTATTCTTGAGACGTCAAGAATATATGTGACAGGTTCATAGTTAGACTGAATCTTTAAATCGTTCCCGGTCGATGGATTATTGAGTGGATATTAATAATCTTGTTGAGACCGGTGTGTTCTTAACTTCGCCATTAAGTATTGGATACTTAAGGGAATGATGAGTCACATGTCATTAGGTATTATGATACTTGAGTTAGAACACAGGTATTTGTATTAGACAAATTCACTAAACGTGACGCATATAGAACGATTAGTGACATGGAAGCTTTTAGCGTTGTCAATGTTTAATCGTTCATGCTTTGGTCTTGTGTAAATAATCCTTAGACCTGAGGCACAGTGTTAACTTGTGTATTGAACAACTATGGTTCACGGGTGCACATAATGCCGGGTCGTTGATCCGTCTTTATACCTGATGGTCATAGTTTGTTCATATATGAAGTTACACGTGTGCGCAATATGAAATCTGTCTCCTTGTTATATGCAATGTATGATAATGATGTCCTATGCGATCTAATTGTGACACTGCATTGAAATCCTCAGCCGGGGTTGTAACCGAGAATAAATTGTTTATGTCTCGAATAAAATGCATGTCAATTAGATTTGTGCATATGATCGAATTAATGACTTGACAAATATTCCATGGTCTTTGTTTGATCGGGACATAGTAAGACAGAGGGATTGAATTACATTATAGCCAAAGCTGACAAGTTCATTATGTTCTTAAAGTATTCACACTATCTAGGTAGTCAATCGTGGCTTGTAGGACCTAAAAGATTAATCAGGACAATTAATTCTTTTGGAAGTACTACTGTGTTAGTACAAGTCTTACTACCAGCTTAGTGATGAACCTAGGGATGTCACACACCATAAACAATTAGGATGACGTGGAACAAGAGAGAAATATTATTGCAAATGTGTTTGCAATTACTGCAATCGAATTGTGTCGATTTGAAATTAAATTAAATGAGATTTAATTTAATTTGTATTATAGTCACGAGCCTACTTGCATATGATGCACACGCATGCCCAAAGTGGGTATTTTAACATACCAAACAAGTTGGCTTTTAGTACAAGTGGGAGATTGTTAGATGTATGCCCTAAAGCTGTTATGTAATAGTTAAATAGTTACATATTAGGGATTTCAATTGTACATATAAAATTATGTTCTTTTTATTTTTAAAAGGGAATTAGTTAATTAATTAATTATTCATTTACTTGATTAATTAATTAATTAACTAATTAAAAAATTAAATTAAAGCTTCATGCATGTGCACGAATTCGTGCACATGCACGGCGTAATGGTTAGCGATTGCTGACCATTATGCACGATCGTCTGCTATGGACGATCAACAACGGTTGCTGATCGTCCATCGATTAGTAACCGTTGTTGGTCGATTTTATTATAAAAGCAATTGAGGGACGAGAGTTCAAGGGGCTATTGAAAAACAGAGAAAGGTGGGTGTGCGTTTGTGATTTTAGAGATAAAATGCTTTGCTGAAAGAGAGAGCAAAATTTGTGCGTGTTCTTGTGTCTTTGAGATGCAAGAAGGAAGAGAGTTATCTCGTTCGGGTTTTGACTATTATACATCAAGAATACGACGGATTGTTTCCGTTGGAGAAATCTTCTTGAAGTGTTTTGAAGCTGACAAAACGTTTCCATCAGTCTAGTCTGAAGGCTTGCAGACTCTGCTATTTAAAGTCTAAATACCTCCGGGCAGCCAGACTCAAGACTCAAAGTCTATCCTCATTGACAGTCTCTAATCCGTTGAAGAAAGGTTATCCAGAATTGGATGTTTCATTAAGGATATGACCTTATTAACCGGAGAAGATCTCTTAGCTGGAAAAGACACAACGGAATCCTTTGATTGATCGAGATTGACTCGAAGATTAAGGAACCGATGATTGCCTAAATATTCTTGGAATGTTCTACTTATGGAAACCGAGATCCTGATTGTATGGGCGAACATGATTGATGGGCTATCGACACGTTCCTTTAATAGCTCGAATAATCTTCCTAATTGATTCCGTCCAACGGGTAGATTGGAGGAATTCCTTTGGTAAGTGCCAACGGGTATGATGGCATAAAGGAGTATATAAGGGAGACATTTAAAGTTGTTCAAGGTGTGCGCGATAGAAGAATTCCAAAGTCTGAAGCTCCTTGTTGTTTAGACAATTCCTTTAAGCGAAACCTTGTATACAAAAGAGAGTCTATATTTGTGAGAAACCTTGAGGAGGTGTGATAGAACATCTACATTGTGGAATCAAGGAAAAGCTGTGCTATAACTACTCTTTTGTTCATAGTAAAATCCAGCTGATGGGCTGTCAGTGCGGAAAAGTGGACGTAGGCTTGAAATAAGCCGAACCACTATAAACCTTGTGTTCAATTTTCTCTTCCTTACCCTCTTTACTTTGATCGTACTTCATTTAGTTAATCAATAGAGAACTTCCTTTCTATCGGTTGCCTAGAATCGCTTCCGTATCTCGATAAATTGTTTGTACACCTATTCACCCCCCTCTAGGTGGTTATACTAGCTATTTCAATTGGTATCAGAGCTCGTGTACTCACTTTGTTTGAAGTGTTTTACTTTAGAGTTAAAGATCCATGGCTAGTATGTTGGCTCCAGGGCTGGTAGAAGGGCAAAGCAATACCAGACCGCCTTACTTTGATGGAAATGATTACAACATATGAAAAAACAAGATGAAGGTGTTCCTAAGATCAAAAGATCTTCTGGAATGGGATGTTGTAGAAAAAGGAATCATTCCTAAAGCTGCACCTATCTCAGAAAGAGGAAAAGATACTGTTGAGTCTAGCGAAATGACTCAGGAAGAGATAATCAAGAGACAAGCTCTTGATGCAAAAGCTATTTATTCCTTATATTGTGCTTTATCACCTACTGAATATAACAGAATATCTTCTTGTGATACAGCCAAAGAAGTCTGGGATAGATTACACATTACCTATAAAGGAACCGATCGAGAGAAAGAGACTAGAATCAACATTCTTCTCGGTCAATACGAAGCCTTCAAAATGAAACCAGGAGAATCTATAACGACATGTTTAGTCGTTTCGTAAATCGTGAATGGTCTTGAAAATCAAGGTCAACCAATTTCGATCCCATGAAAGTAAACAAGTTATCGTGGACTCTCCAAGGATTGGAATCATATAAAGACCTCAATCAGAGAGACCCAAAGAATCATGCCACTGTCTGTCGATGAGTTGGTTGGGACCCTTCAGTCTTATGAAGTGGAACGAATCAATGAAGACGAAGATCCTAAAGGTAAGAAATCTATTGCATTAAAATATAATGATGATTCCGATGTAACAGATTCTGAAGACGACATGGACGATGAAGAACTTGCTCTCATGATAAGAAGATTCAGAAAGCTGAATAGAAAATGAAGAAGATTCAATGCAAAGAAACAAAGTTTTCAAAAGCAACAGATCAAGTCTGCTGAAGATGATGAATCAAACAAAGATGTAGTCTGCTTTGAATGTAAGAAAAAGGGACACATCAGACCCAACTGTCCTCTTCTAAGGAAGAAGAAAGGAAAAACTGAAAAATATCGAAAAGCTCTCAAAGCTGAAAGCTGGAGTGATACGGAGTGCGAAGATAGTGATGATGATTATGCCAACATATGTCTAATGGCACAATCAGACTCAGAATCAAACTCCGAGACTGATTCAGATTCGAAAAAGTGAATTCGAGGTAAGAAACTTCAAAATCCCTATTAAAGTTTCAAAATACATTGATGAATTATGTTTTAGTCTTAAGATTTCTCTTAAAAGAATTTCCGAACTCAAAAAAGAAAATTATGCTTTAAAACAACAAGAGAATGTTTTGGAAGAAAAAGTGAAATGCTTAGACCAGAATGTTTCTTCTCTCGGAGAAAGCAAAGATAATCTTTTAAAAGAAAATGCATTCTTGAAAAATGATATTTCAAATATTTCCAAAAGATTTTCTCTAGGATCTGAAAAACTGGAGAAAATACTTTCTGTTCAAAGACATTATTTCAATAAATCTAGTTTAGGAATGACTGCTGAAACCATTCCTTTAATCGATTTTCCTAAAGTAAAAGAAAGAATTAAATAAAGACCCACAAGAAGTGCTTACAAAAATCATTTTGAAAGAACATTTGTAAAACCAGTTGATCGCAATACTCTTAGATGTTCAAAATGCAATAGTGCAGATCATTTTGAGAAAGAATGTCCTATGGTTTGGAGACCTGTCAATAAAGTCTGGGCAAAAACCGTATATCAGACTAACTCAAAAGGACCCAAGAAAATATGGGTACCAAAGAAAGCTTGCGTTTCTTTTTAAATGCAGGTCACTATAAAAAAAAAAAGTGAAATGGTATTTGGATAGTGGATGCTCGAGACACATGACAGGAGATTCAAATTGTTTCATAAAGCTTGTTCAAGTGAATGGTGGAAATGTCTCATTTGGAGGAAACAGCAAAGGAAAAATTATGGGATTTGGAACTGTGAAGATTGGAAACCTCACAATAAGCAATGTTTCTTTAGTTGAAGGACTCAACTACAATCTGCTCAGTGTCAGTCAGCTATGTGATACCGGTTTCAAAATCTACTTTCAAGAGGGTATATGTTCAAGGACCCGTAAAAACTCTACTTAGTCATTTATGGTACGAAGACATGGAAATATCTACCTCTTAAATGTGAAACCAGATGAATCGCAATGTTTAATTTTAATCCAAAACGAAACAAGTTTATGGCACAGAAAGCTTGGGCACATCAATATAAAGCAGATAGCCAAAATTTCTTCAAAGAAGCTTGTTCGTGGTCTGCCCAATTTATCATATCAAAATTCTGACCTATGTACACCATGCATATTGAGAAAACAGGTAAGAAATTCTTTTAAACCAATAAATCAAGTTTCCACTAACCGTGTACTACAGCTTCTGCATATGGATCTCTTTGGACCAACCAGAACACAGAGCATTGGAGGTAAGAAATATTGCCTAGTAATGTGGATGACTACTCACGATTTACTTGGATGTATTTCCTGGCAAGTAAGTCTGAAACTTTCTCTTATTTTGAAAAATTTGCTAAAAAAGTTCAAAACGAAAAATGATATATTATTTCAAGTATAAGAACAGATCATGGATGTGAATTTGAAAATCAAGATTTTACAAGGTTTTGTGATGAATCTAGTTTTCAGCATTTGTTCTCCTCTCCGTATACTCTAGAACAAAATGGAGTTGTGGAAAGAAAGAATAGATCGCTTCAAGAAATGGCTAGAGCTCTTCTAATTGAAAGTAACATCTCCTCACGTTTTTGGGCTGAAGCAGTTTTTACAGCATGTTATATTATTAACAGAGTTTTTCTAAGGCCTATTCTAGAAAAAAACTCGCGATGAATTATTCAAAAAAAAGAAGTCTATTATTTCATATTTTCATGTGTTTGGATGCAAATGTTTTAAAATGCAAATGATCGAGTTGGTAAGTTTGAAGAAAAATCAGATGAAGGCATCTTCATTGGATACTCAATCACAAGCAAAGCGTACAGAGTCTACAACAAAAAGACTCAAACTGTAGAAGAATCAATGAATGTCAAATTCCAGGATTCGATACAAAATGAATCTACTCAGACTCACCTTGAAGATCCAGAACCTGCTCCAGACTCTACAAAGCCTAAAGAAACAGCTCAGACTTTGAAGGACCAGCATCAAGTAACTGTTGAAGATTCAAGTGAAGGAAGTGATCATCATTATGAAAAATCAACCAGCAACTGGAAGCATAAGTCCAGTCATCCCAAAGATCTTATCATTGGCAACATTAATGAAGGAATTCGCACTAGATCCAAAAGGCGCAAAGAGTCTAGTCTTTGTGGCTCTTATTTACGAAATAGAACCCAAAAGCATAGATGAAGCTTTATCTGATGAAAGCTGGATTGAAGCCATGCAAGAAGAGCTCAGGCAATTCAGTATCAATGATGTCTGGGAATTGACTCCAAAACCAAAAGGTAAATAAGTTATTGAAACAAGATGGACAAGAAAGGAAAGGTCGTAAGAAACAAAGCAAGACTCGTGGCCAAGGGATACACGCAAGAAGAAGGGATAGACTATGACGAGACTTACGCACCAGTAGCAAGGTTATAAGCAATTCGTTTATTACTTGCATTTGCTTGTCATAAAAATTTCAGGTTATTCCAAATGGATGTCAAAAGTGCATTCCTTAATGGATTCATCCATGAGGAAGTCTATGTGGAACAACCACCTGGGTTTGAAGACCCAAGGAAACCGACTCGATATTCGGACTCAAAAAGGCCTTATATGGCTTAAAACAAGCACCTCGAGCTTGGTACGACATGCTGAGTAAGTTTTTAATCCAAAACGGTTTTGTGAAAGGTAAAGTAGACACTACTTTATTTATTAAAAGAGAAAGCAAAAGTTTTGTACTAGTTCAAATATATGTCGATGATATTATATTCGGATCTCCTAATGAAAGTCTGTGCAAGAAATTCTCTAAGACTATGCAAGATGAATTTGAAATGAGCATGATGGGTGAGTTAACCTTCTTTCTCGGGTTTCAAGTGAAACAACTGAAAGAAGGAACTTTTATTCATCAAGAAAAATATGCTAATGATCTCGTCAAAAAGTTTGGTCTGAACAATTGCAAAAATGCTAAAATACCAATGTCAAGTTCCTTGAAGATAGACAAAGTTGAAAAAGAAAAGAAAGTCGACCAGAAGCTATACAGTAGTATCATTGGCTCACTTCTTTATCTTACTACTTCTAGACCTGACATTTTGTTTAGTGTTTGCATTTGTGCTAGATTTCAAGCAGATCCTAAAGAATCTCATTTAAATGCTACAAAGCGTATTATTAAATACATTACCTCTACTTCAAGCATCGGTCTATGGTATCCTAAAAGAGGAGACTTTACTCTTCTTGGATACTCAGACACAGATCTAGCCGGTTGCAGAGTTGATAGAAAGAGCACCTCGGGTACCTGTCAACTACTTGGAGGTAGGACAGTATCTTGGTTTTCAAGAAAGCAGAGTATAGTAGCTCTCTCTATAACAGAAGCAGAGTATGTGGCTCTTGGGAGTTGCTATTCACAAATTCTCTGGATAAAACAACAGCTAAGAGACTTTGGAATTGAAGATTCATGCACGGAGATTAATTGCAACAACACTAGCGCTATCAATCTCACTAAAAATCCAATTCTTTACTCAAGAGCAAACCATATAGAGATTCGACATCACTTCATTAGAGATCATGTTCAAAATGGAGAAGTTTCAATTCAATTTGTTGATTCAAAGAATCAACTGGCGGATATATTCACAAAACCTTTGGAGAAAAATCAATTTGAAACCATCTGTTCCAGACTCAACATTTTGATGTATGAGGAAATCAAAGTCTAAAGACTTTCAGACTCAGACATACAAGATCTTGACTATAAGTAATTCTCTCTCTCTCTCTCGAATCTTATCTTAAAGAGGTACGATCGTTAGACTGTGTTTAATTATTGCTATATTTAATCGACGTAATTGTTATATCGTTACCTTTCAAAAAGGAAGTTATTTTTTGAAATGACTATTTTCGCGGAAAAATGATAGTTATTTTGAAAAGGCATCTTTTTATTTTCCTTAGTGACGGTTTGTATACCTCCCTTTTTAACTGATCGTGCACTGTTGATTTCCCTTCACTTTACTCTCAAAAACCCTAGAAAGCATCGATCTTCCATTCCCGTTTTCTTCTTTTGTTTAATCTTCGAAAAAGTTGTCATCTTTCTTGGGAAAGTCAAGTAAGGAATCTTCCAAAAACTGAGAAAGATGTCGTCTTCAAGAAAGTCTTTGAGAATAGCAAGCAGGGGACCACGGCGAATGAGTGAGGGGCCTACGCACTTCGATCTCACCGAAGAAGAAGTGTCTCCAGATCAGCAGCAGAGCCCACAACATTCTCAGCAGTGTCACTCTCCTCCATCTAGTCCTCAAGGCATTGATCATCAACAAGAGGAAGAAATCATCGAGAATGCAGATCCTGTAAGAGTTCAAAAGCCCGCTTTTATTTATAAGCTGTATCATGCTTTAAAAGGGACTCATACTCCTTTGAAGTATGTCGATGATTTTCTTAAAGACAAAGGTTATGTAAATGAATATATCTTTTTGCAAAAAATGAAAAGTTTGGGAATTGCTCGTAGAGGGTTGGCTGAAGAACCCTTGCGAATATCCCAAGTGATCCTCGTGATTGGGGAGTTAATCCTGTAGATGGGAATGATGATGATAAACTGTATAGCCAATTTCAACCGAGAATGGGTGTTGCGGTTGAAAATCGAGGAAAAATGGGAGACTTGTTCAGATCGAAGGAACAAAATGATTTGTATTCAAAATTGCTGAAGCGTGGGGTGATAAACCCTAGGAGTGTGGATTTTGATTTTCTGGATGCTGTGAATGTGAACTTGAGGGAAAAGTTCGGTTATCTTCAACTTGAAAAGTTCTGTTTCGACACTACAGAGGCCTATGCTGAACTAACCGCATATTTCTATTCAAATCTTAGCTTCTTGGATGCGAATAGATTCTCTTTTAGCGTCAAAGATCAAGACTTTGTTGTGGATATGGATATGCTGGCAGATGTGTTAGGAGTTGAGAGAGGAAGATATCAACCGATCAAAGTTTCTATTGCTCGTGCTACATTGGAACTTGTTAAGGATAGGAGAACAGAGGAAAAGATTCCCTACTTAAGGATGAGTGCGTTCAACATCTTGCTTCATAAGATTGTGATCAATTGCCTCCGACCGAAATCAACTTCAAGATTGAAGTTTCAAGTTTAGAGGCAAAGCTAATGTATGCCATCCTCACTGAGAAAATGTTTTCTCTTCCTCACACTGTTATGTTCCACATGTATAGAGCCATGATGAAGGACAGAGGTCAACTTCCTTACCCAAGTCTTGTGACAAAGTTATTCAGACATCTGAATATTCAGCATCCGCAAATCTTTTGTGTTCAATCTGCGATCATATGGTGGTAGGACTGAAAATGGTGACCAAAATGCGTCTGAAGGAATTGAACAAGGCGTTGGAGAAATTTAAGGAGAAGACTCCAGTCAAAGCTCATCAACCCTCTTCTTCATCAAAACGGAAAGGAAAGGAGCCCTTGGTTGCTTCAAAAACGAAAAGAAGAGCTCTTCTTGTTGAAGATGAAGATGATGATGAAAACCTCACCATTTCTGCAATGGCTTTGAAGAATTTAAGTCGTCCTGTTCCAGAGAAAGAATCGGAACAAATGATGAAAGCAACAGAGGAGAAGGAAGCAGAGGAGAATGGAGAAGAAGAAAGAGAAGCTGAAAAGGAAAGAGCTGAGAAAGAAGAAGAAGAGAAAAGAGAAGAAGGAGAAACTGAGGAACACTCTTCTCCACCTGTAGGCATGGAAACAGGGGGAGATCAAGAAAAAGGAGGGAAGTCATCATATCCTGATGCAAGTGAATGAGTTAGTCGCTCACCTGCAGACCCAGAGGACGTTTATGCCTCTCAATTTCCAGAAGAAGGTCATGAAGTTTCATCGCCAAACCTGCGAGATTATGCTGATCTACCATCGTATGCATTTACTCCATCAGATTGAGCCGAAGCAAGTACTCAGACTGATAATGCAGCAGATTTTTGCAGAATCATGGATATTCTCTTGGAGATGTGAGGTCAAATTTATGCCTTGAGATGCGAGGTTCAAAACTTGCAAAATGTGGATCAAGTTTCTTCATGTTCATTGAATGATAAAATCTAAGCCCTCACTGTTCAGATTCAGGCCAATGCCAAGGGTGAGGAGATTGCACAACTGAAAGAAGACTTGAAAAGGCTAGAAGGCATCGTTCAGTCTATGGGAGATTTCCAGCTTGTCCGCGTTCCTAAGCAATCTTGACTTTATTCCATTTTCATCTCAACCTTTTAATGCTGACAAAAATGGGGAGAGATGCAAGATTTGAACAATTTAACTTTTAATCGTATGGTTTGTTGGACTGTTTGTTGGATTTTGTTGGATTGTTTTGATCTATTTGACTTTGTTTTTGTGTCTGGATGAGAACTGAATTAAACTTGGATTTGATTGCTTCTATTAACTACTATTGATATCTTATAGACGGCTTTATCGCATATTAGACTAACCTATTTTCTGTGGCTGCAGATTCTAGTGTTATTCATTTAGCCATTTATCTCCATAAGATATGCATATGTGTTTGATAAATGTTTTGCAGGTCAAAGTTGTCCAAATCTGCAGGAAAGTTTTGTCACCATAAAAAATTGGGAGATTGTTGGAGAAATCTTCTTGAAGTGTTTTGAAGCTGACAAAACGTTTCCATCAGTCTAGTTTGAAGGCTTGCAGACTCTGCTATTTAAAGTCTGAAGACCTTCGGACAGCCAGACTCAAGACTCAAAGTCTATCCTCATTGACAGTCAGTGCGGAAGAGTGGACATAGGCTTGAAATAAGCCGAACCACTATAAACCTTGTATTTAATTTTCTCTTTCTTACTCTCTTTACTTTGATCGTACTTCATTTAGTTAATCAATAGAGAACTTCCTTTCTATCGGTTGCCTAGAATCGCTTCCGTATCTCGATAAATTGTTTGTGCACCTATTCATTCCCCTCTAGGTGGTTATACTAACTATTTCAGTTTCCACGTGATTGCTAGCACGATCGAAGTGGTAAATATTCGAAAGTTCTCTCTTCTGTTCGACGTTCGTTGTTGGTGTGTCTAAACTAGAGGTCCGACGCTTGTGGGACTTGAACTGTAGAATATCCGAACCGACTTGTTTCAAAGCGCGCTTCGAGAGGTATTTCGTTTAACTCCCTTTTATGTTTAGATTTTTGATTAAAACGCACGAACAACGCCTTAGGAGAATCATGTGTAAAATATATCTTTGTTTCTGTTACGTTCATTTCGTTAATTTTTCTTATACATGATTCATGAAACCCCAACAACTACTCGCCGTCATCGCCGTGGTGGGCAATCGTGTCCTCCATGACGGAGGGCATGTTGCTGCCCTTCCCTTTGGACCGGATACAGTGGCTCGACATGAACGCGGGGAAGTACGCGAGCAGGACATGCATCACCCGGGAGGAGTTAGTGTCTGAGATCGCGAGGGTGTTGTCCCGCGAGGTGAACGACAAGGGGCGCAAGAGGACGAAGGTGATGGTGAGTATGACGCACGTGGTCACCGTCTCGGAGAGCGAGATCCACGAGAGTCGTGAACGGCACTGCGTGATTTGCGCGGAAGAAATTGTGATGGGAGACCAGCTAGTTCGGATGCATTGCTCTCATGAATTTCATCATGGTTGCATCGAAGCTTGGCTGAAGATACACCAAACATGCCCTTTGTGTCGCTGCGAGTTGCCCGCCAAGATGTCTTGAAGTCTCAGTCTTTTCTGGTTTTTCTAGGAGACCACTTGATGTAAATGAAGTTTCTGCTTGTTGGTGTAATTCTGTTCCGATCAGCAGTCGATTCCCAAGCCACTTTGTAATTACACTTTATCATATATTATCCAATTTCCTTTTCTCTTTCTTCTCTGAAACGTCCCTTGTAAGGCTACATCTTGCTTTCGATTCGGTGAAAGAAAGCCAAGATTGGAATTATGCAGTCTTGTGCCAATTCAAAGCTTTTAGTCTAATTGTTTTACATATTTTTAGAAGTTTCTTAAAAAAATTTGTGTATCGTCAATTTTCAAGACTCTAAATGCAATCATCAAATAACTAACATAAACTCGCTTAAAGTTCACAAATTTGATCAAAAGAAGCGAAATTTGGTCCCTCAGTTTTAGCATTACATGACTTTTTTCAATGGCCTTTTTATAGTCGGATAGCTACTTTATTATTTTTTATAACTTAATTGAGGTATAGAAACAATAAATAACGATCCTTTAAATGTTTTATTTTAATTTTTCCAATTATGGAAATATTTTCTTTTCCAAAATATCATCAATAAGTTATTTCATAGATATTTCATCATTGGAGAAATGTGTAAATTAGTAATTCTATATTATCTCTCACATACCTCAATTTAAAATTTAAATCAACACCCTTATCAAAAAAAGTTTTGAATCTTAAGATTTTGTTTTTTCCTTTTCTTTGTCTAGTTTCACTATTTAATAAATCAAATATCACGTTATAAGGTAATTTTTGTTAAATCTTTTAAATTTCATTATCCCCCCCCCCCCAAATATACTTTTTTGCTAGTATATTGAAAAAATAAAAATAAAAACAATTACTTGGGTTCGATACTAGAGGAGGATGTTGCCCAAAAGGAAGAAATGGATGAAAAAATAAAAGTGGGCAACTTTAGAGAAATACAAGTGACTTAAAGCATCTTTAATTCAGATATCATGTGTTTGGAAAAGGAAAGTTTTTAGGAACTGACTATTCAAAATATCTTGAGAATCTATATCTAATAATCAGATTAATTTCTAACACATAATCTTCCGTAAATGCTGATGATTTGATCAGATTTCTCTCCAATCTTGACAAACCAAAGCCAGAAGAAAAAAAAGTTTAGGACTTAAAATTTCACTTCAATGATTAAAGAGACTTTAGGAAACATATTAATGTTGTGTTTCCTATTTTGGATTGGCAATGTTTCTTGTCCAAGATGAGCCGATTTCTAGCAGAATCAGGTCATGTTTCAGTAAAGAATATTCACTTCAGCAGTCGTGAAAATCTTTTAATCTAATATGTCGAATTATCAAATTTTGGTTTCTGCAAGCCCCGCGTTTATACGAGATGATCGATCTTTGTCTCATGCTCTTCGAATCATATCGTGCTATGTCAATTGCTACCATATTGAGTCTGATGTACAAGGACCAAACTCTCCGGCGTGTATCATGGATGACGACCATAGCTTTTCCTTCCAATTCAAGCAGCCGAGCGGGCCCTTTGCATCTGACGACCACTCGCCATCGTTGCCGTCATGGGCAACCGTGTCCTCCATGGAGGAAAGCGGGAGAAAGATACGAGCCTTGGACCGGGAATTTTGGTTTGATCTAATGTAACTAGAAGGATAAATGGTGCGCCCAATGAAAAATGAAAATAAAAATGAAAATAAAGATTTTTCATTGACCAATTTTTTCAAGGGGTACGGATGATCATTTTAGAAAATATTTTAAAAATAATTTATTTCCCGCATAACAAGTAAAGCCCTAATCACAAGTTGGAAATAGATGAGCTAAGGAAGAGAGTGAAGAGGGAGTCGACAAATCAATTAGCAAGGGGAGAATTACAAAAGAAGTTTTAAACTTATTATGATAGTATCAATTCAATCATAACTTTTTTTTAGATCAAATGAGTTCTAAACCTTTTATATTTGTGTAAATTCAATCAATTCATCCAAATTTGGCTAGTTTGCGCTAACATGCCATGATTTGTACTGCTGACGTTGATAATTTTTAATAATATTTTACTATTTAAAAAAAAATTAACTATTTTTCCTTTTTTATTTTATTTTCTTTCTCTTTTTTTTTGTCCTCTTTCTTCTTTCTCCACCCAGTCGCCGAACTAATTGTTGGCCACTAGTGAGGCTCACCTTGTTGTCGCTAGGCAAGGGCAACCTCACCCAGCCATAAGCAAAAGGAGCCCTCGTCGTCGCTAGGTGAAGGGAGCTTAACCAGCAAGGTTGAGCCTCACTGGATTCGGCATAGGGTGGGTAAGGGTCTCCCCCACCAGTCAGAGAAAGAAGAAAGAGGGAAAAAAAGAATTAAAAAATTTGAGAAATATTAAAATATTATTATAAATTATCCACGTTAGTATCGACAGGTCGTGCTACATCAACATTAAATAGATGGATTGGATTGACACAAATATAAAAGGTCAATGACTCATCTCGCCAAAAAAAGTTTAGAACTGAATTTGTATGACCGCAATAGGATTAAGACTTTTTTGGTAATTATCCCACTTAGCAAGGGTCAACCCCGAAGCAACCCATGAGTCCATGATCCAATGTTGAAGCTAGTTAGTAAGGAGATGAATTAATGAAATTTCAGAAATTCCTTTTCTTTTTTTCTTTTTTTTTTTCCGCTAAGCTAATTGTTCTATTAGTTTGATGATTATGGTTTTCTTTCAGTTGAACAAATTTATGGTAATTAATGTTGAATGCATAAAATTAGTATAGAAGCTATTTTCATTTCCCCCTTCATTTACAATACCAAATAGTTTTTTTTTTAATTGATTTTTATTTTGGTAATACGTGAAGCCAAACCCGTGCAGTAAACCTAGTAATGTTTTTATACATTTTCATCATATACGAATTAGTGATTTAGGTTAGTTGATTAATCAAATAACTTGTGCATAGCTCTTTAACTTAAGCTTAGGTAGGTCCAATTGGATACATCAATGGGATCTCTCTTGCTGATCTCCACGTATTAAGATATTGAACTTTAGTCGCCACTTTCAATAGCAAGTTTTCCGGATCAACAACTCAAAGAAATCTTGGAAGTCTATTTAATAATAAGCAGAGAAAATCTCACAGATACAATTTTTCGTAAATATTGGTAATTGCATAGGTTATAAGATATCTCAACAAGAGAAAAGTACTCGAAATATTTTACTTAAATGGTTAAATAACTATCAAAGTTCTGTTTCTGCAGTGCCAGCGTTGTGTTTCATAAATTTCGGTGATTTCACGAGCTATAAGATAAGACACACTCTTCAATCTTGATAAAACAAAGCCAAAAATAAAATAAAATAATTAATTTTTCACAGGAATCTTGTCAAGGGCAGTCTAGGAAACAGTGCAGTTTCCTATTCGGATTAGTAATGTTACCTATATATACCCAATCCAACCAATCCAAGATTGTTTGGCTTGCCATCTCGACATCCCTTTTAAGATGTCGAGTGATCATACTTTGGTTTCCTATTTATATGATCAAATGTTTGAGGTATGATTATAGAATCGTAAGCTCTACTATTAGCGTGTGTTTGAAATTGGACATTTTATTTAATCTCTATCACCTCAAATATATATTTTTTATTTTTTATTTTTATAAAGCCTCTATAGTATCAACGTTTAGGTTATGTGTTTATGTTTTTATCAATCAGAACTTTTCATTTTGCATAGCTAAAAATGGTGGCAAACTTTATTGTCTCCAATGTTCCAAGAAAAGAGAAAGAAACTGAGTGATTATTTCAGAAATTGATAAGTAAAACAGAGAAAGAAATAAAGGGTAATTTACCAAAATAGAAAGAAAAACCAGATAAATGATGTTTTGGCCAGGACATATATAGTTATTTGACAGTTTTAATTCAATTTTGTTCTTTCACGTCCTTCCTTCCCTCCACCATTTCTTCTTCACTTAGGACCGAAGCAAGTTCATAAAAGGTTCTGACAAAACAAGACCTCGTGTCGTAAAATATCATAGTGGCCTAGTGGGTACCATAAGGAGCAAGACAAGAAAAGGATAATGAATCAACAAGGGGAGGGGCTAGGGAAATAACTCAACAGAGGCCCCTTGATATTGACCAGTAACGAAGTTACTGCGAATTCAATCGCAAAAAATGTCTCGATTTCTCGTAGTTCATGGCCTTAGTTCATTGGCTTTTGTTTTGTAGAGTGAGTTGTTTAACTATAAGTTATTCCATCCTGTATAGGAGTTTCAGAAAAGCGAATAACTAAGATGATTTATGGATCCATTGTGAGATTTTCCATCCATAGTCACAGAGTAAGTAATGTGTTATTTCTTTTCGTTTTATTAAACTTTAGTTGCATGATGAATTGCCTTTTGGGGGTCATGTTCTTGTGTAGTCATTTGAAAATATGTCACAATTCCCTTAGATTATATTGTCCTTCATTTTTCAATTCGTTGCTAAGTAGAACAAGATTTTGGATGGCAAAAATTTGATCTTTTGATATCTGAAGTAGTGACTCAGAATCACCATATATGCATCTCTCATGTGCTTGAATGTTCCAGGATTTCAATTGAAAACTGAAAAAAAAAAAAAAATGTTTGGGTGTATGTACATGTTTTGCATATGTTTTAATACATGTGATGTGTCATCAATCTCTCAAATTCTGCACAAATAGATAAAAGGTGATAACTTTTAGAATACTTGGATTAGATTTAAGCCGGTAGAGTTGCTAAAGAAGCAATTTCCCTTTATTTCTTTACATATAGGATTAGAGAATGAAACGTGTAGTGCAGCATACTTGGACAATTTGGCATCATCACTTGGTCAGTGACCTATTAATTGATCAAAGACCGCTCTTCAGCAGCATAAGCTCGGTCTCAACAAGTGAGTGAATGGACGTGCTATGCCTGCTTAGTCCAATGGCGCCAGATAAGATATTGAAGCTTTTCTAGCTCTGATGCCGTACGCTCTCATTCAAACTCGTCCTCCATGCAAAATCGATGAAGATCTGCACATTTGTCGATTTGTCCCTCATCGACCTTTCTGGTAATTGAGATACTGGCTGAGGTTCACTTTTTGCAAAAGAGGCACACTTACTCTTAGTGAAAAAAGAAAGAGAATAAATAAATGAATAAATAATTAAAATAATTAAAATATTATTAAAAATGTTAACGTTAGTGCTAGCTGTGTTATATCAGCCTAACCCTTTAAAATTGATCGGACTACAAAAATACAAAAATGTTTAAGAATTAATTGACAAAAAAAAGTGTTACGATCGAATTAGTACAATTACAATAAGTTTATGAGTTTTTAAGTAATTTTTCTATGTAGTTTGTTTTCCCCCTCATAGGATGTTAGAAGAAAATGGTTTTTTGTAATTAAAAAACATATTGAAATTTTGCTCCCCAATCATCAAGTTTACCATTTAATTTTGGCACTCTAAATTTTGTAATAAGATTAGTGGGGATAAGTACACTAATGGTGCCATAAATTGTATACGGTGCTCACTTTGGTGCCAAAAGTTTTCGTCGGATCCCTTAAGTGCCAAATCGGAGGAAAAATGATCACTTTGGTGCTATCGGCGAAAGATTCCGGCCAAAATGATTACGTGGTTTTTTTTTATAAAAAAAAATCGACAAGGCCTTCAAATGACTTCGTTTTCAGTCCTCCTTAAGAAAACAACGTCATTTTGCCATCCTACATGGATGGCCTCACAAAAACGACGCCGTTTAACTCATTTGGGGATTTTTCCAACCTAGCTTGCTCGGCCGTCGTCACTTGGCCTCCGCCGTCACTGGGCCACCATCGCTCGCTCAGCCGCCATTGCTCAGTGCTGTTCGGACACCCTCGATGGCACACAAGGGAGCACCAACCCTAGTCGCCGAAGCCTAGGTACTGGAAGACGCAGGCCATGTACTCGTTGGGGAGATCGGAGATGGAGGGGGAGACATCAATGGCAGCGCACTTGTCGGCGGCCTCTCCGAGCACCGGCTAGATCACGGCCTTCAACTTGGCCGCCGAGTGGCCGTCGTCGGGGTTGGGGTCGGGGTCGGGGTCGGGGTTGGGGTCGAGGCCGCGGCCACCGAGTGGCCATCATCGGGGTCGGGGTTGGGGTCGAGGCTGCGGCCACCAAGTGGCCATCATCGGGGTCGGGGTCGGGGTCGGGGTCGGAGCCGCGGCCGCCGAGCGTGGGGGCCATCGAGATTTAGGGTTTGAATTAGGGGAGACACCAAACGGCGTCGTTTTGGTGTTAGGACACGAAAACGACGTCATTTGCAAGCCTAAGTGATCCAAGAAAACTCCGGCGAGCCACATCAACATAAGAAATTAATAAAAAAAAAAAAGGTCACGTTGGATTTCCGGCTGATTAGATCAGTGTTGGCACCAAAGTGAGTGTTTTTCAAATTTTTTGGCACTTAAGTGATCCGACGGAAACTTTTGATACCAAAGTGAGCGGCGTACACAACTTATGGCACCATTAATGTACTTATCCCAAGATTATTGTTAGATAAAGTAAAGACGATCACAATCCTTTCTTTATGAAGTCTCTCTTAGTGATGAAACTAAGATCTCAGAAACTCAACTTCCTCTGATGAACCCTTATTCCGCTTTTGCCAAACCCACTTCGTCATTTTCACCCATCCGCTCTATTCGCCAACTGATTCACCAAACTCCAAAGCAAGTAAAGGAGTATGTCCAGTCTTCCAAATTTGACCAGCATCCTATACCTGCTACAGAAAAAGAGTACTTTGTTACTCTTCAGATTCCTCCAGAATTTCCCAGACAATGGGTTCAACAGGGATATTCTCATGTCCATTATGGAGCTGTTCGTCTTGCCCTTACCTTCCATGGTCGGAAAGGTTTGCCAGTTGTGGCAAGAATAGCATTGTTGGATACCAGGTTTTTACAATACCAGCATGCATGCATAGGCACTGTTCAAACCACTTTAAATGCTGGAACAGTTTTTGTAACTTTGTATCCAAATTTCAATATCGCTCTATCAGACCCCCAGCTACTTTCTTTCTTGAAAGTCCAAGTCCACTCACTTTGGAGCCCCTCAAACCGCTGAATTTGTAGCCGCAACCCTACATTACCAGATGGTTTACCGAGTGCAGAACCAAGCCCTCGACCTCAACTTCAACAATGGTAATGAAGATGCGTTGTTCATCTCTATGCAGAACGACCAGGCGTCTTGCATCCATGTTCCCAGACAGATCCCCAAAGATACGTTGGCCAAGCTTCTTCCGAAACTTGGATCACCAACTATGAAAAGCTGCATCAAGATAACAAGCCTTTCCGGTCAATCGACTCGAGTTTGTACGGAAAAAAGATGGAACTGTTTCCATCAAATTTGGCAAGGAAAAGGAAGAAAGTCCTTCTATCTTCCGACCCTCTTCATGATTGAACCATGTGTTCCAGACTCTATTTCTCAACCAGACCCGAAAAAGCTTGTTCGACACTTTGATGGTGATGGACATCCTGTTCATTACTATAAAGATAATTATGGTCACTGTTTTTTGGGATCCTTTTTGCCAATGTTCCCACTGCATAAATTCTCCTGATGAGGTAGATCCTCTTGCAAGATCTCCACCTCGACGGAAAAGGCACAAAGATAAGATGTACCAAAGGTACTTGAACGGAGATTCCTCCGTTGATACTCTTGGTGAGTGTGACAAATACCGGTTCATGGTCTCTTATGCACCACCTCCACCACCGAGTTCGCACTATGTCCCAAACCCCACAAGATCCACCAAAATCACCTCCACCTTCTCCTCCCCCGGAAAAAACAAGCTCTTTCTCCATTCTATAAGCCAATCCTCAAATGGGCTAAGAAACACTCTTACCCGCTTGAAGTCCCAACAGAAGTACCACCCACTTCTTCTATTGCCATGTTTCACGGTACTGACTTCCCTCCACTTGTCAAGGAAAGCTCTAAACTCTCGTTCCCAGCCACTGAAGAGTTTATTGATCCACATGGTAGATACCGCCATGTTCCTAAAATTCCTACCCCCACTGATGTGGATGAACATGGGAGACAGAAGAAAACCCCTGCGGCTGAAGCTGTTCTGAATTGGCAATCAGAGACTCTGTTGGCACAAAACAATGCCTTCAAGGCTATTGATTCCAAAATTGGAAACGTGCAACAAGATCTCCGAAGATACGATGAGGGTACCAAGAAGATACTTTCTGAGTTCCAGAAAAGGCTTCAAGCCTTGGAATCATGACAACATCTTGGGTACCATTATCTTGAAAATCCAAAGCCAGAGATAGACAAACTCAAGAAGCAAATTCAACTTCTTGAGGAAGGAAGATTCAGACCCTTCGATCCATTAGCACTACCCTGTTCAAACCGGGTATGCATCCCCAAAGACCACAAGTGTCTGTTTTTGCCAATATCCCACAAGATCTCTCCAGAAGAGATTCAGATATACGAAGCCGTCTCAAAGCCTTGAAAAAGGAAAATGGGAAAGAGAAGATACCACCTACAGAATCAAGTTCAATTGTTATAAGAGAAAAGCCAGACCAAATGATGTTATCAAATCCATTAGAATCCTTTTTGAAGGATTTGGGTAAGCAAGAAATTAATCCTAGTACCCAACAGCCTGAGCCTGATCCTGTTATCCCAGAAAAGCAGATTCTGCAAGCTGCACAAACTTCTTCTACTACATCGACTCAAAGATCCCTCTCCTCTTTCTCATCCTTTTCGATCACACAGTTGATTCTCCCCTATTGTTCCACCAACCTCACAAATATTCATGGCTGGCACTCCTCCGCACTATGATTATGAAATGGAGATGGAATCAAACTATTCGATCCGAATTTGGACAGACTAGTAATCCCACCCGAACCAATCCCGCTAGGCATGTGTCTATGGCATCAAAACAATTCTTCTCCATTGACGATATTCCTTATTCGCAATGGCCACATAGACTTGAAGAGTTTCATACTTGGTTGAGTACACAATCCATCACCAACCATGATATGAATGATGTCCTTTACAATTTTGTTACAAGGTTCACAGGAAGCCTTAAATTTTGGTGGCAATCACTCACAGAACAAGACTAGCTTACGTTTCTACTGTCACCAACTTACAGCCATGCCCTTATTTACCTATATCATGTTTTTGTGGGAACACCTGGAGATCTCAAAGAGCTCAAAAGAAGAGAGTTCTTTGAAAGAAGATGCTGCTCCCTTCGTAAAAGGCATCTTGATAAGCATTATAGATTAATGCTTAAGCTCTTTTACCAAATTGGCGCGAGATCCAAATCTTAAGCATGTTTTCCTTACTTCTATCCCTAAGGAGTTATCACAGATGGTTGAAAGATCTTTCTTTGGAAAGCAAAGAAGGATACAAGACGTTCCCATGGGAGAAATCCAGCAAGAAGTTCATCTATGCCTTGAAGAATTATGCTTAAAGCGCCGAATGGTCCAAACATACATCACAGATGACAAGCGGCTTGAAACAGCTTGTTCTCATCAGAAGCTAAAAATCAAATGCTCCAAACAAGATTGTGATGGTACTTGTGGCCAGTATTCACGGAAGAAAAAGCACTACAAGAAGTATTCCGTAAAGAAATCCGGGCATGGCTCTAAGCATTTCCGGAAAAAGAAGAAATGGCGATACCTACGCAAAAGAAAGGATCGCACAGGTCATAAGAAATCAAGCCGTTGCTACATTTGCAACAAGAAAGGACATTTCGCCAAAAATTGTCCTCAGGCGAAAAAAGGTCAGAATCATCTTATAGAAAATGAAACAGGTTTTTCACTTGAAAATGATGATATTGAATCTTTATTCTCTACGATGATGAACCAACGAACAAACACTTTGTGTCATCCCTTTTTATCAAACTTCCAAAGTGAAACCGAGTCGACTCGAGAATCAAGACATCTTTCACATAGCTCCCACATCTTCGAGCCAAATCCGATATATTCTCAAGTCAAACTCACGCCCTCATTTTCCGTCAAAATCCTCACCTCGAAGTTTGCCAAGCCTATCAATGTCATTGCTCTTATTGACACAGGAGCAAGTTGTTCGATTCTAGATACTAAAATTCTACCTGAAGAATTATGGACTCCCTACATCCGATATTTCAATTCTACTTCAGGAGATACTTTCTCCACAAATGTCAGAACCACTCCAGTCACCATTCAGTTTTTTCCTCAGTGTTCCATAACGACAAAGATTTTTGGATCAAACCTTCCCAATAAAGATCTGATAATTGGGTGGGATGTCATGACTCAAATCTCTCAGCTTCGCATTATTCCTGGAAAATGTCTTAGATATAAAGACCAATTCTCTGAGTTTGTCAATATTCAGAGGCTCTTTTCCATTGAGATGAGTTTGTTAGATCCAATCATGCAAAAGTTGCTTGAATCTTGTTCAGAATCCCATTCAGAATTCACTCAAAAATGTTCTCATCCCTTATGGAAAAATCCTGAGTTCTTTGTCCGCCTTCCTTTCAAGAAAAATGAAGATATCAATCCAACCAAGGCAAGTCATACGGGAATGAACCCATAACATTTGGCTTTAGCTCAAAGGGAATGCTCAGAATTATTACAGCAATGCCTCATTGAAACCTCCGATTCTCAATGGGCCTGTGAAGCTTTTCATGTCAATAAACGTGCTGAGCAAAATAGAGGAAAAATGAGATTGGTAATTAATTATCAACCCCTCAACCTCTTTCTCCAAGATGACAAATTCCCTTTACCATCCAGAGATTCTCTCTTTACTTGGTTTAACCAAGGCCCACATCTATTCCAAATTCGACCTCAAAGCCGGATTTTGGCAATTGGGTATCCATCCCGAAGACAGATCCAAAACAGGATTCCGTATCCCGAACCAGCACTTCCAAAGTGGAAAGTTCTTCCTTTTGGCCTAAAGGTAGCCCCATCCTTGTTCCAAAAGGCCATGTGTCGAATTTTCCAACCAATCTTGTCAAGTGCCGCCGTATACATCGACGATATTCTACTCTACAAACCCGATGAGCAATCACCGTCAACTTCTTGAGCAAGTTCTCGAAATAGTAAGAAAGCATGGCATTATGCTTTCTCAAAGAAAAATGAACATTGCCCAGACAGAAATTGAATTTCTTGGTATGCACCTCAACAAAGGTACATACTATCCAGGGCCACACATTGCTCAAGAATTATTGAAGTTTCCTGTGGATAACTTCACGACAAAACAAGTTCAGCAATTTCTGGGGATAATCAATTATCTCGTAGACTTTGTCCCCAATATTGCAAAACTTCGATCCCTTTGCAATCCATGCTGAAGAAGAACTCCCCACCTTGGGGAAAAACTCAAACCAAAGCAATGAACTCAAAGAGATTATGCAAAATCTCCCACCATTGCAAATACCATCAACAGGCAAAAGAATTCTTCAAACGACGCCGATGATGAATACTCAAGGCAGCCGTCCTGTTCGAAAAAATTGATGGTAAGAGACTTCTTTGTGCTCACAAAAGTGGAAAGTTCTCTCAAGCTGAAATGCACTACCATTCCACTTTCAAAGAAATCTTAGCAAAAAAAATGGAATCAAAAAATTTGAGTTTCATCTCATTGGCCATCATTTCCTAGTAGAATTAGACATGGCATCTTTTCCATAGATGACCAAGTTTAAACAAAAGCAGATTCCAAACTCTCAATTGCTTCGATGGGCTGAATGGTTTTCAAAATATTCTTTTGAAACCAAACACATTCCGGGGAAAAAGAATGTGCTTGCTGACTTCTTGTCAAGGCCCAAAGCAACAGCTGAAATCAACATGTACATCAAAAGGCCTGCTTTCCATATGCTCAATCATGGGGTAAAATACAAGATTGAGAAGATCAGATATTTGCCAAGCTGGAAATATCCCGAAGAAATTATTCAGCAAATCCAGAATGACAGTCTTGCCGAAAATCTGGAGAACCTCATGTGGCAATGTCACACAGACCTATTCAGATTCAATGGAGGTTCAATTATTTATCCTTTCGGGTTAAATCTGAATTATCCTTTCATTCATCCTCTTATCTGGAAAAAAGATGATTTCCCTGACCAGCTCAAAACACTGTTATGGTACTTGACTAATAAGTACTTAATAGCTTTTGAAATCCCCACCAGAAGATTCATTGCTAATCTCACCAAGATATTCTTGCTCGGAAGAAACATCGAAAAGGAATGTGATAGAAATCTTTTAGATTTTCTAAATTGGTTTTATCATCCTACATGCTGGAAACAAGACTTGGAAAAAGAACTGAGAACCATGACACCGAATCCTGAAGTCCATACCATCCTGTTTTTCCGACGTCCATGGAATTTCTGCAGAAATAATGGCAGTATTCTTGATGCACCACTTGAAATAGGAACCATATCCTATAAGCCTAACTTGAACAATCGAGAAGCTATGATTCACAAATCTTATCCAAGATCTGTTAGATTTTGTGAAAACGAGTATCGAGAACTCCAGAGAATCCTATGCCAAGAAAACAAAACCATTCCTGAAGATATTTGGAATAATGTACCCACTACGTGGGATCATTATGACCTAGCACCAGAAGCTAAGGAAGCACTCATGCAATACAGACAAGCTGCATCTTCCCAAGAGCATGAAATGACAAATGAAGATGACATTGTCCAGTCTACTCAAGATCCCTATGCACGCTTTGGAGGTCCTCTGTCCCAGGATCCCTACGAACAGGGACCTTCGTCCTCATTCCAAAACATGAACACATCGTACTATGCACAGGCATCAAACTGGCCTCAGCCAAGCATTCCTGCTAGACGACCTACAAGCGAAGAAACAACCGGGCGAAGAAGAAGCATCTCATTGGGCTCATGAACAAGCATCCTCATCAAGAAGGCTAAATCGATCCTCTCACCGTAAGATCTTGAAGCCCTCCAGCCAGAAGTACGAAGCTCATCTCCTAGAAGACAGCTCGGATGACTCGGACTCGGTCGTAGCTACAATGCCCGTGACGGACGAGACCGTTGAGTCCGTACATTTTCACCGTAGCGAGTCACTATTCACTTTTACTTGTAGCACTAGGCTAGGGAATGTACTTGTTCACGATACGATTCTTGTTCATAGTGTGCGAATAATTCCCGTTGCCCCCTGTTTGTACCCGGACCCATGAGCTTGGTCCTTGTTTGTTGCTTTGTGACCTCATTTGCCTATAAAAGGCCATGATGGTGTATTGTGTTGGGCAGAGTCCCTTGAAGTAAAGTGTGTGCTTTGTGAAAAACTCTCTCCATGGCTTTCTAAATTCCTCTTCTTCTCTAGCCTGGTAGGATCCTTCGAGAAATGTAGCTTGGGTAGGTTAGAAACGTTTCCATCCTGAAATTTTTGGGTGTCTCTAGGCTCTGAACTAAAGGGCTGAGTAGTTTTCTGCTAAAAGGCTGTCCCTGAAGGGCTTGAACGGGAGTTGTTCGCCCAATGTGGGATGCATACCTGCAGGAAATTTACTCTCATTCCCTGGTTCTAAGTCTAGGTCCATTCAATATTCTATTGGTGGCTAAATATATAAATTTATATGTTCATATTTTCTCTGGCGTCTTCAATTTCAACTTTGAATTTTTCCATCCTACGAACAAGCTTATCAAAAAAGATTCCCTTTCCAATGTGCAACTCCATCATTTAATAAAAATTTTAGTATTTTTTTTATAAAACAATTTTTTCGAAAAATATAATTATTAGTTTTTTTAAAATTCACGCGAATACGTGTATTTTTACTATTGTATAAGAAAAAGTCGGCTCGCCTGGGTTAAAACAAGAGGAAGTTGCCTAAAATAAAAATACTAGACAAGGAAATAAAAACGTAACTTCCAAAAAAATACAAGTAATTCAAAGTATCTTGAAATAAAAAAAAATATCATGCGTTCAGAAAAGGAAAGTTTTAGAGATCTTCGCTATGTATATATATACAATGCCCAATTCAAGAACAATCCACTTACCATCTCAACGATTTCTCGAAAAGATGTCGAATTATCAAACTTTAGTCTCTGCAATGCCAACGCCTGTTCCAGACGATCAGTCCTTGCCCGGACCTCGTGTGATCGTGTCATTCCATGTCCAACTCTGCTATCTTCAGTCCGAGGTACGAGGAGGCACTGAATTCCCGCCTCGCATCCTCGACCACCGTACCTTTTCGTACCGAGCTGAGCACCCGACCGCGCCATTCGCCTCCCGCGACCACCTGCCGTCGTCGTCGTCGTCCTGGGCGATCGTGTCCTCCGTGTTGGACGACATGCGACTGCCCTTCCTGCTGGACCGGCTATGGCGGCTCGACTTAAGTGCGGGGACGAAGGCAACCAAGAAGTGCCTGACCCGTGATGAGCTAGCGTCTGAGATCGCGAGGATCGCGTCCAGCGCCGTTAGCAACCCTTGCAACGAGGGGCGCAAGAAGACGGAGGTGGCGGTGAGCATGATTCACAAGGTCGCGATCTCGGAGCACAAGTTCCGCGAGATGCGAACCCAACTGCGGAGACTCGAATTGCGCTACCAGCATTCTCGGATGCTCGAAGAGGAGGAAAGAGGGCGGCGGTTTCCTATTCTGGAGCGGCGGTTCCTGCTCAATCTAATGAGGCAAGAAGGGTTGGTGGCAAACCCTTATCACGACAGGGAAGATGTGGTGAGGAGGAGGAGGAGAAGGGTCAGGAGAGAGTCACTGGACCAAGCGGCGATCAACTTTGAAGCTATATCTCGCATCTGATTCGTTGATGAACAGATAAGCAAACAGGCTTTGTGATTATACCGTGCTTATGATTTCGATATATACGAGTGGTTTTGATGATTTATGGGTTCATAGATTTCCTTCCACAGTCGCAGACTAAGCAATGAGTTATCTATTTTCTTTCAATTAACTTCAGTTGCCTGATGAATTTGCCTTTCAGAGTGCTTGTTCTTGCGTAGTCATGTGAAAATATGTGTTGATGGCCCTGAATTATATCATTCTCAAGTCTTAGATTCACTGCTAAGTAGAACAAGATTTGGAAGGAAAGATCTCATCTTATAATAGCAGAAGTTGTGAGCTCAGAATCATGGTATATGCGACACTTGGATGCTTGAATGTACAGGAGTTGAAATGTAAATTATAAGAATGTGGTCTATGTACACATTTTGCATATGTTTTGGTAGCAGTACTTGTGGTGTGCTGTTAATCGCACAAAACCTGTGCAAACAAATAAGGAAGGTGCTAACTTTCGGAAGCATTTCATCATACTTATGCGAGAAAGAGTTGCCAAAGAAGCAATTACTTTTATTTCTTTACATCTGGGATTGGAGAATGAACCAGCATGCCTTCATGTTTTCCATTTGTTGGATATTTTGGCATCATCACTGTGTCAGTAATCTTTTGTTTGATCAATCATGTTGTTCTTCAGCAGCATAAGTGCGGTCTCAACAAGTGATTGAATGGTTGTGCTGTGCCTGCTTAGTCCAATGGTGCCAGAGAAAATATTGAAGTTCTCTAGCTCTAATGTTGTATTTATGACTCCTTCAAGTTCCTCTTCCATGCCCAGATCCCTGAAGATCTGCACATTTGTTGATTTCTCTCTCATCATCCAGATTGCCAGCTCAATTACAAACCTTCTCATTCTCGGCACCTTCATATGTGGGTTCCGGTGGCTTCTCAGGATCTCAGCCAAAGCGCACGCCAATTTGGCTTCACTAAACCCTGCCCTCTTGAAGACGACAGTCGATTCTTCTGCTGTCATGAACTTGAAAGCATGTACTGCTAACCCAACCATCACCTCTTGTGGTTTGCCTTTTCCTGACAAGATTGCCTTGAGAACCTGAGTTGAGGAATTATGGTTAAGTGGGAACAATTAATATCGTTCTCTCCTGGACAACTTAAACTTGTACATAACTGCCCTTTCCGGTTATTGAGATGCCGGCTCAGGTTCAATTTTTGAAAAATAATGCACTTACTGTTGGTGCCGCTGTTGTTACTCCCTTTAGCTGGTTGAAGGACTCTGGCCCACTGTAAGTGCACAGATTCCTCAAAATTCTTCCAGCATTAACATGAAGAAGCGGAATCTCCAACGATTTTAGGAGCTTTCCCACTACATTTAACTTCAAGATGCGATGACAGTTGCTCTTGCTCTCGAAAGCCAGCATTGCCAGGGCTTCTCCAGCCACAATCCTCACATCCCTTTGATTTTCCGGCACTCCTTGGAAGAAAACTTTTAACAGTTCTTTCAGAACTCCACCAGTCCCTCCTATACGCTCTGTCGCATTGTTGTCCTGTGCTAAACTGGTAAGAATCTCAATCCCTAGTTTCTGCAGTTCTGGTTGTTTCTCTCCATGTCATAGAATGTCTCTTATGTTGCTTATGGTGTAGACTATCTCTGAGATCTCTCTGTGGAGATTTTTTCCTATGGTACCTATTGTGCTTGCCAGCATCTTTATAACCTGAAGGGATCTTTTAACAGTCAAAACCTGCGATGTGGTAATGGTTGAGTCCTTCAATATTCTTTTGTCAGCACGAGTGAAATCTATGATTTTGGAAAGAAGGCCCCTTGTGTTTCCAATTTTTCGGCAGTTACCCTGATCATGGGCTAGTTTCTTTCGAATGAGAAGTCCCAAATTATTGGAAGTCCAGTATCCATAGTCTTCATGGTCAAAGACGATTTTCTTTTCGCCAATTTTGTCTGCTATAGAACTGGGGCTTCCGTTTGTCGAGAGAAGAGATAATATTGATTCTATTGCCCCGGGAATTCCAGCAACGCAAAGGGAATTTTGCTTTTCCCCGGCTAATTTGGAAACTATTTCTACAGCTGATAGCCTGATTTCTTCCTCTTGTGGGTCTTTTTGTTGGAATTGTTCAGCTGCTGTTTTTTGTCTTGTTTTCCTCTGTTTTTTTTATTAAAAAATAGCCAAGTTCATTTAGTTATGCATTTAGTGTTTTTGCTATTTTCTAGGAAGTTAATAGCACGTTTGTGTGTAGTTATGTGTTGCACGTACGTGAGCAGTTTCTACTTTGTATTTAGTTGTTGTACTCGATAGTTTTTTTTTTTCCTTCGCACAAGACGTATGAAGTGCTATGCTCTGTTTTTTTTTTTTATCTTTTCTGTCTCTCAAACAACATAAATTTTTCTGTTTTGAATGTTGTTTTTATGAGCTTTAACATTGGTATCAGAGCGTTTGTGGGACCTTAAGGGACTGTGAAGTGAGGGTAAGTGAGTGAGGATTGCTTCCAATTTGCAAAGAAAAAGCTAATGGAGGCAGGATCGAGTGGATTCTCTACAATAGCTGCTCCAGTCTTTACTGGGGAAAATTATCAGGCTTGGGCTATCAAGATGACGGCATTCTTGGAGGGTCATGATTTATGGGAGGCTGTGGAGAATGATTATGAGGTTGCTCCACTTCCAGACAATCTGACCTTGAATCAGATAAAGTACCATAAAGAGAGAATCACAAGGAAGGCCAAAGCAAAGTCTTGCCTATATGCTGCTGTTTCACCCACTATCTTCACAAGGATCATGAGATGTGATTATGCAAAGTCAATATTTGATTTCTTGAAGGATGAATACGAGGGAAATGAGAAGATAAGAGGCATGAAGGTGCTGAATCTCTTGAGGGAGTTTGAGAGATAGCATATGAAAGATTCAGAGTCAGTGAATGAGTACTTTGATAGGCTGATTGGGATAGCTGAAAAAATCAAAGTTTTAGGGACTGACTTGAAGGATGAAAGGCTTGTTAAGAAGATCCTGGTGTCTCTTCCAGAGAAGTTCAAAGCCACCATAGATTTTCTGGAAATACAAGAGACTTAGCTGACATAAAGCTTGCAAAATTGTTAAATGCTCTGCAGGCACAGGAGCACAGAAGACTAATGAGAAAAGAAGAGCTTGTAGAGGGTGCGCCGCAAGCTAAAATGAAGTCAAGTGATGGAGGCAAAGGGGAAATGGATTCAGTCCAGAGAAAATGCTAGTGACTCCAAGTTTGTAGCAAAAGAAGGAAATTCTGGTGAGTCTAGCAAATGGAAGATGAACAAAAAATCTTGTCAATACTGTGGTGGAACTAATCATCAGTTTTTTAGATGTTGGAGAAAGCCTGATGCTAGATGCAGAAGATGTCACAAGTTGGGTCACATGGAAGCCATCTGCAAAGAAAAAAATTACCAACAAGTAGGAAAAGCACAGGTAGCAGTGAATGAAACTGAGGAAGAGCACTTGTTTGTAGCTTCTTTTTCTGAATCTTCTGTTGGGAATGATGCATGGCTTATGGATAGTGGCTATACCAATCATATGACTGGCAATTCGAAGCTGTTTAGGAGTCTAGACAGGTCAGTCAGGTCTAGAGTCAGAATTGGCAACGGACAGTATATCGAAGTGTAAGGGAAGGGTACAATGGCTATTGAAGGAAATCAGGAGGTGAAGTTGATCAGTGATGTTCTTTTTTGGCCAAACATTGACCAGAATCTATTAAGTGTTGGTCAATTAGTTGAGAAGGGCTATAAAGTGAAGTTCAAAAGGAAGGAATGTCTTATTAATAATGCAGATAGCAAGAAGTGCTAATAATCCCAATGAGGGACAAGAGTTTCATGTTTAGGTCACAAGAGATGCAACAAATGGCTTTAAAGTGCAAAGAAGAAAATGCAGAGCTATGGCATAAAAGACTTGGGCATATTCACAGGAAGAGCATATGTCGTTTATGCAGAGAAATAGCTTGGTAAATGACTTGCCAAGTTTGGAGGAGAAATTTCCATAGTGCAAAACTTGTCTTCTTGGCAAGCGAGCCAGATTTCCTTTCAAAGGAGGAGGCTGGATAGCATGTGAGAAGCTGCAATTAGTCCACATAGATCTATGTGGACCTATGTCTGAGTCTTCTCTCAATGGTAGCAGGTATTTCATTACCTTAACTGATGATATGACTAGAATGAGTTGGATTTATTTTCTGCAAGCCAAGTTTGAAGTTGCTGATGTGTTTGTGAAGTTTAAAGCCTTAGTTGAGAATCAGAGTGGAAAGAAAATTAAAATGCTCAAGTCTGATAATGGTTCTAAGTATATTGCTCACAAGTTTAAGTTGAATTGTGAGCAAGCAGGAATTGTGCAACAGTTCACTGGTCCCTATTCGCCTCAACAGAATGGAGTCAGTGAGAGGAAAAATAGAAGCATTATGGAGATGGCTAGATGTATGATGCAGGAGAAGAAGTTATCTAAGAAGTTCTGGGCTGAAGCAGCTAATACTACAGTGTTCCTGTTGAACAGATTGCCCACAAAGGCCTTAGAGAGGTCAACACCTTTTGAAGTCTGGTATGGTGTTAAACCTTATGTGAAAAATTTGCAAGTTTTTGGGTGTTTGTGTTACACTCATATTCCTGAGGTCAAGAGGGACAAGCTGGATAAGAAAGCAAAGTTTTGAATCTTCATTAGGTACAGTCTCCAATCAAAGGCTTATAGAATTTTTCACCCTATGATAGGGAAGGTGACTATAAGCTGAGATGTTGTTTTTCTAAAGGAAGATGAGTAGAATTGGATGGAAGGAAAGAGTGCAAAACAATAGCAGTTCGAAAAAAAAAAAAAAAAAAAAAAAAAACCTGCAACAGATGTAGAGGTTGATGAAGTTATAGATGGATTGGAAGACAGTGTGGATGATTTATCAGTGAGAGGCACAAGGTCACTTGCTGAAATTTATAAAAGAAGTAATGTGGCAATGCTCGAACCATCTAACTTTATGGAAGCTAAGGAGGAGATTGCAATGATCCAGAAAAACCACACATGGGAGCTTGTTGACAGACCATCTGATAAGAATGTGATTGGGGTTAAGTGGGTGTTTAGAACAAAACTTAATCCTGATGGTTTTGTCAATAAACACAAAGCTAGACTGGTGGTGAAAGGCTATACACAAATATGGAGAGTAGACTATTCTGAAATATTTGCTCATGTTGCACGACTTGATACAATAAGGTTACTGTTAGCTATTGCAGTAGAGAAGGGGTGGCCTATATTTCAGTTAGATGTCAAGTCTGTATTTCTGAATTGAGAGCTTGAGGAGGAGATTTTTGTTGAACAACCTGAAGGCTTCAATATCAAAGGGCAAGAAGAGAGTGTATACAAGTTGAGGAAAGCTCTATATGGACTGAAGTAGGCTCCAAGAGCTTGGTATGGGAAGATAGATCGATATTTGCAAGATTTTGGCTTTGTAAAAAGCTCAAGTGAGTTCACTCTTTATGTCAAGAAGGTGAATCACAGTGTTGTAATTCTGTCACTTTATGTAGATGATCTATTAGTGACGGGGAATGATATGGAATTGATAAAGAAGGTGAAGCAAGATCTATTTTCAGTTTTTGAGATGTCAAACTTGGGAAAGATGGCTTATTTTTTTGGGTTTGGAAGTCAAACAGGCTTCATATGAGATCTTCATCTATCAGAAAAAATACATGAAGGAAATTCTAAAGAGTTTCAGATGGAAAATTGTCGAAGTGTAAGCAATCCTATGGCTGCTAAAGAGAAGCTGCAGAAGAATGATGGAACAGAGACAGTAGATGCTTCTATGTATAGAAGTTTGATTGGGTGTCTCATGTATCTTACAGCAACTAGACCAGATATTCTATTTGCTATGAGTGTTTTATCTAGGTTTATGAGTAGTCCTAGTCAGTTATATTTGATTGCAGCAAAAAGGGTCTTGAGATATCTTAAAGGAACATTGTTCTTTGGTGTGAAGTTTAAGAAATGTCAGAAGTTTAATATACAAGGATTTTCTGATAGTGACTGGGTTGGTTCAGTGGATGACATGAAAAGTACGTATGGGTATTGTTTCAGTCTTGGTTATGCTTGTTTCTCCTGGTGTTCCAAAAAGCAAGAGATTGTAGCTCAGTCCACAGCAGAGGCTAAGTTTATAGTAGCTATTGCAGCTGCAAATCAAGATTTGTGGATGAAAAAGATAATGAAGGATCTATGGTTGAATTCTAGTTATTGCATTGAAGTTAATATGGATAATCAGGCTACTTTAGCAATATCTCATAATCTAGTTTTCCATGGCAAAACCAAGCATTTCAAAGTCGAATTTTTCTTTCTGCGTGAGGTGCAACAAAGTGGCGAAATTAAGTTGGTTTATTGCAGATCTGAAGATCAGCTTGCAGATATGTTCACAAAACCACTTCAGGTTAGAAGATTTGAGCTGTTAAGAGAGAAAATAGGAATCTGCAACAGTAACTGATCCAAGGAGGAGTTTATTGGAATTGTTTAGCTACTGTTTTCTGTCATGTTTTCCTCTGTTTTTCACTGTTTTTTTATATTAAAAAACAGCCAAGTTCATTTAGTTATGCATTTAGTGTTTTTGCTATTTTCTAGGAAGTTAATAGCACGTTTGTGTGCAGTTATGTGTTGCACGTATGTGAGCAGTTTCTACTTTGTATTTAGTTGTTGTACTCGACAGTTTTTTTTCCTTCACACAAGACGTATGAAGTGCTATGCTCTGTTTTTTTTATTTATTATTATTATTATCTTTTCTCTCTCTCAAACAACAGAATTTTTTTTGTTTTGATTGTTGTTTTTATGAGCTTTAACACTTTTCAGTTCAAGAACTCCACCAGTCTCTGTATGACTGGCAGAGTTGTTTTGATCTTCCGAAGCATGTCATCTGAAAACTGTTCTTTTGTAGAAAACCAGTAAAGAATCCTAGCTCCTATCAGCTGCTCATCCAGCGAGTTTGAACATAAAAGATCCATAGCAAAAGTGACCGAATCCATTCCCAGGCCATAAAAAAATGCTCCCATTAATACATTTTCAATAGGAGTCATAGAAAAATCTCCAAGCCGAGATCATACCCAAAGCGCCCAGATTGCATTCCTTGTTCACCCGTTTAAGAAGCTTACAAATGACAACCTTCCGATGCTAGTAAATTTTCTCTGTCAAGACGACCAGAGCATCTACCAAAGCGATGGCATAAAAGGTATGTAGAGTAGCTTCTTGGTGCCTCTCGACAGTGTCTCCTTCAGCCACCTCACCAAAATTGTGCTCGAGGAGCTTCATCAATGAGAGCATAACGCAGGCTGTTGTAGATAAGAGCTGAAGCCAATACAGAATCTTGCTAATATTTCTCGAAACGAAAACCCACCCTGCATAAGGTATGATGGGAACTTCCGAAGAAATCCAAATCCAGGTCAGTTTTGTATGCAATTTCCTCTCTCTAACATATGTCGCATCTTTAGTTTTGGAAATTTCCCTGCTTTGTTGACTTAACTTCCTCGGAGCAGTGCTGGTGGGACTAAGCATATCCTTCACGGATTCAATTAGATCTCTAGAGCTTGATCTTTGTCCTCAAAAGCTGCTAATTTCGACATCTACTATTGACCATGTGGATTGGCGTTGCGATTCCAGCTCGTGACTCCTTTTTAATAATATTGCTCCTTCAATTAATAAAATGATGGCGATGAACCAGAAGTCGGTTTTGTCTAGGGCATTGGCAAAGCCCCCCAGGATTACAACCGTCGGCCAGATAAAACCAAGGGTTCCAAGGCCAGTGGCCGCGTTTTCGAGAACTGCACGGCGAAAAGCAAACAGTGTCAACTTTTCTCGAGGGCTAGAACAGCCGGCAGAGTGGGGAAACAGAGTTTCTTCTGTTTCTGTCTCTCATACCAGCACTAGTTTGCAGCTAAAAGATTGTGACAGGTGAAATGATGGTATCATTTTTCTTCTGAACTGGAGGAATATCCAGATGGATGCTGCTTTGACCTTCAGCGGAGTTCTTCACCTTCATTTTGCAGTCTGGAGTGGCTCAAGAAAGGACGCCTTTTTATACGTCATATTTGCTGAGGAAAACTTATATTTAGCGGCGTTTAGTAAAACATGAATTCAATTTCTTAAATTTCTGTTTATGACTTTCTTGGATTGGGATGAGAAAGAGCAGCGACATCTATTGCCAACTTTTTCCTGGAAGTTCTCTTGCACTTGGACCAAATTCCAATATCGTTGGCTTGCTTACTTCTGAAGTTCCATCAACGAGCTTTCTTGATTGCCTGATGAAGGTCTTGTGCTCTCTTTCCGCATGCTGGAGCTACGCCGTTTGCTGCTTGGCAACTGCTTTGGCTTGTAATCAACAAAACTTGTACAAGAGAGAAGACAAGTTCGAGACAGTAGCAACTCTGCTTGAGATGTACTCAGGGTCTTGATATTATACAACGAATGATCTGGGTTCTTGAGTTGTACATCGCCATGCACATCTCCTTGTAAGGCATTGGCATCGACCTCAATGAAAGGAAGATCAGTCGTGAAGTTGAACCTTTCGAGGTTTCCTTCTTTGGGTCTCTCTGCGCACCGGGGTCATTAGGTCGACTGTACTATTGCAAGTGTTGAAATAATAGTTATTTCTTTTTGCACTTTTTGCTGATTTGATTTTTCAATTAATGGAGTTAGTGGAATCACGTTTAGCTAATTTGTGTGTTAGTTGTCCTAGTTTTTAGGTATTAGTAGAGTAAGTGCTTTATGTAGAACATGGGTAGTTATTGGTCCTATTTTAGTGGTGTTTTTACATTATGTATTTTTTTTTTTGTAAAAAACTCCGTGGTTCTGAAAAAAGAGGAATTTTCAGCCTCATCTCTCCTCCCTTTTAGCTTTTCTACAGTGGTATAAAGCCTTGAGAAGAGTGAGAGAGTTTTTTTTTTAAAAAAAAAAAAGATAAAGAAGGTTTTATAGGTGTGAAATACTTTCGTGAGATAATTGTAGCAACAATATTTCCAATGGCCATCAACAATTTTGTTCAGCCAGTAATTCCACGCTTTAATTGTCACTATGACTATTGGAGCATGCTGATGGAGAATTTTTTACGGTCAAAGGAATATTGGTCAGTTGTTGAATCTAGAATTCAAGAGCCACCAGCAGGCACAAGCTTTGACAGATCCCCAAAAAGCAAAATCGGAAGCTAGAAAGTTGAAGGACCTTAAGGCAAAAAATAATCTCTTTCAGGTATTGATTGCCCCTACTTGGAGACTATTCTTTGCAAAGAAACTTCAAAATATATTTGGAAATATATGAAGAAGAAATATCAAGACTCTGTTAGGGTGAAGTGTGCACAGCTTAAAGCCTTGAAAATAGATTTTGAGACACTAGTGATGAAGGATTGAGAGTCTGTCATTAGTAATGGAGGTCAGCAACAAGATGCGATTCCATGGCGAGAAGATAGATGACATCACCATTGTGGAGAAGATTTTGCGTTCCCTAACATCAAAGTTTAATTATATTGTCTGCTCAATTGAAGAGTCGAAAGACATAGATGCGCTCTCTCTTGATGAATTGCAAAGCTCCTTATTGGTCCATGAACAGAAGATGAATAGATGTTCAACAGTAGAGGAGCAAGCGTTGAAGGCTTCTACCAATACTCATTCCAACAATTTTAGAGGAAGGGGTAGAGGTAGAGGTAGAGGAAAGGGAGATCAAGGAAATAGAAATGTTAGCAGGAATTTCAAAGCTAATAATGACCAATTTCAAGGCAAAGGCAGAGAACAAGATCCTAACACATCCAAAATAAAGTGTTTTAGATGTCATAAATTTGGTCATTATGCATCTGAATGTTCTACTAGGCTGCCTAATAATAAAGAAAAGGCAGAGAATTCAAATTTTGTTGAAGAAAAAGAAGTAGAAATGTTGTTGATGGTTGTTCGAGATGAAAAGAAGCCTGAGTCAGATATTTGGTATGTGGATACAGGCTACAGTAACCACATGAGTGGAGGTAAGTCTTCTTTTTCTTATCTAAATGAAGATTTTCATTCCACTGTGAGTTTTGAGGATCATTTTACTGTGAAAGTAATGGGAAAATGTGATATTAAGATAAGAACCAATAATGGTTTTGTGGAAATGATCTCTAATGTGTTGTATGTTCCTGACTTAAAAAGTAACCTATTGAGTGCTGGCCAATTACAAGAAAATGATTATGTAATCACCATTCAGAGGGGTGCCTGTGAAATTTATGATTCTGTTAAAGGTGCAATTGTAGTTGTTCCTATGAGTTCATATAGATTGTTTCCATTAAAGATTGAAAATATTCAATCTTATTTGATGACTAAAAAGAAAGATTCTTCATGGCTATGGCATTTTCGCTATTGTCACTTGAGTTTGGTGGATTGAAGACCCTTCAATAGAAAAACATGGTGACATGTCTTTCTCAAATTACTATTCCTTCCCAAGTCTGCGAAAAATGTGTTGTTAGCAAACAATATCGTTCTCAATTTTCAAAAGAGAAGTCATGGAGAGCAAATGATGTTTTACAACTGATGCATTCGAACATTTGCGGTCCTATAAACTCATCTTCTAATGGAGGTAAAAGATACTTAATTACCTTCATTGATGATTTTTTCAGAAAAAACTTGGGTTTATTTTTTACAGGAAAAATCAAAAGCTTTCTCCGCATTTAAAAGCTTCAAAGCTCATGTGCAAAATGAAGTAGGAAAGACCATCAAGACCCTTCGAACAGATCGTGGTGGTGAATATTGTTCAAAAGAATTTGAAGCTTTTTGTGCAGAGCATGGCATTCGAAGAGAGCTTATTGCTACATATACACCACAACATAATAGTTTATTTGAGAGGAAGAATAAAACCATTCTCAACATGGTGAGAAGCTTATTGGCAAGAGGAAGAGTTCCAATGACTTTCTAGCTAGAAGCAGTAAATTGGAGTATTCATGTTTTGAACAGAAATCCAACTTTTGCTGTTCAAAATATGACACCAGAAGAGACTTGGGTGGGAGAAGACCGGTTGTAGACACTTCAGAATTTTTGGATGCATCGCATATGCCCATGTTCCAGATGAGAAAAGAAAGAAACTTGATGACAAGGTTGAAAAATGTTTCTTTCTTGGTTTAAGTGAAGCATCCAAAGCATATAAATTATTCAATTCACTAACAAAGAAGATTGTGACTAGCAGGGATATTTTTTTTGATGAAGAAAATACTTGAGATTGGAATAGGCAGCAGCCTACCCAAGTCTTTTATGACAATGATGCTGAACAGGAGCAGATTTCAGCATCTTGTATGTCCAAAAATTCATCTAATATGACTTCTATAGTTGCTGGAATTGAACCAACAGTCTCTGAAGTCAATGAAGAAGAAACTCAATCTCTTCGTTGCGTTAGAAGAAGGCCTGCTTGGATGGAAGATTATGAGGTAACTGGGATTGGAGATATAATTACTCACTTTGCCTTGTTTTTAGACTATGGTCCTACAACTTTTGAGAGTGCTATCAAAGAAGAAAAATGGCGAAAAGCAATGGATGATGAAATTAATTTCATTGAAAGAAATTATACTTGGAAGCTATTTGATCTTCTAGATGGACAAAAAACCATTGGTGTAAAGTAGGATTTTAAAACAAAACTGAAAGAAAATGGTGAAATTGACAAATATAAAGCGTGTTTGGTAGCCAAAGGATACAAGCAGCAATATGGGATCGACAATACATAAGTTTTTTTCTAGTTGCGAGACATAACACGATCAAATTGCTGGTTGCATTGGCGACGTAGAATTCTTGGCCTATTTTTCTAGCTAGATGTCAAATCGGCATTCTTGCATAGGTACTGAGAGGAACAGGTATTTGTCGAGCAACCTTATGGTTATGTCAAGATTGGAAATTAGCATAAAATTTATAGATTACAAAAAGCTCTTTATGGGCTAAAACAGGTCCCTTGAGCTTGGTATAGTCATATTGAAATTTATTTTCTTAAGGTTGATTTTTCAAAATGTCCTTATGAGTATACACTTTTTATCAAGATTGGAGATAAAGGGAAAATGCTTATTATTTGTTTGTATATTGACAATATTATATTTACTGGAAATTGTGATGCCATGTTTAAAGAATTCAAGAAATCTATGATAGATAAGTTTGAAATGTTTGATCTTGGTATGATGCATTACTTACTTGGCATAGAAGTGGTACAATTGGATGATGGAATCTTTATTTCTCCAAAGAAATATGTGGGAGAAATTTTGGACAGGTTTTGGATGAAGGATTGTAATCCCGTAAACACTCCAATTGAGTTTGGCTTAAAGCTATACAAAGATTATGAAGGGAGAAAGGTTAACAACACAACTTATAAACAAATTGTGGGCAGTTTGATGTATCTAACTGCAACAAGACCAGACATAATGTATTCTATGAGTTTAATTAGTAAATATATGGACAATCCTACAGAAATGCATTTGTTAGCTGTCAAGAGAATTCTTCGTTACTTGCAAGGAACTAGAGATTTTGGGCTATTTTACAAGAATGGTGAAAAGTCCAATTTATTGGGATTTACTGATAGTGACTATGCAGGAGATCAAGATGATAGAAGGAGCACTTCGGGTTATGCTTTTATGTTTAGGACATTTGCTATTTCGTGGTCATCAAAGAAGCAATCAATTGTCACATTGTCAAGTACATAAGTTGAATTTGTTGTTACAACAGTTAATGCTTATCAAGCTATTTGACTAAGGAGAATTCTTGAGGAGCTGCAATTTAAGCAACTAAGAGCTACTAAAATTTTTTGTAACAACCGTTACCAAAAAAAAAAAAAAATTGTAACAACAACTTAGCAATCAAACTCTCCAAGAATCGTGTGCTACATGGAAGAAGCAAGCACATTGATGTGAAGTTTTATTTCTTGAGAGATCTTAGCAATGATAGAACAATTGATCTAATCTATTGCAGGAGTGTAGATGAAGTTGTTGATATATTCACCAAGGCTCTCAAGATGGAGTCATTTGTAAAGCTTAGAAGGTTACTAGGTGTTTACACATTGAAAACAGTCAAAGCTTTAAACTGAATGTTAGTAAATATCAGTTTAAGGGAGGGATTGTTGAAATAATAGTTATTTCTTTTTACACGTTTTGGTGATATGATTTTTCAATTATAGATCTTATTTTAGTGATGTTTTTACGTTATGTATTTACTTTGTATAAAAGACTTCCTAGTTACGAAAAAATAGAAGATTTTCAGCCTCATCTCTCCTCTCCTTTAGCTTTTCTACAAAGTCATCATCATTCGGTCCAGTCTGGAAATCGCCACATTACTTGCAGCAGTTCTTTACGTCAGAATCTGTCAAATCTGTTTTGCATCCGTGTTCATGCATAGAATAATATTGTAATCTCTCGCGTGATAGGTAATGTAGCTAGTATAAACACCTAGAGGGGGGTGAATAGGTGTAAAAATAATTTCTCAAGATATGGAAGCAATACTAGGCAAACGATAGAAATGAAGCACTCTTTTGCTTGACCAAAATGAATTACGATCAAAGTAAAGTAAGGAGTAGGGAAGAGAAGATTAAACACAAGGTTTATAGTGGTTCGGCTTATCCCAAGCCTACGTCCACTCTTCCGCACTGACAGCATATTGACTGGATTCCACTATGAACAAAAGAGATGTTACAGCACAGCTTTTCCTTGATTCAATAGTGTAAATGTTCTACCACACTCCCTCAAGGTTTCTCACAAATAAAAACTCTCGTTTGCGTACAAGTTTTCGCTCAAATGAATTGACTAAAATAACAATGAGCTTCAGACTTTGGAATTCTTCTATCGCGCACTTCTCGAACAACTTAGAACATTTTCCTTATATACTCCTTTACGCCATCATACCCGTTGATACTTACCAAATGAATTTCTCAAATCTACCCGTTGGACGGAATCAATTAGGAAGATCATTCGAGCTATTAAAGGAATATGTCAATAGCCCATCAATCCTGTTCGCCCATACAATCAGGATCTCGGTTTTCATAAGTAGAACCTTCCACGAATATTTCGCCAATCAACGGGTTCTTAATCTTCGAATCAATTTCGATCAATTAAAAAGATTCAGTTATGTCATATCCAGCCAAGAAATCTTCTCCAGTTGATAAGGTCATATCCTTAATAAAACATCCAATTCTGGATAGCCTTTCTTCAACGGATTAGTAATTGTCAATGATGATAGATTTTGAATCTTGAGTCTGGCTGTCCGAAGGTCTTCAGACTTTAAACAGCAACCTTCAGACTAGACTGATGGAAACGTTTTGTCAGCTTTAAAACATTTCAAGAAGATTTCTCCAACAATCTCCCCATTTTTTATGGTGAAAAAACTTTCTTGCAGATTTGGATAACTTTGACCTGCAAAACATTTCTCAAACAAATATACATATCTTATAAAGATAAATGGCTAAATGAATAATACTAGAATCTGCAACCATAGAAAATAGGTTAGTCTTGAATATGATAAAGCCATCCATAAGATATCAATAGCAGTCAATAGCAGTCAAATCCAAATTCACATCCAGACACAAAATAAAGTCAAATATCAATCCAAATCAAACAATCCAAACGATTAAAAATTCAAAGTTTGATTCAAATCTTTCTCTCCCTTTTTGTCAGCATTAAAAAGGTTGAGAAGAAAATGGAATAAAGTCAAAATTGCTTGGGAACGCGGACAAGCTGGAAATCTCCCATGGACTGAACGATCTCTTCCAGCCTTTTCAAGTCTTCCTTCAGTTGTGCAACCTCCTCACCCTTAGCATTAGCCTGAATCTGAATAGAGAGAGCTTGGATCGATCTTTCAAAGAAACGAAGAAACTTGACTCGCATTCGCAAGCTTTGAACCTCGCATCCTAGAGCATAAATTTGACCGCGCATCTCCAAGAGAATATCCATAATTCTGCGAAAATCTGCGAGCTGTCGGTGCAACGTCTTCGGCTTCAAAGCACGATCTGCGATGATGGCATATCGAATAATCATACAGATTTGGCGATGAAGCATCATGTTCTTCTTCAGGAAAATGAGAGGCATGAATGTCTTCTGGGTCGGCTGGAGAGCAACTGACTCCCTCACTGGTAGCAGCTGACATCCCTCTTTTCTCATTATCTTCCCCTGTTTCTATGCCTTCAGGTGGAGAAGAATGTTTTTCAGGCTCTCCTTCCTCTTGATTCATTCTCTCTTCTTCTTCTTCTACTTCTTTTTCGCCAAGTGCTCTTTCTTTTTCTTCTTTTTCATCCCTTGCCTCCTCAGCATCCTTTTCTTCTGCTTCTCTCTCCTCTGCTTCCTTCTCCTCTGCTTCTTTCTCTTCTCTTTCTCGAGTCCTCTATTCTGAGTCTTTCACTGGAGCAGAACGGCTAAGATGTTTCAACGCCATTGTAGAGATGGTGATGTCTTCCTCATCATCTTCATCTTCAACGATGAGAGCTCTCCTTTTCTTGGATGGAGCAACCATGGGCTCATTTCCTTTTCTTTTTTATGCAGAAGAGATTTGATTAGACTTTACAGGAGTCTTCTCCTTAAATTTCTCCAACACCTTGCTTAGCTCCTTCAGATGCATCTTGGTCACCATTTTCAGTCCTACCACCACATGATCACACGATCGAGCACAAAGAATTTGTGGAGGCTGAATGTTCAGATGTTTGAATAATTTTGTCACAAGACTTGGATAAGGAAGTTGATCTTTGTCTTTCACCACTGTTCTATACATGTAGAACATAACAGTGTGAGGAAGATAAAACTTTTTCCCAGTGAGAATGGCATACATCAGCTTTGCCTCTGAACTTGAAACATCAGTCTTGGAAGTTGATTTCGGTCTGAGGCAATTGATCACAATCTTGTGAAGCAGAATGTTGAACGCACTCATCCTTAGGTAGGGAATTTTTTCCTATGTTATCATGTCCTTAACAAGTTCCAATGTAGCACGAGCAATAGAAACTTTGATCGGTTGATATCTTCCTCTCTCAACCCCTAACACATCTGCTAGCATATCCATATCCACTACAAAGTCTTGATCTTTGACACTGAAAGAGAATCTATTCGTATCCAGAAAACTAAGATTCGAATAGAAATAAGCAGTTAATTCAACGTAAGCTTCTGTGGTGTCAGAACAGAACTGCTCAAGTTGAAGAAAACTAAACTTTTCCTTCAAGTTCACATTTACAGCATCCAGAAAATCAAAATCCACACTCCTAGGGTTTATCACCCCACGCTTCAGCAATTTTGAGTATAGATCATTATGTTCCTTCGATCTAAACAACTATCCCATTTTTCCTCAATTTTCCGCCACAATACCCATCCTCGGTTGAAATTGGCTGTACAATTTGTCATCATCATTCCCATCTATCGGATTAAATCCCCAATCACGATGATCACTTGGGATATTTGCAAGAGATTCTTCTGCCACCCCTTTACGAGCAATTCCCAAACTTTCCATTTTCCGCAAAAAGATATATTCATTCCCATATCCTTTGTCTTTAAGAAAATCATCGACGTAGTTCAATGGAGTACGAGTCCCTTTTAAAGCATGATAAAGCTTATAAGTAAAATAGGGCCTTTGAACTCTTACAAGATCTGCGTCTTCAATGATTTCTTCCTCTTGTTGATGACCAACATTTTGAGGACTAGATGGTGGAGAATGACGCTGCTGAGAATGTTGTGGGCTCTGTTGCTGATTTGGAGCCTCTTCTTCCTCGGTGAGATCGAAGTGAGTAGGCCCCTCACTCATTCGCCGTGATCCCCTGCTTGCGATCCTCGAAGACTTTCTTGAAGACGACATTTTTCTCACTCTTTGAAAGATTCTTTGTTTGACTTTTCTAACAAAAATGACAACTTTTTCGAAGATTAGGCAAGAGAAGAAAACAGGAATGGAAGATCAGTTCTTTTTAGGGTTTTTGGAGAGTAAAGCGAAGAAGAAGCAACAATGCATAATCAGTTTAAAAAAAAAAGGGGCATACGGAACGTCATAAAGGAATGTGAAAAGATGCATTTTAAAAAAATAACTGCCTTTTTTTTTTCGAGAAAATAGTCATTTCAAAAAATAACTTCTTTTTCAAAAGGAAACGTTGCAATAATCACGTCAATTAAAGATAGCAATAATAAGACACGGTTGATGATCGTACCTTTTCACAATGAGATTCAAGAGAGAGAATAACTTAAAGTCAAGGTTTTGTTTGCCTAAGTCTGAGAGTCTCTAGATTTTAACTTCTTCAAACCTCAAAATGTTGAGTCTGGAGCGAATAATTTCAAATTGATTTTTCTCCAAAGGCTTTGTGAATATATCCGCCAGTTGGTTCTTTGAATCAACATACTGAATCGAAACTTCTCCATTTTGAACATGATTTCTAATGAAGTGATGTCGAATCTCTATATGCTTTGCTCTTAAGTGAAGAATTGGATTTTTGGTAAGATTGATTGCACTGGTGTTGTCGCAGTTAATCTTCGTGCATGAATCTTCAATTCCAAAGTCTCTTAGCTGTTGTTTTATCCATAGAATTTGTGAACAGCAACTTCTAAGAGCTACATACTCTGCTTCTGCTGTAGAGAGAGCTACTGTACTCTGCTTTCTTGAAAACCAAGATATTGTCCTGCCTCCAAGTAGTTGACAGGTACCCGAGGTGCTCTTTCTATCAACTCTGCAACCGGCTAGATCTACATTTGAGTATCCAAGAAGAGTAAAGTCTCCTCTTTTAGGATACCATAGGCCGATGCTTGAAGTTGAAGCAATGTATTTAATAATACGTTTTGCAGCATTTAAATGAGATTCTTTAGGGTCTGCTTGAAATATGGCACAAATGCAAACACTAAACAAAATGTCAGGTCTAGAAGCAGTAAGATAAAGAAGTGAGCCAATGATACTCATGTATAGCTTCTTTCCTTCTTCATCTTTGTCTATCTTCAAGGAACTTGACATTGGTATTTTAGCCTTATTGCAATTGTTCAGACCAAACTTTTTGACGAGATCAATAACATATTTTTCTTGATGAATAAAATTTCATTCCTTTAGTTGTTTCACTTGAAGCCCGAGAAAGAAGGTTAACTCACCCATCATGCTCATTTCAAATTCATCCTGCATAGTCTTAGAGAATTTCTTGCACAGACTTTCATTAGGAGATCCAAATATAATATCATCGACATATATTTGAACTAGCACAAAACTTTTGCTTTCTCTTTTGATAAATAGAGTAGTGTCTACTTTACCTTTCACAAAACCGTTTTGAATTAAAAATTTACTCTGCTTGTCGTACCAAGCTCGAGGTGCTTGTTTTAAGCCATATAAGGCCTTTTTGAGTCTGAATACTGAGTCTGGTTTCCTTGGGTCTTCAAACCCAGGTGGTTGTTCCACATAGACTTCCTCATGGATGAATCCATTTATGAAGGCACTTTTGACATCCATTTGGAATAACCTAAAATTTTTATGACAAGCAAATGCAAGTAATAAAGGAATTGCTTCTAACCTTGCTACTGGTGCGTAAGTCTCGTCATAGTCTATCCCTTCTTCTTGTGTGTATCCCTTGGCCACGAGTCTTGCTTTGTTTCTTATGACCTTTCCTTTCTCGTACATCTTGTTTTTGAAAACCCATTTAGCTCCAATAACTTATTTACCTTTCGGTTTAGGAGTCAATTCCCAGACATCATTGATACTGAATTGCTTGAGCTCTTCTTGCATGGCTTCAATCCAGCTTTCATCAGATAAAGCTTCATCTATGCTTTTGGGTTCTATTTTAGAAATAAGAGCCACAGCACTAGACTCTTCGCGCCTTTTGGATCTTGTGTGAATTCCTTCATTAATGTCGCCAATGATAAGATCTTTGGGATGACCGGACTTATGCTTCCAGATTCTTTGGTTAATTTGTCGAAATGATGATCACTTCCTTCACTTGAATCTTCAACAGTCACTTGCTGCTGGTCCTTCAAAGTCTGAGCTGCTTCTTGAAATTTAGACTTTGTAGAGTCTGGAGCAGGTTCAGGATCTTCAAGATGAGTCTGAATAGATTCATTTTGTATAGAATCCTGGAATTTGACATTCATTGATTCTTCCACAATTTGAGTCTTTTTGTTGTAGACTCTGTACGCTTTGCTTGTGGTTGAATATCTAAGAAAGATGCATTCATCTGACTTTTCTTCAAACTTACAAACTCGATCATTTGCATTTTTCAGTATAAAACATTTGCATCCAAACACATGAAAATATGAAACAATATGCTTCTTTTCTTTGAATAATTCATATGAGGTTTTTTCTAGAATAGGCCTTAGAAAAACTCTATTGATAATATAACATGCTGTAAAAACTGCTTTAGCCCAAAAACGTGAGGAGATGTTGCTTTCAATTAGAAGAGTTCTAGCCATTTCTTGAAGCGATCTATTCTTTCTTTCCACAACTCCATTTTGTTCTTGAGTATATGGACAGGAGAACAAATGCTGAAAACCAGATTCATCACAAAACTTTGTAAAATCTTGATTTTCAAATTTACCTCCATGATATGTTCTTATATTTGAAATAACATATCATTTTTCGTTTTGAACATTTTTAGCAAATTTTTCAAAGTAAGAGAAAGTTTCAGACTTACTTGTCAGAAAATACACCCAAGTAAATCGTGAGTAGTCATCCACGATTACTATGCAATATTTCTTACCTCCAATGCTCTGTGTTCTGATTGGTCCAAAGAGATCCATATGCAGAAGCTACAGTACACGGTTAGTGGAAACTTGATTTATTGGTTAAAAGGAATTTCTTACATGTTTTCCCAATATGCATGGTGTACATAGGTCAGACTTTTGATATGATAAATTGGGTAGACCACGAACAAGCTTCTTTGTTGAAATTTTGGCTATTTGCTTCATATTGATGTGCCCAAGCTTTCTGTGCCATAAGCTTGCTTCGTCTTGGATTGAAATTAAATATTGCGATTCATCTAGTTTCACATTCAAGAGGTAGATATTTCCATGTCTTTGTCCCATAAATGACTGAGTAGAGTCTTTACTGGTTCCTGAACATATACCCTCTTGAAAGTAGATTTTGAAACCGGTATCACATATCAGACTGACACTGAGCAGATTGTAGTTGAGTCCTTCAACTAAAGAAACATTGCTTATTATGAGGTTTCCAATCTTCACAGTTCCAAATCCCACAATTTTTCCTTTGTTGTTTCCTCCAAATGAGACTTTTCTACCATTTACTTGAACAAGTTTTATGAAGCAATTTGAGTCTCCTGTCATGTGTCTTGAGCATCCACTATCTAGATACTATTTTACCTTTTTCTTGATTGTGACTTGCATTTAAAAAAAAAAAAAAACTCAAACTTTCTTTGGTACCCATCGTTTCTTGGGTCCATTCGTGTTAGTATGATATGCGGTTTTTGCCCATACTTTATTGACAGGTTTCCAAACCATAGGACATTCTTTTTTAAAATGATCTGCACTATTGCACTTTGAATATCTTAGAGTATTGCGACCTACTGGTTTTACAAAAGTCATTTTAAAATGATTTTTGTAAGCATCTCTTGAGAGTCTTTGTTTGATTTTTTCCTTCACTTTAGGAAAATCAATTAAAAGAATGGTTTCAGCAGTCATTCCTAAACTAGATTTATTGAAATAAGGTCTTTGAACAGAAAGTATTTTTTCTAGTTTCTCAGATCCTATCGAAAATCTTTTGGAAATATTTGAGATATCATTTTTCAAGAATGCATTTTCTTTTGAAATATTATCTTCACTTTCTCTAATAGAAGAAACATTCATATTTAAACATTTCACATTTTCTTTCAAAACATTTTCTTGTTGTTTTAATGCAGAATTTTCCTTTTTGAGTTCGGAAATCCTTTTAAGAGAAGTCTTAAAACTAAAACACAACTCATCAATGTATTTGGAAACTTTAATAGGGATTTTGAAGTTACTCACCTCAAATTCATTGTCTGAATCTGAGTCTGTCTCGGAGTTTGAATCTGAATCCGATTGTGCCATCAGACATATGTTGGCATAATCATCATCACTTTCTTCACATTATGTATCACTCCAAGTTTTTGCTTTAAGAGTCTTTCGATACTTTTCAGCTTTTCCTTTCTTCTTCCTCAGAAGAGGACATTTGAGTCTGATGTGTCCATTTTTCTTACATTCAAAGCAGACTACATCTTTATTTGATTCATCATCTTCAACAGACTTAGTCTATTGCTTTTGAAAACTTTGTTTCCTTGGATTGAATCTTCTTCCTTTTCTGTTAAGCTTTCTGAATCTTCTTAACATGAGAGCAAGCTCCTCATCATCCATATCGTCTTCAGAATTTGCAACATCAAAATCATCAGGATTTTAATGTAATGGATTTCTTACTATTAGGGTCTTCGTCTTCATTGATTTGTTCAACTTCATAAGACTGAAGAGTTCCAACCAACTCATCAACAAATAGTGGCATGATTCTTTGGGTCTCTCTGATTAAGGTCTTTATGTGATTCCAATCATTGGAGAGTCCACGCAGTAGCTTGTTTACCTTCATGGGATCAGAAATTGGTTGACGTTGATTTTCAAGACCATTCACAATATCTGTAAAATGACTAAACATGTCAGTTATAGATTCTCCCGATTTCATTATGAAGGCTTTGTATTGACTGAGGAGAATGTTGATTCTGGTCTCTTTCACTTGATCGGTTCCTTCATAGGTAATATGTAATCTATCATAGACTTCTTTAGTTGTAACACAAGAATATATTCTGTTATATTCAGTAAGTGATAGAGCACAATATAAATAATATATTGCTTTTGTATCAAGAGCTTGTCTTTTGATTATCTCTTCCTGAGTCATTTGACTAGACTCCACAGTATCTTTTCCTCTTTCTGAGACATGTGCAACTTTAAGAATGATTCATTTTTCTACAATATCCCATTCCAGATGATCCTTTGATTTTAGGAACGCCTTCATCTTGTTTTTCCATATGTTGTAATCATTTCCATCAAAGTAAGGTGGTCTGATATTGCTTTGCCCTTCTATCAGCCCTGGAGCCAACATATTAGCCATGGATCTTTAATTCTGAAGTGAAACACTCCAAACAAAGTAAGTACACAAGCTCTGATACCAATTGATGTAGCTAGTATAAACACCTAGAGGGGGTGAATAGGTGTAAAAATAATTTCTCGAAATACGGAAGCAATACTAGGCAAACGATAGAAATGAAGTACTCTTTTTGTTTGACCAAAATGAATTACGATCAAAGTAAAGTAAGGAGTAGGGAAGAGAAGATTAAACACAAGGTTTATAGTGGTTCGGCTTATCCCAAGCTTACGTCCACTCTTCCACACTGACAGCCTATCGGCTGGATTCCACTATGAACAAAAGAGATGTTACAACATAGCTTTTCCTTGATTCCACAGTGTAGATGTTCTACCACACTTTCTCAAGGTTTCTCACAAATATAAACTCTCTTTTGCGCACAAGTTTTCGCTCAAATGAATTGACTAAAATAACAAGGAGCTTCAGACTTTGGAATTCTTCTATCGCGCACTTCTTGAACAACTTAGAACGTCTTCCTTATATACTCCTTTACGCCATCATACCCGTTGGCACTTACCAAAAGAATTCCTCCAATCTACCCATTGGACGGAATCAATTAGGAAGATCATTCGAGCTATTAAAGGAACATGTCAATAGTCCATCAATCATGTTCGCCCATACAATCAAGATCTCGCTTTCCATAAGTAGAACCTTCCACCAATATTTCACCAATCAACGAATCCTTAATCTTCGAATCAATCTCGATCAATTAAAAAGATTCTGTTATGTCATATCTAGCCAAGAGATCTTCTCCAGTCGATAAGGTCATATCCTTAATAAAACATCCAAATTTCCGGATAGCCTTTTTCAACGGATTAGTAACTATCAATGAGGATAGACTTTGAATCTTGAGTTTGGCTGTCTGGAGGTCTTCAGACTTTAAACAGCAACCTTCAGACTAGAATGATGGAAACGTTTTGTCAGTTTCAAAACATTTCAAGAAGATTTCTCCAACAACAGGTGCATTCTTGGGTTTCCGCGGCCACTTGCTTGCTTGCTCCTTGATGATTCTTGCAGTGTCATGGAAAAAGCAATTTGGCATTTTAGTCTGTAGCTTGCTGGAGATGTGCAAAAATTCGAAATCCTTTGAAACGTTTATCTAAGGTTATGGCAATTTTTATCGACCTCGGGATCTTTTAATATGCAACTAAGGTTATGGCGGGTGTAGCAGCTACTGGCGCTCGCGCACGCAGAATAAAGTAATTATCCATAGAAAGAAAATGAATATGTACGCATAGTAGGTGAGCTCAAGAGAGAGAAAGTAGGGACAATTCTGAAATTTTAATAGTGAGGAAAAAAAAGGGAGTGGTCAACTGAAGAGTGAAAGAATGGAAGGGGGTAATATAATATTTATATTGTAATTTCTTGTGCAGGGTCGACAGTTTCAATTCACTTCCGTTCTTTCCGTTTCCTTCCTTCCCCTCCACCATTTCTTGCTTTTCCATCTTCGCAATTCACATCGACTGATCTCGCTCACCGTCGAGACGCTGAATCCTCGGTTGCCTCAGCTCCAAAACTCACCTGTTGTGCATCACAAGAGTGTGGGTTTCAGTAGATTACGATCTTAGTTTCATTCGCTTTTGCTTTATGGAGTCAGCTGTTCAACTGCGAGTTCCCATTTTTTCTTTGGTTCTTCGGTTCTCATCCTATTTAAGGGGTTTCAGAGAAGCGTATAGTGCAGATAATTTATGGGTTCATTTCGAGATGTCCTTCTAAAGACGTCACAAAGTAAGCAATGGGTTCTTTCTTTTTCTTTTTGTCTAGTTCTGTTGCCTGATGAATTGCCTTCTGGGATTCTTGATCTTGGTGTAGGCGTTTGATAATATGGAATGACTGCATTGGATTATGCCGTCTTAGGTCTTCGAGTAGCTGCTAAGTTGAAAAAGATTTGGAAGGGGAAATCTGGTCTTTTAATAGCAGAAGTAGGGAGCTCAGAATCAGGGGATATGCAAAACTCGGATGTTTGAATGTTCAAGAGTTGAATCGGAAAGCAATAATTGCTTGGGTGTATGTATTCATAGTCATATGTTTTGGTAGTAGTACATGTGGTGTGTCGCACGACACACAAACTCCGTGCGAAACACATAAACATGGTTATAACTTTCAGAAGCATTTCATTGGACTTAAGGGAGTTGCTAAAGAAGCAATTACCTTTATTCATTTGCTTCTGGAATTAGTGAATGAAATGTGTATTCTAGCATGCCTTCATCGGTTGATCAAACCTGTTCTTCAGCAGCATAAGTGCGGTCTCAACAAGTGAGTGAATGGTTGTGCTGTGCCTGCTTAGTCCAATGGTGCCAGAGAAAATATTGAAGCTCTCTAGCTCTGATGTCGTATCCATGACTCCTTCAAGCTCCTCCTCCATGCCCAGATCCCTGAAGATCTGCACATTTGTTGATTTCTCTCTCATCATCCAAATTGCCAGCTCGATAGCAAACCTTCTCATTCTTGGCACCTTTACATGTGGGTTCCGGTGGTTCCTCAGGATCTTGACCAAAGTGCAAGCTAAGTCGGCTTCTCTAAACCCCGCCTGCTCGAACAAGGCGGTCGATTCTTCTGCTGTCATGAACTTGAAAGCATGTACCGCTAAGCCAACCATCACCTCTTGTAGTTTGCCTTCTCCTGACAAGATTGCCTTGAGAACCTGAGTTGAGGAAATATGGTTAGGTTGGAACAATTAATATCATTCTCTTCAGGACAACTCAAACTTGTACATAATTGCCGTTTCCAGTTATTGAGATGCCAGCTCAGGTTCAATTTTTGCAAAAAATGCACTTACTGTTGGTGCCGCTGCTGTTACTCCCTTTAGCTGGTTGAAGGACTCTGGCCCACTGTAAGTGCACAGGTTCCTCAAAATTCTTCCAGCATTGACATGAAGAAGCGGAATCTCCAATGCTTCTAGGAGCCTCTCCACTACATTTAACTTCAAGATGCGACGACAGTTGCTCTTGCTTTCAAACACCAGCATTGCCAGAGCTTCTCCAGCCACAATCCTCACATCCCTTTGTTCTTCCTGCACTCCTTGGAAGAAAATGTTTAACAGTTCTTTCAGAATTCCACCAGTCCCTCCTATACACTCTGTCGCCTCATTGTCCTGTGCTAAACTGGTAAGGATCTCAATCCCTAGTTTCTGCAGTTCTGGTTGTTTCTCTCCATGTCGTAGAATATCTCTTATGTTGCTTATGGTAAAGACTATCCCTGAGATCTCTCTACGGAGATTTTTCCCTGTGGTACCTGTTGTGCTTGCCAGCATCTTTATAACCTTTAGGGATCTTTTAATAATCAAAACCTGCGATGTGGTAACGGTTGAGTCCTTCAATATTCTCTCGTCAGCATGAGTGAAATCTATAATTTTGGAAAGAAGGCCCCTTGTGTTTCCAATTTTTCCGCAGTTATCATGATCATGGGCTAGTTTCTTCAGAATGAGTAGCCCCAAATTAATGAAAGTCCAGTGTCCATAATCCTCATGGTCAAAGACAATTTTCCTTTCTCCAATTCCGTCTGCTGTAGAACTGAGGCTTCTGTTTGTCTGTAGAAGAGATGATATCGATTCCATTGCCGCGGGTATCCCAGCGACCCGGAGGGAGTTTTGCTTTTTCCCAGCTAATTTGGAGACTATTTCTGCAGCTGATAGCCTGATTTCTTCCTCATGTGGGTGTTTCCAGTTCAAGATCTCCACCAGTCTCTCTATAACTGGCAGAGTTGTTCCCATCTTCTGAAGCGTGTCATCTGAAAACTGTTCTTTCGTAGAAAACTGGCGAAGAATCCTGGCTCCTATGAGCTGCTCTTGCGGCGAGTTTGAAGATAAGAGATCCATGGCAAAAGTCACCATATCCATTCCCAGGCCATCAAAAATGCTCCCATTAATACATCTCGAATAGGAGTCATAGAAAAATCTCCGAGTCGAGTTCATACCTGAAGCCCCCAGATTGCATTCCTCATTCACCCCTTCAAGAAGCTTACAGATGACAACCTTCCACTCCCAGTAAAGTTTCTCTGTCAGGACAACTAGAGCTTCTGCCAAAGCCAAGGCATAAAAGATATACAGAGCAGCCTTCCTGTTCCTCTCGTCAGTGTCTCTTTTAGCAATGTCACCATCATTGTGCTTGATGAGCTTCATCAATGAGAGCACGACGCAGGCTATTGCAGATAAGAGCTGAAGCCAATACAGAATCTTGCTGACATTTCTCGAAAGGAAAACTCTCCCTGCATAAGGTACAATAGGAACTTCGGAAGAAGTCCAAATCCGGGTTGGTTTCCTTCTCAATTTCTGCTCTGTAATGTTTGTTGCATCTGTAGTTTTGGAAATATTCCTGCTGTGTTGACTTTGCTTCCTCGTAGCAGAGCTTACAGGGCTTAACATATCCTTCACGGATTCAACTAGAGCTCTAGAGCTCGATCTGAGCGCTCGGAAGCTGCTAATTCCTGCATCAGCTATTGACCATGTGGACTGGTGTTGCCATTCCAGCTCGTGACACCTGCTGAAGATTCTAGCTCCTTCAATTAATAAAATGATGGTGATGAACCAGAAGTCGGTTTTGTCTAGGGTACTGGCAAAGCCCCCCAGGAGTACAACCGTCGCCCAGATGAAACCAAGGGTTCCCAGGCCAGTGGCCATTTTTTCAAGAACTGCAAGGTGGACAGCAAACAGAGTCAGCTTTTTCTCCGGGGCTGAAACAGCTGGCAGCGTGGGAGATGCATAGTTTCTGCTGCTAGGACTAGTTTGTGGCTCAAAAATTGTGGCGGGTGAAATGGTGCTTTCATTTTCCTTCGGAAGCTGAGGAATATCCAAATGAATGCTGCTTTGACCTTCCGCAAAGCTCTTGACCGTCATTTCGCGGTCTGGAGTGGCTCAGGAGCAGATTCTTCTTTATACGTCAAATCAGCTGAGGAAAACTTCCACCTAGCAGTCTGTTGATAAATTTCCTGGATTGGGATGGGACAGAACTGCTATGCCTCTGTAAGCAAAGAAATGGGAGGGGGGCGGTGGGTTGTTATAACTTATAACTGCATCTTGCAGAGGAAAAGGAAGGTTAAGCAGCTTCTATTGCCTACTTTCCTGCAAGTTCTCTTGCTCTTGGATTGAATTCCAGTATCGTTGGATTGTTTTCTTCTAATGTTCCATTGACGAGCTTTCTTGATTGCCTGATGATCTCCTACTCTCTTTCTGCATATCGGAGCGACACGCTTGCTGCTTGGTGACTGCGTTGGCTTGCAGCCGACAAAACTTGTACAAGAGTGACGACGAGTGTGAGACGGTATCGACTCTGTTTGAAGAACGTATGCTTAATATCCTGATGTTATAATGAATGATCAGGGTTCTTAGAGTTCTATAACGCCGTGCACAGCTCCCTGAAAGGTGTGGTCGACGTGAACCTCATCGAAAGGAAGATTAGTCATTGAGTTGAACCTTCAAAGTCTCCTTTTTCTTTAGGCGTCTCTGTCCATGAGAATCATTTGGTCAAGTGTGCTGTTAAAATTCGTAGTCATTCGGTCCATGATAGGCGCATTCTCGGATCTCCACGGCCACTTGCTTGCTCCTCGACGATTCTTTCCATGTCGTGTTTAAGAGTTTGGCATTTCGTTTGGAGATTGCTGGAGATATTTTATCGATTGTCTTCGTCTCGAGCTAGAGGACACACAGATGGTCCACCTGCTTTGTGTCGAAGGTCCAGACGGGTGGCTATTGCATGAGGAGAAATTACTTCTATTTACTCGCCAAAGTTCGAAAACCCATTAACCATTTATCTGAAAAGAAAAATTATTATGTGTGGCGTCATCAAAACGAAGAAAAAGGGCACAACTTTTATTGTCCCGGGTATTCCTTAATATTCAATCATGGGAAGGCGTCGCAACTGGCGTTTGCGGGTGCTTAATTAAGTAATTACACTTAGAAAGGAATTGAATAATTATGTATAGTAGGTTAGCATAAGGTAAATAAAGTTTGGACAATTCAGAAAATTTTGGCAAAAAAAAGAAAAAAGTCGACGGTGGTTCAAAAAATGGATGAAGACAAGCGAAAGAAAGAAAGGGTAATTTCTTACCTTACCAAAAAAAAAAGAAAAAAAAGAAAGAAACGGTAATTTAACAAAAATGTGTGTGTTTTTCTTTTTGAATATATGGTGAATTCGTGCAACTATCATTTGAAATTGTTTTGAGTAGGGATAATGATACAAATGGTCTTTAAATTTTAACTCACTATACAACATGTTCAATATGATCTTTAAATTGTACCTCAATGTGTAATGTGGTTCATAAAAGGCTCGTCCTATGAAATTCTGAGATGATGACATGGACAACGAGGAGCTGGCCTTATGAAAAAGAAATTCAGAAAATGAATATGTATGCATAGTAGGTGAGCTGAATAGAGAGAAAGTTGGGACAATTCTAAAAATTTAATAGTGAGGGAAAAAAAGGGAGTGGTCAACTGAAGAGTGAAAGAATGGAAGGGGGTAATCTATGTGTATGTGTAATTTCTTGGTCAGGGTGAACAGTTTCAATTCACTTTCGTTCTTTCCGTTTCCTTCCTTCCCCTCCACCATTTCTTGCTTTTCCATCTTCGCAATTCACATCGACTGATCTCGCTCACCGTCGAGACGCTGAATCCTCCGTTGCCTCAGCTCCAAAACTCCCTGATGTGCATCACAAGAATGTTGGTTCGCGTAGATTACGATCTTAGTTTCATTCGCTTTTGCTTTATGGAGTCAGCTGTTCAACTGCAAGTTCCCATTTTTCTTCGGTTCTTCGGTTCTCATCCTATTTAAGGGGTTTCAGAGAAGCGTGTAGTGCAGATAATATATGGGTTCATTGCGAGATGTCCTTCTAAAGCCGTCACAAAGCAAGCAATGGGTTCTTTCTTTTTCTTTTTGTCTAGTTCTGTTGCCTGATGAATTGCCTTCTGGGATTCTTGATCTTGGTGTAGGCGTTTGAAATTATGGAATGACTGCACTGGATTATCCCGTCTTAAGTCTTTGAGTAGCTGCTAAGTTGAAAAAGATTTGGAAGGGGAAATCCAGTCTTTTAATAGCAGAAGTAGGGAGCTCAGAATTAGGGGATATGCAACACTCGGATGCTTGAATGTTCAAGAGTTGAATCGGAAAGCAAAAATTGCTCGGGTGTATGTATTCATATTCATATGTTTTGGTAGTAGTACATGTGGTGCGTCGCATGACACACAAACTCCGTGCGAAACAAGTAAACATGGTTATAACTTTCAGAAGGATTTCATCGAACTTAAGGGAGTTGCTAAAGAAGCAATTACCTTTATTTCTTTGCTTCTGGAATTAGCGAATGAAATGTGTATTCTAGCATCGCTTCATCTTCCTCATTTGTTGGATAATTTGACATGGTCACCTGCTCAGTAACCTATCAGTTGATCAAACCTGTTATTCAGCAGCATAAGTGCGGTCTCAACAAGTGAGTGAATGGTTGTGCTGTGTCTGCGAAGTCCGATGCTGCCAGAGAAAATATTGAAGCTCTCTAGCTCTGATGTGGTATCCAAAACTCCTTCAAGCTCCTCCTCCATGCCCAGATCCCTGAAGATCTGGACATTCTTCAATTTGTCTCTCATCATCCAGATAGCCAGCTCAATAGCAAACCTTCTCATTCTGGGCACCTTTATATCTGGATACCTATGGCTCCTCAGGATCTCGACCAAAGCGCAAGCTAATTCGGTTTCTTTAAACCCTGCCCTCTCGAAGACGGCAGTCGATTCTTCTGCTGTCATGAACTTGAAAGCATGGGCTGCTAACCCAACCATCACCTCTTGCAGTTTGCCTTCTCCTGACAAGATTGCCTTGAGCACCTGAGTTGAGGAAATTTAGTTAGGTAGGAAGAATTAATATCATTCTCTCTGGGATATCTTAAACTTGTACATAACTGCCTTTTCTGGTTTTGGAGATGTTGGCTTAGGTTCAGTTTTTGCAAAATAATGCACTTACTGTTGGTGCCGCTGCTGTTACTCCCTTTAGCTGGTTGAAGGACTCTGGCTCACTGTAAGTGCACAGATTCCTCAAAATTCTTCCAGCGTTGACATGAAGAAGCGGAATCTCCAATGCTTTTATGAGCCTCTCCACTACATTTAACTTCAAGATTCGATGACAGTTGCTCTTGCTCCTGAAAGCCAGCTTTGCCAAGGCTTCTCCAGCCACAATTCTCACATCCTTTTGATCTTTTGGCACTCCTTCTTGGAAGAAAATCTTTAACAGTTCTTTCAGGACTGCACCGGTCCCTCCTATTCGCTCTATCGAATCGTCATCCTGCGCCAAACTGGTAAGGATCTCAATCCCTTGTTTCTGCAGTTTTGGTTGTTTCTCTCCATATCGTAGAATATCTCTTATGTTGCTTATGGTGAAGACTCTCTCCGAGATCTCTCTCCGGAGTTTTTTCCCTGTGATACCCGTTGTGCTTGCCAGGATCTTAATAACCTTTAGGGATCTCTCAACAGTCAAAACCTGCAATGTGGTGACAGTTGAGTCCTTCAATATTGTTTCGTCAGTATGAGTTAAATCTATGATTTTGGAAAGAAGACCCCTTGTGTTTCCAATTTTTCCGTAGTTATCGTGATCGCGGGCTAGTTCCTTCAGAATGAGTAGCCCCAAACTATTGAAAGTCCAGTATCCATAGCCTTCATGGTCAAAGATTTTCTTTTTGCCAATTTCGTCTGCTGTAGAACTGGGGCTTCTGTTTGTCTGTAGAAGAGATGATATCGATTCTGTAGAAAAAAGTTACTTTGTATTATTCAATAAACTTTAATATATATACATCAAAACTAAACCCTAAAAGTGGTAAAGACTAATTTACCCTTCTTACTCCTAACACTCCCCCTCAAGCTGGAGCATAAATATTAATCATGCCCAGCTTGTTACAAATATGTTCTATCCTCCCATTACCCAAGGACTTAGTAAAGATGTCTGCAAGTTGTTCACTGGTTCGAACATGACCGGGAAGAATTACTCCATTTTGCAACTTCTCTCGATAAAATGACAATCAACCTCAATGTGTTTTGTTCTCTCATGAAACACGGGGTTGGAAGCTATATGCACAGCAGCTTTATTATCGCACCACAAAGTCATGGGTACTAAATCTTTAAAGCCTAACTCAGTCAATAACTGTCGAATCCACCCTAATTCACACGTCACTTGTGCCATGGCTCTATATTCTGACTCAGCACTAGAGCGAGCAACAATACTTTGTTTCTTACTTTTCCATGATACCAGATTTCCTCCGACTAAGGTACAATATCCAATAGTTGATCTTCTATCATCTCGGAGACCCAGCCCAATCAGCATCGTAAAAAACCTTCAACTCGTTATGACCATAGTTTTGGTTGAGAATTCCTTTTCCCGGAGCTTTCTTCAAATACCTCAATATCCGAATAACTGCATCCCAGTGAGATGTACGAGGGGAAGACAAAAACTGGCTTACTACACTAATAGGAAAAGCAATGTTTGGTCGAGTAACTGTAAGATAATTCAGCTTACCTACCAGTCTTCTATATCTCTTAGGATTATTAAGAATTTATCCTCCATCAGCAACTAATTTAACCCCTTGTTCCATGGGTGAATCAAGAGGCTTTGATCCCAACATACCTGTCTCAGTGAGCAAATCCAAGACATATTTTCGCTATGACAGAACAACACCCTTTTGTGATTGTGCCACTTCGATTCCTAGGAAATATTTCAATTTTCCTAAGTCCTTAGTTTGAAACTGTTGCTGAAGATAGGCTTTTAGCTCAGCTATACCAACCAAGTCATCTCCCGTGATGATAATATCATCAACATACACAATCAAGAATAGTTTGCCTCCCCTTGATTGTTTATAAAAGAAAGAATGATCATTTCCACATCTTGATAGCCCAAAAGACAATACAACCTCAGAAAATCTTCCAAACCATGCTCGTGGAGATTGTTTCAAACCATATAAAGATTTTTTTAATTTGCAAACTAGTCCAGACTCCCCCTGAGCAACAAACCCTGGAGGTTGCTCCATATAAACTTCCTCATGAAGAGTGCCATTCAAGAAAGCATTCTTAACATCAAGCTAAAATAAAGGCCAATTATATGTTGCAGCAAGAGAGATCAAAATACGAACAGAAGTAAGTTTGGCAACAGGTGAAAATGTGTCTAGATAGTCAACCCCATACACCTAAGCATACCCTTTTGCAACAAGTCTTGCTTTTAAATGAGCAAGAGAACCATCAGGGTTAACTTTTACAGCATACACCCATCGACAACCAATAGCAGTTTTGCCTAGAGGAAGTGGTACTAAGTCCCAAGTTTCATTAATCTCAAGAGCCTGTAATTCTTCTTCAATTGCTGTCCTCCAACCAGAACTTTGTAATGCCTCAACAATAGACTTGGGGATAGGATATTGTTCAACAGTAGTTAAAAAGGCTCGAAAAGTAGGAGACACAGAAGAGTGAGAAATAAAATTTGCAATAGAATGTTGAGTACAAGTACGTGTACATTTACGATGAGCAATAGGAAGATCAAGATCAGATACAAGAGGAGGGACAGCTAATGGCAGATCTGGAGCTGAAGTCGACGTAGTAGTGACATGAGGAGCAGGGGGAGCAGTAGTAGTATCACGATGACATCGTGTATAAACCTGGAGAGGAGGTGGTTTCTCTGTAGATACTGGTGAAACATTGGGAATAGTAGACCGAATGGTGGTCAAATACAAGTCTTCATCTAATTCAGACACATCAATTGGAACATTATGATAAGGAGTGGATTCAAAAAATGAAATATCAGATGTTACAAAATATTTTCTCAGTAATGGAGAATAACATCGATATCCCTTTTGAGTGCGGGAATAACCCATAAACATACACTTGAGTACCTTGGGATCAAGTTTTGATACTCCGGGTCGATGATCACAAACAAAACAGACACAACCAAAGATACGGGGTGGTAAGACAAACAATGGTTCACTAGGAAGCAAGGTGGAAAAAGGAATATCACCTTGCAGAATAGAAGAAGGCATGTGATTAATGAGATAACATGCAGTTAGAACAACATCAGAGCAAAAGGTTTTCGGTACCTTCATCTCAAATAACATGGATCTAGTAACTTCCAATAAATGCCTATTCTTCCGTTCAGCAATACCATTATGTTGTGGAGTATCAAGACAGGAAGATTCATGGCATACCATGTTGAGTCATAAAATCATAAAAGGATGTGGAAAAATACTCCTTAGCATTATCAGAACGCAGAACTTTAACACGCATGCCAAATTGAGTATAAATTTCAGATATAAATGCACGAAAAATAGAAAATAATTATGAACAATCTTTCATTAAATATAACCAAGTAACTCTGGAATAGTCATCGACAAAAGTAACAAAATATCTTAAACCTGAATTGGAAACCACACGACATGGACCCCAAATATCTGAATGAACTAATAAAAAAGGAGATGCTGATCGTTTAACGACTTGAGGTGTATAACTAACACGATGTAATTTGCCAAGTTGGCATGACTCGCACTCTAGACTAAAAAGAGATTGAAAACTAGAATCTAACTTTCGAAGACTACGTAGAGAAGGATGACCAAGACGACAATGAATTTGATGTGGGGACGCAACACTTGTGCAAGCAACTGAAGAAGCATCTTCAAGTACATACAACCCCCATTCCTCACGTCCTCTACCAATCGTCTTCTTCGTAGCCAGATCCTGGAAGACACAAAAATCAGGATAAAAAGTTACTGAACACTGAAAGTTTTTGGTTAACTTACTAACAGACATTAGGTTAAATGGAAGTTGTGGAAGATAAAGCACTGAGGACAAAGGTAATGAAGGACTTGGGTTAACTGTGCCAATTCCCCTAACATGTGTAGGTGACCCATTGGCTAGAGTAACTATGGACGAAGATGGAGAAAAAAAGGAAAATATACCTGAAAGACCTGACATGTGATCAGAAGCCCCTGAATCAATGATCCAAGGACAAGAAGTAGCCAAAAGACATGCAGTAGCATTACCTGTCTGAGCCAAAGTAGCAGTGGAAGAAACATGCTGTGAAATTTGAGACTGTGTATACCGAGCATATTCCTCACCAGACATAACCACCACCTTGTCTTCAAATGACTGTGGAGTAGGGTCAATATTAGATGCCGTATTAGCAAACTGGTGCTGCTGCCCTGGTCTCCCATGTAGCTTGTAGCAAAATTTTTTAATATGACCAGGTTTGCCACAGTAATGACAAACTCGTGTAGTTCCCGAATTATCAGTAGATATATGGAATTGTCCATAAGGATGCTGATTACCTTGACCTCTCCCTATTCCAATGCCTCGGCCTCCTCCTTGGATACCACGCCCACTATACCCGCCACGGGTTCCTCCATCACTCCTATTACCACTATCGCCCGAGTCCGCGACACGTGGCCGAACTCCCCACCATTGATGATGTATCCTGAGAGGACTCACGAGATACTCGAAGAACTCGAGCAAATGTATCTGTGAGAGATGCTATATTCTCTCCTCCAAGAATCAGAGACCTAACATTTTCACACTCAGAACCAAGACATCCTAACTCCAAGAATCTGAGACCTAACATTTTCACACTCAGAACCAAGACATCCTAAGAATCCCATTACGGCCAATTGTTCCCTTTGACGTTGCATTTGTTGAACATTAGCTGAAATAGGGAGAACAGCATTCAACTCCTCATACAATCTCTTAAAGTCTACAAAGCATTGAGTAATAGAGCGCCCCTTTCTTTCAAATCGATAAAACTCCTGTGATAGCTCATAAATCCGTGACAAATTATCTTGGCCAGAATACAGCACATTCAAATACTCCCATAGTTCTCTGACTGTATCAACATGAGTTACCATGTCAACTATATTTTTTTTTGGTAAAGGGACCATGTCAACTATATTACTCTCCATAGAATTCAACATTTGACTAAGAATGCGTGCATCAACACCATCCCAAGTTACATCATCTCTGGGCTTAAACTCAGTTAAATGTCTATGTTGATTCCTGCCTGTCAAAGTAAGCTTCATGATTTTCTTCCATTGATGGAAGTTAGCACTACCTGCGAGCTTCTTATCAGTAATTCGATTAGATGAAGAGGAAATCATCTCACTCATCACAATATTATTCTTCTCATCGCCCATTTTCCAAATAAGAATAAGCAAACTCTGACCTTAGCTTCCGTCAAACAACTCAGCCTCAACAATTCAATAACCCAATATTACTACTATCAAATAAAATGACAGAAGCTACCACACAATTTTCAAATCATCAAATAAATAATTGCACTATACCCAAGCAGCAACTTGCTTCATTAATCAGCCAAATCAGCCAAATCAGCAACTTTAAAGCAAATTCTAACCCACAAAATCATCCCGATGAGTGCTCCCACAAAATCATCCCGATGAGTGCTATTGCACTCTGTCGCTACTGCAACTTGTCTTCTTTCTCTCTCTAGGGTTTTCCCTCTCCTTCACCGACCTCACGTACAAGAAGCGGGATAGCTACACCACCAAATCCAACAAGCATAGGGTCGTCAAAACCCCTGATAGGCCAGCAAATCGCACAAGCACGAGCGCGCGGAAGTCGCGCGAGCAAGCCGTGCGGGCAGCGTGAGCAGCGCGAGCCGCGCGAAAGAGCCGCGCGAGCGAGCCCCGCGAGCGAGTCCCGCAAGCAAACCATGCGAGCGAGTCCCGCGAGCAAACCAGCAACGCGAGTGAGCCTCGCGAGGGAGAAGCCCTATTCCGGTGAACGGTGGTGGCGAGTCGACGGCGGCTGGCGGCTGCTCCGGCGTCTAGGGTTAAACCCTAGGCTCTAATACCATGTAGAGAAAAGTTACTTTGTATTATTCAATCAACTTTAATATATATACATCAAAACTAAACCCTAAAAGTGGTAAAGACTAATTTACCCTTCTTACTCCTAACAGATTCCATTGCCCCGGTTATTCCAGTGACCCGCAGGGAGTTTTGCTTTTTCCCGGCTAATTTGGAAATTATTTTTGCAGCCGATAGCCTGATTTCTTCCTCTTGTGGGTCTTTCCAGTTCAAGATCTCCACCAATCTCTCTATAACTGGCGGAGTTGTACCGATCTTCTGAATTGCGTCATCTGAAAACGGTTCTGTGAGAGAACACCGGTGAAGAATCCTGGCTCCTATGAGCTGCTCTTGCGGCGAGTTTGAAGATAAGAGATCCATGGCAAAAGTCACCATATCCATTCCCAGGCCATCAAAAATGCTCCCATTAATACATCTCGAGTAGGAATCACAGAAAAATCTCCGAGTTGAGATCATACCTGAAGCCTCCAGATTGCATTCCTCATTCACCCCTTCAAGAAGCTTACAGATGACTACCTTCCATTGCCAGTAAACTTTCTCTGTCAGGAAGACCAGAGCTTCTGCAAAAGCCAAGGCAAAAAAGATAATCAGAACAGTTTTCTGGTTCCTATCCTCTGTGCCTCCTTTAGCTACCTCACCATAATTGTGCTTGATGAGCTTCATTAATGAGAGCACGACGCAGGCTATCGCAGATAAGAGCTGAAGCAAATAGAAAATCTTGCTGATATTTCTCGAAAGGAAAATCCACCCACCATGAGGTAGAATAGGAACTTCTGAAGGCGTCCATTTCCGGGTTGGCTTCCTTTGCAAATTCTGCTCTCTGACATTTGTCGCATCTGTAGTTTCGAAAACTTCCCTGCTGTGTTGACTTTGCTTCCTTGTACCAGAGCTTACGGGACTCAACATACGGATTCAGCTAGAGCTCTAGAGCTCGATCTGAGCTTTCGGAAGCTGCTAATTCTGGCATCAGCAATTGACGAAGTGGACAGGTGTTGCCATTCCAGCTCATGACTCCTGCTGAATATTCGAGCTCCTTCACTTAATAAAATGATGGTGATGAACCAGAAGTGGATTTTGTCGAAGGTAATGGCAAAGCCCCCCAGGAGTACAACTGTCGCCCAGATGAAACCAAGGGCTCCCAGGCCAGTGGCAGCTTTTTCAAGAACTGCAAGGCGGAGAGCAAACAGAGTCAGCTTTTTCTCTGGGGCAGGAACAGCCTGTAATGTTGGGGAAACAGAGTTTCCATTGCTTCCATCTCTCATACCAGCACTAGTTCGCAGCTCAAAGGTTGTGGTGGAAGAAATGATGATTTCATTTTTCTTCTGAAGCTGAGGAATGTCCAGATGAATGCTGCTTGGGCCTTCAGCACTGTTCTCGACCTTCATTTTGCAGTCTGGAGAAGCTCAAAACCAGACACCTCTTTGCCCAGCAAATCAGCTGAGGAGAACTTCTAACACTTCAATGGAACCTGAATTCGATTTCTAAAATTTCTGTTCATGAATAGCCTGGATTGGGATGAGAACGAGCAGCTATGCCTGTATGAAAGGTGGGGAAAATTAATGGATCTAGCAGAGGATAAGGTAAGGTATAGCAGCTTCAATCACCAATTCTCCTGGGAGTTTTCCTGCTCTTGGACAAAATTCCTACATCATCTGCTCGTTTACTTCTAAAGTTCCATTCAGGAGCTTTCTTGATTGCCCGATAAAGATCTTGTTCTCTCTTTCTGCATATCGAAGTGACGTGTTGCTGCTTGGTTACGACTCTGCTTTGGTTTGCCTCGAAGAAACCTTGTACGAAAGAGAGGACAAATTGAGACAATGTTGACTCTGTCAGAGGAGTATGTGCCAAAGGTTCTGATGTGTAATGAATGATCTGCTTCTGAGTTCTATATTACCGTGCACAGCTCCTTGCAAGGCATTGACTTCAATATCAATGAAAGGAAGATTTATCTCTTTCTACATACAGGAGTGATGTGTTGCTGCTTGCTTACGACTTTGCTTTGGCCTGTCTTGAAGAAACCTTGTACTAAAGAGAGGACAAGTCGAGACGATGTTGACTTTTTAAGAGGAACCTGTGCCTGAGGTTCTGATGTTGTAACGAATGATCTGGCTCTGAGTTCTTTATTGCCATGCCCAGCTGCTTGGAAGGCGTTGACTTCACCATGAATGAAAGGAAGATTCATCTCTTTCTGCAAATTGAAGTGACGCGTTGCTGCTTGGTTACGACTTTGCTTTGGCTTGCCTCAAAGAATCGTCGTGCAGAAGAGAGGACAAATTGAGACGATGTTGACTCTGTCAGAGGAGTATGTGCCAAAAGGTTCTGATGTTGTAATGAATGATCTGGCTCTGAGTTCTATACTGCCGTGCACGGCTCCTTGGAGGCATTGACTTGAACATCGATGACTGGAAGATTCCTCATGAAGTTGAACCCTTAAAGTTTCCCTTTTCTTCTCGTCTCTACGCATGAGAGTCATTGGCCAACTGTATTAATGTCGTGTCCTATCGGCATGATCCTGCGAGTGATATTATAATCTCTTATGTGGAGGCACATTTTTGGGTTTTTCACGGCAACTTGCTTGATCCTTGACGATTTCTTGCGCCTCGATGATTAGTTCAATGTCATACAAAGCGTAGCTGAGGCATTTCTTTTGTACCTTAAAGGCAGCATCTCTTCACTGTGTTTTCTTTTTCTTGATGTGATTGTGAAACACAGAACTCATGCGTCTTCTTTCATTGATGTTTCCTGTTTCAGGAGTCCCTCAGCGGATAGCAAGTTCCAAGCGTTGAACTTAGGATTAGCGCAAGATGCTGACTTTTCTTTGCCAACTCATTGCTCCGCTAACACCACAAACCTTGGCGGATAATTATCTAAATCTAGTGATGAAAATCTTTTAAATGTGCGGTTGCTAAGCAACTGGACCTCAAGACAAGCAAAACTGAATTTGCACCCACCTCAAAAATCTAAAGTTTTGAAAGCTTTCTCTGACCCCAAAAAAAAAAAGTTTTGAAAGCTTTCGAGTATGAATGCTGAATGAAGAGGCCTTGAGGGTCATAATGCATTGTAGATATAGCTGTTAATAATGAGTTGAGCGTGAATTCATCCTCTCTTCACACGGAAGCAGACGGAAAAAAAACTCAGTATGAGTTCATCCTAAGCACATTACCAAGTCATCATAAATAGAATACAAGTGTCGATCGGGAGAGATTCTACTTCATCTAATCTTTATGGCAGGACTCCAGGTTGAGATGCAGAAACAGAACAAAATCCCCACTAGCCTTCTCCATTTTCTTGGCAATCGCAGAATGCAGAAAGTAAACAGCCTCACCTTTATTACCCAAGTTGTCACATGCCAGAGAGTAGGTTTTCAACTGATGCCAGAGACTACCCTCAATTGGCAAACTTTGCAAACCATTCTAGTATATGCCAATTCGCCTCGGCAAACTTCACCACTGCTTCATCAGCAACATCATACTTGACAGTCCACCCATGGGAAACTTTTGGAAATATCTTTACTCGTGCATCAACCTGCGAAACGGTCTCATATTCATACAAAATCTCTACTACCATGAGGCAAAGCAAACTCTCTGAGTGGCTCGCATATGTAACTTCCCAATTGGAAAGTAAATAGAAGTGCATGAACTCAAGAACCATAGGTTATGTGCCAAATGTAAAAATCGAATAATAAATCAGAACCATCACCCCTGAAATTGTTCTCCATAAAAATTCTGGTAAGCGATCATGAATGGACACCATTGATATAACGAAACCAAATGAAAAACTGTGGAAAATAGATATGACCAAAGCAATCCATCCTTAGAACATGCAAACATAGACTCAGGATCAGGAAAGGTCGAGTATCCCAATCTCACCTCAGATCTGGCAGTTAGAATCTCTTCAAACTGCTTCAGGAGTTTCAGTGGTGACATACAGTCCATCTCAGAAAATAATATGGCTATTGGAGCCCATACTCCTGCAAAAAACTGCACGTAACTCTAAGGTGCAAAACTGACGAAGCTGAAATATTATTTATAGTGATGTGTTGTTAACATAGGTTCATCAAATCTTGCAATAGCTGCCATGGAAATGTGTTGAGGTAAATAAAACATCACACCGTTAATGTGTTGTGGGCAGAGTAAACGGATTGTCTTCACAAGCGTTATAAGGAGCAGAGAAAAATGTCATATCTTACACACGACGTGAACGTTCCAACTTTCCAAGCCATCAGGAGATGCTTTTTCTTCTTCATGCAAACCATATGCAATATATTCGTGTGCGTGACAGTGAAAATGTAGAAAGGTAGGTTCCTACAGCTACTTCAAGTAATTATTGGCTTTGAATATTTGCACACCAAGAGCCTAATAAACCAATAAAGATGACCATATCCTCAATGTCATCCACAGAAACTAACGTCGGATGTAGTAACGCAGCAGCCTTGACGACCCCTGTCTTTGCCAGCTCAACCACTACCTTAGCTGAAGAAATGAAGATCCCATGATCACTGCAAGATATTACGAGCTTGTAAAGCACATCCTTTAAGACATGAAAAGAGACCTTTCAAAGAATCCACAGAACAAGGCTGCTTAACTCCCTAACAAGAGCCAGCAGCCCTAATCGCAGACACACCTTTACCTTTTACAGCTTCAACTATTCGCTTTGCATCTTCATAACACTTATCCTGCCAAAAATATTCTTTTGGCATCAGCAATCACAATTACTAATGGATGCATAATTATGAGTCGTAGCTTAAGTGACTAATCATCAATGGGAAAACAGCGAGCATCCTGAGATAGGCAATTCTGGATCAACTTATGAATAATACTAGCGCAGTTTCTAAGGAAAAAACAGCAAGTGTCGATGAATTAAAGATCGAGAACCCATGGTTCCATGATACTTAGCTATTCCATGGCCTTTCGGCATTTTCAGGCACAGAAGAATCCTTAATGAAAAAATCAGGCACAACCACACCAGCAGCTGCAACCAAGTCAGCAAGATTTTGAGGAGATTGATCACCATATGGAAATTCTTAAGCATTACGTAGAGTAAGCTTTCATCAGTATGGAAGATTGGAAGGTCCTTGACTAATGAAAGTTCAATAATACCAATGAAAAGACATATCACGTTGCATGACAAGGGCCTGCTTTTTCGGCAGAGATCTCCATGCTCATACTCTTGAGACACTCAAGTCAAGATAGAAGAATCTCAGCCCCAATTGGACATTCTGAATACCACAGCTTCTCTCATATCCACTATCCAAAGTACTCTAGAGCATCTCAAGATCTATCTCGAAAGAGCACCCAGAGTCACAGACCTTAAGGATTTTCATCATAAGCGAACAACCTGACCATAATATTGGATAAGCTGCCAAAGAAGTGGTTCCTTTGACTTCTCTAGTGTTCAAGGGAAATAAACACATCATTACCTTATGTAGACCTTAGCAATCTTCTGTTAATTTTAATGCATAAATCTAGAGGAAAGTCATAACATAATGAACTGTGAAGCAATTGAAAATGCGATAAGAAGGCAAAATTAAATGAACAATAGAAAGACAAGAAGGGAAGTCTCATTCATGCATAACCTCCTCCACTTCCCACAACAGAGACGCACAGAGATGGTCTGGGAAAAATAAAAACAAGCAAGTTGCGAGAAAGGATTATATGGGAATCGTCTATACCTCAAGCTTGGATCTTCACATCCTGCACAATGAATACAACCACCCAAATTATGGTTAGTTCTGAAAAGAGAAAAACAGATGAAATGGTAGAAATGAAACCATATAAATAGGTTTTCCTTATTTATGCTCCTATTTCAGTAACCTCCAATTGCTAAATCACATGCCATCATGAACCAACTCTCAATATAAACTTCCAAGAAACAGCCTACTCCATAAACATAGCCACTCGCGCCAAAGCAGGAATCAGATAGTTTTTTTTTTTTTTTGGTAAGAAGGTAATAAATTATATTGAGCTAGAAACCATCTATACAAGAAAAGGTCATGGACCAAAAAATCTACACTCAAAACGAACAAAATTCGAATCGAGTGGAAGGGTGCCACGAGGTAAAAGAGAAGCCAGACAACGGCAGAAGAACAGCCCACACAAGGCACCAGGAAAACAAAGAAGCCAACGCAGTGGCAGTCATCAAAAAACAAGGCAAAGAAAAGCACAAGCTGAACAGTCGAAAGCCAGCAAAGCCACAGGCGGAAAAAAGCGGGAATGCACCACCGAACTCCCAAAAGCCAGCCCCCCTAAGGAAGAGGCAAGTGAACAAAGTAGCCGAGATGCAACTGTATCCCAATCTCCGAAAACCAGCCTATCCCAAGGAGGGTTGATCCATATTCAACAAAAACCACCATTCGCCGGAGCACTAGTGGACAGTAATCAGATAGTTTCATCAGATTGCAACCAAAAAAAAAAAAAAAACGGGACTTAAAGGTTGACCCAGAGATTATGACAAAATACAACTTAAATCACTGACCCACCTCGCAGATTGAACCAGAAGCGCCGACTATGAACCCAAAATGCAAACTTCATCAATGAAAACGAAGGACAGGGCAAGTAACAAACGCATCAGACTCGAGGACGATGGTGAGATTAGAGTCGGATGAACCAGAGACATAGCTCTTGACTCCACCCAGCTTCTCAACATGGCCTTGTCGCTTGCCGGGTCAGGGTTGGAGGGTTCTCGCAGCACTGAGGCCGGGACATTCTCTGTGATTTTGCCTCTGTTACGTGCTCGCTGAGTGCTTCCAGGTAAGAACAGAGCCAATGAGACGACAGAGACAGCAAGAACATGATGGGAAGATTTTGATTTAAAAGAGTATTTCTCATGCTGACGTGAACTAAGGAAAAGGGTGGGAGTAGGAAACCGATGAGAAATGAACAAGATGGGTAGTCTTATCTTAGAATTTGTTCAGGGAAGTCGTCACCTATTTATGGCCCGACAAAAACGTGCATCCTTTCATGAAAAACATTATTCGGTCCGAAGCTAAAATTGTTTGTTAAGGAAAACATTTTATGACTATCTCATTTTGATTTTCGAAAATCTCCATCTATTATCGAATTTATTTGGTTTTTGCTTTTTTTTCCCCACATCCAAACCAAACAACCGATGAGGCGAATAATGCTAGTTAGAGGGATGGATAAATCGATTTAAAAGCTAGAGAATTTTTTATTTTTGGTATAATCTAAGTTAAAACTCGATAGATGCGGGAACAATTCGATGCAAATGGTCTTTTTGAATAGATATTAAGATAGAAGATATTAAAAGTGGATTTTATAGTAGTTTGACTTTTACCCTCCCAAACTAACAATCAAGAACAAGGTTTATATTCACTAATTATCTTAAGAGACGTCACAATGTCAAGTTCTGCTTTTATCAGAAGCTGATAAATCCCACTATCAATAAAAAGAATAATCCTATCCTTCATTCGCTAGAGCATGCAGATCAATATTAGAAGTAAACATCCATCTCCATCCGGATACAAGCATATTATCATAATCTAAAACTTTGTCCAGGGATTCGAGCCAAGAGATTTTTTATGGGAGCAATGCTTCGGAAAAGACCTCGATTGCATCACACGCCTGTTCGGATATGTCCATCCATATGACAGCCACAACTATGGTTGCTGAGGGCTGGCAAGCCATATTATGGATGTTTTGAAGTACCGTTTGGATGTTTACTTTCTTAGTAGAAGTGGAAGAAACTAAAACGCATTGTGTCGTAGTAAATGTCGCATTTATTTTTACCTATCTTCTTTATAGAATCTATAATCAATGAAAGTTTAAAGATTTGCATCGATGTCGATCTCATTATATTTTACTCATGAGACGTAATTGAATTTATGTCTTTTTTGAAGTTTGATATCTTTTATATTCATATAAAATCAGATGAAGAAAGGTTTTGGTTCAATGAAGAGGCTTATGACCTTTAGGAACAACCAGTCATATATGGAAGAATGTTATTTTTAGTTGTAGAATAGTGTTTTCAATGGACAAATTTTCTCCCTTATATTTTTTTTTAAGCACCAAGATGTAATTTCCATGATTGTGTAATGGATTGTCTTCTGATATCTATTCACATGGATCGTGGAGATAGTATTCTAGAGAGAGCTCTCCGGAGAGAATGGATCTTTATTATTAAATGTTTGGATGAATAAAATGATGGGAGATCATATCTCGTCCTGCCAACTAAGCCGAGAGAATTCTAGAACCCGACTCAGTTACTCTCTCACTCGTCTTTGAGAATGTTCCATAAATCCTAAGGCAAAATCTGGCTGAACTGGATGGTCTTCATCGATCTAGCATGATCCTTTATCACGGGAACCTTGAGACCATAACACTTGCTCATATTTGCCATAATTCCTCTCTATTGGTCTACATATTTTTCAGGTCGCATATATTCGTGATTCCTCAAATGTAGTAATTATGTACCCATAGTTGATGGTCAAGGAAAGCCTTTGCCATGCATGATTTTCTGCTATGGGAGCAAGTTTATTGTCTGTTTGATTGATACTAAATGAATTTAGCATAATTTCAAAGTTTCAACAGTCTCTTGTAAATCATAGTTTTGGGCAGCAGGTGTCGAATTGACGCGGGTGAAGTGATCATACTTTTGCTTCCTTCAAATGTTACTGTTTTAACCCTCGATTTCGCTGGATCAGGACTTTATGGGGAAGGAACATGTGACTTTGGGGTGGAACAAAGTGAGTTTCTACTAGTAAATCAGAGTAACTACTGTTCTGTGTTTTCTTCCAGGCATTTGTTTATTAAAGACTTGGCCAAAAAGTATTCCTTGGACTCTTTTGTGGGGCCTTTCTCCTTTTTAACTCTTGACCTGACACATGTAAGTTTCATGTGAGAGAACCGTGACATGGCTTGTGGCTGAATTCGCTGGGGCTGCAAATGCTAACATTTATGTTTCGAATTTTTTTTTTTTAAATAATAATTTTCTTCTATTTTTTACTTTCCGAAATAATTTCTAAGTAAAACAACGCATTTGATAATTATATAAAATTTCTATTCTTAGAATTGAAATATAATAGGAATGCGTTTGATGCAATTCATAAATTTTTTTTGTAAAGTAGAATTTTTAAATTTTTTAAGATTTCTTTACTTTTCTCCTTCATGCTTGCTGTTCACCACTTCTTCTTGCTTACCATCGCTGCCACCCACTGCAGCATGTGGCGAGCGGCAAGTAGGAAGAAGAAAAAAAAAGATTTATTTCTAAAAATTATACCTAGAACAAGAAATTATTTTTTTCTATTTCTTATTTCTATTCCAAATCTATTTGCTTGCTACTTTTCTATTTCAAAAAATATAAAAATTAGTTGATGTTACCAAATATATTCTTTTTTTTTTTTTTTTTTTTTTTTTGGTTTCAGGGAGCAAAAAAATAAAACAGATGATTTGAAACTTTCCCATGCACTAGGCATACTTATGTCTTGGGGAAAGTTTTTAGCATAGAAGAGGCTGTAGAATGAAGCAGCCACTAGGCTTGCTAATATTTAGCACATGTATGTAATAGGTTTAGGATTGTTTTGGTAACTTTCCTGAAAGTTGAAACCTTTATTGTCAAAGTTGAAACCTTTATTGCCATTGGGCTTGCTAGTTTCTGTATTTGTCTTATTAAAATTTGTTAGCTTCAGTTGCAGTGCTTCGGAACTTATTATCCCTATGCAGGTTGTTTTAAAATCATTCTTCTTTATAATTTCCAGCTCACTTTCTTTTTGACTCCTCCAGAAGGATGACCCGAAGGCTGTGGTCGATTATCTTCGGGCTGATGAAAAAGTCTCTTCGATTGGTTTGTGAGGTCGTTCAATGGGTGCTGTTATATTCTTTAATTCTTCTCTTTTAAGCTCTTTCCAAATTCGTCAAATGGATTTTTCCCTGAGGAAGACAAAGTAAGGAATGCAAAAAAGAACTCCTTCGTGGCTGGTGTCACCAAGGAGTGGAAATTATATTAGATGTTCATTGGGGCGGTGGTCAAGGCAAAGGGATAGCTGTGCCCTTCTTATTAACCCGATCAATGCGCCACATAAAAGAATGGCAAACAATGTTCTTTATCATTTTTTGCTGAGTTTTCTGGCATTTCAAAAGATGTCATATCTTAGCTTAAGATTGTATTTGCAGGGCCCAATACAGCCATGTTACTCGGTACGCTAAATGGTGATTCTCTTTATTTAGTGCGACAAGAATACTATTAAGTTTGGGGTAGGTCACATTGTGTTGCGGTCACTCTGCCTTCTTTGAGTATAATAAGCCTTCAGTAATTTCGCAATATTTTAAAAATAATGTGAAAATATGAATAAGAAATTTTTTCAATGGGATTGTATAAGAAGCTTCTATCTCACGGACAACCTTATTGAAAAGATTTCAAATTTTGAAACTTATTCCTTACTTGTGTGCAATATTATTATTTAATTAGTGAAATATTATGTTTTTTTTTTTTTGGGTTCATAAGTGAAATATTATGTTATAAGGTGTTTTTTCGTGTGGGTCCGATACTAGAGGAAGTTGGCCGAAAGATCAAATGAGGAAATAAAATCGGGTAACTATTGAGAATATGGGTAACTCAAATCGTGTGTTGAGAAAAGGAAAGTTTTTAGGATAAACGACTCAAAATCTTTGACATAGGCTCTCTATAATCTGGATGAACCAAAGCTTAAAGAAGGAAACTATACGACTTATTTCCTGAAATTTCTGTGTATGGCGGTGTCCTATGACTGAGTACATATATACATACCCAACCCAAGAACGCTTTCACTTGCCATCTCCACAATTCTCGTAAAGATGTCGAATTATTACACTCGAGTCTTTGCAATACCAACACGTGTTCCAGACGATGACGATGAATCTTTGCCCCAACCCAGTGTGATCTTGTCATGCCACGTCCAAAGCTACTGTAGTCTGTCCAAAGTACAAGGAGGAACAGGAGGCCGAATCTGTGAACGTAGCTTTTCGTACCGAGCAGAGCATCCGAGCACGCCATTCGCATCCCACGACCACTCGCCGTCCTCGCCGTGGTGGGCAATCGTGTCCTTCATTGATGGTTTTATGTGATGGGCTTAAGGCCCGTCTGCCCATGTTGGGCCTGAAAGCCCGGCCCACAATATTAGGGCCCATAGATGAAGGGGCATGATTCCTGTTTGGAGGGAACGTATATAAGGGAGGAAAGAGAGGGAGAACGTACCTTTTGGCATAATTCCAACGTACGTTCCTCTTTCTCTCCAAGCGCTAAAGGAGACGCCGTCTTTCCTTCAAGGCTAATCGACATCATCGGATCTAAAGGGATCAGAATTTCTTCCTCGATCTTCGGCGTCGGTGTTTAATCTGTGGCTAACAAGGTACGCTTGAATCCGTTGTGTGCTTTAAGATCGGTGATACGTGTTTTTCCCGGACTTGTCTTCCGCATTCGTTTTAGGGGCTCGATTTAATGTTGAATCCGGTTTTTGGGGATCCGATATTCCCAAAATTGGTATCAGAGCCCTAATTCATGTTTTCCCGACCCATTTGATGTTTTTTTGATTGATTTTTCGCGAAAATAATCGGCTGACACAGATCGGGGCGAGAAATCCCGACACCCGAGCACTGTTCATCCATTTTTTCGAGTTTCCGTAAGTCGAAATCAATTTCTGAAAACATAGGGTGAAAGAGCTCGTCAAGAAGAGTCTGTCGACATATTGTGCGCCGCCGGAGACGCCGGATGCGCTCACAAGTGCGGCCAGAAGCCGCTGCGCGTGGGCGCGACTCGCCCGAAGCGCTGGCTAGGCCAGCACGTGCGCCACACGCGCCGGTTGTCGAACCGGAACGTGCGCGTCGGCGACCGGCGAACCGGCACGCGCCGGTCGGCAAACCGGCGCATGATGACGTCACTGTGACGTCACGGTAACCGCCGGGATGACGTCATCGATGACATCATCGCCGACGACCGTTGGCCGGCCGGCGACCAAACCCGACCCGACCGACGGAAGCCTAACGCGTGCCGCACACGCGCGTCGGCTAACGTCTGCGTGACGTCAGCCCACGCACTCGCGCGGCACGTGCCGGTCGGTCGGTCTGACCCGGCCTGACCGGCCCTTCCGGTCCAACCGGTCCGATGACCCGCCGCCGGTTGACCCGTTGACCGACCGTTGACCGTTGACTTTGACCATTGACCCGAAAAAAATAAAATAAAATAAAATAAAAAATAAAATAAATTTGTTTCTTTTTTCAATTATGCCTATGTGGGTTATAAGTAATCCATTGTTAATTCTGCATTTGTTGCATGAATCATGAAAAATTATGTATTTTCCTTATGTACATTTTGGATTATAAGTAATCCATTTTTAGTTCTGCATTTGTTGCAGGAATTATGATGTGTTATGTACGGATACCTGCAATCCCGAGAACGGACAAGGGAAATGCAAGACTTAAAAGGCTAATAACAGAGTTACCTAATTATCGGTGGCATGACGATGATTTAGTATCACATGTGGTCAAGGTCAATCAAATGATACATGAAATCATCTAGAATGGTTATCTTATGCCGGATCTTGAGAAGGTGCCGGCTTTGATGAATAATCTTCCACCTAAATGGCAAGCAGTATTAGATCGGCTATGAGAGGTCAACGTGGTCCTAAGTTATAGGAGGGTAGTGGTAGCTTTTGTTAGAGAGTACTATAGGATTGAGTTAACCAAAACTCCAACCCTTAGATTGAGCGCCACATGGCACAGAGTGAATGCGCCTTGGAGGCGACATGAGAGCTCTCCAAAAAAAATTTCATGGTTGGCAAACGTGCCTTCAAATTTCTTAGATATTTTGACTGATAGATTAGAAAGGACATTCCCTATTTATTTTTTAGATTAATTTGAGATGTTTTTGAGTGTGAATATCTCTTTCTATGTTGATATTTCTTCTTTGTATATATTACTTAGTGTAATGGATAGTTGTATTATATGAAAGCATTGTTATTCTATTGGATGTTAAATATTATTTGATTTCTGTTATTGTTGACTGATGTGGGTAGTTCATTGAAGTTTTTGTAACTTCATAGAATTTATTTTGCATAAGACAATTATATTAATAATAGTTTTAAGTTAGGATTTTTGGAGGATGATTGGAAACGTAGTGACTTTTTGATTCTGAAACCTTACTTAAAATTATTCATTGATATGATGGGTCTGTGCAAAGTGGATGCATAAATGATAGGCATTAATTATTCGTGCATATATGTCTGATGTGTTCAGATCGATTGTTTCAGCAACTAAGAATGTAATTGCTTATATGAACGGCAACAATTGTGAAATATTGAATATGAAGATTCAATATGTGCTGGAAAAGCAAGAATCACTAGAAGCTCTTGACCATATTATGGAAGATCTTGAGGATGCCGTGCGCCACCTTGAGCTAGTAGAGGACCGCCTAACGGCATTTGAGTCGAAAATAGACATTTGCAATACTGGTTCTAGCTCAGAAAGGGCTTTGAGCTCTAAGCGCAAGCGTATTGATTCGTTCAATATGTGGGATTACAAAGGATCAAGTCCTTGTTGCAAGAAATCAAGAGTTAACCAACACAAGAGAGGAAAACGTCATCAAGTGAAGAAAATGTCAAGGGTGGGGTGTTACAATTGTGACAAGAAGGGTCACTATGCTCACAATTGTTGTGAGCCGAAAAAGGTAAACACCTCTTGTACATTTGAGAACTTTGCTTATGTGTCAAGTTATATATTATTGGATGAATCCAATCCTTTGTGGACTGTATATTCATAAGTGACAGACCATGTAGCGAAGGATAGAGAATCCTTCGTGGAATTCCGAGGATACCAACTAGAACTAAGTGGATCTATGTAGGAAATAACTCCAGAGCTGAGAATTAAGGAAATTGGCACCTGCCAATTGAACATGCGTGGTGGACGCACCCTGTTCCTACATGATATTCTATATGCTCCGGAGATTCGTTGAAATTTAAGTGTCTGTTTTGATGTTGGTTAAGCTTGGTTTTAGTGTGAACTTCCGTAATAGCGGTGTAGATTTGTATTTGAATACAAACTATTATGGTTGTGGTCACTTTTCGGATGGTTTTATTGTACTAGATGTTGATTGTGGTGATGTCAATATTTGTTATTCCCTTGTTTCACGTCTTCTACTTAATATGATAATGATGTGATTATGTGGCATGCTAGACTTAGTTATATTGGCCAATAACGAATGAATAGACTAGCCAAAAAGGGCTTGTTTGGCAACATTGAAAAAGTCGATTTGCCCAAATATGAGCATTGCCTAGTAGGGAAAACGATAAGGAAACTATTTGGAAAATGTAAAAGAGCTAAATTTCCTCTGCATTTAATCCATTCTGACGTATGTGGTTCAATGAATGTGAGAGGAAGGCATGTGACTGTTTATTTCATCACTTTTATAGATGATTATACTCGATTCAGATATGTCTATATGATTTCTCATAAATATGAAGCATTAAGTTGTTTCAAAAGATTTATGAACTTGGTAGAAAATCAAATTAGACAAGGAAATAAAAGTATTGAGATCTGATCGAGGTCGAGAATATTTATCTGATAAGTTCAGAAAATTATGTGATGAAAAAGGAATAGAAAGACAATTGTCTATTCCGTATACTCCTCAACAAAATGGTGTTGCGGAGAGAAGAAACAGAACCCTACTAGAAATGGTTAGGTCCATGATGGCGCATGCTAACTTACCCATCACTTTTTTGGAGTGATGCGTTGTTAACTGCTGCCTATATACTTAACCAGATGCCTTCCTAATCAGTAACTTCCACTGCATATGAGTTATGGACAGGTAGAAAACCGGACTTAAGTTTTCTTAAATCATGAGGTTGTGCTGCCTATACTCATGAGTCATCTCACAAGTTTGGGAAATTGGGTCCCAAAGGAAATAAGAGTATTTTAATGAGATACTCCGAACACTCGAAAGAGTAGGTGTTCATAGGTGAGCAGGAAAGTGGGAGTATAGCTGAATTTGAATCACGGGATGTCACATTCTTAGAGGATGAATTTCCTAAGAAGGACGAAATAGGGGAAGATTACTCCATATTTGAAACCTTGGATCGAGATAATGATATTAGTGGAGTTCGTCCAAGTGGGAGTAATATGAGAAGTGATGAATTGAATTCAACTCATTCTCAATTGCAACCACATGATTAGACAACGTTATCATTATCTAATCCAAGTGGGAGCATAATGGGGAATGATGTGCAAAGTGTACAATCTCCCATACGGCGAACAAGTCGCTAAAGTATTCCCCGTCAACGTTTTGACATTGAAGGGGGAACTTTTATGATTACTACGCAAGATGAGGATGAGCCAAGAAATATTAATGAGGCTCTGAATTGCCCTAGTAAGGAAAAATGGATTTATGCAATGAAAGAGGAGATGGAGTCAATGAAGTCAAACCAAGTTTGGAACTGGTTGATCTTCTAATAGGACGCAAAGCTATTGGGAACAAGTGGGTTCTCAAAATAAAGCTGATGGCTCGATATAAAGGCATAAGGCTCGCATTATGGCGAATGGGTATAATCAACAGGAAGGAATTGATTATGAAGAAACATGTTCTCTTGTAGTGAGATTTACCTCGATTCTCATTATTCTAGCAATAGTAGCTAGTATGGATCTTAAGTTACATCAAATGGATGTAAAGACTGCTTTCCTCAATGGAGAATTAGATGAAGGAATATATATGGAACAACATGCTGGTTTCATAGTGAAAGGCTAAGAAGAAAAGGTATATCGACTTTTGAGGTCGATATATGGTCTTAAGTAGTCGTCAAGACAATGGTATATACGATTTCATAATGCCATAATGGCATATGATTTTACAATGATAGATGAGGATCATTGTATATATATATCAATAGATCCAATGATCAATTTGTGATCATATCATTATATGTTGATGATATACTAATTGCCGGAAGTAATATGGAGCTTGTCAAAACTGTCGAAAGTTGGTTGTTTTCCAACTTTGAGATGAATGATATGGGATTGTAAACCCATAGACACTCCTATTGCAAAAGGTGAAAGATTGAGCCATAGACTGTGTCCAAGGACTCCACAAGAGAAGGAACAAATGAAACATGTTTCTTATGTTAGTGTTGTTGAAAGCTTGATGTACGCTATGATGTGTACAAGACCTGACATATGTTTTTGCAGTTGGAATGGTGAGAAGATACCAATCCAATCCAGGTCAAGCACATTGGAAAGCCGTTAAGAGAATACTGAGGTATCTAAATGGGACTGCTGATTATACGCTGAGTTATTATGGAAAGGATCTGCGACTCTAAGGCTATTCTGATGCTGATTGGAGAGGAGATTTATATGAAAGAAAATCTACCTCTGGGTTTGTTTTCTTACCGAATAATGACACCATATGTTGGAGCAGTAAGAAACAAAAGTGTATAGCCTTGTCCACGATGGAAATTGAGTTCATGACATTATCAGCAGCAATATAAGAAAGTGTTTGGCTTAAGAGATTTTTTGGATCATTTAGGCGTTATTGGAAGTGCTGCAAATTCATTGTTGATTAACTATGGTAGCCAAGCAGCAAAAGCGTACACCAAAGATCCAAAATATCATGGTAAGACCAAACCTATAGATACCAAGTATATTTTTGTCAAGGATATGGTTGCACGAAAAGAAGTGAACTTAGAGTACATACTACGCATAGTATGGTAGCAGATCCTATGATAAAGCCAATACCTAGAAATATATTTTTGTGGCCATATGAAATCTCAAGGATTGCGTAGAGTCTGATGTACTGAATTGTAATTTCCCTAAAGTGTTCACATTTGATGAATTTGTGTTTTCATCATTAATACCTATGAATATTTGTTTGATCTTTATGCATCTTAATGCTCAGTGCATTACTTTAAGTTGAGAAAGTATGTCGAACAGATATAAGATTAGCCCACTCACACGAGTAATCGCCTCTATTTACTATGTGATAAATAAAGATGAGACTATTTTTAAGCTTATTATCTAGGTGATAATCGAGAGCTCAAGCTTAAAATATGTATGTCGCCTTAATTGTGTTAGAGAAATCCCTTATGATATTTTGAAGATGACAAACTAAATCAAAGGCTACTAACATGTTTAATGGTTAAGTAATAGACCATGCAGATGATAGAACATGTAAATGATATTGTCAAAGTCTGAAGACTGCCAAATTTTAGTGTCAAAGTCTGTTCTACATCAGAAGTCTGTCAACTCTGACTAATTCCAAACTGAACGTGAATGTTGAACCAGAAGACAGATTCTATGTTGAAGCTGAACTAGAAGACAGACTCTATGCTGAAGCTGAACTGGGTACAGACCTTAAAGCTAAATCTGTTCGTAAGCGGATATGTTCGGACCCAGTTATAAAGTCTATTGCACTCGGACTCGATTGTAAAGTCTATTACTCTCAGACTTTATATCCAGATTCGATAGAACGTAACTCAAGCCCAATCATATAACGGCTAGTGATCTGGTTTGGATTCCACATCAAGATTGATTTGATTGGTTCAATCTAATTGATTGACAATTGGATCTTAAAGACAATAACTTTCTATACGAAGAAGCTTTACTTATGGAAACCAAGATTCCGTTTGTATGGGCGTTCGGAATCAATTTGGGATTCTACCTTTGTCACTCAACGGCTACCAAATCTTCTAGATATAGAGCTGTCTAATGGGTATATTGGAAGACGATTCTCCGGGATGCTGTCCAACGGGTAGTTTGGAAGTGGAGGAGTATTTAAGGAGATGAAGGACCGATGAGCAAGAAAGAGATAGAGCGTAGAATTTATAATTCTAAAGTCTGAGCAATCTTTGATTATACACTTGTCTTTGGAGAGCTTAAACGTTTGTGATCGTGAGAGAAACACCAAAAGAGTGACTTAGTGAGATAGTGTGATCTACTACTAAGTGTTTGCACTCAAAGTTGTAATCTCTTGTTGATTGCATAGTAGAATCCAGCCAAGAAGGTTGTTAGCGTGGGAGAGTGGATGTAGCTTAGATTAAGCCGAACCATTATAAATCTTGTGTTCTTATTCTCTTCCCTAACTCCTTTGTTTGAAGTTTATTTTATTCCGCATATATTTGCCAAAGTTTAGTTTAAACACCTATTTACCTCATCTAGGTGTTCATACTAGCACTATCAATTGGTATCAGAGCCAAGTGTTCGGTTTATAAAAGTGTTTTTACTTTTGAGCTAAAGATTCTTTATAGCTAGTATATTGGCACCAGGACTTATGGAAGGGCAAAGCAACACAAGGCCACCATATTTTGATGGAAATGAATACGACGTGTGGAAGAACAAAATGAAAGCATTCCTAAGATCCAGAGATCACTTGCAATGGGATGTTGTGGAAAGAGGAATCAACCACATTGCTGCGTCTACATCAAATAAGAATAGCAAAGACAAAGAAACCAAACCCCCCGCTCATATGTCTCGGATGGAGATGTTCAAAAGAGAAGCGCTTGATGCAAAAGCCATTTATTCTTTATATTGCGCTTTGTCTCTTGCTGAATATAACAGAATCTCTTCATGTGAAACAGCAAAAGAAGTTTGGGATAGACTTCATGTTACATATGAAGGGACCGATTGTATAAGAGAGACAAAAGTAAACTTTCTTCTCGGCAAATTTGCATCCTTCAAGATGAAGCAAGGAGAGTCGATTGGAGATATGTTCAACCGTTTTACAGAAATTGTAAATGGTTTAGCATATCAAGGTCAGCCAATTTCTTCTCTAATGAAGGTCAACAAACTCTTGCGAGGTCTCTTAAATGATTGGAACCATGTCAAGACCTCAATCCGGGAGACTCAGAGGATCATGCCACTCTCCGTTGATGAATTGATTGGCACTCTTCAATCCAATGAAGTGGAACAACTCAATCATGAAGATCCCGAAGGTAAGAAGTCCATCGCTTTAATATCTAATGCTGTTTTTGATGAAACGGATTCAGAAAATGACATGGACGACGAAGAACTTGCTTTTATGATCGAGAAATTCAAAAAGCTGAGTAGAAAAAGAAGGAAGTTTAGTGAAAGAAGACAATACAAGCAGAATGGCCAAAAAAGAAAAATGAAAGAAGATGACGAGTAAGGAAATTTATGCTTGATGGCACATTCAGAATCTGAGTCTGACTCGGACACAGACTGAGAATCCGATGAGGAAATCGAGGTAAGTCATTTAGAAATTCCTACCAAAGTTTCAAAATATATAAATAAGCTTTGCTTAAATCTCAAATCATCTTTTAAAAGGATCTCCGAACTTAAAAAGGAGAATTTTCGGCTTAGGCAACATCAACTTTCTCAAAAAGAAAAGTTTGAAAGTTTGCAAAAAGGTTTTCTACAAACAAAAGAAATCGAGATTTACTTGTCAAAGAAAATGATTCTTTAAAGAAAGAATTTTCAAATATTTCGACAAGATTTTCAAATGGATCAAAAACATTAGAGCATATTATTTCTAAACAAGTTCCTTACTATAATAAGTCGGGACTTGGTTTCAATAAGGAAAATGATTCTCTAATTGATTTTCCTAAAGTCAAGGAAAGACTTAGACAAAGACCTCCAAAGGCATTTTACAAAAATCATTTTCAAAAAGTGTTTGTAAAACCTGTTGGTCGAAATGCCAATGTTCAAATTGTGGAGATTCAAAACACTTTGAGAAAGAATATCCTAAAGACTGGAGATCTATCAAGAAAAATTGAATAAAAACAGCATATTCTACTAACTCTCATGGACCCAAGAAAAAATGGGTACCAAAGAAAAGATGAGTTACTTTTGCAGGATATAAAGAAGAAAGAAAAAAGAGGATTTGGTAAGGAATTTTTTTATTCTCAATTTGATTTGGGCAATAATTTTCATTATACTTGATATTTGATATATCCTTGGTTGATTGAGATTTTATAATGATCATATTTTGCTTTATTGAAAAAAGAATCGTCTGATTTGTTTTTGTGATTTGTGAATTGAGATTTGATTATTTGAGATAATTCAGATTATTTTGTCTAATTTTATACTCTCAGATTTAATCATATTTTGCAAAGTGAAAATCTGTTTTACGTGATGATGTAAGATATTCTTAGATATTCAAAGATTTTATTCTCCGTGATTTTATTGTGCTTTGACTAAGTGAGAATTTATTTTTCAAAATATCATTGTGCATAATATTCTTTCTTTGAGTACTTTGTTATGATGAATTAAGAAAGAATATTTGATTATGGAGATTTTCTATTTTGCTCTAACGTCAAGGAAGGATCCAAATTAATGGATGCCAAAAAGGGAAATGAGTTGATTGCAGGAAATTCAATAAGGCAAGAATGATTGCAAATCTATGCAAATTTTGGTGCAATCAGAAAAATATCTCCTACGAAGATTGGTAATGATTTATTTTAACGGTATATTTGAAACATATATCTGTGTAAGAGAAATTTTTTATCATCCCGCCTTACAAATCTCTACGTGCATTTTGGATGGTTGTTTATTATATTGCGAATATATTTCGTTATAAATATAAGGTATTGCAATTTTGGCACGTGACAGAAATATCTATTTTCCTTTTGCAAAATGCATATCTGAAATTTATGCTCAAGGAAATCTCTTTGATTTTGAAATATATTCTGCATATTCATGGATATTCTTGCTATATTCTTAGAAGATATATTATATCTAGCAAATTTGATACGCAAATCAAATGATGATATTACATGACATTTTTGCAAAGATTATTATCTGTTATATAAGAATTTGCAGGTCACAAAGAATCTTCCATATGGATTTTGGAAAGCTCAATTAGAAAATCATTGAAATTCTATACTATCTTTTGGAAGTTCAAAAATTCTATTCCTTGTGCAAAATTTTTACTTATTGAGGAAATCCCTTATGCATCGAACAAAATGTTGAATAGTTCTGAATTTTAATATTTGATAATTTTATATATGCTATTCAATTTATCTATTTGAAGAAAAGGGTATTATATATCACATGGATATTATTACAGCTTATTTGTGCAAAAAGTTTGTTAAGTTTATGCAGGTTGAATTCGAGAAGAGCTTGATTGAAGAAAATAAATTTTTGTCTCGAATTTCAAAATGCAAGTGATCGTTACAGATGTTGTTGTTACAAAGGAAATACTGGAAAAATATTATGTTTAACGTACACAAGCAACAATTATTTCTATTCACAAATATTGTCATGATCACAGGGGATAAAGCAAATCCAAAAGAAAAATAAAAGAATCGTGATCATCCCAAAAAGGCAATAAATTGAGGGGGAGTTTTAACTAATTATAGAAAAATCTTTTTTGATTGATCGTGATCTTATCATGGATGGAAGGAAAGGTAAATGTGTCAGAATTTGTTCAAAAAAAATCCGGTTAATGTATCTTTTATTACCTTTTGTCATTAACAAATCTCTTATTGATATTATCATTTTATCATGACAAAAAGGGTACGTGAATTTTATGATGCATCCGTGATTTTTATTGAATGTTTGCTGATATATATTATCGAAGTGAGCTATATTCATATTTTTAATATTCGACTTGTTTTATAAAATCTGATCTTTTTGGAAATTATATGTCATTTTATATTCTCTACGTGATACTTTTTCCATTATTATCGCTTTTTGATTATGACAAAAATGGGGAGAAGATATGAATATGCATATGTGTTGATTGGTTGATATTATATATGACATAATATTGAGCAGCGATTATTTTTCTATATATTGTTATGTTCAATTTATTTGCTATCTTAGATTATTTTTCTATATATTGTTATGCTCAATTTATTTGCTATCTTATGATATCCTTAAAGCATGTTTACAAATCTGTATATTCAGAGATTGTTTTGTCATCATAAAAAATGGGGAGATTGTTAGAGAAATCCCTTATGATGTTTTGAAGATGACAAAATAAATTAAAAGCTACTAACATGTTTAATGGTTAAGTAATAGACCATGCAGATGATAGAACATGTAAATGATATTGTCAAAGTCTGAAGACTGCCAGATTTTAGTGTCAAAGTCTGTTCTACATCAGAAGTCTGTTAACTCTGACTAATTCCAGACTGAACGTGAATGCTTAACCAGAAGACAGGAAGCTGAACCAGAAGACAGGAAGCTGAACCAGAAGACAGACTCTATGCTGAAGCTAAACTGGGTACAGACCTTAAAGTTAAATCTGTTCAGAAGCAGATATGTTCAGACCCAGATTATAAAGTCTATTGCACTCAGACTCAAATTGTAAAGTCTATTGCTCTCAGACTTTATATCCAGATTCGACAGAACGTAACTCAAGCCCAATCATATAACGGCTAGTGATCTGGTTTGGATTCCACATCAAGATTGATTTGATTGGTTCAATCTAATTGATTGACGATTGGATCTTGAAGACAATAACTTTCTATACGAAGAAGCTTTACTTATGGAAACCAAGATTCTGTTTGTATGGGCGATCGGAATCAATTTGAGATTCTACCTTTGTCACTCAACGGCTACAAAATCTTCTAGATACAAAGCTGTCCAATGGGTATATTGGAAGACGATTCTCCGGGATGCTATCCAACGGGTAGTTTGGAAGTGGATGAGTATTTAAGGAGATGAAGGACCGATGAGCAAGAAAGAGATAGAGCGTAGAATTTATAATTCTAAAATCTGAGCGATCTTTGATCATACACTTGTCTTTGGAGAGCTTAAACGTTTGTGATCGTGAGAGAAACACAAAAAGAGTAACTTAGTGAGATAGTGTAATCTACTACTAAGTGTTTGCACTCAAAATTGTAATCTCTTATTGATTGCATAGTGGAATCCAGCCAAGAAGGTTGTTAGCGTGGGAGAGTGAACTTAGACTTGGATTAAGCCGAACCACTATAAATCTTGTGTTTTTATTCTCTTCTCTAACTCCTTTGTTTGAAGTTTATTTTATTCCGCATATATTTGCCAAAGTTTAGTTTAAACACCTATTCACCCCCTCAAGGTGTTCATACTAGCACTCTCAAACTGGGTGTTAAGATGATGACATAATACTTACTACGTCCGAAAGTAAAATACCCCACATATTTTACTTTATTTGTCTATGATGCCAGATGTGAGTACATAATACTTACTACGTTCGAAAGTAAAATACCCCACATATTTTACTTTATTTGTCTATGATGCAAGATGTGAGTTCTGATGAATTTTGTGAATGAGTAGATACGTGAACTCAAGTTAGACATTGAGTATGTCTAAACTATCATCTGTACGATATTGAAAAGTGTAAACATACGCTCCATGAGAAATGAGTTAATACCGTAATACGTATTTTATACTACGTATGCATGAGACGATCAATAAGAGTGACAAAAGTTTGATCTCAACTTTTATGTCGCATGAGACTCTTAAGGAAAAGAGTTCATTAATTTTTAGTGCTCTCATGACTCTTACTTATTCTCAAGATTTCTATTTAGTGTTTGCTATTTTAGGATGTTGCCAATGGTCATGAGTTTGATTCGATCTAATTGAGCATTTCTAGAAAAGTAAGCTGGACTGAAATTGAGAGTTTGAAGGAAAGATGAAGATTGAATTTGGAGAATCACATTGTAGTTTTGTATTCACTAGTTAACCAATTATGACTGTCTTTGGGATAATCATAATTGTGAATACAATATATATATCATTGTTTAAAAGAGATCAAGAGATATATAAATGTGATCGATCGATGTAGGGAACTGCATACTAAATCTACTCAAGATAAGATGCCTACTATGAGCTGTTATATATTCCTAACAGATGTATGGCAACGAGCTCTCAATGTATGCTGGTCGCACGAATTATTCACCGGTATGAATGTTGAAGAGAGGTAAAGAAAATCCTGTTCGACCCACCATGTGCGAGTGGGAGATGATTGTTTTATGTGATGGGCTTAAGGCCTGTCCACCCATGTTGGGCCTGAAAACCCGACCCACAATATTATGGCCCATGGATGAAGGGGCACGATTTCTATTTGGAGGGAACGTATATAAGGGAGGAAAGAGAGGGAGAACTTACCTTTTGGTATAATTCCAACGTACGTTCCTCTTCCTCTCTTTCTCTCCAGCGCTAAAGGAGACACCGTCTTCCCTTCAAGGCTAATCGACATCATCGGATCTTAAAGGGATCAGAATTTCTTCCTCGATCTTCGGCGTTGGTGTTTAATATGTGGCTAACAAGGTACGCTCGAATCCGTGGTGTGCTTTAGGATCGGTGATACGTGTTTTTCCCGGGCTTGTCTTCCGCATTCGTTTTAGGGGTTCAATTTAGTGTCGAATCCGATTTTCGGAGATCCGATATTCCCAACATCCATGATGGAGGGCATGCTGCTGCCCTTCCCTTTGGAACGGATACAGTGGCTCGACATGAACGCGGGGAAGTACGTGGGCAGGACATGCAAGACCTGCGACAAGTTAGTGTCTGAGATCGTGAGGGTGTTGTCTCGCGAGGTGAACGACAAGGGGCGCAAGAGGACGAAGGTGATGGTGAGTATGACGCACGTGGTCACCGTCTCGGAGAGCGAGATCCACGAGAGTCGTGAACTGAACTGCGTGATTTGCACGGAAGAAATTGTGATGGGAGACCAGCTGGTTCGGATGCATTGCTCTCATGAATTTCATCAAGGTTGCATCGAAGCTTGGCTGAAGATACACCAAACATGCCCTTTGTGTCGCTGCGAGTTGCCCGCCAAAATGTCTTGAAGTCTCAGTCTTTTCTGGTTTTTCAAGGACACCACTTGATGTAAATGAAGTTTCTGCTTGTGGGTTTAATTCTTTTCCGATCAGTAGTCGATTCCCAAGCCACTTTGTAATTACACTTTATCATATATTATCCAATTTCCTTTTCTCTTTCTTCTTCGAAACGTCTCTTGTAAGGCTACATCTTGCTTTCGATTCGGTGAAAGAAAGCCAAGATTGGAATTATGCAGTCTTGTGCCAATTCAAAGGTTTTAGTCTAATTTTTTTACATATTTTTAGAAGGTTCTTAAAATTTTTTGTGTATCGTCAATTTTCAAGACTCTAAATACAATCTTCAAATAACTAAACATAAACTCGCTTAAGATTCACAAATTTGATCAAAAGAAACGAAATTTGGTCCCTCAGTTTTAGCATTACATGACTTTTTTCAATGGCCTTTTTAAAGTCGGATAGCTACTTTATTATTTTTTATAACTTAGTTGAGGTATAGAAACAATAAATAACGACCCTTGAGATTTTTTATTTTAATTTTTCCAATTATGGAAATATTTTCTTTTCTAAAATATCATAAATAAGTTATTTCAAAGATATTTCATCATTGGAGAAATGTGTAAATTAGTAATTCTATATTATCTCTCACATACCTTAATTTAAAATCTAAATCAACACCCTTATCAAAAAAAGTTTTGAATCTTAAGATTTTTTTCCCTTTTCTTTGTCTTATTTAATAAATCAAATATCACGTTATAAGGCAATTTTTGTTAAATCTTTTAAATTTCATTATCTCCTCCCCCCCCCCCCCCAAAAAATATGCCTTTTTGCTAGTATATTGAAAAAAAAAAAAACAATTACTTGGGTTTGATACTAGAGGAGGATGTTGCCCAAAAGGAAGAAATGGATGAAAAAATAAAAGTAGGCAACTTTAGAGAAATACAAGTGACTTAAAGCATCTTTAGTTCAGATATCATGTGTTTGGAAAAGGAAAGTCTTTGGGGACTGAATATATTGAGAATCTATATCTAATAATCAGATTAATTTCTAACATATAATCTTCCGTAAATGCTGATGATTTGAACGGATTTGCTCTCCAATCTTGACAAACCAAAACCAGAAGAAAAAAAATTTAGGACTTAAAATTTCACTTCAATGATTAAAGAGACTTTAGGAAACATATTAATATCGTGTTTCCTATTTTGGATTGGCAATGTTTCTTATCCGAGACGAACCGATTTCTAGCAGAATCAGGTCACGATTCACTAAAGAATATTCACTTCATCAGTCTTGAAAAAGTTTTCATCTAATATGTTGAATTGTCAAATTTTAGTTTCTACAAGCCCCACGTTTATACGAGATGATTGATCTTTGTCTCATGCTCTTCGAATCATACCGTGCGATGTCAATTGCTACCATATTGAGTCTGATGTACAAGGACCAAACTCTCTGGATGACGACCGTAGCTTTTCCTTCCAATTCGAGCAGCCGAGCGGGCCCTTTGCATCTGACGACCACTCGCCATCGTTGCCGTCATGGGCAACCGTTTCCTCCATGGAGGAAAGCGGGAGAAAGATACGAGCCTCGAACCGGGAATTTTGGTTTGATCTGATGTAACTAGAAGGATAAATGGTGCGCCTAATGAAACATGGAAAAAAAATGAAAATAAAGATTTTCCATTGACAAATTTTTTTAAGGGATACAGATGTTCATTTTAGAAAATATTTTTAAAATAATTTATTTCCTGCATAACAAGTAAAGCCCTAATCACAAGTTGGAATTAGATGAGCTAAGAAAGAGAGTGAAGAGGGAGTCGACAAATCAATTAGCAAGGGGAGAATTACAAAAGAAGTTTTAAACTTATTATAATAGTATCAATTCAATCATAAACTTTTTTTTTTTTGATCAAATGAGTTCTAAAACCTTTTATATTTGTACAAATTCAATCAATTCATCAAAATTTGGTTAGTTTGCACTAACGTGCACGACCAATCTTTGCCGTTGATAATTTTTAATAATATTTTAATATTTTTTAAAAAAATTAACTATTTTTCCTTTTTTCTTTTATTTTCGTTCTCTTTTTTTGTCCACTTTCTTCTTCCTCTACCCAGTCACGGGACTAATTGTTGGCTACTAGCGAGGCTCGCCTTGCTGTTGCTAGGCTAGGTCGACCTCACCCAGCCATAAGTGAAATGAGCCCTCGTCGTTGCTTGGTGAAGGGAGCTTAACCAGTGAGGTTGAGCCTTGCTAGATCCGGTGCCAGGTGGGTAAGGGTCTCCCCCACTAGTCAGAGAAAGAAAGAAGGGGAAAATAATTAAAATTTTTGAAAAATATTAAAATATTATTAAAAATTATCAATGTTAGTGTTGGCTGGGTTATATTAGCACAAATTGTGCCATGTCAGCATTGACTAGATAGAGTGAATTGACACAAATATAAAAGGTCTATGACTCATCTGGCAAAAAAAAGTTTAGAACTGAATTTGTACGACCCCAATAGGATTAAGACTGTTTTGGTAATTATCCCAATTAGCAAGGGTCAACCCCGAAGCAACCCATGAGTCCATGATCCAATGTTGAAGCTAGTTAGTAAGGAGATGAATTAATGAAATTTCTGAAATTCCTTTTTTTTTTCTGCTAAGCTAACTGTTCTATCAGTTTGATGATTCTGGTTTTCTTTCAATTGAACAAATTTATGGTAACTAATGTTGAAAGCATGAAATTAGTATAGAAGCTATTTTCATTTCCCCATTCATTTACAATACCAAATAGTTTTGTTTTCTTTTACTGATTTTTATCTTGGTAATACGTGAAGCCAAACCCGTGCAGTAAACCTAGTAATGTTTTTATACATTTTCATCATATACGAATTAGTGATTTAGGTTAGTTGATTAATCAAATATACTTGTGCATAGCTCTTTAACTTAAGCTTAGGTAGGTCTAATTGGATATATCGATGGGATCTCTTCTGCTGATCTCCACGTATTAAGATATTGAATTTTAGTCGCCGCTTTCAATAGCAAGTTTTACGGATCAACAGCTCAAAGAAATCTTGGAAGTCTATTTAATAATAAGCAGAGAAAATCTCACAGATACAATTTTTCATAAATGTTGGTAATTGCATAGGTTATAAGATATCTCAAAAAGAGGAAAGTGCTCGAAACACTTTACTTGAATAGTTAAATAACTATCAAAGTTCTGTTTCTGCAGTGCTAGCGTTGGGTTTCATAAATTTCGGTGATTTCACGAGTTATAAGATAAGACACGCTCTTCAATCTTAATAAAACAAGCCAAAAATGAAATAAAAAAAAATTAACTTTTCACAGGAATCTTGTCAAAGGCAGTGTAGGAAACAGTGCTGTTTCCTATTCGGATTAGTAATGTTACCTATATATACCCAATCCAACCAATCCAAGATTGTTTGGCTTGCCATCTCGACGATCTTTTTAAGATGTCGAGCGATCATACTTTGGTTTTTGCGATGCCAGCGTATATTCCCGACAATCAGTCTTTGCCCCAACCTCAGGTGATCATGTCATCCATCGTCCGACGTTGCTATATTCAGTCCGAAGTAGGAGGCGGAACTGCATTACCGCCCCGTGCATCTGATGGTGGCTTTTGGTACAGAGCTGAGTACCCGAGCGGACCGTTTGTGTCCCACGACAGATCGCCATCATCGCAGTCGCGGGCGATTGTGTCCTCCATGTTGGACGACATGCGGCTGCCCTTCCCATTGGACTGGCTGGGGTGGCTCGACGTGAGTGCGGGGATGCACGTGACCGAGAAGTATCTGACTCGCCACGAGCTAGTGTCCGAGATAGCGAGGGCCACGTCCCGCGCGGTGAACGACACTTGCAGAGAGGGGCGCAAGAGGACGAAGATGGTGGTGAGCATTGTGCACAAGGTCACCATCTCGGAGCACGAGATGCGAGCCCGGTGGCGGAGGCTCCAGTGGCGGATCCTGCATCGCGGATCCTCGAAGAGGAGGAGAGATGGCGGCGGCTACTTTCGGGGCAGCGATCCGCGCTTAATCTTACGAGGCAAGAAGGAGCAGTCACAACCAATGATCGCAACACGGAGGGTGTGTTGCGGTGTGTTGCGGATAAGGGTCATGAGGGGACTCGATGGATCAAGAGAGGATCAAATTCGGAGAGGCACATGAGTCAATGATTGAAAGCTTAAACAAAGTGGCGTTTGAGGGTGATCAAGGCTCAAATAGTTCGCATTGTGTGATTTGCATGGAAGAAGTTGCGATCGGAGGCCAACTAATTCGCATGGATTGCTCTCATGAACTTCACAGAGATTGCATCGAAACTTGGTTGAAGATACACCCCACATGCCCCCTATGTCGGTGCCACTTGTCCCCCAAGAAGTCAAGAGTTTTTTTTTAACTTTTCTGATTTCCTTAGGAGATTGGAGAACCGCGATTAATTACGTGGATGCCAATAAAGTTTCAAACAAGTCTTTTTTCAGAGTTATAGGTTATTATAATGTACGCCACTTTGAATATTGTGAATATTTGTTATAACTAGGGAGATAATTCAACAAAGCCCCTCAATATTGACCAGTAACGAGGTTATCGTGAATTCAATCACAAAAATGTCTCGATTCTCATAGTTTATGGCATTAGTTCATTGTCTTTTGTTTTATAGAGTGAGTTGTTCAACTGCAAGTTCCCACTTTTTTTCTTTGCTTCTTATTTAATAGGTTTCAAAGAAGCAAATAACTCAGATGATTTATGGATCTATTGTGAGATTTCCTTCCATAATCAAATAGTAACCAATGTGTTCTTTCTTTTCGTTTTATTAACTTCAGTTGCATGGTGAATTGCCTTTGGGGGGTCATGTTCTTTTGTAGTCATTTGAAAATATGTCACGATTGCCTTAGATTATATCATCCTTCAGTTTTCAATTTGCTGCTAAGTAGAACAAGATTTTGGATGGCAAAAATTTGATCTTTTGAAATCTAAAGTAGTGACTCAAAGTCACCTTATATGCATCTCTGGAATGCTTGAATGTTCCGAGATTTCAATTAAAAAAATGAAAAAAAAAAATGTGTGGATGTATGTACATGTTTTGCATATGTTTTAGTATATATGGCGCATCATCAATCTCTCAAATTCTGCACGAATAGATGGAGAATGTGATATCTTTTAAAATAATTAGATTAGATTTAAGCGGGCGGAGTTGCTAAAGAAGCAATTCCCCTTTATTTCTTTACATATAGGATTAGAGAATGAAACGTGTAGTGCAGCGTACTTGGACAATTTGGCATCATCACTTGGTTAGTGACCTATTAATTTATCAAAGACCGCTCTTCAGCAGCATAAGCGCGGTCTCGACAAGTGAGTGAATGGACGTGCTGGGCTTGCTTAGTCCAATGGTGCCAGAGAAGATATTTAAGCTTTTCTAGCTCTGATGCCGTACACTCTCCTTCAAACTCGTCCCATGCCTAGATTGGTGAAGATCTGCACATTTGTTGATTTGTCCCTCATCGCCCTTTCTGGTAATCGAGATACCGGCTGAGGTTCACTTTTTGCAAAAGAGGTGCACTTACTCTCAGTGAAAAAGGAAAGAGAATAAATCAATGAATAAATAATTTAAAAAATCAAAATATTATTAAAAATGTCGACGCGTGCTAGTCGTGTCATATGAGCCTAACCCGTTAAAAATTGTCTTATTGCAAAAATACAAAAGATTTAAGACTTTTTTGGTCGGTAAAAGGTTTAAGACTTAATTGATAAAAAAAAAAAGTATTATGATCAAATTGGCACAATTGTAATAAATTTATGACTTTTATAGTAATTCTTCTATGTGATTTGTTGTCCCCTTCACAGGATGGTAGAAGAATATGATTTTTTGTAATTAAAAATCAGATTGAAATTATGCTCCCCAATCATCAAGTTTAGCATTTAATGTTGGCACTCTAAATTTTGTAATAAGTTTATTGTTAGATGAAGTAAAGATGATCACAATCCTTTTAATTTTTAATTTTTTCATATTCTATCGGTGGGTAAATATATAAATTTATATGTTCATATTTTCTCTGGCATCTTCAATTTCAAATTTGATTTTTTCCATCCTATGAACAAGCTTATCAAAAAAGATTTAAATCTTGAATTTTTATCCCTTTCAATGTGCAACTCCATTATTTAATAAAAATTTTAATTATTTCGTTATAAAACAATTTTTTGGAAAATATTTAATTATTAATTTTTTAAAATTCATGCAACATTCGTGTATTTTTACTATTATGTGAGAAAAAGTTGGCTCGCCTGGGTTAAAACTAGAGGAAGTTGCCTAAAATATAAAAATACTAGACAAGGAAATAAAAAGGTAACTTCCAAAAAAAAAAAAAAAAATACAAGTAATTCAAAGTATCTTGAAATAAATAAGTAAATATCATGCGTTCAGAAAAGGAAAGTTTTAGAGATCTTGCTGTGCGTGTATATATATATACAATGCCCAATTCAAGAACAATCCACTTACCATCTCAACGATTTCTCGAAAAGATGTCGAATTATCAAACTTTAGTCTCTGCAATGCCAACGCCTGTTCCAGACGATCAGTCCTTGCCCGGACCTCGTGTGATCGTGTCATTCCATGTCCAACTCTGCTATCTTCAGTCCGAGGTACGAGGAGGCACTGAATTCCCGCCTCGCATCCTCGACCACCGTTCCTTTTCGTACCGAGACGAGCACCCGAGCGCGCCATTCGCCTCCCGCGACCACCTGCCATCATCGCCGTCCTGGGCGGTCGTGTCCTCCGTGTTGGACGACATGCGGCTGCCCTTCCTGCTGGACCGGCTATGGTGGCTCGACTTAAGTGCGGGGACGAAGGCAACGAAGAAGTGCCTGACCCGTGATGAGCTAGCGTCTGAGATCGCGAGGGTCGCGTCCAGCGCCGTGAGCAACCCTTGCAACGAGGGGCGCAAGAGGACGGAGGTGGCGGTGAGCATGATTCACAAGGTCGCGATCTCGGAGCACGAGTTCCGCGAGATGCGAGCCCAACTGCGGAGACTCGAATTGCGCTACCTGCATTCTCGGATGCTCGAAGAGGAGGAGAGAGGCCGGCGGTTTCCTATTCTGGAGCGGCGGTTCCTGCTCAATCTAATGAGGCAAGAAGGGTTGGTGGCAAACCCTGATCACGACAGGGAAGATGCCAAGATGGGGCGAGGAGGGGAGGAGAAGGGTCAGGAGAGAGTCACTGGACCAAGCGGCGATCAACTTTGAAGCTGCACGGGAGTCGATAATTCAAAGCTTGAACAAAGTGGTGTCTGAGGGAGGGTGATGGACGCTCAAGTAGTCGAGAATTAGATTGCGTAATTTGCATGGAAGAAATTGCGACGGGAGACCAGCTTGTTCGCATGGATTGCGCTCATGAATTTCATAAAGATTGCATTGAAGCTTGGCTGAGGATACACCACACTTGCCCTTTGTGTCGCTGCAAGTTGCCCTCCAAGAAGTCATGACATCCAAGTTTGAGATTATGTTTGATTTGTAAATGAAGTCTTTGCTTACAAGTCTTTTTTTTTATATCCAAAACAGGATTTAAATCAAAGTGGATTATGAAGGCACTTTTTAATTACACTTAATCAAGTACAATCCGGTTTCTTGGTCTCTTTCTTGTTCGAAACATCAACGAACTTCCTCTCTCTGTATGTGCTGGTTTTTACCGCTCTGTTGTTTTCACCGTACGCTGCGGGCTGTGCGCAGAGAGAGAAAGGATGTTGGTCTTCATTTGAATTCTGAAATCTATGGAGCAGTTCATCAACTTTGTCATCCGGCCTTCCAAGTAATGTATCTAAAGGCTATATCTCGCATCTGATTCGTTGATGAACAGATGAGCAAACAGGCTTTGTGATTATACCGTGCTTATGATTTCGAAATATATGAGTGGTTTTGGTGATTTATGGGTTCATAGATTTCCTTCCACAGTCGCAGAGTAAGCAATGAGTTATCTATTTTCTTTCAATTAACTTCACTTGCCTGATGAATTTGCCTTTCAGAGTGCTTGTTCTTGCGTAGTCATGTGAAAATATGTGTTGATGGCCCTGAATTATATCATCCTCAAGTCTTAGATTCACTGCTAAGTAGAACAAGATTTGGAAGGAAAGATCTCATCTTATAATAGCAGAAGTTGTGAGCTCAGAATCACAGTATATGCAACACTTGGATGCTTGAATGTACAGGAGTTGAAACGAAAATTATAAGAATGTGGTCTATGTACACATTTTGCATATGTTTTAGTAGCAGTACTTGTGGTGTGCTGTTAATCGCACAAAACCTGTGCGAACAAATAAGGAAGGTGCTAACTTTGGAAGCATTTCATCATACTCATGCTGGCAGCGTCGCTAAAGAAGCAATTACCTTTATTTCTTTACATCTGGGATTGGAGAATGAACTGGCATGCCTTCACGTTTTCCATTTGTTGGATAATTTGGCATCATCACAGGGTCAATAATCTTTTGTTTGATCAAGCATGCTGTTCTTCAGCAGCATAAGTGCGGTCTCAACAAGCGAGTGAATGGTCATGCTGTGCCTGCTTAGTCCAATGGTGCCAGAGAAAATATTGAAGCTCTCTAGCTCTGATGTCGTATCCATGAATCCTTCAAGCTGCTCATCCATGCCCAGATCCCTGAAGATCTGCACATTTGTTGATTTCTCTCTCATCATCCAGATTGCCAGCTCAATTGCAAACCTTCTCATTCTTGGCACCTTTATATGTGGGTTCTGGCGGCTCCTCAGGATCTCGACCAAAGCGCAAGCTAATTTGGCTTCACTAAACCCTGCCGTCTTGGAGATGGCAGTCAATTCTTCTGCTGTCATGAACTTGAAAGCATGGACCACTAACCCAGCCATCACCTCTTGTAGTTTGCCTTCTCCTGACAAGATTGCCTTGAGAACCTGAGTTGAGGAAATATGGTTAGGTGGGAACAATTAATATCGTTCTCTCCTGGACAACTTAAACTTGTACGTAACTGCCGTTTCCTGTTATTGAGATGCCAGCTTAGGTTCAATTTTTGCAAAATAATGCACTTACTGTAGGTGCCACTGCTGTTACTCCCTTTAGCTGGTTGAAGGACTCTGGCCCACAGTAAGGGCACAGATTCCTCAAAATTCTTCCAGCATTAACATGAAGAAGCGGAATCTCCAACACTTTAGGAGCCTCTCCACTTCATTTAACTTCGAGATGCAATGACAAGTGCTCTTGCTCTCGAAAGCCATCATTGCCAGGGCTTCTCTGGCCACAATCCTCACATCCCTTTGATTTTCTGGCACTCCTTGGAAGGAAATGTTTAACAGTTCTTTCAGAACTCCACCAGTCCCTCCTATATGCTCTATCGCATTGTTGTCCTGTGCTAAACTGGTGAGGATCTCAATCCCTAGTTTCTGCAGATCTGGTTGTTTTTCTCCATTTAGTAGAATATCTCTTAGGTTGCTTATGGTGTAGACTATCTCTGAGATCTCTCTACGGAGATTTTTTCCTGTGGTACCTGTTGTGCTTGCTGGCATCTTTATAACCTGAAGTGAAAACTTTAAGAGTCAAAACCTGCGATGTGGTAATGGTTGAGTCCTTCATTATTCTTTCGTCAGCATGAGTGAAATCTATGATTTTGGAAAGAAGACCTCTTGTGTTTCCAGTTTTTCCGCAGTTATCATGATCATGGGCTGGTTTCTTCAGAATGAGAAGTCCCGAATTATTGAAAGTCCAGTATCCGTAGTCTTCCTGGTCAAAGATGATTTTCTTTTCACCAATTTTGTCTGCTGCAAAAGTGGGGCTTCCGTTTGTCGAGAGAAGAGATATTGATTCCATTGCCCCAGGAATTCCAGCGACCCAAAGGGAGTTTTGCTTTTCCCTGGCTAATTTGGAAATTATTTCTGCGGCTGATAGCCTGATTTCTTCCTCTTGTGGGTCTTTTCAGTTCAAGGCCTCCACCAGTCTCTCTATCAGCTGCTCATCTGGGGAGTTTGAACATAAGGGATCCATAGTAAAAGTGACCAAATCCATTCCCAGGCCATCAAATATGCTTCCATTAATAATACATTTTGAATTGGAGTCATAGAAAAATCTCTGAGTCAAGATCATACCCGAAGCCCCCAGATCGCGTTCCTCGCTCACCCGTTCGAGAAGCTTACAGATGACAACCTTCCACTGCCAGTAAACTTTCTCTGTCAAGATGACCAGAGTGTCTGCCAAAGCCAGGGCATAAAAGGTACACACAGCAGCTTTTCGGTGCCTCTTGATAGTGTCTCCTTCAGCCACCTCACCAAAATTGTACTCTAGGAGCTTCATCAATGAGAGCATAACGCAGGCTATCACAGATAAGAGCTGAAGCCAATACAGAATCTTGCTGATATTTCTCGAAAGGAAAACCCACCCTGCATAAGGTACAATGGGAACTTCCAAAGAAATCCAAATCCAGGTCAGCTTTCTATGCAATTTCCACTCTCTAACATATGTCGCATCTTTAGTTTCGGAAATTTCCCTGCTTTGTTGACTTAGCTTCCTCAGAGCTGTGCTGATGGGCTCAGCATATCCTTCACGGATTCAATCAGATCTCTAGAGCTTGATCTCAGTCCTCGGAAGCTGCTAATTCCAGCATGAGTTATTGACCATGTGGATTGGCGTTGCCATTCCAGTTCATGATTCCTGCTTAATAATCTAGCTCCTTCAATTAATAAGATGATGGTGATGAGCCAGAAGTCGGTTTTGTCTAGGGCACTGGCAAAGCACCCCAGGATTACAACTGTCACCCAGATAAAACCAAGGGTTCCCAGGGCACGTTTTCGAGAACCGCAAGGTGAAGAGCAAACAATGTCAGCTTTTTCTCCAGGGCCAGAACAGCCGGCAGAGTGGGGAAAACAGAGTTTCTTCTGTTTCTGTCTATCTTACCAGCACTAGTTTGCGGCTCAAAGATTGTGGTGGGTGAAATGATGGTATCATTTTTCTTCTGAACCAGAGGAATATCCAGATGAATGCTGCTTCGACCTTCAGCAGAGTTCTTCACCTTCATTTTGCAGTCTGGAGTGGCTCAAGAATGGACGCCTCTTTATACGTAAAATTGGCTGAGGAAAACTTATATTTGGCGGCATTCATTAAAACCTGAATTCGATTTCCAAATTTTCTGTTTATGACTTTCTTGGATTGGGATGAGAAAGAGCAGGTTAAGCCGCATCTATTGCCAACTTTCCTGGAAGTTCTCTTGCACTTGGACCAAATTCCAATATCGTTGGCTTGCTTACTTCTGAAGTTCCATCGACAAGCTTTCTCGATTGCCCAATGAAGGTCTTGTACTCTCTTTTCGCATGCCGGAGCTATACCATTTGCTGCTTGGCGATTGCTTTGGCTTGTAATTGTTGAAGAAGAGAGTATTCTACGTATTGTATTCACTTAATCAAAAAAGGATTACAAGAATATATATATATATATATATATATATATATATATATATATATGAGTAACCCTAGTAACCCTCTTATGACTATTTTACCCTTATTACTATTTCCTAACACTCCCCCTCAAGTTGGGATGTAAATATCAAACAATCCCAACTTGTTACATAAAAAATTCACTCTATTTCCTCGTAAAGACTTGGTAAAGATATCCGCAAGCTGATCCTCCGTTCTTGTATGTTGAATGTATGTTGAAGAGTGATCTCTCCTTTCTAAACTTTTTTCTCGTATAAAGTAACAATCAACCTCAATGTGCTTGGTTCGCTCATGAAAGACTGGATTGTTTGCAATATGAATAGCTGATTGATTGTCACAATATAATATCGATGGTTCTGATGTTGACATCCCAATTTCTGACAATAACATCCTTAACCAGAGCAATTCACTAGTCACATGTGCCATTGCTCTATATTCCGCTTCTGCACTTGATTGAGAAACCACATGTTGTTTCTTACTCTTCTAGGCAACTAAATTACTTCCAAGAAATACACAATAACCTGATGTAGATCTTCTACTAGTAGAACATCCAGCCCAATCCACATAAGAAAAACCTATGGTATTCAGGTGGCCACAATTCTTGAAAATTAGTCTTTTACCTGGTACTCCTTTCAAGTATTTGATAATTTGAAGCACAGCATCCCAGTGAGTAGTCCGAGGAGAACCCATGAATTGGCTTACAACACTAATGACAAAAGATATATTAGGTCTCGTGACGGTAAGATAATTCAACTTATCAACTACTTTCCGATATTTCAATGGGTCGTGTAATAATTCTCCATATTCTGCATCAAGTTTCACATTGGGTTCCATAGGAGTATCAACCGGTTTTGCTCCAACAAGTCCAACCTCATCAAAAATGTCAAAAATATTTTTTTTTCTGAGGTAAATTTATACCTGTATGCAAGTAGGCAACCTTAATACCTAGGAAATACTGCAAACGTCCCATATCCTTAGTACTAAACTATGTATGCCGAAATTGTTTGAGTCGTTGAATACCATCTGAATCACTACCAGTAATGATAATATCATCCACATATATCACTAAAAGAATACAACCAGCTGAGAAGACAGAACTGGAGACTGAATGGTCTACTTGACAACGCTTTAATCCAAACTTGATAACGGCATCACTAAACTTACCAAACTAAGCACGAGGAGATTGCTTGAGTCCATACAATGCCTTATGTAGATGACATATCAGATTCTCCCCCTGAGCAACAGATCCAGGTGGTTGCTCCATATACACCTCTTCAGCCAAATCACAACGTAGGAATGCATTTTTGATGTTTAATTGATGAAGAAACCATCCAAAATGTGCTGCTAGAGAAATAAAGACACGAACAGATGGAATTTTGGCTACAGGAGAAAAAGTGTCATCATAATCAACACTATAGGTTTGAGTATATCCTTTAGCGACTAACCGTGCCTTCAATCGGTCTATAGTGCCATCAGGGTGGACCTTAACCGTGAAAACACAACGACAACCAACAGGTTGCTTTCCCACAAGAATGGTAGTAAGCTTTCAAGTGTGATTCTTAATTAGTGCTTTCATTTCATCCTCCATGGCTTGTCTCCAACCAGGATGAGCAAGAGCTTCAGTAACATTGCTAGGCACAAAAATAGATGACAAGGACGAGACAAAAGTAGAAAATGTAAGAGATAAATGATCATAAGACAGAAAGTTGCTAATAGGATGACGAGTACGAAGACAATCAAACAGACTAGAATAAAGTGTATAACGATCCACAGGACGCCCAACACAAGATCGTGTACCTTTTCGAGAAGCAATGGGTTGATCAAGATCAGGATCATGGGATGGCACAGCAATTGATGAGGGATCAGATGAATCGGGTGATGGCCGTACTTCTGTAGTGGGAGCTATTCCTCGTCTATGGTAAGTTTGATTAGCAAATTGAAATCCTGTTGACAATACTGGAGGAAGTGAGATTGGTGGAGGAATTGGTAAAACACACTTTTCAATGTCAGGAAACACAGTAGAGACTGTTTGAGTACTATAGTATGGCTGGTCCTAAAAAAATATCACATCTGCTGATACAAACACTCGGCGACTAATAGGCTTGTAACATTTATAGCCCTTATGAGTTCGAGAGTACCCAACAAAAATACATTTATCAGCATGAAGAGCCAACTTATCAAGACTTGGAGTCCGAGAATGGATGAAACAAACACAGCCAAAGACTTGTAGAGGTAATGTAAATGGAGGACGATTTGAATGTAAAATAGAAAAGGGTGTCTCCTCTTGAAGAACAGAAGTTGGAAGTCGATTAATTAAGAAACAGGCTGTAAGAACAGCATGACCCCAAAATGTTTTCTGAAGATGCATGTGAAACATAAGACAACGGGCAACGTTAAGAAGATGACGATTTTTACGTTCAACTACATCATTTTGTTGTGGTGCATATGAACAAGAAGTTTGATGAATAATGCCATGGGAATCAAGAAAAGGTTGAAAACCAGAGGCAACAGCAAGATACTCTTTATCATTATCGGATCAGAGATTTTTCATAGAAGTATTATATTGATTCAGCACTTCAAAATAGAATTGACGAAAGCAATGAAAAATCTCGACGATCTTTTATTAGGAACAACCAAGTCATTCGGGAAAAATCATCCACAAATGTAACAAAGTACCGGAAACCAGATGTATCAGAAACACGACACGGACCCCATATATCTGAATGAACTAAATCAAAGGGACTAGACACACGACTCTGAAAGCGAGAAGGAAAAGAGACTCTATGGTGTTTTCCAAACTGACAAGCTTCACACTCAAAAGTACTCACAGACTCAGACTCTAGAAACAATCATCGAAGAATGTTTGGCAGGAGATGACCAGCACGACAATGCATCCGATAGACATCAGTGGATGTGTGCTTCAGAGTTGCTGCAGCTATCACCTTCTTGTCTAGATAGTATAGGCCATTTGATTCATGTCCCTCACTAATCATATGTCCAGTCCTCAGATCATGAAAAACACAATGAGAAGCAAAAAATGTTACAGAACAATTTAGCTCTTTAGTTAATGAACTAACGGAAATCAAATTATATGGAAATTTGAGATGAAGGACGGATGATAAAGAAAGGGAGGAACTCAAATGGACATCTCCAGTGCTACGTATTGTATTCACTTAATCAAAAAAGGATTATAAGAATATATATATGAGTAACCCTAGTAACCATCTTATGACTATTTTACCCTTATTACTATTTCCTAGTAATCAACAAAACTTGTACGAGAGATAAGACAAGTTCGAGACAGTATCAACTCTGCTTGAGATGTATTCAAGGTCCTGATATTATACAATGAATGATCTGGGTTCTTGAGTTGTACATCGCCATGCACAGCTCCTTCTAAGGCATTGGCGCCGACCTCAATGAAAGGAAGATCAGTCGTGAAGTTGAACCTTTCGAGGTCTCCTTCTTCGGGTCTCTCTGCGCATGAGGATCATTGGGTCAACTGTACTATTGCAAGTCGTCATCATTCGGTCCAGTCTGGAAATCACCACATTACTTGCAGCAGTTCTTTACGTCAGAATCTGTCAATCTGTTTTGCATCCGCATGTTCATGCATTGAGTAATATTGTAATCTCTCGCATGACAGGTGCATTCTCAGGTTTCCATGGCCACTTGCTTGCTTGCTCCTTGACAATTCTTGCAGTGTCATGGAAAAAACAGTTTGGCATTTTAGTCTGTAGCTTGCTGGAGATCTCTTTACTGGCAAAAATTCGAAAACCTTTGAAACGTTTATCTAAGCTTATGGTTTTTATTGACCTCGGTATCTCAACTAAGGTTATGGTAGGTGTTGCAGCTACTGTCGCTTGTGTGCGCATGGTAAAGTAATTATGCATAGAAAGAAACTGAATATGTATGCATAGTAGGTGAAGAGAGAGCAAGTAGGGACAATTCTGAAAATTTAATAGTGAAAGAATGGAAGGGTGAAAGAATGGAAGGGGGTAATCTCTATATATATACATATAATTTCTTTTGTAATTTCTTGTGCAGGGTCAACAGTTTCAATTCACTTTCGTTCCGTTTCCTTCCTTCCCCTCCACCATTTCTTGCTTTTCCATCTTCGCAATTCACAGCGACTGATCTCGCTCACTGTCGAGATGCCGAATCCACGCTTGTCTCAGCTCCAAAACTCCCTGATGTGCATCACAAGAATGTCGGTTCGTGTAGATTACGATCTTAGTTTCATTCGCTTTTGCTTTGTGGAGTCAGCTGTTCAACTGCAAGTTCCCATTTTTTCTTTGGTTCTTCGGTTCTCATCCTATTTAAGGGGTTTCAGAGAAGCGTGTGGTGCAGATAATTTATGGGTTCATTGCGAGATGTCCTTCTAAAGCCGTCACAAAATAAGCAATGGGTTCTTTCTTTTTCTTTTTGTCTACTTCTGTTGCCTGATGAATTGCCTTCTGGGATTCTTGATCTTGGTGTAGGTTTGAAATTATGGAATGACTGCACTGGAGTATGCCGTCTTAAGTCTTCGAGTAGCTGCTAAGTTGAAAAAGATTTGGAAGGGGAAATCCGGTCTTTTAATAGCAGAAGTAGGGAGCTCAGAATTAGGGGAAATGCAACACTCGGATGCTTGAATGTTCAAGAGTTGAATCGGAAAGCAAAAATTGCTTGGGTGTATGTATTCATATTCGTATGTTTTGGTAGTAGTACATGTGGTGCGTCGCATGGCACACAAACTCCGTGCGAAACAAATAAACATGGTTATAACTTTCAGCAGCATTTCATCGGACTTAAGGGAGTTGCTAAAGAAGCAATTACCTTTATTTTTTTGCTTCTGGAATTAGCGAATGAAATATGTATTCTAGCATCGGTTCATGTTTCTCATTTGTTGGATAATTTGACATGGTCACTTGCTCAGTAACCTATCGGTTGATCAAACCTGTTATTCAGCAGCATAAGTGCGGTCTCAACAAGTGAGTGAATGGTCCTGCTGTGCCTGCTTAGTCCAATAGTGCCAGAGAAAATGTTGTAGCTCTCTAGCTCTGATGTTGTATCCATGACTCCTTCAAGCTCCTCCTCCATGCCCAGATCCCTGAAGATCTGCACATTTGTTGATTTCTCTCTCATCATCCAGATTGCCAGCTCGATAGCAAACCTTCTCATTCTTGGCACCTTTATATGTGGGTTCCGGTGGCTCCTCAGGATCTTGACCAAAGCACAAGCTAATTCGGCTTCTCTAAACCCTGCCTGCTCGAAGAAGGTGGTCGATTCTTCTGCCGTCATGAACTTGAAAGCATGCACTGCTAACCCAACCATCACCTCTTGTAGTTTGCCTTCTCCTGACAAGATTGCCTTGAGAACCTGAGTTGAAGAAATGTGGTTAGGTAGGAACAATTAATGTCATTCTCTCCTGGACAACTTAAAACTTGTACATAACTGCCCTTTCCAGTTATTGAGATGCCGGCTCAGGTTCAATTTTTGCAAAATAATGCACTTACCGTTGGTGCCGCTGCTGTTACTTCCTTTAGCTGGTTGAAGGACTCTGGGCCACTGTAAGTGCACATATTCCTCAAAATTCTTCCAGCACTAACATCAAGAACCGGAATCTCCAACACTTTTAGGAGCCTATCCACTACATTTAACTTCAAGATGCGATGACAGTTGCTCTTGCTTTCAAAAGCCCGCATTGCCAGGGCTTCTCCGGCCACAATCCTCACATCCCTTTGATTTTCCAGCACTCCTTCTTGGAAGAAAATCTTTAACAGTTCTTTCAGAACTCCACCAGTCCCTCCTATACACTCTGTCGCATCATTATCCTGTGCTAAACTGGTAAGGATCTCAATTCCTAGTTTCTGCAGTTCTGGTCGTTCCTCTCCGTGTCATAGAATATCTCTTATGTTGCTTATGGTGAAGACTATCTCTGAGATCTCTCTCTGCAGAATTTTCCCTGTGGGACCTGTTGTGCTTGCCAGCATCTTTATAACCTGAAGGGATCTTTTGACGGTCAAAACTTGCGATGTGGTAATGGTTGAGTCCTTCAATATTCTTTCGTCAGCATGAGTGAAATCTATGATTTTGGAAAGAAGACCCCTTGTGTTTCCAATTTTTCCACAGTTATCATGATCACGGGCTAGTTTCTTCAGAATGAGTAGCCCCAAATTAATGAAAGTCCAGTGTCCATAGTGCTCATGGTCAAAGACGATTTTCTTTTCTCTAATTTCATCTGCTGTGGAACTGGGGCTTCTGTTTGTCTGTAGAAGAGATGATATTGATTCCATTGCCCCGGGTATCCCAGCAACCCGAAGGGAGTTTTGCTTTTTCCCGGCTAATTTGGAAACTATTTCTGCAGCTGAGACCCTGATTTCTTCCTCTTGTGGGTCTTCCCAGTTTAAGATCTCCACCAGCCTCTCTATAACTGGCAGAGTTGTTCCTATCTTCTGAAGCGTGTCATCTGAAAACCGTTCTTTCGTAGAAAACTGGTGAAGAATCCTGGCTCCTATGAGCTGCTCATGCGGCGAGTTTGAAGATAAGAGATCCATAGCAAAAGTCACCATATCCATTCCCAGGCCATCAAAAATGCTACCATTAATACATCTTGAATAGGAGTCATAGAAAAATCTCTGAGTCGAATTCATACCTGAAGCCCCCAGATCCCATTCCTCGTTCACTCGTTCGAGAAGCTTACAGATGACAACCTTCCACTCCCAGTAAAGTTTCTCTGTCAGGACGACCAAAGCTTCTGCCAAAGCCAAGCCATAAAAGATATACAGAGGAGCAATGTCACCAAAATTGCGCTTGATGAGCTTCATCAATGAAAGCACAACGCAGGCTATTGCAGATAAGAGCTGAAGCCAATAGAAAATCTTGCTCACGTTTCTCGAAAGGAAAACTCTCCCTGCATAAGGTACAATAGGAACTTCGGAAGAAGTCCATATCTGGGTCGGCTTCCATCTCAACTTCTGCTCTCTAACGTTGGTTGCATCTGTAGTTTCGGAAATTTCCCTGCTAACTCCGGCATCAGCTATTGACCTTGTGGACTGGTGTTGCCATTCCAGCTCATGACTTCTGCTGAATATTCGAGCTCCTTCAATTAATAAAATGATGGTGATGAACCAGAAGTCGGTTTTGTCTAGGGTATCAGCTAAGCCCCCCAGAAGTACAGCCATCGCCCAGATGAAACCAAGGGTTCCCAGGCCAGTGGCCATTTTTTCAGGAACTGCAAGGCGGAGAGCAAACAGTGTCAGCTTTTTCTCCGGGGCGGAAACAGCTGGCAGCATGGGGGAAACAGAGTTCCTGCTACTTCTGTCTCTCGTACCAGCACTATTTTGTGGCTCAAACATTGTGGCAGGTGAAATGACGGTGTCATTTTTCTTCTGAAGCTGAGGAATATCCAAATGAATGCTGCTTTGACCTTCAGTGGAGCTCTTGACCGTCATTTTGCAGTCTGCAGTGGCTCAAGAACAGACTCTTCTTTATACGTCAAATCAGCTGAGGAAAACTTCCATCTAGTGGTTCAATGGAACCTGAATTCAATTTCGAAATGTTCTGTTCATGAATTTCCTGGATTGGGATGACACAGAGCAGCTATGCCTCTGTGGGGGGGAAGGGGGGGGGGGGGAGGAATAAGATGATCTAGCAGAGGAAAAGGAAGGTTAAGCAGCTTCTATTGCCAACTTTCCTGCAAGTTCTCTTGCTCTTGGACCAAATTCCAGTATCGTTGGATTGTTTACTTCTAAAGCTCCATTGACGAGCTTTCTTGTTTGCCTGATGGAGATGCGGAACTCTCTTTCTGCATATCGGAGCGATGTGCTTTCTGCTTGGCAACTGCTTTGGCTCGTAGTCAACAGAACTTGTACAGGAGAGACGACAAGTGCAAGACGATATCGACTCTGTCTGAGGAACATATGCTTAAGGTCCTGATGTTATAATGAATGATCAGGGTTCTTGAGTTATATTGCCGTGCACAGCTCCTCAAAAGGCATCATCAATGTCAACCTCATTGAAAGGAAGATTAGTCGGGAAGTTGAACCTTCAAAGTCTTCTTTTTCTCCGGGCGTCCCTTTCCATGAGAGTCATTTGGTCAAGCGTGCTGTTGAAATTCATGGTCATTCGGTCCAGTTTGGAAATCGCCACATCACTTGGAACAACAACTGGGTCTTCCCTCCCTATTACAGCAGTTCTTTTCGTCGAAACCTAGTAATGCGCTTTCGTATCCGCATGATCATGCAAGGAATCGTATCATAATATCTTTCATGAGAGGCGCACTCTCGGATCTCCACAGCCACTTGCTTGCTCCGCGACGATTCTTTCCGTGTCGTGTTAAGTGCAGTTTGGCATTTCGTTTGTGGCTAGCTGGAGATGTCTTCGTCTCGAGCTAGAGGACACACAAGTGGTCCCCTGCTTTCAGTGCTTTGTGTTGAAGAAGGTCTAGCCAGGTGGCTCTTGCATGAGAAGAAATTACTTCTATTTGCTCGCCAAAGTTCGGAGACCCATTAACCATTTATCTGAGAAGAAAAATTATTATGCGTGGCGTCATCAAAATGAAGAAAGAAGGCGCAACTTTTATTGGCCCTGTATTCCTTAATATTCGATCAGGGTTGTGGCACGCGTTGCAGCTGGCGTTTGCGTGTGCTTAATCAAGTAATTCCACCATTTGTTCTTCATTTTGGCAATTCGCAGCGACTGAGCTCGCTTGCCCTCAAGACACTCAATCCTCACTCATCTCGGCTCTGAAACTCCCTGATCTTGACGGGTAACAAGGTTCCCGACGAATTCAATCGCAAGAACGTCTCGTTTTTCATAGTTTATGAGCTTAGTTCGCTGTCTTGCGTTTTATAGAGTGAAGTGTTCAACTGCAAGTTCCCCTTTTTCTCTTTGGTTCTTATCTCGTTCTGTTCAGGGGTGGGTCAGAGAAGCGATGGCGAGATTTCCTTCCGTCGTCACAAAGTAAGCAATAAGTTCTTTCTTTTTATCAACTTCGGTAGCACGATGAATTGCCTTTTGGGATTCTCGTTCTTGTGTAGTCATTTGAAAATTATGTGATGATTGCCTCGGACTATATCGTCCTTAACCCTTGATTCGCTGCTAAGTGGAGCAAGATTTGGATGGAAAAATCTGATCCTTTAGTAACGGAAGTGGTGAGCTCAGAATCACAGTATATGGAACTCTCGGATGCTTCCATTTTCAGGAGTTAAATTGTGAAATAAAATAATGTGCGGGTGTTGTAAGCAATAATGTAATTCTTTTATGCAGAAATTCAAAACAAGGAATGACAACATACCTTTATCCATAACAATATCCTTGAAAATATTTGTTGTGAGAAAATTGAAGAATGAAGAAATTTAATTCTTTAATCTGCACTTTTCTTTGACTTGTTATGTATAGATGATAGAATACAACATAAGTTTCTCCTATTTGAGTGAAGAGAGAACCAAATTCTTAGAGTGCGTATGATAATGTCATGTTTCCGGAAATAATTTTTATTTAAAACATTTTTTTCTATTTATGTTCTCAAAACAATTTCTAAGATTTTAAGGTATTTAGAAACTATACAAAATTTATATTCTTGAAACAAAATGCATTTGGTACAACCTAAATATTTTTTTGACTTAAAATTTCTTTTAATTTATTAATAATTTTATTACATCTTTCTTTTTTTTTCCTCTTTTTTTTTTTTTTTTCTCCTTTCTCTAGCCGGTCACTAGCCAGACGAGGGCGGCAAGGTCGTCGGCCTCGGGGAGCCTCGCCCTAGCTAGGTGAGGTCAAGGATTGGCTAAGCGAGGGGGACCTTGCCCGACCACCGTGAGCTCGGCGTCGCCTGGGTGGGCAAGGCCGACCTTGCAATGGCCAGCCAAGGTCAAGCCTTGTCGTTGGCTAGGTGAGGCTCAAGGGGGCCTTGCCTGTGGTTGATGAGCTTAGGGCAACCTTGTCGGGGGCTAGCGAGGCTTCAGTGAGGTCGCCGGGCCTTGTTTGACCAGTCACTGACCATCGTTGAGGCCTGCGACCAGCTAAGGGGAAGAAGAGAGAAAGAGAAAAAGAAGAAAAGAAAAGAGAAAATTCTTGTTTCTAGAGTTGTTCTCGAAAACAAAGAAGCAATTTTGGTTTATTGTTTCTATTCAAATCTATTCCTAGAAACAAATCTATTCCGAGAACAAAAAACTTATCAAACACGTTTTTGTTATATTTCTATTCTAGGGAAGAAAAAACAAAAACACTTGTTCTTGGAAACATCCTTATTTATACATGTTAGCAATAAGTACTTTCCATCAAAGCGCCTTTTTAATTTCCAATAAGAGTCACATATCTTTGGAAAAACAGTAACTTCTCAATGAAGATTGTATCCTTTCATTAGAGTCGGAACTTCTCATAGCCAATACATTTTAACATTAACTATTGGGAAAATTTCAAATAAGGACATAAAGTAAAACAGTTTTCTCAAATAAGGTCCAGTAGACTTTGTCTTAAAAATGGGTCTAAAGTTGCTAACTTTGTCTCAAATGAGGGCCCCAACTCATTGGCTAGCCGAATTGTTGCCGGTGGATTTATTTTGGCAATTAGAGCATGGGCAATTTTGTCCAAAAATTTTAACCGGGTGAAAAATAGGAAAATCAAAGATCCTAAATCAAATTTTAGGGCTCTTCACAGATTTTCTTTCTTTCCAACGTTTCTCTCCAATTCTCGGTGCATATTCACTCTGTAAATTTTGCTCCCAAATCCGAGAGAATCGTCTCTCGCTCTTGAATTCTCTCTAAAAAAATTTCTCTCAATTAAATCGAAAGATTGCAAATTGATTTTGTCCAAAATATTCTATTTTGATCCAAATTAAATAAGTTAAGTTTGTTCTGACTTGAATCCTCTCCCTCTATGTCCCGAGCCTATCCTTGGCCTCCCTTGCCACTCCTCCAGGTTTCTCTCAGCTTGATAGCAATGACGGTTTCTCCAGAAGAAAAGGTGAAAACATGCTCAAAAGGAAATCTATGAAGGAAAGAGAAGGTATGTTTAACACTGGGCTTTTGTAATACAATTGCAACCGAGCTCAAATTGATTTTGATGTTTGCTTTGAACCAATTCAGTTTATAACTTGAATTGAAAAATTCATTTGCTTTCCGAAGCAAACCAAAACCAACTTTTTTGTTTGCAAAGCCTCTTGTTGAAGAATTCTTTTGCTAACCGAAGCATCTTGAATGCAAGAATTTTTTTGGTGCAGTTAGGATCACTCAAACACACATGGTTTACCACTTCGAAGAAGCGCTAGAGGAGTGTCAATTTCATTAAATTTCAGCATCCTCTAATTTGCTTCGTTTCAACCGAGGTTAGTTTATTATATTGGCGCATCGGTTCTTCGTTCGTCCAAGAAAAGGCCATTGTCAGTTGTTCAAGCAACATGTCAACAAGGTCTAAGCATATTGTGGAATACCACACTGACGGCAGCGAAGACAAGATGGTAGGAGCAATTTCCTTTAGTGCTTGCTTGTTCGATTAGATTTGTGGGTGCATTTTGTCCCATTTTAATCAATGCATGGGAGTTGCATTTTGTAATGGTGAGTGGTATCCACTGTGCGTTTTCTTATTAGATTTGTTGCCATCGTAATCTCCACATGTCGGTTGTGGTCCGTGTTTAACAATTTTACTGCTTTCGGTTTTTTTTTTCTGATATATATATTTAGTTGTTAACAACCAATCTACTGATTTGTTGGAATTGCAAATCTTCTATTTTTATCTCCACCGATTAAAGACCTAAAGAAGCTGTCATAACTAATTATATATGATCGACCAATTGATTTTTTGGCATTTGGTGCGATTTTATTTACAAGTAAGATAGAAGGGTTAGATGATTGCACTATTGGCTTTTAAGGATTGCTTATTCAATTTATTATTTTACCATTATATGCTTTAGATATCAATATGATGATTATCCTTGTTCTATTGGTTGATGCCTACTAAACTTGTCGACAAATGTAAAGCTTTTGCTGCTAAATAGTTAGTCTCTGCAGCAAACAATGTCAATGGTTACTTGATTTATAGCCATCATTTACCAGCAAGCATTCAAAAGATAATCCATTTTTTTTCCATAGAATTAATAGATGAGCTTTTGTTTGTTGGAAGCATGGAAGAGACCACTTAATACAAGTTGATATGTTATCTTTTGTTGCTTCCTTCGCAATTAAGGCTATACTAATGGCTATATTAAACATTTTCCTTTGGTAATTCTATTGAGTAACTCATGAATCTACAAGACTTACTTGTGTCCATAGCAGAAAACTTATCTTTATCATCTTGGATTTGCATAATTGAATTTATACTTGTCAAGGGAATATATCAACTATGAAGAAGGGAAACTTATTGACATTATTTTTCATTCATTTTGCATCAGGTGGGGGATGTGAAGAAGTGAACTATTCTATTTTTGATATTGGGAGTGTTGAAGTTGCTGAAGAAGATTGATTTACCTTAATTGATCTTGATGAGTTATACAAAAGAAACGTAAGCTATGTTAAGGGTGATCATTTAACGAACAGGGATATGGATGTTGGAGACAACAGCTTGTATGTTGATGCATTAGTTGATAATGTAGATTTCTTAAATATAAGTAGCCAAAATGAGTATACGTATCCTGAGTTTAATGTGAGATTGATATGGAGAACCGTGTCTTCAAGTTGGGAATGTGCTTTAGTAATGCTAAGGAGTCTAGAGAGGCTATTAGGAACTATGCCATTAAAAATGGGAGACAAGTGAGGTTCACTAAAAGTGCACAAAATAAGTTGAGGGTAGTATGTTCTGAGGGATGTAATTGGCTCATATATGCTTCTAAAGTGCAGGGGAAGCATACTTTATAAGTGAAAGCCTTCAACCCCGTACACACTTGTAATAGAGTGCTATGCGTTCCTCAAGTAAGCACAAAATGGCTAGCGAACAAGTATTGTAATAGGTTGAGGAATAATCCTACATGGCCAGGTGCTTCAATGAAGAAAACAATGGAATATGAGAATGTTTTAAAGTTGTCAAGGTCAATGGTCTACAGAGCTAGGGCTTTAGCAATGACTATGATCACAGGGAATGAGGAGGAGCAATTTGGGATGCTTAGGAGCTATTGTCAAGCACTTCTTGATGCCAACTCAGGATCCACATGTGTTATCAAGACTGAGCAATGTCAAGATCAATTCAAATTTAGAGGAGTTTATATTTGTCTAGATGCATTGAGGAGGGGCTTTCTAGAAGGATGTAGACGCTTTGTGGGGTTTGATGGTTGTCATTTGTCATCAGGCTACAAAGGTATACTTCTAGCAGTTGTGGGCATAGATGCTAATAATAAGATGTATCCATTTGCATGGGCAGTCGTGGGACAAGAAACATACAAGACATGGCACTGGTTTATTAGTATGGTTGCAGAAGACTTAGGAATTACAGACCCTGCAAATTCAAAATATTGGACTTTCTTATGTGATAAGCAGAAGGGATTGGTGCAAGCTCTAGCAAATATAATGCCTGAAGCTGAACATAAATTTTGCTTAAGGCATCTTTATGAGAACTTTAGGCTGCATCACAAAGGACTGGAACTTAAAAAATTGGTTTGGAAGGCTGCAATGGCAACTAGATAATGTGATTTTAACTTGGCAATGGAAGATTTAAAAGCAGTTAATGAGAAAGCATATGATTGGTTGTCCCAGAGGCCTCCAGTGCAATTGAGCAAGTCTCACTTTAGGACAAGCTCAAAATGTGACATTTCTTTGAATAACTGGTGTGAGAGCTTTAACAAAAGCATCATTGATGCTAGGGACAAATCTATCATCACAATGCTTGAGTGCAACTCATGGAGAGGATTCATAAGCAAAGAGATGGGATGACTCCTTACACTGGTGCTAACATCCAAAAAAGTATTGGATCTTCAAAAAAAAATATTCAGCATCGTGGATCCCTGCTTGGAATGGGGAAGATGAGTTTGAATTGAGTGGGCCATATGAAGACAAGAGGGTCGTTAATATTAGACATAAAACTTGTAGCCATAGAAGATGGGACATTAGTGGAATCCCTTGTTGTCATGCTGTGGCGGCTCTTGTACACATTAGGGAACAACTTGAAAAATGGGTTCACACATGCTTCATTAAGGAAAAATTTATGCAAACTTATAGCCATGTTGTGCATGCTGTAGATTCCAAGGATACATGGCCAGCTCGAGAGCCATTACTCCCCCCGATGTGCCTAAGCAAGTTGGTCGAAAGAAGAAACAAAGAATGAAGTCAGTGAATGAAACGGTTGACAACAATTTGAAGAGAAGGAAGAAGAAAATTGTGCAAGAGCCTATTGGAACAAAGTTGAAGAGACAAAATACAACAATTACTTGTGGAAAATATGGTGGGTTAGGCCATAATAGGAATCATTGCAAAAATTTAGTAATAACATCAACACCAACATCAGTAGCAGCAGCAGCATCTATAGCAACATCATGCCCAACAACTTTTACATCCGCCTCATGCTCGCACAATGCGGTCAAAAGAACTCCCTCAATCCCATCAGCATCACAATCCGAGACAATTGAACTACTTGCTTCATTTTTTGGCAACATTTCAAGCTCATTTTCATCCATGGAAAGAGAGAAGATGCAGGTTTCAATTTGCCATTGACTTTGTCCTAAAACTATTCTTAGTTGCACTTGACTTTCTCTTGACTACATTGTTGTTTTTACTGAATTGTAGGTAAAGAGAATGATGTAAGGAATCTCAACATGAAAGTGGTGGAACGTGAGCAAATTTTTGAGATGCAAAAGTAACAAGGCCAACAAACAAATTCTTTTTTTTTCTTTTTTAACTGTTAGTTTATGTTTGGAAGATTTCTTACATTGGAAGGTTTCTCTTTTTCATTGAATATGGCCTGGTTGAAGTTTAACTTATGTCATTTTTTTTTTTTTTTTTTTTTTGCGTAGCCTTCTTTTGAGTTATGGTTGTTGTGGTATGCTGAGCTGACAAGAGTTGTTTATATTGCCATTTGGAGTTGAGTTGTGCCTCCTTTTCTGCTACTTCCTTTATGGTGCTATGACACATCATGAAAGCTATTCTTGGACATGCACAGACACAGAGGCTTTTATGCCCCTGCTTTATTCCATCCTTCTTTAGTATCTGATCTTAGCGCAATCTGCCTAACAGACCAACTGCTCGACGAAATTCCTACATGGGGTTTCCAATTTTATCCGCACAATAAACTCCAATCTCGAAGTTGAAGATTGTTTGAGCAATCTCGTTTTAGTCTAGTCGATTTGGCCGTTCGTTTTCTTTTGTCTCGTGTAAACCATGTCCCCGTGTTGCCCTCACCATGTGAACTCTCAATCGGATGTTCACTAAAGTTGTATTCTATAGATTGTAGTTTGAAAATTTTTTGCAGTGAACCATGGTACTAGATTTCACAATAACATAATACCCAAGAATCTTCAGCATGGTCAGCACGACAAGCTCTTTCCTGCATTTGGAACTAATCTATTCTTGAAGAAGACGAGCACCGATATTGAACAGACCCAAGTTGACCTGATGAAGGACTTGATTTAGAGATTGAAGAAGAAGTAGGAGGAGATACTGATATTGTTTGGGAACAAGACGAGATTCAAGCAACATCATTGCTTTTCAAATGAAGGATTCCTTAGAACCTAGGAAGTTAAGCAGAGAAAGAGCTCTTCCGCTCCCACTTCCTTATAAACTTAGACCTTTGGGAGTCCCACGCCGAAAAAACACGTAAGCGGCAAAGACGAAGAAAATGTGTGCGGGAGCGAGAGCAAGAGCAAAGAGGATTGCTCATCTTTTGGGAGCGAACGATGAGGACCTTGATGGAAAGTACATCGCTGGCGAGATCATGTTCAAGTTTCCGAACAAGATGGTGTGCCACGCGGACTCCTTCTCCCTCGACCGCCCAATCGCTGCCCTCACTGTCGACGACAACCTCATGCACGGAGAGATGTACTTTGTCCTTCCGCTCGATGGCTTCCCGAGCCATAGCACGGCCATTAAAATGAACAAATGAATGGGTTTGTGTTTGCGAGAGAGAGTGAGAGAGACGTGAACGGAGGAGATGAGAGATTGAGGGTTTTGGATTGCAAATACACAAGCTTCTCCCTGATTCAGTTGGGATAAAATTTTACAGAGAGAACTAGTATTGAGAATTGAGGAGGAACGTGGAAAAGAAAGAAAATCTGTGAAGAGCCCTAAAATTTGATTTGGGATCTTTGATTTTCCTATTTTTCACCCGGTTAAAATTTTTGGACAAAATTAACCATGGTCTAATCGCCGGAATAAATCCACCAGCGAAAATTCGGCTAGCCGATGAGTTGAGGCCCTCATTTGAGACGGTTAACAACTTTAAACCCCTTTTTTTTGAAACAAGGTCCACTCTAGACTTATTTGAGAAAACGGCTCCACTTTAGGTCCTTATTTGAAATTTTCCCTTAACTATTTATTAAATCATTAATTAATAACATCATATGGTCCACAATTTTCTTGTAAGTGTATGTACACATCTTGCATATGTTTTGGAAGTAGTACATGGGGTGAGCTGTTAATCGCACAAATTCCGTGCAAACAAACAAGGAAGGTGATAACTTTCAGAACATCAGACTTAAGCCAGGCAGAGTTGCTAAAGAAGCAATTACCTTCATTTCTTTGCTTCTGGAATTAGAGAATGAAATGTGTAGTCTAGCATACCTTCATGTTTCCCATTTGTCGGATAATTTGGCAACTTCGCTTGCTCAGTGACCTATCGGTTGATCAAACCTATCCTTCAGCAGCATAAGTGCGGTCTCAACAAGTGAGTGAATGGTCGTGCTGTGTCTGCGAAGTCCGATGCTGCCAGAGAAAATATTGAAGCTCTCTAGCTCTGATGTCGTATCCAAAACTCCTTCAAGCTCCTCCTCCATGCCCAGATCCCTGAAGATCTGGACATTCTTCAATTTGTCTCTCATCATCCAGATTGCCAGCTCGATAGCAAACCTTCTTATTCTTGGCACCTTTATATCTGGGTACCTATAGCTCCTCAGGATCTCGACCAAAGCGCAAGCTAATTTGGTTTCTTTGAACCCTGCCCTCTCGAAGACGGCAGTTGATTCTCCCGCTGTCATGAACTTGAAAGCATGTGCCGCTAACCCAACCATCACCTCTTGCAGTTTGCCTTCTCCTGACAAGATTGCCTTGAGCACCTGAGTTGAGGAAATTTGGTTAGGTAGGAACAATTAATATCATTCTCTCTGAGATATCTTAAACTTTGTACATAACTGCCTTTTCCGGTTTTGGAGATGTTGGCTTAGGTTCAGTTTTTTCAAAATAATGCACTTACTGTTGGTGCCGCTGCTGTTACTCCCTTTAGCTGGTTGAAGGACTCTGGGCCACTGTAAGTGCACAGATTCCTCAAAATTCTTCCAGCATTGACACGAAGAAGGGGAATCTCCAATGCTTCTATGAGCCTCTCCACTACATTTAACTTCAAGATTCGATGACAGTTGCTCTTGCTCCCGAAAGCCAGCTTTGCAAGGGCTTCTCCGGCCACAATTCTCACGTCCTTTTGATCTTTTGGCAATCCTTCTTGGAAGAAAATCTTTAACAGTTCTTTCAGAACTCCACCGGTCCCTCCTATTCGGTCCGTCGCATCGTCATCCTGTGCCAAACTGGTAAGGATCCCAATCCCTCGTTTCTGCAGTTTTGGTCGTTTCTCTCCATATCGTAGAATATCTCTTATGTTGCTTACGGTGAAGACTCTCCCCGAGATCTCTCTCCGGAGAATTTTCCCTGTGGTACCCGCTGTGCTTGCCAGCATCTTAATAACCTTTAGGGATCTCTCAACAGTCAAAACCTGCAATGTGGCGATAGTTGAGTCCTTCAATATTGTTTCATCAGCATGAGTGAAATCTATGATTTTGGAAAGAAGGCCTGTTGTTTTTCCAATTTTTCCGCAGTTATCGTGATCACGGGCTAGTTCCTTCAGAATGAGTAGCCCCAAACTATTGAAAGTCCAGTATCCATAGGCTTCATGGTCAAAGATTTTCTTTTCACCAATTTCTTCTGCTGTGGAACTGGGGCTTCTGTTTGTCTGTAGAAGAGATGATATCGATTCCATTGCCCCGGGTATTCCAGTGACCCGAAGGGAGTTTTGCTTTTTCCCGGCTAATTTGGAAACTATTTTTGCAGCTGATAGCCTGATTTCTTCCTCTGGTGGGTCTTCCCAGTTCAAGATCTCCACCAGTCTCTCTATAACTGGCAGAGTTGTACCAATCTTCTGAAGCGTGTCATCTGAAAACATTTTTGTGAAAGAAAACCGGTGAAGAATCCTGGCTCCTATGACCTGCTCATCTGGCGAGTTTGAACATATGAGATCCATTGCAAAAGTCACCATATCCATTCCCAGGCCATCAAAAAGGCTCCCATTAATACATCTCGCGTAGGAGTCATAGAAAAATCTCCGAGTTGAGATCATACCTAAAGCCCCCAGATTGCATTCCTGGTTCACCCCTTCAAGAAGCTTACAGATGACTACCTTCCACTGCCAGTAAACTTTCTCTGTCAGGAAGACCAGAGCTTCTGCCAAAGCCAAGGCATAAAAGATAATCAGAGCAGTTTTCTGGTTCCTACTGTCTGTGCCTCCTTTAGCTACCTCACCATAATTGTGCTTGATGAGCTTCATCAATGAGAGCACGACACAGGCTATTGCAGATAAGAGCTGAAGCAAATAGAAAACCTTGCTGATATTTCTCGAGAGAAAAACCCACCCTCCATAAGGTAGAATAGGAACTTCTGAAGACGTCCATTTCCGGGTTGGCTTCCTATGCAATTTCTGCTCTCTGACATTTGTTGCATCTGTAGTTTCGGAAACTCCCGTTCTGTGTTGACTTTGCTTCCTTGTACCAGAGCTTACGGGACTCAACATATCCTTCACGGATTCAACTAGAGCTCTAGAGCTTGATATGAGCTTTCGGAAGCTGCTAATTCCGGCATGAGCTATTGACGAAGTGGACTGGTGTTGCCATTCCAGTTCATGACTCCTGCTGAATATTCTAGCTCCTTCAATTAATAAAATGATGGTGATGAACCAGAAGTCTGTTTTGTCTAAGGTAATGGCAAAGCCCCCCAGGAGTACAACCGTTGCCCAGATGAAACCAAGGGCTCCCAGGCCAGTGGCAGCTTTTTCAAGAATCGCAAGGCGGAGAGCAAACAGAGTCAGCTTTTTCTCCGGGGCAGGAACAGCCTGTAACGTGTGGGAAACAGAGTTTCCACTGCTTCCATCTCTCCTACCAGCACTAGTTCGCGGCTCAAAGATTGTGGTGGGTGAAAGGATGATTTCATTTTTGTCCTGAAGTTGAGGAACATCCAGATGAATGCCGCTTTGACCTTCAGCACTGTTCTTGACATTCATTTTTGCCAGTCTGGAGAAGCTTAAAAACAGACAATTCTTTGCACAGCAAATCAGCTGAGGAGAACTTCTAATGGTTCGATGGAACCTAGATTTGATTTCTAAAATTTCTGCCCATGAACAGCCTGGATTGGCATGAAAGCGAACAGCTAAGCCTGTATGAAAGGTGGGGAAAATAATCCAGCAGCGGATAAGGTAAGGTTATAGCAGCTTCTATCACCAACTTTCCTGGGAGTTTTCTTGCGCTTGGACAAAATTCCTAGATCCTCCGCTTGTTTACTTCTAAAGTTCCATTGAGGAGTTTTCTTGATTGCCCGATGAAGATCTTGTACTCTCTTTCTGCATATTGAAGTGACGCGCTGCTGCTTGGTTACGACTTTGCTTTGTCTTGCCTTGAAGAAACCTTGTACAAAAGAGAGGACAAATTGAGACAATGTTGAGTCTCTCAGAGGAGTATGTGCCTAAGGTTCTGATGCTGTAATGAATGACCTGGCTCTGAGTTCTATATTACCATGCACAGCTCCTTGCAAGGCATTGACTTCGATATCAATGAAACGAACATTAATCTCTTGCTGCTTGGTTACGACTTTGCTTTGGCTTGTCTTGAAGAAACCTTGTACAAAAGAGAGGACAATTTGATACAATGGTGACTTTGTCAGAGGGACCTGTGCCTAAGGTTCTGATGTCGTAATGAATGATCTGGCTCTGAGTTCTATATTGCCGTGCCCAGCCCCTTGGTAGGCATTGACTTCACCATGAATGAAAGGAAGATTCATCTCTTCCTACAAATTGGAGTGACGCGTTGCTGCTTGGTTACGACTTTGCTTTGGCTTGTCTTGAATAGACCTTGGAGGCATTGACTTGAACATCAATGACAGGAATATTCCTCATGAAGTTGCACAGCTCCTTGGAGGCATTGACTTTAACATCAATGACAGGAATATTCCTCATGAAGTTGCACAGCTCCTTGGAGGCATTGACTTTTAACATCAATGACAGGAATATTCCTCATGAAGTTGAACCCTTGAAGTTTCCTTGTTCTTCTCGTCATAGGCCAACTGTATTAATGTCGCATCCTATCGGTATGATCATGCTAGTGATATTATAATCTCTTATGTGGCAGTACATTTTTGGGATTCCACAGCAACTTGCTTGCTCCTTGATGATTTCTTGCACCTCGACAATTATTTCAATGTCATACAATGCGTGGCTGAGGCATTTATTTTGTACTTTAAAGGCGGCGGCATCTCCTCACTGTGTTTTCTATTGCTTGATGTGCTTTTATCAGAAATTGATAAATCCCACTATCAATAAAAAGAATCATCTTGTCCTTCATTCACTAGAGTTTGTAGTTCAACATTAAAAGTTAAACATCCATCTCCGTCTACATACAAGCATATTATCGGCATCTAAAACTTTGTCCATGGATTTGAGCAAAGAGATTTCTGATGTGAGCAATGCTTTAAAAAAGGCCTTGGTTGCATCACACGCCGGTTTGAATATGTCCATCCATATGACAGCCACAACGATGGTTGCTAAGGATTGGCAAGCCATATTATGGATGGTCTGATGTACCATTTGAATGTTTACTTTCTCAGCAGAAGTGGAAGAAATTTAAGTGTATTGTGTTGTAGTAAATGTCGCATGTATTTTCATCTATTAGAATCTATAATCGGTGAAAATGTAAAGATTTGCATCGATGTCGATCTCAATATATTTTACTCATGAGACATAATTGAATTTATGTAATTCTTGAAGTTTGATATCTTCTTGACTCATATAAAATTAGATGAAGAAAGATTCTGGTTCAATAAAGAGGCTTATGACGTTTAGGAACAATCAGTAATATATGGAAGAGTGTTGTTTTTGGTTGTACAATAGTGTCTTCAATGGACAAATTTTCTCCCTTGTATTTTCTTTTTTTTTAAACATCGAGATGTGATTTTCATGATTGTGTGATGGATTGTCTTGTAATATCTATTCACATGGATCGTGAACAGAGAATTCTAGAGAGAGTACTTTGGAGAGAATAGATTTCTATTATTGAATGTTTGGATGAATAAAATGATGGGAGAGCACCCCTTCTTAACATAGAAGAGGCTGTAGAATGAAGTAACCACTAGACTTGCTAATATTTAGCACATGTATGTTATAGGTTTAGGACTGCTTTGGTAACTTTCCTCAAAGTTGAAACCTTTATTGCCATTGGGCTTGCTAGTTTCTGTATTTGTCATATTAAATTTTGTTAGCTTCAGTTGCAGTGCTTCGGAACTTATTATCCCTATGCAGGTTGTTTTAAAATCATTCTTCTTTATAATTTCCAGTTCACTTTCTTTTTGGCCCTCTAGAAGGATGACCTGAAGGCTGTGGTCGATTATCTTCGGACTGATGAAAAAGTCTCTTCGATTGGCTTGTGAGGTCGTTCAATGGGTGCCGTTATGTTCTTTAATCCTTCTCTTTTAAGCTCTTTCCAAATTCGTGGAATGGATTTTTTTCCTGAAGGAAACAAAGCAAGGAATACAAAAAAGAACTCCTTCGTGGCTGGTGTCACCAAGAAGTAAGAATTATATTAGATGTTCATTGGGGCGGTGGTCAAGGCAAAGGGAGAGCTGTGCCCTTCTTATTAACCCGATCGATGCGCCACAGAAAAGAATGGCAAACAATGTTCTGTATCATTTTCTGCTGAGTTTTCTGGCATTTGAAAAGATGTCATATCTTAGCTTAAGATTGTGTTTGCAGTGCCCAATACAGCCTTGTTACTCGGTATGCTAAATGGTGATTCTCTTTATTTAGTGCGACAAGAATACTATAAGTTTGGGGTAGATCTGTTGCGATCACTCTGCCTTCTTTGAATATAAGCCTTCAGTAATTTCGCAATATTTTTAAAATAATGTGAAAAGTAATGTGAAAATATGAATAAGAATTTTTTTTTCAATGGGGTTGTATAAGAAGATGAACATAGAAGTTTCTATCTCACGGACAACCTTATTGAAAAGATTTCAAATCTTATCTTGAAAAAATGAAAGTTTTTAGGATAAACGACTACAAAATCTTTGACATAGGCTCTGTCTAATCTAGACGAACCAAAGCTTAAAAGAGGAAACTATACGAATTGTTTCTTGAAATTTCTGTCAATGGCGGTGTCCTATGACTGAGTACATATATATACATACTCAACCCAAGAACGCTTTCACTTGCCATCTCCACAATTCTCGTAAAGATGTCGAATTATTACACTCGAGTCTTCGCAATACCAACGCGCGTTCCAGACGATGACGATGAATCTTTGCCCCAACCCAGTGTGATCTTGTCATGCCACGTCCAAAGCTACTGTAGTCTGTCCAAAGTACAAGGAGGAACGGGAGGCCGAATCAGAGAACGTAGGTTTTCGTACCGAGCGGAGCATCCGAGCACGCCGTTCGCATCCCACGACCACTCGCCATCCTCGCCATAGTGGACAATCGTGTCCTCCATGATGGAGGGCATGCTGCTGCCCTTCCCTTTGGACCGGATACAGTGGCTCGACATGAACGCGGGGAAGTACGCGGGCAGGACATGCATGACCCGCGACGAGTTAGTGTCTGAGATCGCGAGGGTGTTGTCCCGCGAGGTGAACGACAAGGGGCGCAAGAGGACGAAGGTGATGGTGAGTATGACGCACGTGGTCACCGTCTCGGAGAGCGAGATCCACGAGGGTCGTGAACGGCACTGCGTGATTTGCGCGGAAGAAATTGTGATGGGAGACCAGCTGCTTCGGATGCATTGCTCTCATGAATTTCATCAAGGTTGCATCGAAGCTTGGCTGAAGATACACCAAACATGCCCTTTGTGTCCTGCGAGTTGCCCGCCAAAATGTCTTGAAGTCTCAGTCTTTTCTGGTTTTTCAAGGACACCACTTGATGTAAATGAAGTTTCTGCTTGTGGGTTTAATTCTTTTCCGATCAGCAGTCGATTCCCAAGCCACTTTGTAATTACACTTTATCATATATTATCCAATTTCCTTTTCTCTTTCTTCTTCGAAACGTCTCTTGTAAGGCTACATCTTGCTTTCGATTCGGTGAAAGAAAGCCAAGATTGGAATTATGCAATCTTGTGCCGATTCAAGGCTTTTAGTCTAATTTTTTTACATATTTTTAGGAGTTTCTTAAAAAAAATTTGTGTATCGTCAATTTTCAAGACTCTAAATACGATCATCAAATAACTAACATAAACTCGCTTAAAGTTCTCAAATTTGATCAAAAGAAACGAAATTTGGTCCCTCAGTTTTAGCATTACATGACTTTTTTCAATGGCCTTTTTAAGTCGGATAGCTACTTTATTATTCTTTACAACTTAGTTGAGGTATAGAAACAATAAATAAGAATCCTTTAAATTTTTTATTTTAATTTTTCCAATTATAGAAATATTTTCTTTTCCAAAATATCATCCTTAAGTTATTCCATAGATATTTCATCATTGGAGAAATGAGTAAATTAGTAATTCTATTTTATCTCTCACATGCCTTAATTTAAAATTTAAATCAACACCCTTAATGAAAAAAAGTTTTGAATCGTAAGATTTTATTTTTTTTCCTTTTCTTTGTCTAGTTTCACTATTTAATAAATCAAATATCACGTTATAAGGCAATTTTTGTTAAATCTTTTAAATTTCATTAATCCCCCCCCCCCCCCCCCCAAATATGCCCTTTTTGCTAGTATATTGAAAAAAAGAAAAAAACAATTACTTGGGTTTGATACTAGAGGAGGATGTTGCCCAAAAGGAAGATATGGATGAAGAAATAAAAGTGGGCAACTTTAGGGAAATACAAGTGATTTAAAGCATCTTTAGTTCAGATATCATGTGTTTGGAAAAGAAAAGTTTTTGGGGACTGACTATTCAAAATATCTTGAGAATCTATATCTAATAATCAGATTAATTTCTAACACATAATCTTCCGTGAATGCTGATGATTTGATCAGATATTCTCTCCAATCTTGACAACCAAAGCCAGAAGAAAAAAAAAAGTTTAGGACTTAAAATTTCACTTCAATGATTAAAGAGACTTCAGGAAACATATTAACGTTGTGTTTCCTATTTTGGATTGGCAATGTTTATTGTCTAACACGAGCCGATTTCTAGCAGAATCAAGTCACGTTTCACTAAAAAATATCCACTTCATCAGTCTTGAAAAAGTTTTCATCAAATATGTTGAATTATCAAAGTTTAGTTTCTGCAAAACCCGCTTTTAGACGAGATGATCGATCTTTGTCTCATGCTCTTCGAATCGTATCGTGCGATGTCAATTGCTACCATATTGAGTCCGATGTACAAGGACCAAACTCTCCGGCGTGTATCGTGGATGACGACCGTAGCTTTTCCTTCCAATTCGAGCAGCCGAGCGGGCCCTTCGCATCTAACGACCACTCGCCATCGTTGCCGTCATGGGCAACCGTTTCCTCCATGGAGGAAAGCGGGAGAAAAATACGAGCCTTGGACCGGGAGTTTTGGTTTGATCTAATGTAACCAGAAGGATAAATGGTGCGCCCAATGAAAAATGGAAAAAAAAAATGAAAATAAAGATTTTCCATTGACCAATTTTTTCAAGGGATACAGATGATCATTTTAGTAAATATTTTTAAAATAATTTATTTCCCGCATAACAAGTAAAGCCCTAATCACAAGTTGGAATTAGATGAGCTAAGGAAGAGAGTGAAGAGGGAGTCGACAAATCAATTAGCAAGGGGAGAATTACAAAAGAAGTTTTAAACTTATTATGATAGTATGAATTCAATCATAAACTTTTTTTTTTGGATCAAATGAGTTCTAAACCTTTTATATTTGTGCAAATTCAATCAATTCATCCAAATTTGGCTAGCTTGCGCTAACATGCCACGATTTGTGCTGTTGGCGTTGATAATTTTTAATAATATTTTAATATGTTTCAAAAAATTTAACTATTTTTCCTTTTTTTTCTTTTTTTTCTCTCTTTTTTTGTCCTCTTTCTTCTTCCTCTACCCAATCACCAGACTAATTGCTAGCCACTAGCTAGGCTCATCTTACTGTCGCTAGGCAAGGGCGACCTCACCTAGCCATAAGCGAAACAAGCCCTCATCGTTGCTCGGTGAAGGGAGCTTAACTAGCGAGGTTGAGCCTCGTTGGATCCGGCACAGGGTGGGTAAGGGTCTCCCCCACCAATCAGAGAAAGAAGAAAGAGGGAAAAAAAAGAATTAAAAAATTTGAGAAATATTAAAATATTATTAAAAATTATCTATGTTAGTGTTGGCTACAGGTTGTGAGCTACATCAACATTAACTATATGGATTGGATTGACACAAATATAAAAGGTCAATGACTCATCTCGCCAAAAAAAGTTTAGAACTGAATTTGTACTACCGCAATAGGATTAAGACTTTTTTGGTAATTATCCCACTTAGCAAGGGTCAACCCCAAAGCAGCCCATGAGTCCATGATCCAATGTTGAAGCTAGTTATTAAGGAGATGAATTAATGAAATTTCAGAAATTCCTTTTCTTTTTTTCTTTTTTCTTTTTTTTTTCTGCTAAGCTAACTGTTCTATCAGTTGATGATTATGGTTTTCTTTCAGTTGAACAAATTTATGGTAACTAATGTTGAATGCATGAAATTAGTATAGAAGCTATTTTCATTTCCCCCTTCATTTACTATACCAAATAGTTTTTGTTTTCGTTTATTGATTTTTATTTTGGTAATACGTGAAGCCAAACCCGTGCAGTAAACCTAGTAATGTTTTTATACATTTTCATCATATACGAATTAGTGATTTAGGTTAGTTGATTAATCAAATAACTTGTGCATAGCTCTTTAACTTAAGCTTAGGTAGGTCCAATTGGATACATCGATGGGATCTCTCTTGCTGATCTCCACGTATTAAGATATTGAACTTTAGTCGCCGCTTTCAATAGCAAGTTTTCCGGATCAACAACTCAAAGAAATCTTGGAAGTCTATTTAATAATAAGCAGAGAAAATCTCACAGATACAATTTTTCGTAAATATTGGTAATTGCATAGGTTATAAGATATCTCAACAAGAGAAAAGTACTCGAAACATTTTACTTAAATGGTTAAATAACTATCAAAGTTCTGTTTCTGCAGTGCCAGCGTTGTGTTTCATAAATTTCGGTGATTTCACGAGCTATAAGATAAGACACACTCTTCAATCTTGATAAAACAAAGCCAAAAATAAAATAAAATAATTAATTTTTCACAGGAATCTTGTCAAGGGCAGTCTAGGAAACAGTGCAGTTTCCTATTCGGATTAGCAGTTTCATATATATATGTTACCTATATATACCCAATCCAACCAATCCAAGATTGTTTGGCTTGCCATCTTGACATCCCTTTTAAGATGTCGAGTGATCATACTTTGGTTTTTGCGATGCCAGCGTATATTCCCGACAATCAGTCTTTGCCCCAACCTCGGGTGATCATGTCATGCATCGTCCGACGTCGCTATATTCAGTCTGAAGTAGGAGGAGGAACTGCATTACCGGCTCGTGCCTCCGATGGTGGCTTTTGGTACAGAGCTGAGTACCCGAGCGGACCGTTTGTGTCCCACGACAGATCGCCATCATCGCAGTCGCGGGCGATTGTGTCCTCCATGTTGAACGACATGCGGCTGCCCTTTTCATTGGACCGGCTGCGATGGCTCGACGTGAGTGCGGGGATGCACGTGACCGAGAAGTGCCTCACTCGCGACGAGCTTGTGTCTGAGATCGCGAGGGCCACGTCCCGCGCAGTGAACGACACTTGCAGAGAGGGGCGCAAGAGGACGAAGATGGTGGTGAGCATTGTGCACAAGGTCACCATCTCGGAGCACGAGATGCGAGCCCGATGGCGGAGGCTCCAGTGGCGGATCTTGCATTCGCGGATCCTCGAAGAGGAGGAGAGATGGCGGCGGCTACTTTCGGGGCAGCGATCCGCGCTTAATCTAACGAGGCAAGAAGGAGCAGTCACAACCCCTGATCGCAACACGGAGGGTGTGTTGCGGATAAGGGTCATGAGGGAGTCGGTGGACCAAGACAGGATCAACTTCGGAGCCGCACATAAGTCAATGATTGAAAGCTTGAACAAAGTGACGTTTGAGGGTGATCAAGGCTCAAATAGTTCGCATTGTGTGATTTGCATGGAAGAAGTTGCGATCAGAGGCCAACTTATTCGCATGGATTGCTCTCATAAATTTCACACAGATTGCATCGAAACTTGGTTGAAGGTACACCCCACATGCCCCCTATGTCGGCGCCCCTTGTCCCCCAAGAAGTCAAGAGATTTTTAACTTTTCCGATTTCCTTAAGAGACTGGAGATTCAAGATTAATTACATGGATGCATATAGAGTTTCAAACAAGTCATTGTTCGGAATTATAGGTTACTATGAATTTTTTTTTTTTTATTACCGCACATCAAATATTGTGAATACTTGTTATGGCTATATTAAAATTTGTCTTTTTTTGCGATTATATAACGTGTAATCAAATTCTTTTATTATCTCGAGACCTGAAAAAAGAGTCTTTATTATCTACCGTAGATTTTTTTTTTCTGGACTTTTGGACTTCTTTTGCACCCTTACCTTCCTCTGACTGCATGAGCTCCATTACCATGTTCCGATCTTCTCCTAGTAAATTAAAATTCTGTAACTTGAACCAAACCTATCTATATCATCAATTTGAAGTTATAGATTGAGAGTTTGTTTGGATTAATTTAAAGAAATCGCACAACCTACCTCTTTTTTTCTTTTCCAAATCTTAACAAAGAATTCATTGAAATCTCCAAAATATTACGAAATTTATATATGAATTTACGTATCCATATTTTAATATCTTGAGCCTCACTTCAAAATCAAAAGTCAACTATCAAATTTTACAAGTCCGAATATTTGAAAAGAAAAATGTATTTGAGAAGTTATCGCATGTCAATAATCAAGTTTAAAAACTTTTTCCCCAAACATCAAGCTCATCATAAATTTCACAAAAAATTGCATCGAAGCTTGGGAACACCACACATGTTCTCTGTGTCGGTACAACTTGTCGACCAAGAGTATTGAGATCCAAGTTTTTTCTAATTTTCCAAGTGATCATGATTGATTACGAAAAATATTTGATTTTTGTAACCAAATCCTTTTATTATTTAGTATGAAAGACTCAAAAGCCTGGACCGAAAATTACTCGGTTTGATCCAGGACGGTTTGGTCATTTAACCCAAAATTATTTCACTTTTTAAATTCTTTTAAAAAATGTATTTATATGATCAAATTTCAAGACGTTAAAATATAATTATCAAATACTTAAACAATAAATTCACCTATGTAAGCATATGTATCATAATTATGTTTTTTTTGTTTACGGTGCATGGTTAACTCTCGTATTCAGGTCTGGCGATGCTTTTTGAGGAAAATTATGTTTTTTTGGGAAAAATGCTTATTGGTATTTAAGTTATGTTCATGATATTCTATTCCAAATCTTAAAGACGTTGGATATCGATGACCTAAATGAATTGTATTTTAATATTTAGTCATTTATAATTTTTCTCTAATTCAAAAACTAAAATTTTATCGAATTTGCTTTTTCTCTACCTAGACAAAGAAATCTTTTAGAAAAGCTTGAACCATAAACTTGCTAGCCCGACAGAAAGGATGAATTAGGGCTTAAATTACAAACAATACCTAATGCAGAAAGTTAGGTTCTTTAAAGGTGATTAGAGCAGCTAATTTCAAAAATTAACATTATATGAATATTATGTGTTTCTTGTGTATAAGAGTATGTTTTCGACCATTGGACTTGGAGTGCTTGAGCACACACTCATGTATTACAAATATATTTTTGTTTACTGTAAAAAAGAGTAAAATATATTTTCTGAACCTAAATAAGATCAAATGTTTGAGGCATGATTATAGAATCGTAAGCTCTACTATTAGCGTGTGTTTGAAATTGGACATTTTATTTAATCTCTATCACCTCAAATATATATTTTTTTATTTTTTATTTTTATAAAGCCTCTATAGATATCAACGTTTAGGTTATGTGTTTATGTTTTTATCAATCAGAACTTTTCATTTTGCATAGCTAAAAATGGTGGCAAACTTTATTGTCTCCAATGTTCCAAGAAAAGAGAAAGAAACTGAGTGATTATTTCAGAAATTGATAAGTAAAACAGAGAAAGAAGTGAAGGGTAATTTACAAAAATAGAAAGAAAAACGAGATAAATGATGTTTTGGCCGGGACATATATAGTTATTTGACAGTTTTAATTCAGTTTTTGTTCTTTCACGTCCTTCCTTCCCTCCACCATTTCTTCTTCACTTAGAACCGAAGCAAGTTCATAAAAGGTTCTGACAAAAGAAGACCACATGTCGTAAAATATCACAGTGGCCTAGTGGGTACTATAAGGAGCAAGACAATATTGAATCAATAAGGGGAGGGGCCAGGGAAATAACTCAACAGAGACCCCTTGATATTGACCGGTAATGAGGTTACTGCGAATTAAATCACAAAAATGTCTCGATTCTCATAGTTCATTGCCTTTTGTTTTATAAAGTGAGTTGTTTAACTATAAGTTATTTTATTCTATGTAAGGGTTTCAAATTAGTGAATAACTCAGATGATTTATGGATCCGTTGTGAGATTTCCTTCCATAGTCAAAGACTAAGTAATGTGTTCTTTCTTTTCATTTTATTAAACTTTAGTTGTGTCGCGACCTCTTTTTTTTTCGGCGCCCGCAATCGGGTACGAGCGCCTAAGGAGGCTAATGGCTCGGCTGAAATTAGTTATGCCCGGACTATCCCAAGTCCACCAATTCACGACTTAATGGTTCAAGTTTTTAACCTGTAAATCAATTTTTAAAATGGAGTCACCACTAATCGATTTGGGGCGGGTTGATTAGAAACCCAAGTGAAGTATCGGGAAAAATACTCACTCCTGCGCAACTAGAAAAATTAGGATCGGGGACTTGATTACACTAGTTAATCACTAATGCCATTTTGGTACCTAATCTTATTTAAACCCTGAGGCATTTTTGGATGTTCGAGGAATTTTCCATGCATTTTTGGGAGGAAAAATATTTTTTGAGTCATTTTCTAATTTTTTGACACAAAAGGGATTTTTGGTTTTTTTTTTTGGAAAAATACAAGTCTTTTTGGCTTTTTCTGAATTTTTTGGCTTTTTCATGAAATTTTGGCTTTTTTGGATTTTTAGCATTTTTTTGGAAAATATGAAAATTTTTTGATTTTTTGATTTTTCGGAAAATAAAACATTTTAAACATTTTTTAATATTTTTGAAAATAAAACATTTTTTGATTTTTTTGATTTTTTTTTTAAATAAAATATTTTATTTTTATTTATTTATTTAAAATATTATTTTATATTAAAATAATACAAAAAACCGACCGGGTCGGATCCGCGGGTTGGGTCATGGGTTGATCCGAACGAGGACGCGGGCCCGACTCAGATTTTTTTCGATGCTTCTTTTTTTTTATTATTTTATTTATCAAAACAGCCTGATCTCCCGTTGTTTTGGGAGGGATCCAGCCCGGCCCGATAACCCGGCAAAACCTCACCCGGATTCGACCCGCCTTTGGACCCGATTTCAGCCCGGCCTCAAAACGCGAAACCCTACGGTTCGTGGCCCGGTCCGATCGATGACCGAGGCCACGACCGGAAAATCGGGAACCCTAGGGTTCCCGATTCGCGCGCCGAGGAGGGGAGGCTAAGGCGTCGCAGCGGCGACGGCGACGACGACGGCGACGGCGACGACGGCGGTGACAGCAGCAACGAGGACTGGATAACGGGGGGGTTGCGATGGTGATGGTGAGGGTGGCAGTACGTTACCTATCCGCGAACGGTAGCTTGCACGGCAAACGGTGGTGACGACGGTGGAGGGTGCTCGAAATCTCCTCTCTCCCTTCGATCTGGGCTTGCGAGCGTCGAGCCTCCCCCGAAGTCTCTCGGGGGAAGCTTGAATGCTCGCAGCTTCGATCTCTCTCCTCTCTCTGTTTAGCCTCCTCGCAGATCTGGGTTCGCTTGCCACCGGCCTCCCCCGATGTCTCTCGGTGGGAGGTTGTTTAGCTTGCGACCCGATCTTTCACCCCCTTTGCTCGCTCTTCAATCTCCCCCCTGAAGTCTCTCAAGGGGAAGGTCTCGGAGTTCGCTGGCTTCCTCTCTCTCTTCCACGATCTCTGTGTGTGTGTCGTCGTCGTCGGGGGGGAGGTATTTATAGGCGAGGGGCGGCCGGTCGATGGAGTTCGACCGCCGATCGCCACGGCCTTCGCCGGCCGAACCGGCGTCCCATCCGACGCCAGCTGCCCCCTGCTCCATGTCCCATCGCCGTCCATCCATCCCCTTCCCCTCCGTCGTGCCCCTTGCGCGTGCTCCGTAGAGGCGCGAGGAAGGAGACGAACTAGCGGGGTTGAGCCGAGGCGGAAATGGGCCGAGGGCCCATGCGGAGGTTGCTTCTTTACTTCTTTTCCATTTTCGCTTTTCTTTTTTTCGCTTTTTTTTTTTGGTTTATTATCTGAAAATCAAATAAAATAAAATAATAATAAAATAAAGTCTAATTTTTAAGCGTCAACAGCTGCCCCTCTTTGAAGGTGAGCTCGCAGAGGTTGCATTCAAAGACAAAATGATGCCTAAAATTTGGTCATATATGCGTAGCGGATTATATTTTATTCGGGACTTATTATCCTATGTAAAAAAAGCAATATAACATTACATATATTAAGACAGATAAGAAGAAACCTGTAGTTACTTACCGGGAGTGAGTGAGGTAGGGTGTGAACCCCGAGTTTGGCAAGTATTGAGGTGTCATCTTACCTGGTGATGTGAAGAGGTTGCTTTTCCAGGGCTCGAACCATTCTTCGGTCGCCTGTTAAAACAATCAATGATTTGTCTAGGACCCGAACCTTTCTTCGGTCGCCTTGACGGAGAAATTGCTTTGTCCGGACCCGAACCTTTCTTCGGTCGCCTGTTGGAGCAATCAGTGGTTTGTCTCGGACCCGAACCATTCTTCGGTCGCCTATTAAAACAATCAATGATGTGTCTAGGACCCGAATCTTTCTACGGTTGCCTTGACAGGAAATTGCTCCTCTAGGACCCGAACTATTCTTCGATCGCCTGTTGGAGCAATCAGTAGTTTGTCTCGGACCCGAACCATTCTTCGGTCGCCTGTTAAAACAATTAGTTATTTGTCTAGGACCCAAACCTTTCTTCGGTCGCCTTGACGGGAGATTGCTCCTCCAGGACTCGAACCATTCTTCGGTCACCTATTGGAGTAATCAGGGGTTTGTCTCAGACCCGAACTATTCTTCGGTCGCCGTAACGGGAAATTGCTTCTCCAGGACCCGAACCATTCTTCGGTCGCCTGTTAAAACAATCAATGATTTGTCTAGGACCCGAACCTTTCTTCGATCGCCTTGACAGGAGATTGCTTCTCTAGGACCCGAACCATTCTTTGGTCGCCGTGACGGGAAATTGCTTCTCCAGGACCCGAACCATTCTTCGGTCAATTGTTAAAACAATCAATGATTTGTCTAGGACCCGAACCTTTCTTCGGTCGCCTTGACGAGAGATTGCTCCTCCAGGACTCGAACCATTCTTTGGTCGCCTGTTGGAGTAATTAGTGTTTTGTCTAGGACTCGAACCTTTCTTCAGTCGCCTTGACGGGAGATGCACCAATTTTTCTCAGGGCATCTCCTTTGTGGGTAACTGATTTGTATCGAGGACACCAGTTGGTACCCGACCTTTCTCGAGAGATACGCCGACCTTTCTCAGGGCATCTGTTTTGTGAGGGGTGTCTGACCTCTGTCAAAGACAACAGCTGGTACCCGACTTTTCTCGGGAGAATGCGCTGACCTTTTTCAGGGTACCAATTCTGGAAAATACCTGGACATTCACAAGCATATCAAAGAGTACTTGGATATTCACAAGTACTAACCTGAAGGATATTTGGGCCTTTGTAGGCATCAAAATGGGTATTTGGCTGATCATGGGAATTGAAGGGGTACTTGGATGATCACAAGTATGAATTCTTAGGGAATACTTGGACATTCACAAGCATCGAAGGGGTACTTGATAATTGGAAATATCAATGACATATCTTGGATATTTGTGAAAGTGTCCACCTCTTGGCAATTGGGAAATATCGATGGCGTACCTGAGATATTCGTGAAGGTCTCTCACCTCCTGGTAATGGGAATATCAAGGGCGTGCCCCGCCTGTTCGTGAAGGTTTCTCACCTCCTGGTAAATGGGAATATCGAGGGCGTGCCCCGCTTGTTCGTGAAGGTTTCTCACCTCCTGGTAAATGGGAATATCGAGGACGTACCCCATATATTCGTGAAGGTCTCTCACCTCCTGGTAAATGGGAATATCGAGGGCGCACCCCGCATATTCGTGAAGGTCTCTCACCTCCTGGTAATTGGGAATATCGAGGACGTACCTGAGATATTCGTGAAGGTCTCTCACCTCCTGGCAATTGGGAATATCGAGGGCATACCTGAGATATTCGTGAAGGTCTCTCACCTCCTGGTAGATGAAAATATCGAGGACGTACCTGAGATATTCGTGAAGGTCTCTCACCTCCTGGTAATTGGGAATATCAAGGACGTGCCTTGGATATTCGTGAAGGTCTCTCACCTCCTGGTAATTGGGAATATCAAGGACGTACCTTAGATATTCGTGAAGGTCTTTCACTTCTTGGTAATGGGAATATCAAGGGCGTGCCCCGCATATTCGTGAAGGTCTCTCACCTCCTGGTAATGGGAATATCGAGGGGGTACCTGAGATATTCGTGAAGGTCTCTCACCTCCTAGTAGATGGAAATATCGAGGACGTACTTGAGATATTCGTGAATGTCTCTCACCTCCTGGTAATTGGGAATATCAATGGCGTACCTTGGATATTCGTGAAGGTCTCTCACCTCCTGGTAAATGGGAATATCGATGATGTACCTGAGATATTCATGAAGGTCTCTTATCTCCTGGTAATTGGGAATATAGAGGGCGTGCCCCGCATATTCGTGAAGGTCTCTCACCTCCTGGTAGTTGGGAATATCAAAGACATACCTTGGATATTCGTGAAGGTCTCTCACCTCCTGGTAAATGGGAATATCGAGGACGTACCTGAGATATTCGTGAAGGTCTCTTACCTCCTGGTAATTGGGAATATCGAGGGCGTGCCCCGCATATTCGTGAAGGTCTCTCATCTCCTGGTAGTTGGGAATATCGAGGACAAACCTAAGATATTCGTGAAGGTCTCCCACCTCCTGGTAACATAAACTTGAATGTAGCATGAGGCTTACCCGGATGGCTGCAGGCATTTAAAAGGGGTAGAGCACCTAGGTAGCCGCAGGTGTACAAAATATTGGAATACTTGGATAAACACAAGTATTTAATGATATGATGTGGGACCACTCAGGCTGGTCCAAGTGCTAGAAAGCATACCTGGGCGGCGATGCCAAACAAAGTAATGGAATGCTTGAATAGTTGCTATTTTATTTGGGGACAACTTGGACGAGCTAAGTGTTATGAAAGGGAAGTACCTGGACAACGGTGAGTACTTGACGATATGGGGATACCTAGACAGCAGTAGGTATTCCAAGAAATACTTGGTCGATCACAAGTATCAATACTCTGGGGATAACTCGAACAGGTCAAGTGTCAGGAAAAGGGAGTATCCGAACAGTGGCCGGTACTCAGAGACAAGAGGGATACTTGGACAGTTGCAAGCACCCGAACTCAAGGGACGACTCGAATAGGTCGAGTGTCAATAAGAGAGTACCTAGATAGTGATAGGTACTTTAAGACAAATAGAGACATGCTTACCTAGCAATATCTTTGATCTCTGAGAGTACGCTTGCTATTTGCACAATATGCACGCATGATTGTATATGCTGTAAATTCATGAGTTGAAATGAGATTCATGCATGATAAATTTGTCAGTTTTGCATCATCTGATTTCCACCGGGGAAGATTTTGAAAGACAACCTTCATTTAGAATGTAGATGTCTTGAGCATGCCGATGAGGGACTTTCGGTCGAAAGGACTTTTCGCTCACTCTCATGGAAAAGGCTATCCCGACCATTAATGCAGGATTTATAAGGACCACACTATCTCACTGTCATCATGTCAGCAGGGGTCTGAGTATTCTTGCAAATAGTACGACTTTACCAATGTGAGAGGTCTTTGTTGAAACTGTGACAAAGATTTGGTCAATGACTCATCAAATGGGACCATCAAGGTTAAGGCTTATGAACGAAGTGCTGCACGATCATCTCCGGGTTTGCAAGTCAAGAGTTCTGCGAAAAGAGATAGAGTAATCTTGCTCGTACTTCTTCGAGCGATGCTTATAAACATATGAAATCCTACGTTAATTGAAGTGCCCCTAGTCTGAAGAGACTTTTACAATTGGATGCAATGTTGGCTTGACTCATGTGTAAAAGGGCGAGAGCTGGTGATTGCCTTAGCATTTGTCACAGGTCTTTCTTCTCACTGTCAGATGGAGGCTCTATCAATTGAACCACAACAACAACTTTTTCTTGGCTGTATTTTTTACTGGAGGGCATTGGTCTTGCTTTTACCAGGCACACTGCTTTTTCATACTCCTATTTTTTATTCCAGTTCTTCATTTATGGGCATTGATCTTGCTTTTACCAGGTACACTGCTTTTTATGCCCCTGTTTTTTTGTTGTCAGAGGAGGAACCGGCATAGGCAAGTTCAATCGAAGCACCATTATTAGACTCTTGAGTCTTCATCTTCAATAGGTGCTCTGGGCTATGGCAGTAACTTCTATTTTGCCTCCACGTGAGGGTGAAATTACAGACTCAATTGAGTTGTACAATAAATACGAGTGCGTAAATAAAGAGTTGCTCTTCATGACTCTAGGGCACTTAAATTAACGCGAGTGTTCATATACAATAAAGACACTCGAAGATTGATGCAAGTGCAAGCAAGAAAATTTATATCCCCTTTCTCACCTTGTGATGTTGATTTGCTTTCGACTTGCCCCAGTGTGGGTGGTTCTTTATCAGGAGTATAGCAGAAATTTGTCAGTGTATGGGGCTCAAAGTGAGCGATGGAATGCCTCTCACTGCTTTGATCATCGTACTATTCGCGAGAGAACTCTTTACCCTGTAGTCATGGAATTTTCTGCACTCATCTCACAAGTGTATAGATGGGGGATTGTGTGTAGGATATGGCTTGCCTGTCATCATTCTGACGTGCCTCATTCAACATGCTCAATCAATCTTGTATTCTTCAATCAGCTGTCTATTCTAATAATTCTCAATGGAATCAATGATTTAGACAGACAAAATCATCATGCAGAATTCACCTAGAAAAATGCATGCAATGTATGATGTAATGGTGTTTGTACTCTCAAAATAAATGAATGGCTTTTTACTCAAGAAGAACTTATTAACAGCTTTAGGGGTGTTTACCTAGGTGGAACGGTATTCACAAATGTGTTGAAACTTTGAACATTACAAGAGTTATTTACAAAAAGGTGTCAATGGTTGTCCCTATTGATTAGGGATATGACACATGAATGATCAGCCAATGATTGGGAATCTAATCATTGATTTGATGGGCCTTTTTTTTTATGGCCCCTGCATAAGAGAAGATGTACAAGTAGATCAATTAGTCTGGCCAAAATCGAATGTGAGTTGAGGCCTGAAGATTTTCTGTCATTTGCTTTGGCGATACTTGAGATGCCATTTTGTTTGGGAGAGCTTGTCATGCCTCTCATTGATTTGTTATCTGTATTTTTGGCAGTCAGGTGATCTTGCAACAGACAAGAGGGAGTGCGTTAGTCATGAACTCTTTCGAGAGTCGAATAATCAGAAGCGATACAACTTTACCCTTCACTGGTTTGTAGACGATTTGGTGAACCTAAAGTGAGAGGGGGACACTAAATCCTACATCCCTTGCTTTGTTAGGTCAAATATTGGCTCCTAGATGACACGTCATTTTACACGAAATCAGGTGAATTCGATATTGGTCATTTCCATGTACTAGCTTGGCCAATGTTGATTTGCCGAACCTAACCATCAAGTTTGGCTTTTGAATTCCGATGCTTCCTGTCAATAGGGAAAATATGTCAAAACCGGGTTTGAGTAGTGGGAGTATTGGAAACAATACCAAATTACTCTTCTCCAAAGTTTGTATTTGCTGACTCCTAGGGATATTTGAATATTAATGACAGCCTTTTCGCCTTGGCACAGTTCAATGTTTCCTTCAATTGGCCTTCCTCATTTCTGACCATGTATGCATGATTGCTGGTCGTTGATTCATCTTCAACGCCTTCCTTCTGTGGAATTTCTCCTTATGTCTTTAACTATAGCATCATTGGGCAAAAGTCATGTACCTCAAGCTTCTATGGAATCTGAGATAAAAAATCTCAAGCTTTCTGATGGCAATTACTCCTTGGAAGAATATGCGTCTGGAGTGAAGCTTCTAGATTCCAAAGTCATTGTCCAAGGTGTGAGGCTATAGATAGCCTTGACTATCTAGGTTTTCTCCTTGTTGACAGTATTCACCTTAAAGGAAGAGAAGGAACTTCTTCCTTATGCTTCGGGGCTCATCGAAGTTGAAACTGTAACATCTAGCTGTTTGGGCGCGTCGTGCGACAAAATAGTCCTTTGGCTTAGGATGGAGCTGGGCAGGAGTGATGCATGTCATGGATGCTTTGATTTCAACTGTATGCATGTACCTATTACGTCTCACCTTTGGTATCATGATGTGCCAACTTTAAATGCCTCATGGTCACACTAAGTCAAAGGAGATGATATTCTGAGACACGAAGTAAGTGAGTCAGGAAGACAAACGTGCTTAAATTTATCATCTTGTTTTGATAAAAACTTTTGGATGATGAAACATTTTTTGTTTTCAAAAGTATATATCTTTGAGGGAAAGAAAGCATGAGGAAGCTCAGCCCTCAGTATTCTCCTTGGATGATATTTTTTTTCATGGTTGGATAACATCACTAGGCCGGTTTAGGATACCGCCTCATGCTCTCGAAATATTTTCAACTTTATTTAATAGGTGGATTTACATTTTGGAATAGTGATTTCAAAAGTTAGTTCCTCAAGCGGAACTAATGTTGAAAATAAAAATAAGCCAGACTTAAGAAAGATGTACAAGCTCCCACGTAGGGGAAAGGAAATTAAAAAGGGTTCTACTTGAGCGGGCCTGCACCCATTTCCCCTTACGGTCATTCATTGATGGTGTCCATGAAAAGGTCTCCAAACATGGTGGTCATGTCATCTGGCCCTTCTTTCTCTGTTGCTAAGGGTGGCACTTCATTGCCTAAATAACACCCGGCCTTCACCAGCCTTTGATGAATGTCAGCGGTATGTGCTTTGACATTTCTGCTCTGACTGTCTTCAGAACGGAATACCGCATTTACTTTGTCGGTGTGATCAGGGAGCGAATTGCTCTGGAATGAGAAAGCTTTAGTGTCTAATAGGTTCTGAATTCGACTCTTGAGGGCGAAGCACTCATCAGTCAAGTGCCTCACTTCTCCCATGTGATAGTCGCATTTTTTGGACGGGTCATAGCTGGTGGAGCTTTCGGCATTTGGTCGCTTCGGCTCAATTGAGAGGAGGTTCTTATTCTGGAGGATTGCCAAAAACCTGTGATGGAGATCTAGGAAGTGAAGTGAATTGTCTCCTATTGTTGTAGTGCTGGGGTGGTTGACGGCTGGTGGTCTGTTGCTGTGTTGCACTTGTATGAATTGTTGGAGAATGATTGTAGGTCGCATTGACATCCACTAGGGGTTCTTTATCTTTCCTCATGCTGAACCTGCTCGTGGGTGCAGGTTCAATGAACCAACCATCCTTCAACCCTATCTCAATTTGCTCCCCTACTGGAATGAGTTGATTAAACGATTTGGCGATCATGGTTACCATTCGATTGCGGTACTCGTAAGGGAGGGTTTTGATAAACATTTTTCTTAGTTCGAAATCGGTTGGTTCAGGACTAATTTGGGCAGCCAAATTCCTCCATCTAATAGTATATTCTTTGAACAATTCATGCTTTTTCTTTTCGGTACGCTCAAGATCCTCACGAGAAGGGGTAATGTCCATTATGAACTTATACTGCTTGAGGAATGCCTCACTCACTTCGCTCCATGTTTCGAGGAGATTCATGTTCTTTGTAATGTACCATCTCAGGGCAGGGCCTATTAGACTTGATTGGAACAACTGGATCATTAATGGTGCATTATTAATGTATTGGGTCATTCGAACCAAGTACATTTGCAAATGAGCCCTAGGGCAAGTCGTGCCATCGTACTTCTCAAACTCAGGCATTTTGAATTTTTCCGGCATTTTGACATTGGAATAAATGGAGAGGTCCGTCAAAGTAGGATCTTGGAGGCCTTGCAATTGTTTTAGCTTCTCCTCAAGCTTTTCGAGGTGTTTGTCATGCTCAATTTTAGACAAACTGTCTAGCCTAACTTTCTCAATCATGGTTAGGTGCGGATCATCCTCCAATTCGGGCATGTTATCGTCGGTATCTCCACCTTGATCACCCCTAGTAGATGATTGTGGCAATAATACCTCGATTGAGGCTGAGGCGGGAGTGAGTTTTCCCTGGATGGAGTCTATCTGCTTTGAAAGTTGTTGAAGCACATGAGAGACTTGTTTCATTTCGCTTTCTACGACCGCAATACGGCTTGGTAATTTTTCTTCAGCCATTCTTGCTCTTGCTTTTGAGCGAGTCTGGACTGGTGAACGTTGACGTTCCGTGATTACCTGGCCATGAATAAACAAGCATGTGTGAAGACAAGGCGTAGATAGGGAGTTAGTCCATGATGATGACCTAATCCTACTATTTTTGTTTATTCATGAAAAGGTAGAGGATTTCCTAAACATGGATTGAAAAAAGGCACGTGACATGTTAACATGAGCTAAAAAGATATTTAATTTGAAAGGTGAAGAAAGCATGAATTGCAACAAATTTTGAAAAAGATTTCTATCCCTTTTTGAGGCAAATGAAAATGCTTGTGAAAAAGAACTTTTTAATATGCTTGAGAATAAAAACATTAACTGAAAGTAATTTCTTTTGAAAAAGTTTTTTTTTTTTAAACTTTATGACAATTACTTCCAAATTTAATTGACCGTGGTATTAAATCCTAGACTAATCATGGACCACTCAATATATGCATGACGGTAAGTAAATTGCAAAGTACACGAAAAAAAAAAAAAAACTTACATCACGCGAGAAAATTGATAACAATCACATAGACATGCGCATGATATGTGTGGCTCGATTTTTAACTGAGAAGATTTGTTGAAATTAAAAGAGTATCCGCCCGTCACAGTCTCGCGTTAGCAGCATACCCTCTTAATCTCGGCTAAGAAATTCGGGAAAAAGAAAGGCAACATCTACATCACAATCTCGCGTTCGAGGTCGTATCTTTCTTAACACCATCCTAGAAATCCTATGGCGGCCCAGGTCCGGCGGCCGGGTTGTGTGTGCCATGTGTAGTGTTTAAAACAGTAAATCATGCATAACAGTTTATAATCACAAGAAAATCTATTTTAAGAAAAATTAAAATAAACTTATAAGCTACTGACCTGCATAAAAAACAAAAACAAGTTTAGTAAATTTAAACAAGATAAAAACGGCCTAAGTCCTCAAATGTCCCCAGCGGAGTCGCCAAGCTGTCGCGACCTCTTTTTTTTTCGCCCGCAATCGGGTACGAGCGCCTAAGGAGGCTAATGGCTCGGCTGAAATTAGTTATGCCCGGACTATCCCAAGTCCACCAATTCACGACTTAATGATTCAAGTTTTTAACCTGTAAATCAATTTTTAAAATGGAGTCGCCACTAATCGATTTGGGGCGGGTTGATTAGAAACCCAAGTGAAGTATCGGGAGAAATACTCACTCCTGCGCAACCAGAGAAATTAGGATCGGGGACTTGATTATACTAGTTAATCACTAATGCCATTTTTGTACCTAATCTTGTTTAAACCTGAGACATTTTTGGATGTTCGAGGAATTTTCAATGTATTTTTGGGAGGAAAAACATTTTTTGAGTCATTTTCTAATTTTTTTTTTGACACAAAAGGGATTTTTGGTATTTTTTGGAAAAATACAAGTCTTTTTGGCTTTTTCTGAATTTTTTTGGCTTTTTCATGAATTTTTGGCTTTTTTGGATTTTTAGCATTTTTTGGAAAATATGAAATTTTTTTGATTTTTTGATTTTTCGAAAATAAAACATTTTTGGAAAATAAATTATTTTTTTGATATTTCTCGATTTTTTTGGAAAATAAAACATTTTTTAACATTTTTAATATTTTTTGAAAATAAAACATTTTTTGATTTTTTTGAAATAAAATATTTTATTTATTTATTTATTTAAAATAATTTTATAAAAATAATATAAAAACGGGTTGGATTCGCGGGTTGAGTCCGACCCAAGCCAGCGATCCGAACGAGGATGGGCCCGCATCGCGGGCTCGACTCAGATTTTTTTCTTTCTTCTTTTTTATTATTATTTTATTTATCAAAACGGCCTGATGGCCCGTCGTTTTGGGAGGGATCCAGCCCGGCCCGATGACCCGGCAAAACTTCACCTGGATTCGACCCGCCTTTGGACCCGATTTCAGCCCGGCCTCATAACGCAGAAACCCTACCCGGTTCGTGGCCCGGGTCCGATCCGATGACACGAGGCCACGACCCGGAAAATCGGGAACCCTAGGGTTCCCGTGCGGCGCCAAGGAGGGGGAGGCGACGGCGTCGCGACGGCGACGACGGCGGTGACATGCGGCAACGAGGACTAGACAACGGGGGTTGCGATGGTGATGGTGAGGGCGGCGTGACGTTACTGTCCGCGAACGCGGCTTGCACGGCAAACGGCGGTGACGACGGTGGAGGGTGCTCGAACTCTCCTCTCTCCCTTCGATCTGGGCTTGCGAGCGTCGAGCCTCCCCCGAAGTCTCTCGAGGGAAGCTTGAATGCTCGCAGCTTCGATCTCTCTCTTCTCTCTATTCAGCCTCCTCGCAGATATGGGTTCGCTTGCCACCGGCCTCCCCCGATGTCTCTCGGTGGGAGGTCGTTTAGCTTGTGACCCGATCTTTCACCCCCTTTACTCGCTCTTCGATCTCCCCCCTAAAGTCTCTTAAGGGGAAGGTCTCGGAGTTCGCTGGCTTCCTCTCTCTTCCGCGATCTCTATGTGTGTGTCGTCGTCGTCGGGGGGGAGGTATTTATAGGCGAGGGGCGGCCGGTCGACGGAGTTCAACCGCCGATCGCCACGGCCTTCGTCGGCCGAACCGGCGTCCCATCCGACGCCAGCTGCCCCTTACTCCACGTCCCATCGCCGTCCGTCCATCCCCTTCCCCTCCGTCGCGCCCCCGTGCGTGCTCGTAGAGGCGCGAGGAAGGAGGCGAATCGCGGGGGGCCGGGCCGAGGGGAAATGGGCCGAGGGCCCATGTGGAGGTTGCTTCTTTTCTTCTTTTGCATTTTCGCTTTTCTTTTTTCGCTTTTTTTTTTTGGTTTATTATCCGAAAATCAAATAAAATAAAATAATAATAAAATAAAATCTAATTTTTAGGCGTCAACAAGTTGCATGATGAATTGCCTTTTGGGGGTCATGTTCTTGTGTAGTCATTTGAAAATATGTCATGATTGCCTTAGATTATATTGTCCATTAGCTTTTCAATCCATTGCTAAGTAGAACAAGATTTTGGATGGAAAAAATTTGATCTTTTGATATTTGAAGTAGTGACTCAGAATCACCGTATATGCATCTCTCATATGCTTGAATGTTTTGGGATTTCAATTAAAAAATGAAAAACATGTTTAGTTGTATGTATATGTTTTGCATATGTTTTAGTGCACGTGATGTATAATCAATCTCTCAAATTCTGCACGAACAGATAGAGAATGTGATAACTTTTAGAATAATTGAATTAGATTTAAGCCGGCAGAGTTGCTAAAGAAGCAATTCCCCTTTATTTCTTTACATATAGGATTAGGCTATATTTGATCGTTCGGATTTCTAACCATGATAGGACTGGATAGGATAGGATATGAAATCTTGAGATTTTTCTATATCTTATCTGTTGTTTAGTGAATCGCAATATTAAAATCGGATATATTCACATCATATCATGTACATTTTTTTAATATAAACGGCATATCATTATAAATGAATCTAAAAGTTCATAAACGGAAATGATGAAAATCTCTCGTGACACTATTCCTTAATTTATTTTTATTTTCTTTTTAATATATTTTTCCTCCTTTTTAATCTATTATTTTTTCCCCTTACATCTTTCTTTAATAAAATTTTATCAAATAGTAAATTGTACTAACATACCTAAAATACAAAAATACCTAAAATCTATATAATAAATATAAATATAATTTATTGATTGAATGTTCTAAAGTTGAATATATAAATTAAAAAATATTTTTTTTATTTTTAATTTTAATTTCTTAAATTAGAATTCAAATATATTTATATTGATATATAGTTTTAATTTTTTTTTTAATTTAATAAGTTTGTTATTTGAGAAAAATAAATTTCCTATTATAGACATTATAAATCATATCCAGCTTTATCACACCTCTCCTATGAGATAATTTTATTCGGCATATATCCTCATTATATCCGACTTTATCATATCCTAAGCAAGCACTAAATGTAGGATCTTGACTGTCAAACGCGGCCTTAGAGAATGAAACGTGTAGTGCAACCTACATGGACAATTTAGCATCATCTTAAGCAATCACTAAATGTAGGATATGATAAATTATATCTTATTCTAAATTTTATCTTGACTGTCAAGCGCGGCCTTAGAGAATGAAACGTGTAGCGCAACCTACATGGACAATTTGGCATCATCACTTGGTCAGTGACCTATTAATTGATCAAAGATTGCTCTTCAGCAGCATAAGCGCAATCTCAACAAGTGAGTAAATGGACGTGTTGTGCCTGCTTAGTCCAACGATGCCAGAGAAGAAATTGAAGCTTTCTAGCTCTGATGCCGTATGCTCTCCTTCAAACTCGTCCTCCATGCCCAGATTGGTGAAGATCTGCACATTTGTCGATTTGTCCCTCACCACCCTTTCTGGTAATCGAGATACCGGCTGAGGTTCACTTTTTGCAAAAGAGGTGCACTTACTCTTAGTGAAAAAGGAAAGAGAATAAATAAATGAATAAATAATTAAAAAATAAAATATTATTTAAAATGTCTTCGTTAATGCTAGCCGTGTCATATTAGCCTAACCAGTTAAAATTGGTCGGATTGCAAAATTATAAAAGATTTAAGATTTAATTGACAAAAAAAATGTTATGATTGAATTAGCGCAATTATAATAAATTTAGGATTTTTTTGTTAATTCTTCCATGCGATTTGTTTTCCCCTTCACAGGATGTTAGAAGAAAATGATTTTTTGTAATTAAAAATCAGATTGAAATTTTGCTCCCCAATCATCAAGTTTACCATTTAATGTTGGCACTCTAAGTTTTGTAATAAGTTTATTGTTAGATGAAGTAAAGACGATCACAATCCTTTTTTTTTCCATATTCTATCGGCAGCTAAATATATAAATTTATATGTTCATATTTTCTCTGGCATCTTCAATTTCAAATTTAAGTTTTTCCATCCTATGAACAAGCTTATCAAAAAAAGATTTAAATCTTGAATTTTTATTCCTTGCCAATGTGCAACTCCATTATTTAATAAAAATTTTTTTAAGTATTTTGTTATAAAACAATTTCTTGAAATTTTTTTTTAAAATTCATGCAACATTCGTGTATTTTTACTATTATGTGAGAAAAAGTTGGCTCGCCTGGGTTAAAACTAGAGGAAGTTGCCTAAAATATAAAAATACTAGACAAGGAAATAAAAAGGTAACTTCCAAAAAAAAATAATAATAATACAAGTAATTCAAAGTATCTTGAAATAAATAAATAAATATCATGCGTTCAGAAAAGGAAAGTTTTAGAGATCTTCGCTATGTATATATATACAATGCCCAATTCAAGAACAATCCACTTACCATCTCAACGATTTCTCGAAAAGATGTCGAATTATCAAACTTTAGTCTCTGCAATGCCAACGCCTGTTCCAGACGATCAGTCCTTGCCCGGACCTCGTGTGATCGTGTCATTCCATGTCCAACTCTGCTATCTTCAGTCCGAGGTACGAGGAGGCACTGAATTCCCGCCTCGCATCCTCGACCACCGTACCTTTTCGTACCGAGCCGAGCACCCGAGCGCGCCATTCGCCTCCCGCGACCACCTGCCGTCGTCGCCGTCCTGGGCGATCGTGTCCTCCGTGTTGGACGATATGCGGCTGCCCTTCTTGCTGGACCGGCTATGGTGGCTCGACTTAAGTGCGGGGACGAAGGCAACGAAGAAGTGCCTGACCCGTGATGAGCTAGCGTCTGAGATCGCGAGGGTCGCGTCCAGCGCCGTGAGCAACCCTTGCAACGAGGGGCGCAAGAGGACGGAGGTGGCGGTGAGCATGATTCACAAGGTCGCGATCTCGGAGCACGAGTTCCGCGAGATGCGAACCCAACTGCGGAGACTCGAATTGCGCTACCTGCATTCTCGGATGCTCGAAGAGGAGGAGAGAGGGCCGGCGGTTTCCTATTCTGGAGCGGCGGTTCCTGCTCAATCTAATGAGGCAAGAAGGGTTGGTGGCAAACCCTGATCACGACAGGGAAGATGCCAAGATGGGGCGAGGAGGAGGAGAAGGGTCAGGAGAGAGTCACTGGACCAAGCGGCGATCAACTTTGAAGCTGCACGGGAGTCGATAATTCAAAGATTGGACAAAGTGGTGTTTGAGGGCGATGGACGCTCAAGTAGTCGAGAATTAGATTGCGTAATTTGCATGGAAGAAATTGCGACGGGAGACCAGCTTGTTCGCATGGATTGCGCTCATGAATTTCATAAAGATTGCATCGAAGCTTGGCTGAGGATACACCACACTTGCCCTTTGTGTCGCTGCAAGTTGCCCTCCAAGAAGTCATGACATCCAAGTTTGAAATTATGTTTGATTTGTAAATGAAGTCTTTGCACACAAGTCTTTTTTTTTTTCCAAGCTGGATTTAAATCAAAGTGGATTATGAAGGCACTTTTTAATTACACTTAACCAAGTACAATCCGGTTTCTTGGTCTCTTTCTTGTTCGAAACATCAACGAACTTCCTCTCTCTGTATGTGCTGGTTTTTACCGCTCTGTTGTTTTCACCGTACGCTGCAGGCTGTGCGCAGAGAGAAAAGGATGTTGGTCTTCATTTGAATTCTGAAATCTATGGAGCAGTTCATCAACTTTGTCATCCGGCCTTCCAAGTAATGTATCTAAAGGCTATATCTCGCATCTGATTCGTTGATGAACAGATGAGCAAACAGGCTTTGTGATTATACCGTGCTTATGATTTCGAAATATATGAGTGGTTTTGGTGATTTATGGGTTCATAGATTTCCTTCCACAGTCGCAGAGTAAGCAATGAGTTATCTATTTTCTTTCAATTAACTTCACTTGCCTGATGAATTTGCCTTTCAGAGTGCTTGTTCTTGCGTAGTCATGTGAAAATATGTGTTGATGGCCCTGAATTATATCATCCTCAAGTCTTAGATTCACTGCTAAGTAGAACAAGATTTGGAAGGAAAGATCTCATCTTATAATAGCAGAAGTTGTGGGCTCAGAATCACAGTATATGCAACACTTGGATGCTTGAATGTACAGGAGTTGAAATGAAAATTATAAGAATGTGGTCTATGTACACATTTTGCATATGTTTTAGTAGCAGTACTTGTGGTGTGCTGTTAATCGCACAAAACCTGTGCGAACAAATAAGGAAGGTGCTAACTTTGGAAGCATTTCATCATACTTATGCCGGGCAGTGTTGCTAAAGAAGCAATTTCCTTTATTTCTTTACATCTGGGATTGGAGAATGAACTGGCATGCCTTCATGTTTTCCATTTGTTGGATAATTTGGCATCATCACTGGGTCAGTAATCTTTTGTTTGATTGATCATGTTGTTCTTCAGCAGCATAAGTGCGGTCTCAACGAGTGAGTGAATGGTCATGCTGTGCCTGCTTAGTCCTTTGGTGCCAGAGAAAATATTGAAGCTTTCTAGCTCTGATGTCGTATCCATGACTCCTTCAAGTTCCTCCTACATGCCCAGATCCCTGAAGATCTGCACATTTGTTGATTTCTCTCTCATCATGCTGATTGCCAGCTTGATTGCAAACCTTCTCATTCTCGGCACCTTTATATGTGGGTTCCGGTGGCTTCTCAGGATCTCAACCAAAGTGCACGCTAATTTGGCTTCACTAAACCCTGCCCTCTTGAAGAAGGCAGTCGATTCTTCTGCTGTCATGAACTTGAAAGCATGTACCGCTAACCCAACCATCACCTCTTGTAGTTTGCCTTCTCCTGACAAGATTGCCTTGAGAACCTGAGTTGAGGAAATATGTTTAGGTGGGAACAATTAATATCGTTCTCTCCAGGACAACTTAAACTTGTACATAACTGCCCCTTCTAGTTATTGAGATGCTGGCTCAGGTTCATTTTTTGCAAAATAATGCACTTACTGTTGGTGCCACTGCTGTTACTACCTTTAGCTGGTTGAAGGACTCTGGCCCACTGTAAGTGCACAGGTTCCTCAAAATTCTTCCAGCAGTAACATGAAGAAGCGAAATCTCCAACGCTTTTAGGAGCTTCTCCACTACATTTAACTTCAAGATGTGATGACAGTTACTCTTGCTCTCGAAAGCCAGCATTGCCAGTGCTTCTCCGGCCACAATCCTCACATCCCTTTGATTTTCCGGCACTCCCTGGAAGAAAATCTTTAACAGTTCTTTCAGAATTCCACCAGTCCCTCCTACATGCTCTGTCGCATTGTTGTCTTGTGCTAAAGTGGTAAGGATCTCAATCCCCAGTTTCTGCAGTTCTGGTTGTTTCTCTCCATGTCGTAGAATATCTCTTATATTGCTTATGGTGAAGACTATCTCTGAGATCTCTCTCCGCAGATTTTTTCCTATGGTACCTGTTGTGCTTGCCAGCATCGTTACAACCTGAAGGGATCTTTTAACAGTCAAAACCTGCGATGTGGTAATGGTTGAGTCCTTCAATATTCTTTTGTCAGCACGAGTGAAATCTATGATTTTGGAAAGAAGGCTCCTTGTGTTTCCAATTTTTCCGCAGTTACCATAATCATGGGCTAGTTTCTTCAGAATGAGAAATCCCAAATTATTGGAAGTCTTTACCAAAAAAGAAAATTATTGGAAGTCCAGTATCCATAGTCTTCATGGTCAAAGATGATTTTCTGTTCGCCAATTTTGTCTGCTGCAGAACTGGGTCTTCTGTTTGTCAAGAGAAGAAATGATATTGATTCCCTTGCCCTGGGAATTCCAGCAACGCGAAGGGAGTTTTGCTTTTCCCCGGCTAATTTGGAAACTATTTCTGCAGCTGATAGCCTGATTTCTTCCTCTTGTGGGTCTTTCCAGTTCAAGAACTCCACCAGTCTCTGTATGACTGGCAGAGTTGTTCCGATCTTCTGAAGCGTGTCATCTGAAAACTGTTCTTTCATAGAGAACCAGTGAAGAATCCTGGCTCCTATCAGCTGCTCATCCAGCGAGTTTGAACATAAGAGATCCATAGCAAAAGTGACCAAATCCATTCCCAGGCCATAACAAATGCTCCCATTAATACATTTTGAAAAGGAGTCATAGAAAAATCTCCAAGTCAAGATCATACCTGAAGCCCCCAGATCGCATTCCTCGTTCACCCGTTTGAGAAGCTTACAGATGACAACCTTCCACTGCCAGTAAATTTTCTCTGTCAAGATGACCAGAGCGTCTGCCAAAGCCAAGGCATAAAAGGTACGCAGAGCAGCTTTTCGGTGCCTCTTGACAGTGTCTCCTTCAGCCACCTCACCAAAATTGTGCTCGAGGAGCTTCATCAATGAGAGTATAACGCAGGCTATCGCAGATAAGAGTTGAAGCCAATACAGAATCTTTCTGATATTTCTCGAAACGAAAACCCACCCTGCATAAGGTACGATGGAAACTTCCGAAGAAATCCAAATCCGGGTCAGCTTTGTATGCAATTTCCTCTCTCTAACATATGTCACATCTTTAGTTTCGGAAATTTCCCTGCCTTGTTGATTTAACTTCCTCGGAGCAGTGCTGATGGGGCTAAGCACATCCTTCATGGGTTCAATTAGATCTCTAGAGCTTGATCTCTGTCCACAGAAGCTGCTAATTCTGGCATCAGCTATTGACCATGTGGATTGGCGTTGCCATTCCAGCTCATGACTCCTGCTTAATAATCTTGCTCCTTCAATTAATAAAATGATGGCGATGAACCAGAAGTCGGTTTTGTCTAGGGCATTGGCAAAGTCCCCCAGGATTACAACTGTCACCCAGATAAAACCAAGGGTTCCCAGGCCAGTGGCCGCGTTTTTGAGAACTGCACAGTGAAGAGCAAACAATGTCAGCTTTTTCTCGGGGGCCAGAACAGCCGGCAGAGTGGGGAAAACAGAGTTTCTTCTGTTTCTGTCTCTCATACCAGCACTAGTTTGCGGCTCAAAGATTGTGGCAGGTGAAATGATGGTATCATTTTTCTTCTGAACAGGAGGAATATCCAGATGAATGCTGCTTCGACCTTCAGCGGAGTTCTTCACCTTCATTTTGCAGTCTGGAGTGGCTTAAGAACGGATGCCTTTTTATACATCATATTGGCTGAGGAAAACTTATATTTAGCCGCGTTCAGCAAAACCTGAATTCAATTTCCAAACTTTCTGTTTATGACTTTCCTGGATTGGGATGAGAAAGAGCAGCCACATCTATTGCCAACTTTCCTGGAAGTTCTTTTGCGCTTGGACCAAATTCCAATATCATTGGCTTGCTTACTTCTGAAGTTCCATTGACTAGCTTTCTTGATTGCCCGATGAAGGTCTTGTGCTCTCTTTCCGCATGCTGGAGTTACGCCATTTGCTGCTCGGCGACTGCTTTGGCTTGTAATCAACAAAACTTGTACAAGAGAGAACACAAGTTCGAGACAGTATCAACTCTGCTTGAGATGTAAACAAGGCCCTAATATTATACAATGAATGATCTGGGTTCTTGATTTGTACATTGCCATGCACAGCTCCGTGTGAGGCGCTGGCGCCGACCTCAATGAAAGGAAGATCAGTCGTGAAGTTGAACCTTTCGAGGTTTCCTTCTTCGGGTTTCTCTGCGCACCAGGGTCATTGGGTCAACTGTACCGTTGCAAGTCATCATCATTCGGTCCAGTCTGGAAATCGCCACATTACTTGCAGCAGTTCTTTGTGTCAGAATCTGTCGATGTGTTTTGCATCCGTGTTCATGGGTTGAGTAATAGTGTAATCTCTCACTTGACAGGTGCATTCTCGGGTTTCCACGGCCACTTGCTTGCTTGCAACTCAACGATTCTTGCAGTGTCATGGAAAGAGCAGTTTGGCATTTTAGTCTGTAGCTTGCTGGAGATGTCGTTACTTGCAAAAATTTAAAAACCTTTGAAACGTTTGTCTAAGGTTATGGCAATTTCTATTGACCTCAGTATCTTTTAATATGCAACTAAGGTTATGGCGGGTGTTGCAGCTACAGTCGCTTGCACGTGCATAATAAAGTAATTATGCATTGAAAGAAAATGAATATGTATGCATAGTAGGTGAGCTGAATAGAGAGAAAGTTGGGACAATTCTGAAAGTTTAATAGTGAGGGGGAAAAGGGAGTGGTCAACTGAAGAGTGAAAGAATGGAAGGGGGTAATCTATGTGTTTGTATGTGTGTGTGTGTGTAATTTATTTTGCAATTTCTTGTGCAGGGTCAACAGTTTCAATTCACTTTCGTTCTTTCCGTTTCCTTCCTTCCCCTCCACCATTTCTTGCTTTTCCATGTTCACAATTCACAGCGAGTGATCTCGCTCACCATCGAGACGCTGAATCCTCGCTTGTCTCAGCTCCAAAACTCCCTGATGTGCATCACAAGAATGTCGGTTTGCATAGATTACGATTTTAGTTTCATTCGCTTTTGCTTTATGGAGTCAGCTGTTCAACTGCAAGTTCCCATTTTTCTTTGGTTCTTCGGTTCTCATCCTATTTAAGGGGTTTCAGAGAAGCGTGTAGTGCAGATAATATATGGGTTCATTGCGAGATGTCCTTCTAAAGCCGTCACAAAGTAAGCAATGGGTTCTTTATTTTTCTTTTTGTCTACTTCTGTTGCCTGATGAATTGCCTTCTGGGATTCTTGATCTTGGTGTAGGCGTTTGAAAATATGGAATGACTGCACTGGATTATGTCATCTTAAGTCTTCGAGTAGCTGCTAAGTTGAAAAAGATTTGGAAGGGGAAATCCAGTCTTTTAATAGCAGTAGGGAGCTCAGAATCAGGGGATATGCAACACTCGGATGCTTGAATGTTCAAGAGTTAAATCGGAAAGCAAAAATTGCTTGGGTGTATGTATTCATATTAATAAGTTTTGGTAGTAGTACATGTGGTGTGTCGCATGACACACAAACTCCGTGCGAAACAAATAAACATGGTTATAACTTTCAGAAGCATTTCATCGGACTTAAGGGAGTTGCTAAAGAAGCAATTACCTTTGTTTCTTCTCTTCCTGTTTCTCATTTGTTGGATAATTTGACATGGTCACTTGCTCAGTAACCTATCGGTTGATCAAACCTGTTATTCAGCAGCATAAGTGCGGTCTCAACAAGTGAGTGAATGGTCGTGCTGTGCCTGCTTAGTCCAATGGTGCCAGAGAAAATGTTGTAGCTCTCTAGCTCTGATGTTGTATCCATGACTACTTCAAGCTCCTCCTTCATGCCCAGATCCCTGAAGATCTGCACATTTGTTGATTTCTCTCTCATCATCCAGATTGCCAGTTCGATAGCAAACCTTCTCATTCTTGGCACCTTTATATGTGGGTTCCGGTGGCTCCTCAGGATCTCGACCAAAGCACAAGCTAATTTGGCTTCTCTAAACCCTGCCTGCTCAAAGAAGGTGGTCAATTCTTCTGCCATCATGAACTTGAAAGCATGCACTGCTAACCCAACCATCACCTCTTGTAGTTTGCCTTCTCCTGACAAGATTGCCTTGAGAACCTGAGTTGAAGAAATGTGGTTAGGTAGGAACAATTAATGTCATTCTCTCCAGGACAACTTAAAACTTGTACATAACTGCCCTTTCCAGTTATTGAGATGCCAGCTCAGGTTCAATTTTTGCAAAATAATGCACTTACCGTTGGTGCCGCTGCTGTTACTTCCTTTAGCTGGTTGAAGGACTCTGGGCCACTGTAAGTGCACATATTCCTCAAAATTCTTCCAGCACTAACATCAAGAACTGGAATCTCCAACACTTTTAGGAGCCTTTCCACTACATTTAACTTCAAGATGCGATGACAGTTGCTCTTGCTTTCAAAAGCCAGCATTGCCAGGGCTTCTCCAGCCACAATCCTCACATCCCTTTGATTTTCCAGCACTCCTTCTTGGAAGAAAATCTTTAACAGTTCTTTCAGAACTCCACCAGTCCCTTCTATACGCTCTGTCGCATCATTATCCTGTGCTAAACTGGTAAGGATCTCAATTCCTAGTTTCTGCAGTTCTGGTCGTTTCTCTCCGTGTCGTAGAATATCTCTTATGTTGCTTATGGTGAAGACTATCTCTGAGATCTCTCTCCGCAGATTTTTCCCTGTGGGACCTGTTGTGCTTGCCAGCATCTTTATAACCAGAAGGGATCTTTTGACGGTCAAAACTTGCGATGTGGTAACAGTTGAGTCCTTCAATATTCTTTCGTCAGCATGAGTGAAATCTATGATTTTGGAAAGAAGGCCCCTTGTGTTTCCAATTTTTCCACAGTTATCATGATCACGGGCTAGTTTCTTCAGAATGAGTAGCCCCAAATTAGTGAAAGTCCAGTGTCCATAGTCCTCATGGTCAAAGACGATTTTCTTTTCTCTAATTTCATCTGCTGCGGAACTGGGGCTTCTGTTTGTCCGTAGAAGAGATGATATTGATTCCATTGCCCCAGGTATCCCAGCGACCCGAAGGGAGTTTTGCTTTTTCCCGGCTAATTTGGAAACTATTTCTGCAGCTGATACCCTGATTTCTTCCTCTTGTGGGTCTTCCCAGTTTAAGATCTCCACCAGTCTCTCTATAACTGGCAGAGTTGTTCCTATCTTCTGAAGCGTGTCATCTGAAAACCGTTCTTTCGTAGAAAACTGGTGAAGAATCCTGGCTCCTATGAGCTGCTCATGTGGCGAGTTTGAAGATAAGAGATCCATAGCAAAAGTCACCATATCCATTCCCAGGCCATCAAAAATGCTACCATTAATACATCTCGAATAGGAGTTGTAGAAAAATCTCTGAGTCGAATTCATACCTGAAGCCCCCAGATCGCATTCCTCGTTCACTTGTTCGAGAAGCTTACAGATGACAACCTTCCACTCCCAGTAAAGTTTCTCTGTCAGGACGACCAAAGCTTCTGCCAAAGCTAAGCCATAAAAGATATACAGAGCAGCTTTTGCGTTCCTCTCATCAGTGTCTTTTTCAGCAATGTCACCAAAATTGCGCTTGATGAGCTTCATCAATGAAAGCACAACGCAGGCTATTGCAGATAAGAGCTGAAGCCAATAGAGAATCTTGTTCACGTTTCTCGAAAGGAAAACTCTCTCTGCATAAGGTACAATAGGAACTTCGGAAGAAGTCCATATCCGGGTCGGCTTCCATCTCAATTTCTGCTCTCTAACGTTTGTTGCATCTGTAGTTTCGGAAATTTCCCTGCTCTGTTGACTTTGCTTCCTTGTAGCAGAGCTTACAGGGCTTAACATATCCTTCACGGATTCAACTAGAGCTCTAGGGCTCGATCTGAGCATTCGGAAGCTGCTAACTCCGGCTTCAGCTATTGACCTTGTGGACTGGTGTTGCCATTCCAGCTCATGACTTCTGCTGAATATTCGAGCTCCTTCAATTAATAAAATGACGGTGACGAACCAGAAGTCGGTTTTGTCTAGGGCATCGGCCAAGCCCCCAAGAAGTACAACCGTCGCCCAGATGAAACCAAGGGTTCCCAGGCCAGTGGCCATTTTTTCAAGAACTGCAAGGCGGAGAGCAAACAGTGTCAGCTTTTTCTCCGGGGCAGAAACAGCTGGCAGCGTGGGGGAAACGGAGTTTCTGCTACTTCTGTCCCTCGTACCAGCATTATTTTGCGGCTCAAACATTGTGGCAGGTGAAATGACGGTGTCATTTTTCTTCTGAAGCTGAGGAATATCCAAATGAATGCTGCTTTGACCTTCAGTGGAGCTCTTGACCGTCATTTTGCAGTCTGCAGTGGCTCAAGAACAGACTCTTCTTTATACGTCAAATCAGCTGACGAAAACTTCCATCTAGTGGTTCAATGGAACCTGAATTCAATTTCCAAATGTTCTGTTCATGAATTTCCTGGACTGGGATGACACAGAGCAGCTATGCCTCTGTTGGGGGGGGGAGGAATAAGATGATCTAGCAGAGGAAAAGGAAGGTTAAGCAGCTTCTATTGCCAACTTTCCTGCAAGTTCTCTTGCTCTTGGACCAAATTCCAGTATCGTTGGATTGTTTACTTCTAAAGCTCCATTGACGAGCTTTCTTGTTTGCCTGATGGAGATGCGGAACTCTCTTTCTGCATATCGGAGCGATGTGCTTGCTGCTTGGCAACTGCTTTGGCTCGTAGTCAACAGAACTTGTACAGGAGAGAAGACAAGTGCGAGACGATATCGACTCTGTCTGAGGAACATATGCTTAAGGTCCTGATGTTATAATGAATGATCAGGGTTCTTGAGTTATATTGCCGTGCACAGCTCCTCGAAAGGCATCATCGATGTCAACCTCATCGAAAGGAAGATTAGTCGGGAAGTTGAACCTTCAAAGTCTTCTTTTTCTTCGGGCGTCCCTTTCGATGAGAGTCATTTGGTCAAGGGTGCTGTCGAAATTCATGGTCATTCGGTCCAGTTTGGAAATCGCCACATCACTTGGAACAACAACTGGGTCTTCCCTCCCTATTACAGCAGTTCTTTTCGTCGAAATCTAGTATTGCGCTTTCGTATCCGCATGATCATGCAAGGAATCGTATCGTAATATCTTTCATGAGAGGCGCATTCTCGGATCTCCACAGCCACTTGCTTGCTCCTCGACGATTCTTTCCGTGTCGTGTTAAGTGCAGTTTGGCATTTCGTTTGTGGCTAGCTGGAGATGTCTTCGCCTCGAGCTAGAGGACCCACAAGTGGTCCCCTGCTTTCAGGTAGCTATTGCATGAGGATAAATTACTTCTATTTGCTCGCCAAAGTTCGGAGACCCATTAACCATTTATCTGAGAAGAAGAATTATTATGCGTGGCGTCATCAAAATGAAGAAAGAAGGCGTAACTTTTATTGGTCCTATTGGCCCTGTATTCCTTAATATTCAATCAGGGTTGTGGCACGCGTTGCAGCTGGCGTTTGCGTGTGCTTAATTAAGTAATTCGCAGCGACTGAGCTCGCTCGCCCTCAAGACACTCAATCCTCACTCATCTCGGCTCTGAAACTCCCTGATCTTGACGGGTAACAAGTTTCTCGACGAATTCAATCGCAAGAACGTCTCGTTTTTCATAGTTATGAGCTTAGTTCATTGCCTTGCGTTTTATAGAGTGAAGTGTTCAACTACAAGTTCCCCTTTTTTTCTTTGGTTCTTATCTCGTTCTGTTCAGGGGTGGTTCAGAGAAGCGATGGTCAGATTTCCTTCCGTCGTCACAAAGTAAGCAATAAGTTCTGTCTTTTTATCAACTTCGGTAGCACGATGAATTGCCTTTTGGAATTCTCGTTCTTGTGTAGTCATTTGAAAATTATGGGATGATTGCCTCGGACTCTATCATCCTTAACCCTTGATTCGCTGCTAAGTGGAGCGAGATTTGGATGGAAAAATCTTATCCTTTAGTAGCGGAAGTGGTGAGCTCAGAATCACAGTATATGGAACTCTCGGATGCTTCCATTTTCAGGAGTTAAATTGTGAAATGAAAGAATGTGTGGGTGTTGTAAGCAATAATGTAATTCTTTTATGCAGAAATTCAAAACAGGAATCTTTGATCTTCATGATATTTCACAATGAAAGGAATGAAAACATACCAAAGAAGCAATTACCTTCATTTCTTTGCTTCTGGAATTAGAGAATGAAATGTGTAGTCTAGCATACCTTCATGTTTCCCATTTGTCGGATAATTTGGCAACTTCGCTTGCTCAGTGACCTATCGGTTGATCAAACCTATCCTTCAGCAGCATGAGTGCGGTCTCAACAAGTGAGTGAATGGTCGTGCTGTGTCTGCGAAGTCCGATGCTGCCAGAGAAAATATTGAAGCTCTCTAGCTCTGATGTCGTATCCAAAACTCCTTCAAGCTCCTCCTCCATGCCCAGATCCCTGAAGATCTGGACATTCTTCAATTTGTCTCTCATCATCCAGATTGCCAGCTCGATAGCAAACCTTCTCATTCTTGGCACCTTTATATCTGGATACCTATAGCTCCTCAGGATCTTGACCAAAGCGCAAGCTAATTTTGTTTCTTTGAACCCTGCCCTCTCGAAGACAGCAGTCGATTCTTCTGCTGTCATGAACTTGAAAGCATGTGCCGCTAACCCAACCATCACCTCTTGCAGTTTGCCTTCTCCTGACAAGATTGCCTTGAGAACCTGAGTTGAGGAAATTTGGTTAGGTAGGAACAATTAATATCATTCTCTCTGAGATATCTTAAACTTGTACATAACTGCCTTTTCCGGTTTTGGAGATGTTGGCTTAGGTTCAGTTTTTGCAAAATAATGCACTTACTGTTGGTGCCGCTGCTGTTACTCCCTTTAGCTGGTTGAAGGACTCTGGCCCACTGTAAGTGCACATATTCCTCAAAATTCTTGCAGCATTGACATGAAGAAGCGGAATCTCCAATGCTTCTATGAGCCTCTCCACTACATTTAACTTCAAGATTCTATGACAGTTGCTCTTGCTCCCGAAAGCCAGCTTTGCCAGGGCTTCTCCGGCCACAATTCTCACGTCCTTTTGATCTTTTGGCACTCCTTCTTGGAAGAAAATCTTTAACAGTTCTTTCAGAACTCCACCGGTCCCTCCCATTCGCTCTGTCGCATCGTCATCCTGCGCCAAATTGGTAAGGATCTCAATCCCTCGTTTCTGCAGTTTTGGTTGTTTCTCTCCGTATCGTAGAATATCTCTTATGTTGCTTATGGTGAAGACTCTCTCCGAGATGTCTCTCCGGAGTTTTCTCCCTGTGGTACCCGTTGTGCTTGCCAGCATCTTAATAACCTTTAGGGATCTCTCAACAGTCAAAACCTGCAATGTGGCGACAGTTGAGTCCTTCAATATTGTTTCATCAGCATGAGTGAAATCTATGATTTTGGAAAGAAGGCCCCTCGTGTTTCCAATTTTTCCGCAGTTATCGTGATCACGGGCTAGTTCCTTCAGAATGAGTAGCCCCAAACTATTGAAAGTCCAGTATCCATAGGCTTCATGGTCAAAAGTTTTCTTTTCACCAATTTTGTCTGCTTTAGAACGGGGGCTTCTGTTTGTCTGTAGAAGAGATGATATCGATTCCATTGCCCCAGTTATTCCAACGACCCGAAGGGAGTTTTGCTTTTTCCCAGCTAATTTGGAAATTATGTTTGCAGCTGATAGCCTGATTTCTTCCTCTTGCGGGTCTTCCCAGTTCAAGATCTCCACCAATCTCTCTATAACTGGCGGAGTTGTACCGATCTTCTGAAGCGTGTCATCTGAAAATGGTTTTGTGAAAGAAAATCGGTGAAGAATCCTGGCTCCTATGAGCTGCTCATCTGGCGAGTTTGAACATATGAGATCCATTGCAAAAGTCACCATATCCATTCCCAGGCCATCAAAAATGCTCCCATTAATACATCTCGAGTAGGAATCATAGAAAAATCTCCGAGTTGAGATCATACCTGAAGCCTCCAGATTGCATTCCTCATTCACCCCTTCAAGAAGCTTACAGGTGACTACCGTCCACTGCCAGTAAACTTTCTCTGTCAGGAAGACCAGAGCTTCTGCCAAAGCCAAGGCATAAAAGATAATCAGAGAAGTTTGCTGGTTCCTACTCTCTCCTTTAGCTACCTCACCATAATTGTGCTCGATGAGCTTCATCAATGAGAGCACGACGCAGGCTATCGCAGATAAGAGCTGAAGCAAATAGAAAATCTTGCTGATATTTCTCGAAAGGAAAACCCACCCTCCATAAGGTAGAATAGGAACTTCTGAAGGCGTCCATTTCCGGGTTGGCTTCCTTTGCAATTTCTGCTCTCTGACATTTGTCGCATCTGTAGTTTCGAAAACTTCCCTGCTGTGTTGACTTGGCTTCCTTGTACCAGAGCTTACGGGACTCAACATATCCTTCACGGATTCAGCTAGAGCTCTAGAGCTCGATCTGAGCTTTCGGAAGCTGCTAATTCCGGCATCACCAATTGACGAAGTGGACAGGTGTTGCCATTCCAGCTCATGACTCCTGCTGAATATTCGAGTTCCTTCACTTAATAAAATGATGGTGATGAACCAGAAGTTGTTTTCGTTTAAGGAAATGGCAAAGCCCCCCAGGAGTACAACTGTCGCCCAGATGAAACCAAGGGCTCCCAGGCCAGTGGCAGCTTTTTCAAGAACCGCAAGGCGGAGAGCAAACAGAGTCAGCTTTTTCTCCGGGGCAGGAACAGCCTGTAATGAGGGGGAAACGGAGTTTCCAGTGCTTCCATCTCTCGTAACAGCACTAATGGGTGAAATGATGATTTCATTTTTCTTCTGAAGCTGAGGAATATCCAGATGAATGCTGCTTGGGCCTTCAGCACTGTTCTCGACCTTCATTTTGCAGTCTGGAGAAGCTAAAAAACAGACGCTTCTTTGCACAGCAAATCAGCTGAGGAGAACTTCTAGCGGTTCAATGGAACCTGAATTCGATTTCTAAAATTTCTGCTCATGAATAGCCTGGATTGGGATGAGAGCGAGCAGAAATGCCTGCATGAAAGGTGGGGAGAATAAGTGGATCTAGCAGAGGATAAGGTAAGGTTATAGCAGCTTCTATCGCCAACTTTCCTGGGAGTTTTCTTGCTCTTGGACAATTCGTACATCGTCCGCTCGTTCACTTCTAGAGTTCCATTGAGGAGCTTTCTTGATTGCCCGATGAAGATCTTGTACTCTCTTTCTGCATATCGAACTGACGCGTTGCTGCTTGGTTACGACTTTGCTTTGGCTTGCCTTGAAGAAACCTTGTACAAAAGAGAGGGCAAATTGAGACAATGTTGACTCTGTCAGACGAATATGTACCTAGGGTTCTGATGTCGTAATGAATGATCTGGCTCTGAGTTCTATATCACCATGCACAGCTCCTTGGCGAGGCATTGACTTCAATATCAATTAAAGGAAGATTTATCTCTTTCTACATACCGGAGTGATGCGTTGCTGCTTGGTTACGACTTTGCTTTGGCTTGTCTTGGGGAAACCTTGTACTAAAGAGAGGACAAGTTGAGACGATGTTGACTTTGTCAGAGGAACCTGTGCCTGAGGTTCTGATGTTGTAACAATGATCTGGTTCTGAGTTCTATATTGCCATGCCCAGCTCCTTGGGAGGCATTGACTTCACCATGAATGAAAGGAAGATTCATCTCTTTCTGCAAATTGAAGTGACGCGTTGCTGCTTGGTTACGACTTTGCTATGGCTTGTCTTAAATAGACCTTGTATAAAAGAGAGGAGTGTTGACTCGGTCAGACGGACATGTGCCTAAGGTTCTGATGTCGTAATGAATGATCTGGTTCTGAGTTCTATGTTGCCGTGCACGGCTCCTTGGAGGCATTGACTTGAACATCGAAGACTGGAAAGATTCCTCATGAAGTTGAACCCTTAAAATTTCCCTTTTCTTCTCGTCTCTATGCAAGAGAGTCATTGGCCAACTGTATTAATGCCGTGTCCTATCAGCATGATCCTGCGAGTGATATTATAATCTCTTATGTGGAGGCACATTTTTGGGATTTCCACGGCGACTTGCCTGATCCTTGACGATTTCTTGCGCCCCGACGATTAGTTCAATGTCATACAATGCGCGGCCGAGGCATTTCTTTTGTAACTTAAAAGGCGGGCATCTCTTCACTGTGTTTTCTTTTGCTTGATGCGATTGTGAAACACAGAACTTTATGTATTTTTTTTCTTTGATGTTTCCTGTTTTAGGAGAGTCCCTCAGCGGATAGCAAGTTCCAAGCGTTGAACTTAGGATTAGCGCAAGATGCTGACTTTTCCTTGCCAACTCATTGCTTGGGGAAAATTATCAAAAAAATCATAAACTTATTGCAATTGTACTAAGTTAATTCTAAACTTATTTTGTTGACCAATTGAGTCGTAAACCTTTTACAATTATTACCGATCAGTCCATCCAATTAAAATTAGCCAGTCGACAAGATTTTTTTAATAATATTTTATTTTTTGAAATATTTTATTATTTTTTATCTTTTTTTTTCCTTTTTCCTTTTTCCTTTTTTTTCCTCCTCCTTCCTTTGGCTCCGGCAACTGGCGAGGCTAGCCAATCACCTGATTGAGGCAATTCGGCGAGCTCGCGCCTAGCGACAACAAGGCAAGCCCTCGCCGGATCTGGCGAGGGGGGCTCGCTGTCTTGTCTGGCGAGGGCTCGCCTCGCCTGGTGACCATGGGGGGAGCCTCGCTAGATTGCCTCAATTCAGCGACCAACCCGCCTAGCCGGTCGCCGGAGCCGGAGGAAGGAGGAGGAGGAGGGAGGAAAAAAAAAAAAGGAAAAAATTAATAAAAATTAATAAAATATTTCATAAAATAAAATACTATTAAAAAAAGCTTGCCAGTGCTGACCAGCTGCCATGTTAGCGCTCGCCACAACCGGCCAATTGCCACTTCAACGCTGACTGGCCAATTTTAGCCGAATGAACTAATTGAAAATAATTGTAAAAGGTTTAGGACTCAATTAGTTAAAAAAAAAGTTTATGACTGAATTAGCACAGTTACAAAAGGTTTATAACTTTTTTGTAATTTTCCCCATTGCTTTGCTAACACCACAAACCTTGGCAGATAATTTTCTAAATCTAGTGATGAAAATCTGTTAAATGTGCGGTTGCTAAGCAACTGGACCTCAAGACAAGCAAAACTGAATTTGCACCCACCTCAAAAATCTAAAGTTTTGAAAGCTTTCGAGTATGAATGCTGAATGAAGAGGCCTTGAGGGTCATAATGCATTGTAGATATAGCTGTTTAATAATGAGTTGAGCGTGAATTCATCCTCTCTTCACATGGAAGCAGACGGAAAAAAAACTCAGTATGAGTTCATCCTAAGCACATTACCAAGTCATCATAAATAGAATACAAGTGTCGATCGGGAGAGATTCTACTTCATCTAATCTTTATGGCAGGACTCCAAGTTGAGATGCAGAAACAGAACAAAATCCCCACTAGCCTTCTCCATTTTCTTGGCAATCGCAGAATGCAGAAAGTAAACAGCCTCAACTTTATTACACAACAAGTTGTCACATGCCAGAGAGTAGGTTTTCAACTGATGCCAGAGACTACCCTCAATTGGCAAACTTTGCAAACCATTCTAGCATATGCCAATTCGCCTCGGCAAACTTCACCACTGCTTCATCAGCAACATCATACTTGACAGTCCACCCATGGGAAACTTTTGGAAATATCTTTACTCGTGCATCAACCTGCGAAACGGTCTCATATTCATACAAAATCTCTGCTACCATGAGGCAAAGCAAACTCACTGAGTGGCTCAGATATGTAACTTCCCAATTGGAAAGTAAATAGAAATGCATGAACTCAAGAACCATAGGTTATATGCCAAATGTAAAAATCGAATAATAAATCAGAACCATCACCCCTGAAATTGTTCTCCATAAAAATTCTGATAAGCGATCATGAATGGACACCATTGATATAACGAAACCAAATGAAAAACTGTGGAAAATAGATATGACCAAAGCAATCCATCCTTAGAACATGCAAACATAGACTCAGGATCAGGAAAGGTTGAGTATCCCAATCTCACCTCAGATATGGCAGTTAGAATCTCTTCAAACTGCTTCAAGAGTTTCAGTGGTGACATACAGTCTATCTCAGAAAATAATATGGCAATATACTCCTGCAAAAATTTGCACATAATTCTAAGGGTCTGTTCGTTTCGCGGAAAATATTATGTTTTCGGAAAATAATTTCCTGAAAGTCATTGAAAATGACTTCATTTTCGGGTGTTTGGCTGAAACCTAAATTTTGAGTGGAAAGTATTTTACATCGTTCGTTAGCTAATTTAATTGTTTAAGAAAAATTATCAAAAAATTGAATTTTAATATTTTTAATTAACCAAAAAATTTGTTTTATTTTTTTATATTTTTAAATGATTTTTTTTTTTTTGGTAAGAGTAAGCAATATATTAATAGGGGTCAAACTGTACAAACAACACGGCTCCAAAAGCTAACACTCAAAATGAACACGCTCATTAAGAGTGAAAGGAAGCCGCGGACAAGCAAACAAACGACCAACAGCAAGCCAACGGCAAAACAAGCCTGGCAAAAACACCTAAACAACCACCGAAAGCCTAAGTCAGACTATAATCAGAGGATGCGAAGATAATGGGGTCCACATCCCATGAGCGTTGCATCCGCCTATTCCTGGGAGAGTCCTCAACATTCTCAAAGGTAAGGGCCTTATCCTTAACAACCTTGAGGAGATGATTCTTCATGGCCGAAATAGATAACGGCTCCCCCCTGAACAGAATATTGTTCCTGTTTGTCCAGATGATGTGACACAACGCCCCAAAGGAGAACCGGGCAACACACTTATAAAACTCATTGCCGCTGAGCAAGGTAATGGCCCAACTGAGAGTCTCCTCTCAAGTCCTGTTGGTCCAGGGGAGATTGCATCTAGTAACCCAGAAAAAGGCAATACTCGAGGTAATGCGACAACCAAAAAAGAGATGATTGATTGAATTAGGCACCTCGTTGCAAAAAGGGCAGGAAGCGGCATCAATTATACCATAAGACATGAGAAGAGATTGAGTAGGTAACCTCCTCTTGGTGATGAGCCACATGTTCAGTTGGTAGCGAGGCAGGATGGCATTACTCCAAATGAAACAATGCCAATTGACTCTGGCCTTCTTCCTCCTTAAGGCCTCCCAAGCCGAGGCCACCGAGAACAAGCCCGTCGAGTCCTCCCTCCAACAGAACCGATCTTGGGTTCCAGACAAGGAAGGAAGCGGCGAACCCCAAGACTCAATCTCTGATTTGATAGCTCGCCCATCCTCAGAGAAGAGATCGGCAACCAAAGCCTGCCTAGAGAGACCGGAGCTATAGATGAGGGGATTCGTGAAATATAAATTCAAAGGACCCCTAGGATGCCAATTGTCGAACCAGAGCGACGTTGATAATCCATCGCCTAACCTCTAGTGGAAGTGAAGCCGACAATCTGTCCTGAGTTGTAAAAAAATTTTCCATGCCCAAGAGTAGCAGGCTAGCTTTTTAACTACCCAAAAGTTCTTGGTTTTTAAGAAGGTCGAGTGGACCCACTTACACCATAACGATTCTTTATCTGAAAATAAATTCCAGATATGCTTGAGCATGGCCGCTTTAGGAATACCAAGACCTCCCTCCACTTTAGGAAGGCATACATCTTCCCATGAGACTTTGGCACCCCCCCTGCCCAACTTAGGTCCCTTCCAAAGGAATTGTCTGAGAATGCGCTCTATCTGATCCAGTACAGCTGCAAGAAGAATAAAGACACTTGCCCAAAAAGCCTGAATGGCATGGAGGACTGACCTGATCAGCTGAAGTCGGCCAGCAAAAGAAAGAAACCGATGAGTCCAGGACTGCACCCTAGAGGTGATGCGCCTCACAAGCTCAATGCAATCTGCCTTCCGGGGCCTCGATGTGATAATTGGAACCCCAAGATAACGGACTGGTAGGTTACCCTCAACAAAGCTAAGCTCCAGGAGGATTTGATTTTTCAAGGTCGGCAAGCCTCCCGAGATGAACACCTCGCTTTTCCTTGGGTTTGGGAAAAGTCCGCTCCAAGAAGAAAACATATGGAGACCATCCCTAACAAGCTTCACGGATGGCAGGTGGCCCTCGCAAAATAGAAAGACATCATCCGCGAAAAACAAGTGCAAGAGGCAAGTAGACTTACATCTCCAGTAGAATATGAAATCCGGCTGTAGCGAGCACCTCCCAAGGATCCCAGAGAGCACCTCCATAATCAACGTGAATAAGTAGGGAGATATGGGGTCTCCCTGACGTAAGCCTCGCCCACTAGAGAAGAAACCATATAGCTCCCCATTCAACGCGATAGAGAACTAAGGAGTCCTCACACAGGTCATGATGAGGTGAACTAATTGATCAGGAAATTGAAAAGCAAGTAGTACACTCTCGAGAAACCGCCAATCCACGGTATCATACGCCTTTCTAAAGTCGACTTTGATAGCACACTTGGGAGAATAGGGTTCGACATGGAACTTAGAGAAAAGTTCCTGCGCCAAGAGAATATTATCCCTAATTCGTCGTCCCTTGACGAAAGCACTTTGAGACGGATTGACAATGTCTTTTAGCACTGATGCAACCCTATTCGCCATCACTTTGGTAATAATCTTATAGACCGTGTTGCAACAAGCAATAGGCCTGTAGTCATCAACGGTAGTCGCATTGGGAACCTTCGGAACCATAACCAAAATGGTGTTATTGATTTCTCTGAGCAGTCTCCCCGATGTGAAAAAGTCCTTCACGGCTTCCGTGACCAGCTGACCCACCGTATCCCAATTCTCCTTGAAGAACTCAACCGTGAAGCCATCCGGACCTGGTGCCTTACCTTTGGCAAGGGAAAAAAGAGTATCTTGAATCTCTAGATCAGACACAGGGCGAGCAAGAAAAGAAATCTGATCATCATTCAGCTGGGTGCGGATAACTTCCCGAATCTCCGATACCTGAGGGGTGTCTAGCTCCATCCTTGGCTTAAAGAAATCATGAAAATGCTCCACAAAATGTTGTTGGACCAATTGAGGCTCAATGATTTGGTTACCAGAGGAATCCACAACAGAGAGAATTTTGTTTCTCAGATGTCTCTTACTGACATACTGGTGAAAGAACTTTGTCTTCCGGTCACCTTCCTTGATCCATCTTATACGAGCTTTCTGTCTAAAGAATGACTCTTCCTGAGACCTAAGCTCCACTAAAGTACGCCGCTGAGCTCTCTCCAGGTCCGCGAGGACCATGCTGGTAGGGTCATTGAGGAGGCCCACTTGAGTTTGCTTTAAGGCTTCCCTCGCTTCAGAAGTCCTTACAGAGATGTTGGCGAAGGAATCTCTATTTAGCTGCTTGAGCCGACCCTTCAAGATCTTTAGTTTGCGCACCAGCCTAAACATGGGCACTCCATAACCCGGATTCTCCCAAACTTGCTTCACAATTGAGTTGAAATCCGGTGCTGCATCCAGAAGTCGAAGAACTTGAACGGCCTTTTCCGAAGGATCGGGTTCTCCACCTTTACCACCATAGGTGAGTGGTCGGAAATCCCAGGCGCAAGGAAGAACGCTTCCGAAAAGGAAAAAATCTGGCTCCAACAAGGGTTTACCAGGACTCTATCAATCTTTCTCATCTTCCGAGAAGGCCCTGAAGAGGTTGACCAAGTGTGTCGAAACCCCACATACCGAAGGTCATCCAGCTCCGCCTGATCCAGACACTGCCGAAATTCATCGAAACACAGCAACCAAAGGTCCGAGCCACCCAATCTATCCGAGGGGTCCTTTATAGCATTAAAGTCTCCCAAAACAAGCCAAGGCACGTCCTGCAGAGAATAGCTTCTCGCCACCAAATCCTCCCAAAGAGGTCGGCGAGTAGAAAAAGAATGCTCAGCATAAATAACAGAGACATAGCAGGCCACTCCGGTCTCCAACCAGCAAAGCTTCCCAAGAATCATCTGATCCGAGATCGATAAAACTTCAAAGGAAACCACAGTAGGATCCCAACCAACCTAAATCCTACCCCGATTAGAGTACTCAGAATTAGCCCGCCAGCACCAATTCGAAATCAAGTTCCCAGAAATGGCATTGAAGAGGTTATGAGGGATTTTAGTCTCAACTACCCCGATCAAAGCCAACCGGTTCATCAAAGCGAAGTTCCTCACTTCCGCTTGCTTGAGAGGGGCACCAAGCCCTATAATATTCCAGCAACCTATATACATATATATACAAAAGAAGATGGCAAGAGCATTACCTCCTTTTAGAGGAACTACGCCTAGTAATAGGCGGAGCTGTTCGGATCGTCGAAGGAGGAGGATCCGGGGCAAGAGCAAGCAGGTTGTCCTGTGTAGTTGAAGGAGGATGCGGCGTCTCAATAGGCCTCTCCTCCTCTACAGATGCCTTCGGTGAAGTGCAAGGGGAGAGGATGTCATCCTCCGACAAAGAGATGTCTGTGCCTCCTGCAACCTCCAGGCGGGGCACCGCAGTGTCTACCGGCACCGAAGTGGTGATAGCTTCAGCTGAAGTAGTTGGAGCAGTATCACCCTGCTCCGAGATAATCAAAGGCCCCCTAGGGGGTCTTCGTGAATAAATATCAGGCAGCCTCTTCTCCACAGCCGTAGTCTTGAGATTTAAAGGCCTCTCTCCTTCACTAGGACTGGGTGACATCCCCTCCAAAGGTTGAGCCTTGTTCTTCTTGCTCTTCACTTGCTTCCAGCCTTGCTCCGAGTCTTCAGGAGTCTTGGCAGGTTGGTCAAGGGGGCGAGCAGTGTCCAAAGGAGCAGGAAGAGGCCGAACAGGGGGCGGGGCAACATCACATTTATGTCCAAAGACCCCACACTTGGAGCATTCAAGGGGCCTCCATTCATAGTTCACAGCAATGGACCTGGTGACCCCATCAACATTCACTTCCACCGTCGAAATTCTTGACCGATTAGCTTGGATCTCCACACATACTCTGGCAAAGGAAATCATTCTCATGCCCTCGGTTCGTTGATTCACATGAAGGGGTTTGCCAATGGAGCTGGCTATAACACTAATCGCCGGTGCGGACCACAAGTCGAGGGGAAGGTTCTTGAGTCTTATCCATACTTGAACAGAGGTTTGCTTAGCCTTCTTCAACTCCATAAGGGGTTTCCATTGTTGTAAAATAAGGGAATCCGAGCTACAGTGATCGGTCCCTCCTCTAGGATCTTCCTCCTGAACTCCGGGTCCGGGATATGGAAATAGTATAACTCTTGGTCATCCGCCAGCATATCAACTAGCTTTGTCCCCCAAATATTCTTCAAAGTCTATTCGATCATCTGAAAAGGAAGCTTCCTCCCAATAAAATATCCTACCAAGAACTCCTTCCATTTGGGATCCGCAGCCTGCAGCACTTCTCCCGACAGATTTACAACCGCTTTCTCTCCCACAACAGCAGCAGGAGGAATATATGAAAGGTCGTAGCCCTTTGTGGCCAACCGTGCCACATTGGCCCACGGACGGGCTTGGGGGGGCCTTGACGAGCTTGCTGGCTTGCTCGGGGCCCTCTTATTAGGAGCCCGAACTTGACTTCGACCCCGAGAACGGCCTTCCCAAAGAGGCCGAGAGATTGGCCCACGTCTCGAGCCATCCCCTGCCACAGAAGACTCTCCTACGGGTCGGGATTGCTGGCCCGGCTTGCTAGCTTGCCGGTCCACAACCTTGTGAGGAGGGGAGCTCAGCCCCTTACCCCTGCTACCACCTAGCCGAGGTTCCGCCGAAGTAAAGGCCATCGAGCCACTAAGACAACAAAAACTCAACAGCCAAAGAGGAGTTCCATACCAGGTCAAGCTTCGAAGAGGAGGGATACTCTAAACCACCCCAGCCGCCTCAAAACCAGAGTCGAGCAGGCCACGATCCCGAGTAGCTCCCGCAAGTCTCGGACCAGGGCTGAGTGGAGGTCCGAGTGTGAGCAGCTCCCGCAAAGGCTACGAACCAGAGCCGTCACGATCCAGAGCCGAGACGGGTCAGAGCGTGAGCTTAGGCGGGTCCGAGCGTGAGCCAAGAGGGACCCCCCAACTGTCCCGAGCCAGAGCCAAGATGGGTCCGAGCGTGCGCAGCTCCCGCAAGACCATCGAACCAGAGCCGAGGAGGAGCGGGAAGATGGAGGAAGACCGTCGAACCAGATCGAGGAGAAGCGGGAAGATGGAGGAAGGAGAGGGGAAGAAAACCCCCAAAAAAACGGAGCAACAGGGAGGTCGAATCGTCCAGGCCAAGTAGGGAACCAGTCGGCGTGAACAATGCACGATCGCCTGCCTTGAGAGAGGAGATGAACAGTGACGCGAGAAAACAGATGACCCCTCCAGTTTAAATGACTTTTTAATTATTTGTATTTTTAAAAAATCAAAATTTTTATTCTTTATTATTTATTCTTTCTTTTCTTTTCCTTCCTCCTTCATCCTTCATCCTCCTTCCTTCGCCGCCACCTCCTTCCTCCTCCTTCTTCCTCCTCCTTCCTCCGCCGCCGCATGCCTAATGATGGCCAGCTACCCGACGGCTGACCAAGACCTGATGGCCAGATCCGGCGAGCTCGATGCTCGGCCGATCTCGCCGAGCTTGCCAGAGTTTCGCCGGGCCCTGGCGAGCCGTGAGCTTGCTAGATCTAGCGATGGAGCTCGGGCTCGCCTGGATTGGGAGCCCGAGCTTCGCCGCCAGATCCGGCGAGCTTGCGGCTCACTAGAGCTCAACGACCTCTGGCGAGCTCTACCCCAAGCCAGCGAGAGCTCCGCCTAGCTCGATCTGGCGAGGCCCGAGCTCAGCTTCACCAGATCGGGCTAGGTGGAGCCTCGTCGCCTAGGGCGAGGCTCGAGCTAGCTTGCAGCCGATCGCTGGACACTGCCAAAGAATAAGATGAAAAGGAAAAGAAAATTAAAAACTCGATTTTTTAAAGAAAAAGAAAAGGAAAGCATAAAAGTAAAACGAAAATGTATAATTAAAAAGAAGTAAGATGGAAGAAGTTATGGAAAATGTTTTCTACTTCTCAAAAGTGAAAAAATATTTTCCTTGACTAGTTCATTTTCCATGAAAAGAATACTAGAAAATCTGAAAAACGTTTTCCCAGAGGTCATTTTCTACAAAACGAACGGACCCGAAGGTGTAAAATTGATGAAGCTGATATATTATAGTGATGTGTTGTTAACATAGGTTCATCAAATATTGCAATAGCTGCCATGGAAATGTGTCGAGGTAAATAAAACATCACACCGTTAATGAGTTGTGGGCAGAGTAAACGGATCGTCTTCACAAGCGTTATAAGGAGCAGAGAAAAATGTCATATCTTACACACGACGTGAACGTTCCAACTTTCCAAGCCATCAGGAGATGCTTTTTCTTCTTTATGCAAACCATATGCAATATATTCGTGTGCGTGACAGTGAAAATGTAGAAAGGTAGGTTCCTACAGCTACTTCAAGTAATTATTGGCTTTGAATATTTGCAAACCAAGAGCCTAATAAACCAATAAAGATGACCATACCCTCGATGTCATCCACAGAAACTAACGTCGGATGTAGTAACGCAGCAGCCTTGACAACCCCTGTCTTTGCCAGCTCAACCACTACCTTAGCTGAAGAAATGAAGATCCCATGAGCACTGCAAGATATTACGAGCTTGTAAAGCACATCCTTTAAGACATGAAAAGAGACCTTTCAAAGAATCCACAGAACAAGGCTGCTTACCTCCCTAGCAAGAGCCAGCAGCCCTAATCGCAGACACACCTTTACCTTTTACAGCTTCAACTATTCGCTTTGCATCTTCATAACACTTATCCTGCAAAAAAAATTCTTTTGGCATCAGCAATCACAATTACTAATGGATGCATAATTATGAGTCGTAGCCTAAGCAACTAATCAATAATGGGAAAACAGTGAGCATCCTGAGATAGGCAATTCTGGATCAATTTATGAATAATACTAGCGCAGTTTCTAAGGAAAAAACATCAAGTGTCTATGAATTAAAAATCGAGAACCCACACTTCCATGATACTTAGCTATTCCATGGCCTTTCAGCATTTTCAGGCACAGAAGGATCCTCAACGAAAAAAACAGGCTCAACCACACCAGCAGCTGCGACCAAATCCGCAAGATTTTGAGGAGATTGATCACCATATGGGAATTCTTAAGCATTACGTAGAGTAAGCTTTCATCAGTATGGAAGATTGGAAGGTCCTTGACTAATGACAGTTCAATAATACCAATGAAAAGACATATCACATTGCATGACAAGGGGGGGCAGAGATCTCCATGCTCATTCTCTTGAGACACTCAAGTCGAGATAGAAGAATCTCAGCCCCAATTGGACATTCTGAATACCACAGCTTCTCTCATATCCACTTTCCAAAGTACACTAGAGCATCTCAAGATCTATCTCGAAAGAGCACCCAGAGTCACAGACCTTGAGGATTTTCATCATAATCGAACAACCTGACCATAATATTGGATAAGCTGCCAAAGAAGTGGTTCCTTTGACTTCTCTAGTGTTCAAGGGAAATAAACACATCATTACCTTATGTAGACCTTAGCAATCTTCTGTTAATTTTAATGCATAAATCTAGAGGAAAGTCATAACATAATGAACTGTGAAGCAATTGAAAATGCGATAAAAAGGCAAAATTAAATGAACAATAGAAAGACAAGAAGGGAAGTCTCATTCATGCATAACCTCCTCCACTGCCCCCAACAGAGACACGCACGGAGATGGTCTGGGAAGAACAAAAACAAGCAAGTTGCAAGAAAGGATTATATGGGAATCGTCTATACCTCAAGCTTGGAGCTTCACATCCTGCACAATGAATACAACCACCCAAATTATGGTTAGTTCTGAGAAGAGGAAAAACAGATGAAATGGTAGAAATGAAACCATATAAATAGGTTTTCCTTCTTTATGCTTCTATTTCAGTAACCTCCAATTGCTAAATCACATGCCACCATGAAACAACTCTCAATATAAACTTCCAAGAAACAGCCTACTCCGTAAACATAGCCACTCGCGTCAAAGCAAGAATCGGATAGTTTCATCAGATTACAACCTAAAAAAACGGGACTTAAAGGTTGACCAAGAGATTATGACAAAATACAACTTAAATCACTGACCCACGTTGCAGATTGAACCAGAAGCACCGACTATGAACCCATAATGCAAACTTGATCAATAAAAAAGGAAGTACAGGGTAGATCAGAGTCAGATGAGCCAGAGACGTAGCTGTTGACTCCACCCAGCTCCTCGACATGGCCTTGTCCGCGGGTTGGGTCAGGGTTGGAGGGTTCTCGCAGCATTGAGGTCCTGACATTCTCTGTGATTTTGCCCCTCGTGTGCTGCTCGCTGAATGCTTCAGAGGTAAGAATAGAGCCAATGAGACGTCAGAAAAAGCAAGCTGATGAAGGGAAGATTTTGACCCAATAGAATATTTCTTATGCTGACATGGAAAAAAGGAAAAGGGTGGAATAAAAAACAGATGACAAATGAACAAGATGTGTAGTCTATATTGGAATTTGTTTGGGGAAGTCTGTCACCTATTTTTAGCCCGACTGAAACATGCATCCTTTCATGAAAAACATTATTTGGTCCAAACCTAAATTCGTTTGATGAGTAATAGCAGTTTTGGTCCAAACTATTTGATGACTATCTAATTTTGATTTTCAAAGATCTCGATTTATTATCAAATTGATTTGAATTTCCCTTTTGTTTTCCCAAATCCAAACCAAATTGACTTTTGAGATTAATAATACAACCTAAATGGATGAATAGATGGATTCAAAAGCTTGACAAATTTTCGCAATTTGATCTAAGTTTAAACTTGATAAATGCAAGAACAATTTGATAGTATCATATGCAAAGGGTTCTATCAATAGATGTTGAAAAACTAACCAAATAGAATATATTCCAAAACAAGTTTTAAAGTGATTTGACTTATATCAAAGTTGCGTCCACTCTCCTATACTAACATTTTCCTATAATAACAATTATCAACAAGTTTGGATAGGAGGCTACAACGTTCTTGGGATATCGACCCCATTGTTTTCTCTTCTAGGGACCTCCTACTGGCTAGTTGATTTTTGGTCGTGGTGGTTGTAGGCGCTGCTCCGTCACGTTTGGTGTTAGTTTTCCTCAACCTTCCTACCTGGCTGGGGGTTATTTTTTGCTTGTTTTTCTGGTGTGGCTTTCTGCCGCCCTAGCTGTGTGATGGCTTTCTGTTTGCCGTGTTTGTTTTGTTGGTTGTGCGGCTCTGTTTTTTTGCCACGATTGGTCCTTTTACGTCCCGGTATCCTTCCACTCAGGTTGTTTTTCTTCTTGAGTGTAAGTGTTGGTGCCGGGATTTTCTGTACATTTGCCTGTCCTCAATATAATTATTACCCTTTCTACCAAAAAAAAAAAAAAAAAAAAAAACAAGTTTGGAATACGCTAATTATCTCAAAAGATGTTACGATATGACAAATGCTATTTTATCTCATTTTCATTATAAAAAAAAAAAAAAAACTGCTATTGCATTTTCATGTTTCTCAAATCACATATTACAACACTACGATAAGATATTATGATAGAAAGATTCACAAGTGAATAGAATCAGGATACAGTAATAAGAATGAATGAGATAATATAAGAGTTATAGCTTTCTCAATTTTCACCTAATCGTTCAACTTGCTTTGATCTTCTTAGTCTTTTAATTAGCCATTGGAGAACCTTCAAGAAGATCAAATAGCTATAGGAGTTGATAAATGCAATCGCTAGAAATCCGGCTATTCATGCAGGATGATTTTCCTAATAAGAGTGAGGTTTCCCAATATAGAGTTAGTTGCCTTTGTCAATTGTTTGTTCCTCTAGCTGCTTGAACAAAATAGTTAAGAACAGCTTTGATTCGATTCCACTGAACTCCAAGTCTTGAACATAGCCATTTACCTTTAGTTCAATTTCCAAATCAAATGAAAAGATGTCTAGGTCTTCTTATCCTAATAATAAGAAAATACAATGAACATCTCCTACCCAATTGATATAAGGAAAGATGAGTTTGTCCGAGCTTTCTGCTAAAAATTAACTTGCAATTTGCTATCTATTAATTGTTCTTGTTCACCTTCTACGAAAGGTTCATTCAGCTTGTCTATTTTATACATCGAATATGGTGACAAAGCATTCCTCATATCAACTTCTCCTGATATCAACAATCTTTGCAATGATAAGATAATAATTGAAATGGATAGTTTAGTTATCTTCAAAATATCATAAGAGAATTTTCCCAACACAAACAAGCACTTCGCTTTGGTCACACATTCTTCGATGGTTGTGTTACCAGTTTGAAATATACTTTTATGGTATATTTTGCATACGAGTCTTGTCCATTTCCTCGCTTCCATCTCTTTTTCCTCCTCAAACGGTAGTTTCGAGACCTGGGATCTCTAGGAAAGTCTTCTATATAAAATTTGACACGTATCTCGATAGATAAAAGAAGATGATTTGTAGGAAGAATTGTTTTTTATTTTTTTGTGATTAGACGTTAGATGTATTGATTCATGCATTCAATCTCTAAAATCGAAGTCAAATCAGAAAGATGTCGATAACAACTGCGCGTGATAGATTTAATGTTAAGCTTTTTTTTTCGTTTTTTTTTAATTCTATAATCCGAGGTGTTTGAATTGTTTTATTTTTATCTAGTATACACCTACGAAATGGCATAGGGAAAATTTTCAAAATACTCTCCTGTTCTCGTTTGACGCGTATGTCGATAGATAAAAGAGGATGATTTGTAGGAAGAATTGTTTTTAATTTTTGTGATTAGACGTTAGATGTATTGATTCATGCATTCAATCTCAATTTAAAATCAAAGTCAAATCAGAAAGATGTCGATAGCAACTGCGCGTGATAAATTTAATGTTAAGTGTTTTTTTTATTTCGTTTTGTTTTAATTCTACAATCCGAGGTGTTTGAATTGTTTTATTTTTATCTAGTATACACCTACGAAATGGCATAGGGAAAATTTTCAAAATACTCTCTTGTTCTCATTTGACTTTATGGCATGGGAGTTCGACGAGGGCACGCAGACTTCTCCCCCTACAAGCTACGACAATGGCTGCTGCTCACCGGTTCCATTTCTCTTGAATCTGAACGCGGCTAACTTTGTCATAGTAGAAGTTGAATGACAACAATTATCTTCTCCGGGAGATTCGACTCTTGTCCCCAGTCGAAAGTCCAGATATTCAAGGATTTCTCATCAGCGAAACAGCCGCTCCTCCACCATAAACTTGATCAAGAAGATGGGTAGCAGATTGCCAATCCCAATTACAATGCCGAGGTATGTTACAGATGATCAGTCTTTGCCCCAACCTCATGCGATCATGTCGTGTAATGTCCAATGCTGCTATATTCAGTCCATAAGAACAAGGAGGAAGTAGATACCCGCCTCGCTTCCCGCATGGCCATAGCTTTTTGTACCAAGCTGAGCATCCGAGTGGGCCGTACGCATCCCACGACCACCTGCCATTATCGTGGTCATGGGCAACATGGCATACGGCTGGCCTCCCATGTTGGACGTCGTATGGCTAGGGTGGCTCAACCTAGGCACGCGGAAGAATGCAACCTAGACATGCCTGACCGGTGACGAGCTAGTGTCCAAAAACTGAGACATTTTTACAATGCTTCACAAGCACTGTATTGATAGCTAAAGTTACACAAAAATCTGCTGCATTTATTTGTCCTATGACTTTCTGCACTTGAAGGCAAGTGCAAGCTGCTAGGGGAATTTATTAAGGCTACGACTAGTTTTTCTTCAAGACAGACGAAGCCAACACTATTTTATTCGGAGGCCGAATCTGCTTCAACGCCCGCATGATCTTCTCTTTCTTTTGTCTGCCCCCTGCCTTCTTGTCTTCTATGCTTCATGGAGGTTGGTTTTGTCACGAAAATCTATTTTATCATTGTTTCAACAATATATTCTTATGGTTTCTTCTTCATTTTCGCAATTCACAGCGACTGAGCTTGCTTAACGTCAAGGCGCTCAATCCTCACTCATCTCAGTTCCGAAAGTCCCTGATATTGGCAGGAAACGAGGTTCTTGCGAATTCAATCTCACAAATGTCTCGGTTCTCGTAGTTTATGAGCTTAGTTCATTGCCTACTGTTTTATAGAGTGAAGTGTTACCGCAAGTCCCCATGTTTTGTTTTTCTGGGTCTTATCTCATCCCGTTCATGGATCCTTTGTGAGATTTCCTTGCGTAGTCAGAGTAAGCAATATGTTCTTTCTTTTCTTTCTTCTAACATCAATTGCATGATGTAATGATTGCCTCTGGGATTTTGTTCTTTTGTAGTGAAAAATATGCAACGATTGCCTTGGATTATGTCATCCTCGATTCATAGATTTGCTGCTAAGTAGAACAAGATTTGGAAGGGAAAATCTGATCTTTTAGTAGCAGAAGTAGGGAGCTCAGATTCACGGTACATGCAATTCTTGGACGCTTGAATGTTCAGGTGTCACGTGGAAAAATAAAAGAACCTGCAGGTTTGTGTTCATATTCACACAAGTGCAAAACATATAAAGAAGCCAATAACTTCCCAAAGAATCTCATCAGAAAGCCGGGAGGAGTTCCTACAGAAGCAACTACCTTTATTTCTTTATTTCTGGGATTACAGAATGAAATGTGTAGTCCAGCATACCTTCATGTTTCCATTTGTTGGAAACATGGAGGCATCATCACTTAGTCCGTACCTATTGTTTGATCAAACCTGTTCTTCAGCAGCATAATTGCGGTCTCGACAAGCGAGTGAATGGATGAGCTGTGCCTGCTTAGTCCAATGGTGCCAGAGAATATATTGAAGCTTTCTAGCTCTGATGTCGTATCCAAGACTCCTTCAAGCTCCTCCTCCATGCCCAGATCCCGGAAGATCTGCACATTTGTTGATTTCTCTCTCATCATCCAGATTGCTAGCTCGATAGCAAACCTTCTCATTCTTGGCACCTTTATATGTGGGTTCCGGTGGCTCCTCAGGATCTCGACCAAAGTGCAAGCTAATTTGGCTTCTCTAAACTCCGCCCTCTTGAAGATGGCGGTCAATTCTTCTGCTGTCATTAACCTGAAAGCATGCGTCGCTAGCCCAACCATCACCTCTTGAAGTTTGCCTTTTTCTGACACGATTGCTTTGAGAACCTGAGTTCAGGAAATAGGGTTAGGTAGGAACAGTTATTTTCATTCTTTCTAAAACATCTTAAACTTGTAAATAACTGCCCTTTCCGGTTATCGAGATGCCGGCTCAGGTTCAGTTTTAGCAAAAGAATGCACTTACTATCGGTGCCGCTGCTGTTACTCCCTTTAGCTGGTTGAAGGACTCTGATCCGCTGTAAGTGCACAGATTCCTCAAAATTCTTCCAGCACTAACATGAAGAAGCGGAACCTCCAATGCTTGTACGAGCCTCTCCACAACATTCAACTTCAAAATTCGATGACAGTTGCTCTTGCTTTCGAATGCCAGCATTGCCAGGGCTTCTCCGGCCACCATCCTTACATCCCTTTGATCTTCCACTACTCCTCCTTGGAAGAAAATCTTTAACAGTTCGTTCAGAACTCCACCGGTCTCTCCTATTCGCTCTGATACATTGACTTCTTGTGCCAAACTGGTAAGGATCTCAATCCCTAGTTTCTGCAGTTCCGGTCGCTTCTCTCCACACCGTAGAATATCTCTTATGTTGCTTATAGTGAAGACTATTTCAGAGATCTCTCTCCGGAGGATATTCCCTGTGGTGCCCGTTGTGCTTGCCAGCCTCTTCGTAAGCTGTAAGGACCTCTTAACATTCAAAACCTGCGATGTGGTGACACTTGAGTCCCTCAACATTCTTTCATCAGCATGAGTGAAATCTATGATTTTAGGGAGAAGGCCCCTTGTGTTTCCAATTTTTCCACAGTTATCATGATCACGGGCCAGTTTCTTCAGAATGAGAAGTCCCAAATTATTGAAAGTCCAGTATCCGTAGTCTTCCTGGTCAAAGATGATTTTCTTTTCACCAATTTCGTCTGCTGCAGAACTGGGGCTTCTGTTTGTGTGGAGAAGAGATGATATCGACTCCACAGCCCCAGGTATTCCAGTGACCCGAAGGGAGTTTTGCTTTTTCCCAGCTAATTTCGAAACTATTTCTGCAGCTGCTAGCCTGATTTCTTCCTCTCGTGGGTCTTTCCAGTTTAAGATCTCCACCAGTCTCTCTATAACTGGCGGAGTTGTTCCGATCTTCTGAAGCGTGTCATTTGAAAACCGTTCTTTCATAGAGAACTGGTGAAGAATCCTGGCTCCAATGAGCTGCTCATCCAGCGAGTTTGAAGATAACAGATCCATTGCAAAAGTGACCATATCCATTCCCAGGCCATCAAAAATGCTCCCATTAATACATCTCGAGTAGGAGTCATAGAAAAATCTCCGAGTTGAGATCATACCTGACGCCCCCAGATCGCAATCCTCGTTCACCTCTTCGAGAAGCTTACAGATGACTATCTTCCACTCCCAGTAAAGTTTCTCTGTCAGGACGACTAGAGCTTCGGCCAAAGCCGAGGCATAAAAGATAGTCAGAGAAGCTTTCCGGTTTCTCTTGTCCGTCTCTTCTTTAGATACTGGGCCATAGTTGTGCTCGATGAGCTTCACCAATGAGAGCACAACGCAGGCTATCGCAGATAAGAGCTGGAGCCAATAGAGAATCTTGCTGACGTTTTCAGAAATGAAAACCCACCCTGCATAAGGTACAATAGGAACTTCAGAAGAAGTCCAAATCCGGGTCGGCCTCCTTTGCAATTTCTGCACTCTAGCGTTTATTGCCTCTGTAGTTTCGGAAACTTCCCTGCCGTGTTGAGTTGGCTTACTCGTACCAGAGCTTTCCGGACTCAACATATCCTTCACGGATTCAACTAGAGCTCTAGAGCTCAATCTGAGCTTTCGGAAGCTGCTAATTCCGGCATCAGCTATTGACCAAGTGGATTGGTGTTGCCATACCAGCTCATGACTCCTGCTGAATATCCGAGCTCCTTCAATTAATAAAATGATGGTGATGAACCAGAAGTCGGTATAGTCTAGGGCAATTGCAAAGCCCCCTAGGAGTACAACCGTGGCCCAGATGAAACCAAGGGTTCCCAGGCCAGTGGCTGCTTTTTCGAGAACCGCAAGGCGGAGAGCAAACAGAGTCAGCTTTTTCTCCGGGGCTGGAACAGCCGGCAGTTTGGGGGGAACGGAGTTTCCGCTGCTTCCGTCTCTCCTAACAGCACTAGTTTGCGGCTCAAAGATTGTCACGGGTGAAACGGTGGCTTCATTTTTCATCTGAAGCGAAGGAATATCCAGATGAATGCTTCTTTGACCTTCAGCGGAATTCTTGAACTTCATTTCGCAGTCTGGAGTGGCTCAGAAACAGGCGCTTCCCTGCACATCAAAGCAGCTGAGGAAAAGCTTCTATCTAGCGGTTCGATGGAACCTGTATTTGATTTGCAAAATTTCTGTTTATGAATTTCCTGGATTGGGATGAGAAACAGCAGCTATGGCTCTATAAGGGGGGGCAGGGGGGAAGGAAATTAGTGGATCTAGCAAAAGAAAGGTTAAGCAGCTTCTATTGCCAACTTTCCTGGAAGTTTCTCTTTCTCAAAATTCCTATTTCGTCCGCTAATTTACTTCTAAAAGTAAAATCGACGAGCTTTCTTGATTGCCCGACGAAGATCTTGTACTCTCTTCCTGCACGCCGAAGCAATGTGGTTGTGGCTTGGCGAGTTGGCGACTGCCTTTGTGTTGAACAGAAACTCGTTTGACAGGGAAGACAAGACGAGATGATATCAAATCTGGTTAAGGAATACATGCTTAAGGTCCTGATATTTATAATGAAATGATCTCTGTCTCCTTAGCTCTAGATAAGCCACATTTTACTTGTGCGCAACCGGGTCTTGCCTCCTTGGACAAGCAGTTCGTTACGTCTAATTCTAGTTAATATGTTCCGTATCCGCATGATCATGCGAGGTGTAATGATATCATAATCCCTTACCTGACACGCCCGTTTTCGGATTTCCACGACACGTCGCTGGCTCCTCGTCGATTCTTTCGACGTCATGTAAAGCGCGGTTCGGCATTTAGCACTCGGAGCTTTGCCGGAATTACCTAATTGTGTGGAGCTACAGGACAACCCAGATGGTCCCCTGCTATTTGTTGAAGGTCCAGTCACCAGTCAGATGGCTATTGCGTGATGAGAAATTGTTGGCATGTACTGGCAAAAATTTGAAATACCCAAGACCCTGTTACCTGGAAAGAAAAATGTCGCAATTTTTATTGACTCCAATATCCCGTAATATTCAATTAGGGTCATGGCGCATGTCGCAGCTAGCTCTAGCGTGCGCATGAAGTAATTATGCATAAAAAGAACATGAATAATTTGGACGATTTCGAAAATTTAATAGAGAAAGGAAAAAAAGAAGTGTGTGGTCATTTGAAAAAAAAAATTAGGAGCGAAAGATTGGAAGGGTGATCTAGAAAATCTGTAAAGGAGGCAAAAGTGTATTTTTGGCCTAAATGCTAACGGTAATCAATTCCCGATCTAATCCGGTTAATTCTACTTAGAAATTGGGAATCGAATCGGAGAGGACTTGTTCCCATTTTTTGGGATCAAGGACCAGATTGGACGATCCTAGGACCGAGACTGGTCCACTCCAATCTAATAGAATTGCCCACTTAACAAAAAAAATTAAAAAAAAACTATAATTATTACAATTTTTAGTGTTTATTGCGATTTTTAAAAAAATTAAAAAAAAAAATCTAGAATCGAGAACTGAATCGAAAATCACTAGTTTCATTTTTATGGAACTAGAAAATATACCATGTCTTAGAACCAGACCAAACCGACCAATTCGGATGTCCGATTGTCGGCCTTCCGATATGCTCATACCTACTGAATACTTAAGAGTAAATATTTCATTGTTAATTTATTGTTTAGGGGTTAAATAGTTTTGCTCCAATTTCGTTCCTTTCGTTTCCCGGCTTCACCCCCAAAAACCATTTGTCGCTCACCCCCGAAATTCACGGCGACTGAGCTCGCTCGTCGTCAAGATGCTCCACTTTCACTCACGTCAGCTCCGAAACTCCTGACGTTGGCGGGTCACGAGGTTCTCGCGAAATTCAATCACAAAAATGTCTGGTTTGTCGGAGCTTATGAGCTTAATTCATTGCCCTTTTGTTTTGCAGAGTGAATTCTTCAACCGCAAGTTCGCTTTTTTCCTTTTCTTTTTTTGGTTCTTTTCTCGTCCTGTTTAATGGGTTTTCAGAGAAGCGAATGATGCAGACAACTTGTGGGTTCATTATGAGATTTCCTTCCAAAGTAGGCACAAGGTAAGCAATATGTTCTTTCTTCAGTTGCATGGTGAATTGCCCTTTGGGATTCTTGTTCTAGTGGAGTCATTTGAAAAATATGTACAGATTGCCTAAGATTACATCGTCCTTAAGTCTTCGATTCGCAGCTAAGTAGAACAAGATTTGGAAGGAAAAATCAGGTCTTTTTAATTGCAGAAGGAGTGAGCTCAAAATCATGGCGTATGCAGCTCTTGGATGGTTGAACGTTCGGGTTTTAAATCGGAAAACAAAAGAATGCGGGGTTGTATCCACACATTTTGCATATGTTTTGGTAGTAGTACATGTGGTGTGTCGCATATCGCACAAATTCCAAGCAAAACAAATAAAGAAGGTGATAACTTTCGGAAGCATTTCATCACACTTAAGCGGGGCTGAGTTGCTAAAGAAGGAATTACTTTTATCCCGTTGCTTCTGGGATCAGAGAATGAAATATGTAGTCCAGCACGTCTTCATGTTTCCTTTTGTAGGTTAATTTGGTATCATCATTTGTTCATTAACCCGCTGGTTGATCAAACCTGTTCTTCAGCAGCATAAGTGCGGTCTCGACAAGTGAGTGAATGGTCATGCTGTGCCTGCTTAGTCCAATGGTACCAGAGAAAATATTGAAGCTCTCTAGCTCTGATGTCGTATCCAGGACTCCTTCAAGCTCCTCCTCCATGCCCAGATCCCTGAAGATCTGCACATTCCTCAATTTGTCTCTCATCATCCAGATTGCCAGCTCGATAGCAAATCTTCTCATTCTTGGCACCTTTATACTTGGGCTCTGGTGCCTCCTCAGGATGTCGACCAAAGTGCAAGCTAATTTGGCTTCTTTAAACCCTGCACTCTCGAAGATGGCGGTTGATTCTTCTGCTGTCATGAACTTCAAAGCATGTCCCGCTAACCCAACCATCACCTCTTGTAGTTTGCCTTCTCTTGACAAGATTGCCTTGAGAACCTGAGTTGAGAAATGTGGTTAGGTAGGAACAATTAATATCATTCTCTCTAGGATAACTTTAACTTGTACATAACTGCCCTTTCCGGTTATTGAGATGCCGGCTCAGATTCAATTTTTGCAAAATAATGCACTTACCACTGGTGCTGCTGCTGTTACTCCCTTTAGCTGGTTGAAGGACTCTGGCCCACTATAAGTGCACAGATTCCTCAAAATTCTTCCAGCATTAACACGAAGAAGTTCTTTCTCCAATGCTTCTAGGAGCCTCTCCACTACATTTAACTTCAAGATGCAATGACAGTTGCTCTTGCTCTCGAAAGCCAGCATTGCCAGGGCTTCTCCTGCCACAATCCTCACATCCCTTTGATCTTCTGGCACTGCTTCTTGGAAGAAAATCTTTAAAAGTTCTTTCAGAACTCCACCGGTCCCTCCTATTCGCTCCGTCGCATCATCGTCCTGTGCTAAACTGGTAAGGATCTCAATCCCTAGTTTTTGAAGTTCCGGTTTTTTCTCTCCATATCGTAGAATATCTCTTATGTTGCTTATGGTGAAGACTATCTCCGAGATCTCTCTCCGGAGATTTTTCCCTGCAGTACCTGTTGTGCTTGCCAGCATCTTAATAATCTGTAGGGATCTTTTAACAGTCAAAACCTGTGATGTGGTGACTGTTGAGTCCTTTAATATTCTTTCATCAGCATGAGTGAAATCTATGATTTTGGACAGAAGGCCCCTTGTGTTTCCAATTTTTCCGCAGTTATCGTGATCACAGGCTAGTTTCTTTAGAATGAGTAGCCCCAAACTATTGAAAGTCCAGTATCCATAGGCTTCATGGTCAAAGATGATTTTCTTTTCGCCAATTTCGTCCGCTGTAGAACTGGGGCTTCTGTTTGTCTGTAGAAGAGATGATATCGATTCCATTGCCCCGGGTACTCCAGCGACCCGGAGAGAGTTTTGCTTTCTCCCGGCTAATTTGGAAACTATTTCTGCAGCTGATAGCCTGATTTCTTCCTCCTGTGGGTCTTTCCAGTTTAAGATCTCTACCAGTCTGTCTATAACCGGCAGAGTTGTTCCGATCTTCTGAAGTGTCTCGTCTGAAAACCGTTCTGTCCTAGAAAACTGGTGAAGAATCCTGGCTCCTATGAGCTGCTCATCTGGCGAGTATGAAGATAAGAGATCCATGGCAAAAGTGACCATATCCATTCCCAGGCCATCAAAAATGCTCCCATTAATACATCTCGAGTAGGAGTCGTAGAAAAATCTCCTAGTTGAGATCATACCCGAAGCCCCCAGATTGCATTCATTGTTCACCCCTTCAAGAAGCTTACGGATGACTACCTTCCACTCCCAGTAAAGTTTCTCTGTCAGGAAGACCAGAGCTTCTGCCAAAGCCAAGGCATAAAAGATAATCAGAGCAGCTTTGCGGTTTCTCTTGTCTGTGTCTCCTTTAGCTACCTCACCATAATTGTGCTCGATGAGCTTCATCAATGAGAGCACGACACAGGCTATCGCAGATAAGAGCTGAAGCCAATAGAGAATCTTGCTGATATTTCTCGAAATGAAAAACCACCCTCCATAAGGTAGAATAGGGACTTCGGAAGAAGTCCATATCCGGGTTGGCTTCCTTTGCAATTTCTGCTCTCTGACATCTTTTGCATCTGTAGTGTCGGAAATTTCCCTGCTGTGTTGGCTTTGCTTCCTCGTTCCAGAGCTCACGGGACTCAATATATCCTTCACGGATTCAACTAAAGCTCTAGAGCTCAATCTGAGCTTTCGGATGCTGCTAATTCCAACATCAGCTATTGAACAAGTGGACTGGTGTTGCCATTCCAGCTCATGACTCCTGCTGAATATTCGAGCTCCTTCAATCAATAAAATGATGGTGATGAACCAGAAATCAGTGTTCTCCAAGGCAATGGCAAAGCCCCCCAGGAGAACAACCGTCGCCCATATGAAACCAAGGGCTCCAAGGCCAGTGGCAGCTTTTTCGAGAATCGCAAGGCGGAGAGCAAAGAGAGTCAGCTTTTTCTCAGGGGCTGGAACAGCCGGTGATGTGGGGGAAACAGAGTTTCCGCTGATTCCATCTCTCCCATCAGCATTAATTTGCGGCTCAAAGATTGTGGTGGGTGAAATGATTTCATTTTTCTTCTGAAGCTGAGGAATATCCAGATGAACACTGCTTTGACCTTCAGCACCGTTCTTGACAGTCATTTTGCAGTCTGGAGAAGCTCAAGAACAGACGCTCCTTTGCACATCAAATCAGCTGAGGAAAACTTCTATCTAGTGTTTCGATGGAACCTGAAATCAATTTCCAAAATTTCTATTTATGAATAGCCTGGATTGGGATGGGAGTCAGCAGCTATGCCTGTATAAAAGGTGGGGAGAATAAGTGGATCTAGCAGAACAAAAGGTAAGGTGAAGCTGCTTCTATTGCCAACTTTCCGGGAAGCTCGTGTTTGGACGAAATTCCTAGATGAGCTTTGTTGACTGCCCGATGAAGATCTTTCACTATCTTTCCGCATAGACGAGCTTTGGCTTGTGCTTAACAAAACTTGTGCAAAAGAGAAGACAAGTTGAGATCAATGTTGACTCTGTCAGAGGAATATGTGGCCCAAGGTTCTGATATTTTAATGAATGATCTGGTTCTAAGTTCAAAGTTGCCATGCACGGCTCCTTGGGAGGCATTGACTTCAACATCAATGAAAGGAAGATTCCTCATGAAGTTGAACCTTTAAAGTCTCCTTTTTCTTCTGGTCTCTGCGTGCATGAGTCATTGACCGACTGTAATATCATAAGCTATAATCAGTCGGTCCCATTCGGAAATCTCCACATTGCTTCTAAGCAACTGGGTCATGCCTCCTTATTAAAGCAGTTGGTCAAGGAACCGACCATTTTAAAATTCCTAACACTTGTCCCTCATAATTTAGTAATGCGTCTCGTATCGGCACGATCATGCAAGGAATGATATTGTAATCTCTTACATGACGGCACATTTTTGGATTTTCATGGCAACTTTGCTTGCGTTGGGCATCTCTTTTGTATCTTGCTGGAAACATTTTATCGAATGTCTTGGTCTTAAGCTAGAGGACACCCAAATGGTCTCCCGCTTTATGTTCAAAGTCCGGTCAGGTGGCTATTACATTATAATTATTGTCCCTTATTGACCAGAAAATTCGAAAATCTATGAAAGAGTTGTTATGTGTGATCTCATTAAAATGAAGAAAAACATAATTACAACGACGCATTATTCATCTAATCCTTACCTAAAAGGTGGCTACTCATCACCGTGTTTTCTTTTGCTTTTTGTGACAGAACTGTCGTGTCCTTTTACTTTGATCCTCTTTTGGGAGTGTTCCTTAGCGGATAAGAAGTCCCAAGAGTTGAACTTAGGATTAGTGCAAGATGCTGACTTTTCTTTGCCAACTCATTGCTCTGCTAACATGACAATCCTTGGCGGATAATTTTCTGAATTTAGTGATATAAATCTTCTAAATGTGCAGTTGCTGTGCAAATGGACTACAAGACAAGCAAAACTGAATTTGTACCCATGTCAGAAAAGTTTTAAAAGCTTTCAAGTAAGAAGATGAATGAAGAGGCCTTGAGGGTCATAATGCATTGTAAATATTGAGTTGTTGACTTTAGTATTGAGTTGAGCGTGAATTCATCCTCTTTTCACATGGAAACAGAACGGGAAAAAAAAACTCGGTATGTGTCCATCCTAAGTCCTCCTAAGCATTACCAAATCATCATGAATCTAATACAAGCGCTGATCGGGAGAGATTCTATTGCGTCTAATCTCTGTGGCAGAAATTGAGTTGAGATGCAGAAACAGAAAACAAAATCCCCACTAGCTTTCTCCATGTTCTTGGCGATCACAGAATGTAGAAAGTAGACAGCATCCACTTTATTACACAAGTAGTCACATGCAAGAGATTAGGCGTTCAAGGGATACCAGGGACTTCCCTCGCTTCACAAACTTTGCAAACCACTCTAGCATATCTGAATGCGCCTCCTCGGCACACTTCACCGCTTCTTCATCAGCGACATCGTACCTGAGGTCCACCCATGCGAAACTTTCAGAAATATCTTCACTTGTGCATCAACCTGTGAAACAGTCTTATATTCATAAAAAAATCTCTACTACCATGTGGCAAAGCAAACTCTCTGCGTGGCTCGCAGAAATCGAACCTCCCAATTGGGAAGTAAATACAAGTGCATGAACTCGAGAACCATTACTAAATTATCTCAATCTCACCTCAGATTTGGCAGCTAGAATCTCTTCAAATTGCTTCAGGAGTTCCGGTGGTGACATACGGTCTATCTCAGCTCCTAATATGGCTATTGGAGCCTTAACTCCTGCAAACTTGCATATAACTCTTAAGGGGCAAAACTGACGAAGCTGACAAATTATCGCAATGCCTTGTTAACGTAGGCTCATCAAATCTTGCAATAGTTGTCCTCAAAAGGCGTCAAGGTAAATAAAACATCACATCTTTCATCTTTAGTGTCTAGTGGGCTGCGTAAATATTTATTTCACAGAGGTTATAAAGAGCAGAGAAAATTGTCATATCTGTATAGTCATACGATGTGTATGTTCCAACTTTCCAAGCCATCAGGACAGGAGAAACTTTTTCTTTGTCATGCAAACCACATGTAGTATATTCAAGTGTGTAACAATGAAAATGTGCACAGGTAGGTTCCTGCAGCTACTTTAAGAGATTCCTGGCATTGAAAATATGCAAACCAAGAGGCTAATAAATTACCAAAAACAAAGATGAACATACCCTTGACGTCATCCACAGAGACGAATGACGGATGTAATAACACAGCAGCTTTGATGAACATACCCGTGTCTTTGCCAGCTCAACCACAACCTTAGCTGAAGAAACGAAGATCCCAAGAGCATTGCACGATATTACGAGCTTGTAAATCATGTCCAAGACATGAAAAGAGATCTTTTAAAGAATCATTCAGAACAAAGCTACTCACCTCCCCAACAAAAGCCAGCAGCCCCAATTGCAGATGCACCTTTACTTTTCACCGCTTCAACTATTCGCTTTGCATCTTCATATCCCTTATCCTGCAAAAAGATTCTTTTGGCATCAGCAATCACAATTACCGATGTACACATAATGTGAGTTGTAGCTTAAGCGACCAATCGATAATGGGAAAACAGTGAGCATAATGAGATGGGCAATTCTGGACCAACTTATGAATATTGCTAGTGCAATTTCTAACGAAAAAACTAGCAACTGTTTATCAATTAAAGATCGAGAACCCACAGTTCCATGATCCTTTAGCCATTCCATAATGGGCCTTTCGGCATTTTCACGTACAAAAGGATCCCCACCAAAAAAATCAGGAACAACCACATAAAACCCAGCAGCAGCGACCTTGTCGGCAAGCTTCCTATCAATAAGAATGAACAGCTGATTATTAAGTTACGAAAGAGGTGATCAAAAGATGACCAAACCCGACACATACACACACACATTTATAACTTACAGCGCTTACAAACCTGTATGGCAAAAGTAAATGCTCTTCAGAAGATTATAGAGGATTTTAACAAAAAATTTATGCCTCTTACTTCACAAGCATGAGTCGGATAGCTTATATTATATTTTACAAGAAAAACTATGAACTTCAAGGTTGACCAAGAGATTACGACAAATTTGCAACTTAATCACTGAGCCAGATCACATGTAGAACCAGAACCACCGACTATGAACCCAAAATACAAACTTTATCGATAAAAGGGAGTGCTGGGCAAGTACCAAACACATCAGAGACGAGGACGATGGCGAGGTTGGAGTCGGAGGAACCAGAGACGTAGCTTTTGAGGCCACCCAGCTCCTCAACATGGCCTTGGCCGCTGGCTGGGTTCAGAGTCGGAGGGTTCTCGCAGCATTGAGGTCCTGACATTCTCTGGGATCTTGCCTCTGTTATGTGATCGCTGACTGCTTCTGAGGTAAGGACAGGGCCAATGAGACGAGAGAGAGAGAGAGAGAGAATGCAGGTTTAGAATTCGGACGACAAGAATCTGCAGGAGGCAATGTCACAACGTAGCTCGCCAAGATTGCCTTCTGAGAATCATTGACTCATCCATGATGTAATATCGCAATGTCTGAGAAAATATTTTTGTAAACTCCTCTCACTGGTGATCACCAAAAAATATTGGTCACCAAAAAATATTGTGGTTCGGATTGATGTCACCTCACGATGTCTATGTCCATATTAGGATATGTTATCCTAGGGCCCTATATCGGTTGCACCATTTCTTCATTTTGATCCTCAGAAAGTTGGTATATTCGTATCTCTTTGGCTGGCATGAAATGAACAGAAATTAATAGGGTGTGCAATGATCCGGTTCAATTTGGGAAACGGACCAAATCAGCTTAGACCTGTTTCGTTCCATAAATAATTTTTCTATTCTAAACCCGTTTTTAATAAAACTTGTTTAATAAACTTATTCAGGTTTTTCATTTCCTGGAATAGATTTCTATTCCATAAATTGATTTGAAGAGAAATCGAAATAAAATTTTCTACTTCGATTTCCGAGAGAAATTAGAAATAATTTCTCCCACTAAACCCTAATTTCGGTGAGTCCTCCCTCATCTCCTCTACGTCTCTGCCTCCTCCTCCTCATCCGCCTCTTCTCATTTTATTAAAAATAAAAATAAATAAAAAATATATTCATTTTATACATTTAAAAATAAAAATAATTTATAAATAAATTTATTTTTATTTATCATTTTATTTTTAGTTTATTAAAATTAATTTATTTTTATTTTCGTTGAGTATTTTGCCAAATAATTTTTTTTTTTTTTTTCATTTTTATTCATTTTAAAATAAATTTATTTTAAAATATTTTTTTTATTTTATTTTTTATGATTTATTTTATTTTATTCTTTATTTTTTTGTTACTAAATCATTTTTATTTTTATTTTTTATATTAAAGGCCGTCAGTCATCGTTGCCGCCACCGTCCGAAAGAAAGAAATTTTGTGTCGTTATCAAACGAATTTATTTTTAGAGTAGAAATTTTGTGTTGTTATCAAACGGTTATTTTTGCTCAAAAAAACTCTTCTAGAAATAAAAATAGAAAAATCTATTTCTATTCCGTAAACTATTTCAGAACAGAATGGTTGTCATGCGTGTAAAAACCATTTTATTCCCGAAAACAATTTCTAATCATAAATTATTCTTTTTTATTACATTTCTCAAAAATAATTCCTAAGTATTATAAGTCATTTGGTAACAATGCAAAATTTTTATTCCCGAAATAAAATTACGTTTGGTATCATTCTGAAAATTTCTAATCCAAACAAATTTCTTTTAATTTTTAATATTTTTATTATTTTTTCTTCTTTTCTTTTTTTTCTTTTCTTTCTCTTATTCTTCTTCAAGGTTTGTTGGTCGCCAACCTTGGGATGATCGGCGACGCGGACAATGGACAATGACCTCAACGGAGCATTGTCGGCCCTTAGTGAGGCCACACCTCGTCGGCTAAGCCTTGGTTGGGCGAGCGGCCTTGCCTAGATCTAGTGAGGCCAAGCTCGCAAACCAGCCGGGAGTATGGGTGAGCATGGTCCGGGTTGGTCCGCCACCCCTAACCCTAGGACCAACCGTACGTGTCGGTCCTCAATTTTTAGGACCGAGGACCGACCCTATTGAGCCTGGGACCAAGGACCGGACCGACCCAATGGGTTCGGTCCGGCCTGGTTCAACCCGACCGATCGATAATTTTTTTCTTCTTATTTTTATACTCCCTAAAAAAGCAAACTTACAAATTCAAATTACACATCCATTGACAATGCGGCATTGTGCAACTAAATTATAAATACCAATACATATTTAGCAAAATTAAGATGACACAATAGAAATTTCGTACTTGCTAACCGCTCATCGAGATATGGGACAAGATGGAAAGTTTTTGTAATCATCTATCTTTAATATCCATAACATCATATGCAAAAGCGTTTTCCGCATTTGATCATATAGAGTCCACTCAACCAAAAATGAGCTTCACACCACTTGATTAGCAAATCACCGTAGCAACTACAATACTACTCTACTCTTCAAAAACTTCTACCATTTGACACAAATTGAAAAGCAAAGTGCAGCTGAAATTTATTAGTAAAATATAATTAAACTATAAAAAGTTCAAAATACTTAATATAAATTATGAATATATAACTTCACATATTGTTAATTCACTTGAACTTCTAAACACCTGAAAACAAAACAAACGACACATAATTAATACTCCACAAAAGTTTTAAATTAAAATTACTATTAGTGTTATTGATAGAACATCTCAATATAATATAATATAACAGACATTTTACTTAGGTTTGAATATATAAAAAAATTATACATAATATAATATAATATATAGGGCTGGTCCAGGGTTGAATCGATCCAAAACTCTAGGACCGAGGACCAACCCGTACAGTGTTGGTCCCGAATTTCGGACCGAGACCGACCGACCAGTCCCCTTGGGAACCGGACCAAGACCGCGAGGTTGGGCCGGTCCAAGGTCGGTCCAGGGTCAACCCTAGACCGCTGCTCACCCCTAGCCGGGAGGGCTCAACCTTGCTTGGCCACCGTGAGGTCGACCTCGCCCGGCCAGGCAAGGCTTGCCAGTCGCCAAGGGAGGCCCGAGCGAGGCCCGTTGATGGCTGGGCGAGCCTCCGATAAGCTCGCGAGACCTCGCCCAACCGGTAGCCAGCGACCGATGGTAACGACGACCGCAACGATTGAAGAAGAAGAGAGAGAAGAACAAGAACAAGAAGAAGAAGAAAGAAGAGAAAAAAGAAAAATTAAATTGGCTTGATTTTGAAATTATTGTTGGGGATAAAGAATCAATTTTTTTTCTACTTCTCAATTATGTTTCAAATCTATTTCCGGGAACAAAACAATAGAAAATTGTTTTCGGAAACAAAAATTTTACCAAACGATTTATGTTCCAAATCTACTCTCGAGAACATAAGAATAGAAATTTTTACTGTTTGGCCGGTTGCCAAATGAGTCCTAAGCGGAATTGGCCAATCAAGAACAGGTGGTTTTAGAATTACAACCAGTTTGGTTCCTGGTTCAAATCTTTTAGAACCAAAAGTCTCATAATAGGTTTTTGGTTTTAGTTGGAACCAACCTACTCAGAAAGTGATTACTCCTAGAAGTATACAAGATGAATAGGTTTTCGTGTAACAAATTTGAATGGTTGATTCGTTCTCCATGTGCTTCTCGACTAATATAATGTTGAGATCGTGTATCTTTAATAGAGTTTCTATTCAAAATTTGACGCATGAGTTTGAGTTGGAGCAGTCCTGTATCACCTAGATATCGCCCACTTTTGCTGATCCCATTGTGGAACTCCGTATCCTTCTAAAATAAAAAAGGAAAGTGGAAAATGAACAAAGAATGTGCTATTCTGTATTCCCTTTGTGGTCCTCGTCTAGTTGACAGCGAACACCTCCAGTCAATTTGAACAAGAAATGCATCCAAATCAGCACGATACAACTCGACACGACATATTATATTTTCAATCTTCAAAGTTTGAGGGACGAAACTGCTTATTTTATTTCTCTACGTAACGACAGTACAGTATGCCGTTTCCTCGCCAAATATTACAGTAGATTACTAGTCCTAAACAGATGACCAGTCCTCAACTTGTTCATCTCTCACACAATGCAGTCGTCTATTGCTTCCCTCACTATATTCTTCTAAAATGCCTTCTCTTCACTTGACATGCTTCAAAAACCAATTCAACATGTCCTCTTGGGCCTCTTCGGCGCTCTTGACAGCAAATTCACTGTTGTCGTCATACCTCACACTCCATCCATGACTAACATTAGGGAATATTTTCACGTAACTCTCAAACTGCAAAACCGAGGTCTCTGAATTAGTGATGTGTAGAATAACTGGAGAGAAGTGCTTTGAGAGCAAACTGATAGGAATGTGGAATAACGATTGCACTCTCTGACAATTCGTTCGCAACAAATGCACAAAACAGCCTAAGACACATACTTCAGTTTTAGCCGACATGATCTCCCCAAACTTTTTCAGTTCTTCAGGCGGGGAAGCATGGTCAATCTCGGCTCCCAATATGGCAGTTGGAATCTTGACAGCTGAACAAAGAACAGACAAATTGGATTCAGTTGAAGGAACACTTCTAAAGTCAGACAATGCGCTATCGATTTCTTCTATCTGACCAGAGTCCTCATAGCAGGTTTCCTCATTCCTCTTGGCTGCATTTGCAGATTCTCTCCAAAATTCACAAACTTAATCATTCATAAGCATATTGCTGTGGTTGAAAAGAAAATTAGCCCAAAAAGCCTCCCGTACCCAGTACCCACATGAAGAAATTATATTGTTGGGGCTGAAAAGAAAATGGCTAGTGTTTACTGGCATAGCTTTACCTTGGATTTCATCTTCAGTCATATGACCAGGGTGTAGAATAACTGCTGCTTGAATGTCTTCAGTGCCCGCTAATTTCACTAGTACCTTTCCTGAAAAGTATAGGCAAGCTCTTTTTAAAGACTTGAAAGAACTTTTTTTTCAAGTGGACAGAACGAGATTTTCAATGGTGAATGTAGAACAAACTTCCCATTGCTAAACCTTATAACGTCCTCAAAACTGTGAAAGTGAATTCAGAAAATTTCACCTCCCCAACAAAATCCTGCAGCCCCAATGGCGGACACGCCTTTACTCCTAAGTGCAGAAATCACTGGTTTCACATCTTCATACCCTTTATCCTAAAGAAGCAAATAAGGTAACGGTTCACAAAATAACAGCTAAAAAACTGGTGACATGAAAATTCATGAGGCTTTCATTCTACTGATGCTGTCTCATTTATCGCATTTAGAAGTTGGTAAAATACAGATCCAGATGGGCGCCCAGAACTTTTCAAATGGCCAGCAAACTCCAACCAGGTCTAGCTACTAATGCAAGTTACTGCATGTGATATGAGTCAAGAAATCAAGTTTGCACATAGGAAAGCCCTTGTTTCCACTGAATTCTAAATGTACTTCAATACTTTCACAGCCTGCAGGAGTGAAAAACTCACCGTGCTATGAATTTTCTTCCAAGCTTCTCTATCAAAATTAGGATTACTGAGATCAATGGGATCTCCATACAAGAAATCAGGTACAACCACCAAGAATCCGGCAGATGCAACCTTATCTGCGAGTTTTCTTTACAATGAAAGCAGCACGCAAATAAGTATGACAATTTGATAAGGTAACTCTATCATTTTCAATCTTGTGAACACACAGAATGCCATGACTGCTAACAAGGCGATCCCAGCTTATACAATGTTAGTGTTGAAACTGAAGCTCACTCTATCTCAAGATGAAACCGCATCGTATGAACAGCCAAGCCATAGCGAATTTTACTAGAACAAGAAATTGTAACTTATGTTGAATCAAGCAATGTCTACCACATGTCAGTGGAATGTGCCACAAAGTCACGAGTATATGCTCTTCAATTGATGATGTTTTAACTCAGAGACGGAAAAACTCCGAACACACTCATACCAAATGAATTGACCTCACCCTTATGTGCTGTGTAATACTTGTCAGAGCATCACAGGTGAAAGGTGAACAAAAAGTCAAGAGCTTTCAAATGTATGCTCTAAGGACAAGACAGAGTTATTCACTTCAAAAGATAGCACTAAAAAACAACATATGCATAGAACAACCCAAGAAAGATTCTATGCAAGTAACCACACCATACCTCAGCTTAGGAGCCTCATACCCTGCACAAACAGATGAGCAAACGATCAATCAAGCAGCCATTCAATGGACCAATCGAAAAGCACGAGAACGACAATGAACCAAGAAGAGGTACGTAATTGACCAAAAGAAAGATCCAACTAAGAGAAGGAACACAAAATCAGAATCCAAGAAATGGGATCAATACCAAAAACGTCGGCGATGAGAATAACAGCACGCTTGGAATCGGAAGGACCAGTGATGTAAGTCTTGAGCCCAGCAAGCTCTTCAACACGGCCCGCTCCGCAAGTCGAGCTCAGGTCCGGTGGGTTCTCAAAACACTGAGAACTCGACATCTTCCTCTCTTCCCCAGAAATCCGGCAAATGCGGGACGCACTAGGAGTGAGGAATCAGTGGAAGAATGTGACGACCTGTGAAAGGCAACATGGGAAAAGAACGAATTTTTATAAGGGAAAGATTGGAGTCTTGCGGGCGTCATTACTTACGTCACTCGGACAATGAAGTCGGAAGAGAAAGTTGCGGTGTTGACTTCGCTCGACTCGAAGGCGTTTGCAATCAAGAATTGTCAAGAAGTGACAAAAGCTTTTGGCAGTATCCTCAAAGATTCTCTCCGACGAGGAGTGAAGACCACTATATGAACGACAACGTGTCGGGGGCAACCTTAGGATCGCCGTCGGTTTTTGGGCATCTGTCTTTTCGGCTGTCCGAACACTGCAAGAGAAGTCCATTTGCAGAGCCCGGCAAATCGTGTGCAAAAGACCGGAGACCTGATTTCTCAAGTTCGAAACTTGGGATAAGCAAAAAGGAAATGGTCTTTGCAGATGGTCATGTCGACGGTCTCTTCGCACAAAGAGCTCGAGTTTAGCAAAGCCTAGACTCGTCCTTACCAAGACAACATGATTGATGGTGATGATTATCGACACTAAGGGCGAGATGAACACCCCCACCATCAGCTGGAAAGCAAATTAGGCAGAGGTGTTTGTGTTTTTAGAGACTCCATAGAGGAAAAGGAAACCTTAATCGACTAAAATTTTTTTAGGTGTTTTCAAAACATTTAGTTTCAATCCGTCCAAGTCGATAGCACTTATCAAGTTACAATGGATCTGGATAATTGACCACATCATCATTCTCTCTTAGACACTTCTTGATTTTTTTTATTTTTTATTTTTTTACCGAGAATCGAACTTAACTCACCTCACGAGAACACAACACCAACTTATCGGGCTCCCACTTAAATCACGAAACATATATGGGGGTTCAAACTCCTAACCTCTTAGTTCAGGGGGGAACACCCCCACCAACGTAGGCATGCGTGGGTAGGTATACTCATCACCATGTTTTCTTTTGCTTTTTGTGACAGAACTTTCGTGTCCTTCAAATTTGATCCTCTTTTGGGAGTGTTCCTTAGCGGATAAGAAGTCTCAAGTGTTGAACTTGAGAAAATATTCAATGGTTAGTAATTATCCACGTCATCGGCTGACTTGACATATATGCTCCACTGAAAAAGCGACATCTGTCCAGTGACCTGGAATATGTAGGAATTGAAAAATTAAAATCGAAAGGGCTCGGACGCTCTTTTCTCTCTCCTCTAGCGAGCCACTGACACAAGGAATAATAAATGCATTGTCCCACTGAAAACCCTCTCTCTCGTATTTTCAATTTTTCAAGGGTTGTCTACCCCGGCACTTTATCTCCCCCATTCCTCTTTCTCTCTCTCTCATCCTTTCAATTTTTCAAGCTATGGCTTCGTCACTAGCTCTCTCTCTCTCCTCTTTTCGGAGAAAATGTTTGCTGGTTTCTCACCGATCAACAAGAAGAAGACATTTTTCCTCGTCCATCTTCTCCAGAAAATCGAAGGTTGTAGCGATTTCCGTTAACGCAGATCAAGCAACAGGCGTAACCTTGGATGACCAGCACCCGGAGAGTGGGAGATTATTCACAGTCTCCAAAAAGAATTTGGTTGGAAGCTTAAGGTTGCTGACTTGAGCTGTCAAAGCCGGAATGAAAAAACGGTAATGACCTTGTGAAAAGTTTTGTTCTGAAAGAAATTTTGGGAGATTATTCGCAGTCTCCAAAAAGAATGGGGTGCACACTGCTGGTCCTCTCTGATGTTGTTCATCTGGCTTCTCTTGCTGCCTGACTGTGCACTATATTCATAGAGATCATACAAAGAGTGGGGTGCAGGCTTACGGACGATCACGGGAAATAGTATCAGAAGGGCGGGTGCGGAGGGTTTGGGAAGGGCAACTTCTTGGAGTTTTCAAGTCCATCGATAGTACGAGAAGACGCTTGAAGCCCGACGAGTCTCTGCCTACCACCATTTGTTACCTAGTGTGGTTTCTAGTGGAAGCATAGTTCGCCGCCGTATATTTGAGTACTAAGTAGGTTGAATAAACACTCCTTGCCAGTGAAATTGGGTGCGTTTGTGCTTCTCTGATGAACAATAATGGAGAAAAGTCAGATGATAGATTGCACGTCACGGCATGAACCAGCAAAGAAGGATTGAACTTTGCGCACAAATTGAGAACAGTTCCTTGTTCGTCGCCTCTATCTTAGACCATATACGATTGGCCTTTTGACATTACAATAGCAAACTCTAATCATTGATGCTCTAAAAGCATGAATAATTGAAAGTCTCGGAGGACGTTGAAAAGGATAACATTTTACGATCGCTCATGGCATTTTGTTATTAATGTACATTTGTAGATCCAATTAGATTGGCTAATTAGGCTGTCCCTACCAAGTCTTGATACTAGAGTTCTGTTGCTGCTAAAAAAATTCCGCTTGATGGAATTCTCAATGTGGCAAAGCTTAAATGCAATAACAATGTGTATATATAGTTGGCCAAAAAAATAAAGTACAGAATGGCGAGAGACCAAAAAAAGGAAGGCATGATAAGTAATGAAGAAGCAGGCATGCAATTTCTCTTTTGCATTACAAAAAATATCTCTATCTTTCAAAGGATCCCAAAAAATGCATGAAAGTTCACCTAAGTGGTCCCAAAACACATAGAGCCATTAGTTGATTTCTATCATAGAGATGGGGCAATGCGTCTGCATATTGCTTGAAATGTCTGCCCACCATTCCTGGCAACATTCTGGCCTTCCTCGGTGGCGCTGGTCAATAGCTTCACCACCGGATCGTTCATGAGTTCTTCATCCGTCAGTGCTTCGAACATGGGATGGTTTTTTGAACAGTCCATCCATTCACCCAATTCTTCAACATCTGTCATGGTGTAATTTATGCCCCCAATAGCCAGAGTATATGCATACTCGTCTAGCAAGTGAGGGCTAATCATCCTACGACAGTGATTTTTCTCTTTAAAATGAGGATCTGGAAATAGGAAGAACATCTTTGTCAGTTGGCCTTGTCTAGCACCGTTTCTTAGGAAAATTCTTGGTAGTCACCTTCTTGGCATCTTAGCTTCACTTCAAAAGAAAATATTTGGAGAATCGAGCCTTCCCATTACCAAAATTTCTTTCAGAACAAAATTTTTCACAAGTTCATTACCGTTTTTCATTCCGACTTTGACAGCTCAAGTCAGCAACCTAAAGCTTCCAACCAAATTCTTTTTGGAGACTGCAAATAATCTCCCACTCTTTGGGTGCTGGTCATCCAAGGTTACGCCTGTTGCTTGATCTGCGTTAACGGAAATCGCTACAACGTTCGATTTTCTAGAGATGATGGATGAAAAAAAATGTCGTCTTCTTGTTGATCGATGAGAAACCAGCAAACATTTTCTCTGAAAAGAGGAGAGAGAGAGAGAGAGAGCTCATGATGAAGCCATAGCTTGAAAAATTGAAAAGATGAGAGAGAGAAAGAGGAATGGGGGAGATAAAACGCCGGGTATACAACCCTTGAAAAATTGAAAAGATGAAAGGGAGGGTTTTGAGCGGGGACAATGCATTTATTATTTCTTGTGTTAGTGGCTCGCCAGAGGAGAGAGAAAAGAGCTCTAGTCCTTTCGGTTTTAATTTTTCAATTCCTACATATTTCAAGTCACTGAACAGATGTCGCTTTTTTAGTGAAGCATATACGCCAGGTCAGCCGATAACATGGTAGTTACTAACCACTGAATATTTTTTCATTGAACTTTGGATTAGTGCAAGATGTTGACTTTTCTTTGCCAACTCATTGCTCTGCTAACATGACAATCCTTGGCGGATAATTTTCTGAATTTAGTGATATAAATCTTCTAAATGTGCAGTTGCTGTGCAAATGGACTACAAGACAAGCAAAACTGAATTTGTACCCATGTCAGAAAAGTTTTAAAAGCTTTCAAGTAAGAAGATGAATGAAGAGGCCTTGAGGGTCATAATGCATTGTAAATATTGAGTTGTTGACTTTAGTATTGAGTTGAGCGTGAATTCATCCTCTTTTCACATGGAAGCAGAACGGGAAAAAAAACTCGGTATGTGTTCATCCTAAGTCCTCCTCAAGCATTGCCAAATCATCATGAATCTAATACAAGTGCTGATCGGGAGAGATTCTATTGCGTCTAATCTCTGTGGCAGAACTTGAGTTGAGATGCAGAAACAGAAAGCAAAATCCCCACTAGCTTTCTCCATTTTCTTGGCGATCACAGAATGTAGAAAGTAAACAGCATCCACTTTATTACACAAGTAATCACATGCAAGAGATTAGGCATTCAACGGATAAAAAAGACTTTCCTCAATGTCACACTCCGAACCTCGAGTGCGTGCGCACTTGTAAGTGGTCAAGAAAATTTGTGACATCCCAAGAAATGTCGCTGTCGCGACCTAAATTTTGAGTGCATTACCTAAGACTAGGTTAATAGACTACTAAATTTTTAAACTTAGCTCGGGCTCTCCCAAACCCATACTAATTCGTGACTTAGGGTTCAAATAATTAATATGCAAAAGATTATTAACTAGGAATCACCACTAATCGGTTTATAGTAGGTTGATTAGACAACTAAGTAAAATAATTTGAGGATTATTTTACTCCTACGAATTAGAGACTATGGATACGGGGACTTGATTACACTAGATTTCTTTAATGCTCTTTCCGTATCATTTCTTTTTTATTTTTTTAAAATATTTTTGCGAGGCAGCTTTGGATTTATTTTAACCTAAATTGCCATCATATTAAAATGTGATCACATGGGTACTCAACCATTATTAAACATTCAATAAATAAAAATAAATTGCATCACACAAAACAAACAATTTTTTTTGGGTTTTCTTGAAATTAAAATTCTTTTTATAGAAAAATGCATTCTTAACTACATGACCTAATTTTACTAAAATATTCTAATTAAATGAGCCTATTATGCAAACTAGTTAATATGCACCTAGTATTTTTGTATTTTTTTTTATTGAAATTCGCAATTAATACAAACCCTAATTAAACTATCTAAAAAAATAATTTTCTAATTTATTTTAGGGATTAATTTGACTTAAACCCTATCCTATCTTAGAATAATTTTTTTATTTTTTATTTTTAAAAAAGAATGAGATTATAAAAATATGCCAACATTATCTAAGACCCTATTTAAAAAAAAAAAAAAAAAAAAAAAAAAGATTACTTAGGTGCAACCCTAACCTATTTCAAACAAAAAAAAATCTAAAAATATAATCCTAAAAATGTAGTCCTAGAAAAGAATCTAATTCACTAAACCTATATGTCTAATTTACTAAACTTATAAGTTCATGCAAGCTTTTTAAATTTTTATTTTATTTTTTAGTGTTTTTCCAAGACAAGTAATTATCAAATAAACATTAAATCTAAATTAATCAAGAAATTCATCAAATAAAGAATTAAAATAATAAAAAAAATGTTATCTCACAAGTTAAATTAACGATTATTCTAACCCTAAACATCATGACACATAAAAAGAGTTCAAAATAATTAAAAACCTGATTTGGAGTTTTACAGATCAAATTAATAATTATAATGATTTAAGAATTAAAATACTATTAAAAAAAGCCCCAAAAATTAATGTAATTAAAAAATGATCCGATATTTTACGGATCAAATTAATAATTATAATAATTTTGGGCAAAACATGCCGATAATGCCTACTATATTCATAGAATGAACGAACATCCAATGCTTCAATTTAAGTAATTACAACTAAACATGATAAAAAAATAAAGAAAATAACAAAGTAATAAAAAATAAACTACCTGACTCTTTTCTTTTTTTTTTTTTTTTAAAAAGGAGGGCTGGAGCGAGAGCGTTGGGCAGAGACGATGCTGGTGCTTGGAGGTGCTGCAGGTGCCACGGACGGGCGGAGGCGCGGCTTGCTGAACGGCAGGGGCGCGGGACCGCGGCGGCGTGGGGCCGGTGTAGGCGCGGGAGCTCAGGAGCGGCGGGTTTCAGGGCTCCGGCGAGGGCTGGGCAACAGCATGTTGCGGGCGCAAAGGCGCGGCGGCGTCGGGCTCCGAGCGGCGGTGATGGCGTTGCTGGTGCGGAGTCGCGGACTACTGGGCGCTGGCAGAGGTGTCGTAGGTAGAAAGCTGCAGGCGCGGCGGAGCGGATCGGTCAAGCGGTGGGTGACGCGGGCGCTGTGACGGCGGCGTCGGACGGAGGCTCCGCAGGGGCGTCGGGTTGGAAGGGGCAGCGGTCCGGCTCGGGTCCAGCTCTGGTGGAGGCGCAGCGACGGTGATTGGCGGAGCGACGGGCAGTGAAAGCTTCGGGCCGAGCAGATCACGGCCAGAGCAGGGAGGGCAGCGCAGTTCGCAGCTGCAGGCGCCGGGTCGCGCGGCGTTGCAGGAGTGGCGTCGCGGGTGATGGCGAGCTGCTCCGGGAATGGGTTGAGGCGCGAAGGCGCAGGTACTAGCGGAGGTAGTCTGGGCGGTGGCCGGCGCAGAGGACAGCAGGCGGCTGCTGCGGGCGTCGAGCAGCAGCGGACACCGGATGAGGAGCCCGTGGAGAAGAAGAACCGTTATTTTTTTCTACTTTTTCCTTCTCTCTCCTCTATTCACTCACACGTCCCCTTTGCAGGTCTTCTCTCGTCTTCTCTCGCTCTGCTGGTGTCCTTTCTGCAGAAGTCAAATCCCTCTTTTATCTTCTATTTTTTTACTCGAGAAAAAAAACGAAGAAGCCCCCTTTTGCACAAATTTTCTCTCCAATTTTTTTAATTCCCCCACCCCCTTTGCTCGAAAATTTTTTGTCTCCTTTTATAGTGGTTTTGAAAGCCTCAATTCATGGTAATTTTCAAGCTTCCTTTCTCTATTGACTTAATCATGGTCTGTAAATCACAGTCTAATTTCACGATCAGCTCAATTTTTCCTCAAATTGTTTCGATTCCTTCTCTTTTATCAAATTTCTTGCTCTTTATTTGCATGATTCCCTAAATTTTGATCCTCGATTGGAAATTGCTTCTACATTTACCAAGGTCAGAATTTTTAATTTCTATGCATAATCAATCATATTGATTTTCCTCCTTTTTTTCTTTTTTTTGTGATTTTTATTTTTATTTTCTTAGTGTTGCCAAAGTTAGGTGTCAACAGTCATCGATCCATTCATTTTATTGCACAAGTAAAAATGTAATAATAATCCTCAGATAACACAGAAGTGAGATGGAAACGTAGGGTGAAATTTTCATAAAATACATTTATCATACAACAGCGTTTATATACAAAAAAGTCTAACACAACATGGGTATATTTTTTAAAAAAAAAGCTGCCAGGCTATCTACACACTAAACTCCTCATCCATGGAAAAAAAGAGCTGCCAAGCTATCTACACACTAAACTCCTCATCCATGGGACCAGAGTCCCCTACGATCCTGTTAAACTTCTCGATATCCATAGGGTGAATTATCACCCACCGTCCAGTCCCAACGGAAGGCTCGTCAAAACTCGGTAGGGGATATAATTACACCTAAAATTCACTCTCTACAGAACTCCATACCTCACCTAGCGCTCCTCCATCTAGAGACTTGAAAATTTTAGCTCATAACGGAATGAGATGACGTCTCAACAAGTTCACTCCCTAAATTTTGATTATGAGATAAATACACCCACGGGTCATCTAACCATATATCCTCGAAAACTCACCTCGCACCAATGCTCTCCTGCATGTCAATACAATTCAATTTACATATAATTGCATTGAAATCATTCATTGGGACGTCTCAACACATATATCACCACAATTACACAAGTCCCAATTACCAAACCAAATTGTTATGGTATGTCTCATACCGCATCATACAATTTCGTCTCCTAATCAGGCCTCTCACTTTTTATTATTCATGCATCCCCAATTAATCATGACCCACCGGCCACGACCGACTTAACAGTCAGCAATCTTCTAACGTAGTCGGGCATTATCTCGCACCATCGAATACGACAACGTCTACATTTAGACAGCATTCCTCATAGGATCATCGATCTAGCTTTCATTACGACTAGCATCCGTTGACTTGGAGCATTCCCGAATGAGCATCGTCCGACCCCAAAGGTTCGTGACGGGTTCTCATATCATTCATGCATTGACCCAATTTCGGCCAAGAACACTGTGTTTTGCACTCAAATACCTCAATTAAAATAGTGGTCATAACCTATTTTTTTATATTAAAATATATTGTAAAATAGTTGTGTGTGGATACATGGTCAAATCAAACTAGAAAATTGGTATCATTTCTTTTAAAATCCCAATGTTTACTATAGTATCTAAACACAGTTTTCGGTATCAAAATTCGACACTCGGTATTTTCTAATTAAATATCGAAATTTCACTTTTTGGAATAATTGCTCAAAATTTACAATTATCATTCAATTGCACAATTTAACAGTTGATTGCATAAATTGAACACACCATTGAGCATGAAATTCCGATTACTAATTATCCTGGCGTAATTTCCTAAAAATATTAAATAATTAATTAAATTTTATTAAATCATTTAATTAATTATTTAATTAATCAATGGTGGTGAAATTAAACTATCAATTTAAGTTGATCATAGTCCCAATCAATTATTTAAATACCTAACTAAATTAATCTACTAAACTAACTCCCTAAACTAGCCATTTTAACTAATAACTAAATTCCTAACTAAATAGCCTAACTAAATTAACTAACTAGTCTAACCACCTAGTTCTCTCACAATGAATCTAGCTAACTAATGCTTACTCCAACTAGACTAATTACTAAACCTTCTTAAGCCTAATCTACCTCTTAACAAGTGCAATTAACCCCTAATCAAAACTTAGGAGGTTAACTCACCTAATTTAGGAATTAAGGAATTCCCGGCGACGGTGGAGTGACGGCAAGCGAGCCTTGGCTCCTAGTGACGCCGGAGGAGGTTCGGTTGGTCCGGAGCAAGCTAGCCAAGCTCTTGGCTCACTGCCGAGAGGCAGCTCCCCTTGCTGGTCGCAGCTGGACAAACGCCGCACAACAACCACGAAGGCGAGGCGGCGGCACAACTGGGCTAGCTGACCGACTGGTGGGCTGGATCGATGCCGCTGGAATCCCTACGACGGGGCAGCAGCAAAGGCGAAGGGGCTGTGGTTTCCAGTGAGGCTAGTAAACCAAAACAGAGGAAGGATGGGCGAAGGAATGGCTGTAGCAGCCGGGTTAGAGGAGCGAAGCTTCTGGCAGAGGGATGCAGGGAGCACGCCGGACCTGGAGGGGCGACGGGCTGACGGTGGAGGGGAGTGAGCGACGGTGTGGTGCCACAATAGCAAGAACCAAAACATAAAGGGCAAGGCTGGTCGGTGGGGCTGTGCTGGTCCGAAAATCAGCGGCACAAAACAGAGTCCTTGCTCTGTTTTTGTGCTGCTGTTCGGTCGGCAAAGCGGAAGCGGAACCAAGCAGCTCGAAGAAGACAAGGACAAGGAAGTTGGCAGAAGAAAAAGGAAAAGGAAAGGAAAGGAAAGAAAGAGAGAGAGTCGGTCGAGCAAGCAAAAAGGGGATACGCACGGATGGGAGGAGAAAAAGAAGAAAGCAAGGCTACGGAGGGTCCCCCTCCTCTTCAATTCCACACCACTTAGTCCATATTTCTTGGAATTCTTGGGCCACTCTCACTGTCAAGGTCCTACCACTCCAAAGTAATCCTATCTTCCTCAAATGGGACTCAAATGAAGGTGAAATCCCCTTCGGCACATGGTCATCCGAATTTATAGCCCTTGCTCTAGCTTTTCCCTTTAATCCTTTGCAATTTAATGGCCTTATGTAGCAATGGCAAGGCCTCACTTAATCCCTTACATTTCCCATCACCAATTGTTAAACATTGTAGACCAAAAATTCATTTTAAAGTGCCCTTCCAATACTCAACTTAAATTGTTGCATTTGAATTTACCGCCAAAATTCAAACTCACTAAAAAGTCTGGAAATGATGCATCAATGTTCCTAGAATTAATCGTGACACTAGAGAACTTTTAATTTCTGAAATCGAATTAAATTTTGCGGTTAATTTCAATCTGACACGATTTTAGCGTGACCTAACCTATCAGATAACTTTTAGGAATTTTTAGTGCAATTGACCGTGGTTGATTATTTTCGAGCCACAATGTGCATCTTTGACTTAGTGACAACTCTTAATTGTTGTGAAAATCTCGAGATTTCAAATACGGTTACAAGGTACCAAAACAACAGAAAAATCAGTTTAGTATTGATCGACGAAAATTTTGCAACTAGGTGGAATCACCCACACTTAATCACACACCTCAGTCGAATCGACCTATCTCTGGTCTTTAATAGATTTTCGATTGTGCCGTAATGACCCTTGTAGATTAACATAGTCGAGCAATCGATTACTGGTCGAATTCTCGAGTCTGTTGCGTTAAAATCCCTTAATGACTTCTCCAAATAGCCTAATTATCTCATGAGTGATCGGCTCAGAGAATAACACTATCAGCATGTCGATGAAAAGCCCGACTTACTCAATTGAAAACAGAAGTGGAAAATTAGGCTGTCACACTCACTTCACAAACTTTGCAAAGCCCCTCCTCCTCGGCACACTTCACTGCTTCTTCACCAGCTACATCGTAGCTGACAGTCCACCCATGGGAAACTTTCACAAATATCTTCACTTGTGCTATAACATCCTAGGCCCCAATATTATCCGCTTTGGGTCACCCGCCCTAGTGCGGACGCACCGCCATCCCAGCCACGATCTTTTCTCTCACGACTTTAAAACGCGTTACATAGGTTAGAGGGACTCAAGCCTTATAAGCTAACCAAGACCTCCCTCCTTAAGCGATGTGGGACAAGAGAGAATGTTATCACACTCTCTACCTCTTAACAGAAGAGGGATGTGGGACAAGAGATGAGGCTATCACACTCTCCACCTCTTAACAAAAGAGCGTCCTCGTTGTGACGAGGACCCCACGGGCGTCAGAACATCATTTGAGCTGTGGTCTCACACGCGGTCGGGAGTCGGCTCTGATACCACTTGTAATATCCCGGTCTTTATTGGATAACCGGTAGTTTTGAATTTCGGGATTTGTTCCAAATATTGAATAACTTGATTTATAATAATGAGGTTCCTTTTTTATTTATTACTTTGTGTGCCTTTCTTTTATTTGCAGGTGCAGTTGCGAAATCGGCACAATTCCCCCTTCATGTATGGTTACCTTTCATTCTGGGGTGACGATCTCACCATTCGAGCCTTTTTTTTTCATGCTTTTCCCGGATACCAATCAATAATTTTCCTAATCCTCCCTTCCCGAAAGGAAGAACATGAAATTCTTTTTCCTTTCCGCAGGGACCAGGAGATTGGATCTAGCCGTAAGAAGAATGCTTGGATGATAAATAACTCAGCATTTGAGCTGTGGTCTCACACGCGGTCGGGAGTCGGCTCTGATACCACTTGTAATATCCCCACTTTGTATATCTGGGGTCGGCTCGTACCACTTGTAATCTCACGGCCCACGCGTACACTGTATAATATTATCCGCTTTGAGCTCGGGAGTCGGCTCTGATACCACTTGTAATATCCCAGCATTTGAGCTGTGGTCTCACACGCGGTCGAGAGTCGGCTCTGATACCACTTGTAATATCCCGGGCCCACTGTATAATATTATCCGCTTTAGGTCACCCACCATGGCGCGGATGCACTGCCATCCCAGCAACGGTCTTTTCCCTCACGGCTTTAAAACGCGTTACACAGGTTAGAGGGACCCAAGCCTTATAAGCTAACCAAGATCTCCCTCCCTAGGCGATGTGGGACAAGAGAGGAGGCTATGACATGTGCATCAACCTGTGAAACAGTCTTCTATTCATAAAAAATCTCTACTACCATGTGGCAAAGCAAACTCTCTGCATGGCTAGCAGAAATAGAACCTCCCAATTGGGAAGTAATACAAGTGCATGAACTCGAGAACCATAGGTGAATTTTCTCAATCTCAGATTTGGCAGTTAGAATCTCTTCAAATTGCTTCAGGAGTTCCGGTGGTGACATACGGTCTATCTCAGCTCCTAATATGGCTATTGGAGCCTTAACTCCTGCAAAATTGCATATAGCTCTTAAGGGGCAAAACTGATGAAGCTGACAAATTATCGTGATGCCCTGTTAACGTAGGCTCATCAAATCTTGCAACAGTTGTCCTCAAAAGGCGTTGAGGTAAATAAAACATCACATCTTTAGTGTCTAGTGGGTTGCGTAAATATTTATTTCACAGAGGTTATAGAGAGCAGAGAAAATTGTCATATCTGTACGGTCATACGGTGTGTGTGTTCCAACTTTCCAAGCCATTAGGAGAATATGTTCCAACTTTCCAAGCCATCAGGAGAAACTTTTTCTTTGTTATGCAAGCCGTATGTAGTATATTCAAGTGTGTAACAATGAAAATGTGCACAGGTAGGTTCCTGCAGCTACTTTAAGAGATTCCTGGCATTGAAAATATGCAAACCAAGAGGCTAACAAATGACAAAAAACAAAGATGAACATAACCTTGATGTCATCCACAGAGACGAATGACTGATGTAATAACACAGAAGCTTCGATGGCCCATCTTTGCCAGCTCAACCGCAACCTTAGCTGAAGAAACGAAGATACCAAGAGCATTGCACGATATTACGAGCTTGTAAATCATATCTATGGAAAGAGATCTTTTAAAGAATCATTCAGAACAGAGCTACTCACCTCCCCAACAAAAGCCAGCAGCCCCAATTGCAGATGCACCTTTACCTTTCACAGCTTCAACTATTCGATTTGCATCTTCATATCCCTTATCCTGAAAAAAGATTCTTTTGGCATCAGCAATCACAATTACTGATGTACACATAATGTGAGTTGTAGCTTAAGCGACCAATTGATAATGGGAAAACAGTGAGCATAATGAGATGGGCAATTCTGGACCAACTTATGAATATTGCTAGTGCAATTTCTAACGAAAAAAATAGCAAGTGTTTATCAATTAAAGATCAAGAACCCACAGTTCCATGATCCTTCAGCCATTCCATAATGGGCCTTTCGGCATTTTCACGTACAAAAGGATCCCCACCAAAAAAATCAGGAACAACCACATAAAACCCAGCAGCAGCGACCTTGTTGGCAAGCTTCCTATCAATAAGAATGAACAGCTGATTATTAAGTTACGAAAGAGGTGATCAAAAGATGACCAAACCCGACACATACACACACATTTATAACGTACAGCACTTACAAACCTGTATGGCAAAAGTATATGCTCTACAGAAGAAAATAAGAGAAGATTATAGAGGATTTTAACAAAAAATTTATGCCATGAATTATGAGTTGCAGAAAATTTATTCAGCTTCTGAGATCTTGACTGGAAATGGTAACTCTCAAACATTAACTTTATTCCCCAGAAGGACTCATGGTTTACAATGAAGAGTCGGTGAAGACTATAAAAAGACTGCTTAACAATCTGTTTGCAAAATGAAAGGAACTATATGGTAATTAACTAAAGGGACAGCCAAACCTGAAGTTAACTTATTTTGAGTAAAGATGTCGCAGAGATCTATCACCATATGGAAATTCCAAGGGATTACATACAGTACGCTTTCATCAGAACAGAAAGATTAGAAGGTCCTTGACCATTCGCAGTTCGATACTACTAAGGAAAAGAGATATCTAGCTGCAGGGCAAGTCCTGCTTTTTAGGTAGAGATCTCCATGCTCATGCACTTGAGACACTTAAGTCAGATTTAGAAGACTCAACCCCAGTTGGACACTTTAAAGACCTGAGCTTCTCTAAAAGCCACCATACATAACACTATTGAGATTTTCAAGACCTAAAGCGGGCAGAGTCGCAGACCTCAAGTATTTTCGTCATAAGAGAACAACCTAACCGCAATATTGAATGACCTGCCATTGAAGTAGTTCCTCTCGTCTCTAGTTTTAAGGGAAAATACGCACATCATCACCTTATCTAGACCTTAGCAATTCATGTTGATTTTAAAGCATAAAGCTAGAGGAAAGTAATAACCACGTCAACTGTGAGGCATTTGGAAAAGAGATAAAAAGGACAAATTAAAAGAAAATACAGAGAAGAGAAGGAAAGTCTTGATTCCTGCACAACCTCTTCCACTAACAAACCCACGGAGATGGCCTGACGATAATTAAAAAAAAAAAAAAATCAACTAGCAAGTAGCAAGAAAGAGTTATAGGGGAATCGTCCATACCTCAAGTTTGGAGCTTCATATCCTGCACAATCAACCCGACCAACCAAATCATGTGATTAGCTTTGAGAGGAGGAAAAACAGATTAAACGGCAGAAAATGAAACCATATAAAGAGGTTTTCCTTCTTCATGCTCCTATTCAGTAACCTCCAATTGATAACTCACATGCCATCATGAATCAACCATCAATGAACTTCAAAGAAACCGCCAACTCCATAAACGCAGCCTCTTACTTCACAAGCTTGAGTCGTATAGTTTTCATTATATTACAAGAGAAACTCTGAACTTCAAGGTTTGACCAATAGATAGTGACAAATTTGCAACTTAATCACTGACCCAGATCACATGTAGAGCCAGAAGCACCGACTATGAACCCAAAATACAGACTTTACCGATAAAAGGAAGTGTTGGGCAAGGTACCAAACACATCAGAGACGAGGACGATGGCGAGGTTGGAGTCGGAGGAACCAGAGACGTAGCTTTTGAGGCCACCCAGCTCCTCAACGTGGCCTTGGCCGCTGGCTGGGTTGAGAGTCGGAGGGTTCTCGCAGCATTGAGGTCCTGACATTCTCTGGGATCTTGCCTCTGTTATGTGATCGCTGACTGCTTCTGAGGTAAGGACAGAGCCAACGAGACGAGAGAGAGAGAGAGAGAGAGAGAGAGAATGCAGGTTTAGAATTTGGACGACAAGAATCTGCAGGAGGCAATGTCACAACGTAGCTCGCCAAGATTGCCTTCTGAGAATCATTGACTCATCCATGATGTAATATCGTAATGTCTGAGAAAATATTTTTGTAAACTCCTTTCACGGGTGATCTTATGGTTCGGATTGGTCACCAAAAAATATTGTGGTTTGGATTAATGTCACCTCACGATGTCTATGTCCATATTAGGATATGTTATCCTAGGGCCCTATATCGGTTGCACCATTCCTTTATTTTGATCCTTAAAAAGTTGGTATATTCGTATCTCTTTGGTTGGCATGAAATGAACAGAAATGAATAGCGTGTGCAACGATCCGGTTCAATTTGGGAAACGGACCAAATCAGCTTTGACCGAAGTTGGTTCCAAAGAGAATTGATTTGGTTCTCGGTTTCGCAAATCTAGAATTGATTTAGTTTCTAATTTCAGAACTGGAAAAATTAGTTGTACTATCTGGCCAACATATGTTTTTACAGTAAAATGGTGTTTGATTTTATTCATAATATAAAAGTGGACCAGTTTTCAAGTAGAATGGAGAATCAGTTATCAAGAAGTAAGACCCATTTGGTAACCATTTTGTTTACGGGAAAATTTTCAAATGAGAAATTATTTTTATTTTATTTTATTCTCGAAAACAATTCTTAAGCATTCTAAGCGGTTTGGTAATTGTGCAAAAATTTTATTCCCAAAATAAAATTGCGTTTGATACAATTCTTAATTTTTTTTAATCCAAATCATTTTCTTTTAAATTTTTAAATAATTTTATTACTTTTTTATTTTCTTTTATTTTCTTTTCTTTCTCTTCTTCTTCTTCAAGGTTTGCTGGTTGTTAGCTTTGTGATGATTGGTGACCAGCCAAACGAGGGCCATCAACCTCACCGGAGCGTCGCTGCCCTCGACGAGTCCACATCTCGTTGGCCAAGCCTTGGCTCGATGAGTAGCCTCGCCTAGATTTGGTGAGGCTGAGCTTGCCCAGCCGCCGGCAGGGCTCGACCTCACTTGGCCACCGTGAGGTTGGCCTCGCCCGCTAAGCGAGTCTCATTGGTGGCTAGGCAAGCCTAATTTGGCTAGGCGAGGTTCGCCAATGGTCGGGGGAGGCCTAGGCAAGGCCATCTGGTGGCCGGTTAAGCCTTTGGCGAGCTCGTCGAACCTCACCTAACCAGTTGCCAGCAATTGGCGATGGCCACAGTGGCAGCGGTTGAAGAAGAAGAAGAAGAAGAAGAAGAAGAAAAAAATTAGCTTGATTCTGAAATTGTTCCCGGAAATAAAGAATCAACTTTTTTTTTTTTTAAGTTTTCAATTATGTTCCAAATCTACTTCCAAGAACAAATAATAGAAATTTGTTTCTAGAAATAAAAATTTTACCGAACGAATTTCTATTCCAAATTTGCTTCCGGAAACAAAAGAATATAAATTTTCACTGTTTAGCTGCTTGCCAAACGCGTCCTAAATGGAATTGGCCAATCAAGAACAAACAGTTTTAGAATTACAACCAGTTTGGTTTTGGGTTCAAATCTTTTGGAACCAAAAGTCTCAGAATAGGTTTTTGATTTTAGTTGGAACCAACCTACTCAGAAAGTGATTACTCCTCGAAATATACAAGACGAATAGGTTTTTGTGTAACAAATTTGAATGGTTGATTCGTTCTCCTTGTGCTTACTTCCATCTCTTTTTCCTTCTCGACTAATATAATGTTGAGATCGTGTATCTTTAAAAGAGTTTCTATTCAAAATTTGACGCATGAATTTGAGTTGGAGCGGTCCTGTATCACCTAGATATCGCCCACTTTTGCTGATACCATTGTGGAACTCCGTATCCTTCTAAAATGAAAAAGGAAAATGGAAAATGAACAAAGAATATGCTATTCTATATTCCCCTAGCAGTCCTCGTCTAGTTGACACCGAACACCTCCAGTCAATTTGAACAAGAAATGCATCCAAATTGGCAGGATACAACTTGACATGACATATATTTTCAATCTTCAAAGTTTGAGGGACAAAACCGCCTATTTTATATCTCTACGTAACGACAGTACAGTATGCCGTTTCCTCGCCGAATATTACAGTAAATTACTAGTCCTGAACAGATGACCAGTCCTCAACTTGTTCATCTCTCACACAATGCAGTCGTCTACTGCTTCCCTCACTATATTCTTCCAAAATGCCTTCTCTTCACTTGACATGCTTCAAAAACCAATTCAACATGTCCTCTTGGGCCTCTTCGGCGCTCTTGACAGCAAAATCGTTGTTGTCGTCATACCTCACACTCCATCCATGACTAACACTAGGGAATATTTTCACGTAACTCTCAAACTGCAAAACCGAGGTCTCTGAATTAGTGATGTGTAGAAATAACTGGAGAGAAGTGCTTTGAGAGCAAACTGACAGGAATGTGGAATAACGATTGCATTCTCTGACAATTCGTTTGCAACAAATGCACATAACAGCCTAAGACACTTACTTCAGTTTTAGCCGACATGATCTCCCCAAACTTTTTCAGTTCTTCAGGCGGGGAAGCATGGTCAATCTCGGCTCCCAATATGGCAGTTGGATTCTTGACAGCTGAACAAAGAACAGAAAAATCAGATCAGTTGAAGGAACACTTCTCAAGTCAGACAATGCACGATCATTTCTTCTATTTGACCACAGTTCTCATAGCATGTTTCCTCATCCCTCTTGGCTGCATTTGCAGATTCTCTCCAGAATTCACAAACTTAATCATTCATAAGCATATTGCTGTGGTTGAAAAGAAAATTAGCCCAAAAAGCCTCCCGTACCCAGCACCAAGTCTAACACCCTCATGAAGAAATTATATTGCTGGGACCGAAAAGAAAATGGCAAGTGTTTACTGGCATAGCTTTACCTTGGATTTCATCTTCAGTCATATGACCAGGGTGCAGAATAACTGCTGCTTGAATGTCTTCAGTGCCCGCTAATTCACTAGTACCTTTCCTGAAAAGTATAGGCAAGCTCTTTTTAAAGACTTGAAAGAACTTTTTTTCAAGTGGACAGAACAAGTTTTTCAATGGTGAATGTAGAACAAACTTCCCATTGCTAAACCTTATAACCTCCTCAAAACTATGAAAGTGAATTCAGAAAATTTCACCTCCCCAACAAAATCCTGCAGCCCCAATGGCGGACACGCCTTTACTCCTAAGTGCAGAAATCATTGGCTTCACATCTTCATACCCTTTATCCTAAAGAAGTAAATAAGGTGACAGTTCACAAAAAGACAGTTAAAAAACTGGTGACATGAAAATTCATGAGGCTTTCATTCTATTGATTCTGTCTCATTTATCATGTTTAGACTTTGGTAAAATACAGATCCAGATGGGCACCCAGAACTTTTCAAATGACCAGCAAACTCCAACCAGGTCTAGCTACTAATGCAAGTTACTGCATGTGATATGAGTCAAGAAATCAAGTTTGCACATAGAAAAGCCCTTGTTTCCACTGAATTCTAAATGTACTTCAATACTTTCACAGCCTGAAGGAGTGAAAAACTCACCGTCCTATGAATTTTCTTCCAAGCTTCTCTATCAAAATTAGGATTACTGTAATCCATGGGATATGGATCTCCATACAAGAAATCAGGTACAACCACCAAGAATCCGGCAGATGCGACCTTATCTGCAAGTTTTCTTTACAATGAAAGCAGCACGCAAGTAAGTATGACAATTTGATAAGGTAACTCTATCATTTTCAATCTTGTGAACACATAGAATGCCATGACTGCTAACAAGGCGATACTAGCATATACAACATTAGTGTTGAAACTGAAGCTCACTCTATCTCAAGATGAAACCGCATCATATGAACAGCTGGGCCATAGCAAATTTTACTAGAACCGGATATTGTAACTTATGTTGAATCAAGCAATGTCTACCACACGTCAGTGGAATGTGCCACAAAGTCACGAGTATATGCACTTCAATTGATGATGTTTTAACTCAGAGACGGAAAAACACCGAACACACTCATACCAAATGAATTGGCCTCACCCTCATGTGCTGTGTAATGCTTGTCAGAGCACCACAGGTGAAAGGTGAACAAAAAGTCAAGAGCTTTCAAATGTATGCTCTCAGGACAAGACAGAGTTATTCACTTCAAAAGATGGCACTAAAAAACAACATATACATAGAACAACCCAAGAAAGATTCTATGCAAGTAACCACACCATACCTCAGCTTAGGAGCCTCATACCCTGCACAAACAGATAAGCAAACGATCAATCAAGCAGCCATTTAATGGACCGAAAAGCACAAGAACGACAAAGAACCAAGAAGAAGTACGTAATTTGTAATATTATGCAATAATGTAATATTATGTTAGTGGGCCCCAAAAGAAGAAACTGAAAAAGAAACCGAAAAGTTAGTAAAACAAAAAGGAGAGGGGAGAGGGCTCGGCTAAATAGAAGCTGAGGGGTCCTCTACCAAAAAGAAAAGAAAGAAAAGAAGAAGAAGAAGAAGAAGAAGAGAAAGGGGGAAAAAAGGAAAAGAATATTGGCACGTGCACGTCTCGGATGCCTCGCCAAGCCGACTCGACTCCATAACACAACACCCGGTAAGAGATCAAGCCCTCGTTTGTCCGATTGAAGTAATTTTTGGATTTAGGACTTAAATTCGAAATTTTTGGAAAACTGAGCGGCGAAGTCTAATTTTGGAGTCGTTGAGCCACGTATTTTTGCAAGAATGGTAATTTAGGGTGTTGTGGAGCCGTGGGATTTTACGGTTCGTGATTTGAGCTTATGGTTTGTCCGAAACAAAATTTCAAAGTTTCCCGCGCACAATGAACAGTACGCGTCCAGCAGCTTTGGACCCGTATTTTGTCATTTTTCGGCTTGATTTTGGGATGGCTAAGTTGGGATTCTTGTGATATGTTTCAATGGCTCTCTATTGAATATAAGTACGTTCAGATCGGGGTTCGGAAGAAAAAGTTAAGGCGCAATCAAGTTTTGCACTTAAATTTCGTGTTGCGAATGGATTGAACAATCGCTTTGGTTATGCGATTTGTTAGCGTAGAAGTCATTTTGTTAGAGTTAAGGCGTAATTTAGTTGTTTCGAAGTAGAGACAGAGTTTTATTAGATTTTAACATTTTTCTCGGTTATTTGATAGGACCTTGAATTCGACGATACGAGTATCGTTCGTCGTTTGGTCGTCGACGAGGAGGTGAGTGGTACTATATCTTCTTTGGTTTTATAAAATCATGTCTTGAAGTATGTATGTATATATATTGAATCAAGAAGAGCATTTTTATTGCATAAAAGCCAAATCGAGCAATTGCTACCCTTTGGTTGATTGTGAATCTTTGAAAAACATGTTATACAAGGTTTGTGGAGAAACATATATGAAATTGCTTTGCGACTGATTTATGAAAAGGTTTATGATGATTTGAGAAACGGATATGAAATGGATGATGGGCTATGTTGCAAAATATTATTTGTTTGATTTAAGATATTGATTTTTGGATTGGATTTCTGGTATTGGAGAATGGTTATTTATGCTCAATATGACTTGAACCCAAGAGGGTTTTTGGGGTATGCATACCAAGTTTAGGATATCCTTCTCGGGCCTAGCCACCGGCTTTGTAGGTGGAGACCTTACCAAGGGGGAATCTTGGTCGCCTTGTCACAAGGCGTTGTGTCGTGACCATGGTTAGTTATTGAGCAAAGATTGATCAATGGATAGACCATTGATATGTGTTTTTGATGGAGATTATTCAATGGATTAGACCATTGATACTTGACTGTTGATGGCGATTTAAATGAGCCTTCCATATTAGTATAAAGCTTTGATGATGAGAAATAACTTTTATATGATTCGATATGTATTTTATATATTGAATTGGCGTTATGAAATTTGGTATTGGTTTGTATACATGCATAGGGGTTGTTCGATCTGCTTAGAAGATATGTACTACTCACTGAGCTGTGGTTGCTCATCCCATTCCTCCTTTAATCTTTTTAGGTTCCTCAGTTAGCGGCGAATAGAGCGAGTGCGTAGCCGGTGGGAACTTTTGGGGAGTTCTATTTTGTTTTTGGTATGGTTCAAGGAAGTGGTGCAAATAATACTTACTAGTAGTTGGATCGTCTGAGTTTTAAACATATATCTCTTTTTCTTTTGGTGGATTATAGAAACTTCCGATGTTGCAACCAATTTGTTAGTTTATCCGATATATATATGGTTTGAGATATATATATAAGTTAATATTAGTTTATTGGTTGTATTTGAGGCTGCGTTCTTTGTAAAGAAGGACGGCCATGTCATTCCCATTCTTCGTGGTTTTGGGGTGTGACATTTTTGGTATCAGAGCCTAAGTTTTGATCTTTTTGGGTGTAGTTATGGGACGTTGTGAGGTTGTGTGATAGATTTTATTTTTGCGTTAGTCTTCTAGATTCTAAGGTGTAGTTTCATTCTTGGATTCAGGTGATCATGAGTACCGACTCTTGAGACACTTGCCTCACTTCGTAGAAGTCGCAGAGGCAAACGAGTCGCTACCCCTGAGGCTAGAGACTTGCCTCAAGCTTCTCGAGGTGCGTCTTTGAGAATGAGACTTGAGGGCCGCTATGATAGGAGTCCTGACTTGCACGAAGTCAGAGAAGAGGATCAAGAGCCAACCCGTTCAACTGAATTTGAACAAGCGATGATCCATTGGTATCGCCAAGCAAAGGAATTAACTAGAGATGGAACGATAGGTTCAGGCACTTTTGCCCATTTTAGAAAGGCGAAACCACCCACTTTTAATGGGAAAGCTGATCCTCTTGCGGCTGAGCGTTGGATTAAAAAGATTGATGGGATCTTTGAAGTGAAGAGGTTCCCGAGGATCGGAAAGTTAAATTTGCCACCCAATACCTAGAAGGTGAAGCGAGTTTTGGTGGGATGGAATGAAGCCAAGTCTTGGAGGTAGGGATGTTATCATATCTTGGGAGGACTTTAAAAAGGCGTTCAATGCTCAATTCTTCCCAAAGTCATTCCAAGCAAAGATGAAGGGTGACTTTGTACATGTATCTCAGGGTGACTCCACTGTTTTGGAGTATTCAGTCCGCTTTAATCAATTGAGTAGATTTGCAGAGCACTTAGTAGCAAATGAGGAAGATAAGGCTGACCATTTCCTAGGAGGGCTTCGACCTGAGATTAATTCCGCACTTGCACCTTTCGTATTAACAACTTATAAGGATGTGCTAGAACGAGCAATCAAGGTGGAACAAAGTATTCTGAAGCACGGCACACAAGGAGCACCTCAACCCAAAAGGTTTAAGCCCACAAATGTGCAAGGTAGCCATACTTATGGTAGTGGATGGCGAAAAGGCTTCAGCCGACCAAGACAGTTCAGAAATCCAAGTAACTAGGGCCCCTATAATACATATGGAAATTATCATCACGGTGAGTGTCATCGAAAAACTGGAGTATGCTTCTCATGTGAGAAAGCAGGACACATGCTGTGAGATTGTCCTATACGAAGGAATCCTCCTATTGGCAATGGATTATGTAATCTATGTGGGCGACAAGGGCACCTAGCACATCAGTGTTTCAGGCGGAGGAATACCCCTTTTGTTGGTAGACCCCAAGAGAACCAACAAAGACAAAGTACAAGCGGGAAAGTTTTTGCAATGACGAAGGAGGATGCGGCAGCATCTAACGCAGTGGTTGCAGGTAATATTTCTATTGCCTCGCATTGTGCTTATGCGTTATTTGACCCTGGTGCCACGCACTCCTTCATTTCAACTGAATTTGCGAAGAAGATTGATGTGTTGCCTGACCCTCTTGAATGTGAATTGTGCGTTGATACTCCTACTGGCGATTTCTTAGTTGGTCATCATGTGTTCAAGAGATGTGTGATTCGGATTAACAATGTTGAAATGCCATCTAATGGAGTTAAATATTCGAGATTTTGATGTTATTATAGGGATGGATTAGTTATCTACCTATCGTGCTATTGTTGATTGTTTTTCAAAGAAAGTTATATTTAGACTTTTGAATCAACCCGAATTCTCTTTTTCGGGAAGTTCTGAAAACACGTCTCCAAGGTTGATCTCGACTTTGCAAGCGAGGAAACTTTTGAGAAAAGGTTGTTGTGGTTATTTAGCTTGTGTAAAAGACACAAGTAAGGTTGTAGTAAAGTTGGAAGATGTTCCTGTCGTTAGAGAGTTTCCAAGTGTATTTCCTGAGGATTTACCAAGCTTACCTCTTGATAGAGAAATTGAGTTTTGTATTGAATTGATGCCCGGTACAACACCAATCTCTAAGGCACCATATCGAATGGCACCCACTGAATTGAAAGAATTGAAAACGCAGCTACAAGAGCTTTTGGATAAGGGTTTCATCAGACCCAGTGTTTCACCTTGGGGAGCTCCTGTTCTATTTGTGAAAAAGAATGATGGTAGTATGCGGCTTTGCATAGATTATCGAGAGCTTAACAAGGTAACGGTCAAAAACAAATATCATTTGCCCCGGATTGAGGATTTATTTTATCAACTTCAGGGAGCTCAGGTATTTTCCAAGATCGACCTTCGTTCTGGGTATCATTAGTTGAAGATAAAGATAGAGGATGTGCCTAAAACTGCTTCCAGAACAAGGTATAGCCATTATGAATTTCTCGTCATGCCTTTTGGATTAACAAATGCGCCTGCTGCCTTCATGGACTTGATGAACAAGGTGTTCAAGGAATATCTAGACAAATTTATTGTGGTGTTCATTGATGACATCCTAGTATATTCGAAGAGTTTAGAGGAACACGAACAACACTTGAGGTTTGTCTTGCAAACTTTGCATGAAAAGAAGTTGTATGCCAAATTTAGTAAGTGTGACTTCTGGCTTGATCATATAGAATTCTTGGGTCATGTGATCTCGAAAGATGGCATATCAGTGGACCCAAAGAAGGTCGAAGCAGTTGTTAAATGGAATCGTCCAACAAATGTTACAGAAGTGAGAAGTTTTCTTGGGCTAGCCGGCTACTATAGGCGATTTGTAGAGGGGTTCTCAAAGATTGCTGGTCCACTTACCCGTCTAACTCAGAAAAAAAGTTAAATTCGAATGGTCAGACCAATGTGAACGCAGTTTTCAAGAGTTGAAGAGACGGCTGGTGTCAGCTCCTATTCTAACTCTACCTTCTGGAAGTGGTGGCTTCGTAATCTACTGTGATGCATCCAAAGAAGGTTTGGGTTGTGTTCTTATGCAAGATGGCAAAGTTGTTGCCTACGCTTCGAGACAATTGAAATTACATGAGAAGAATTACCCCACTCATGATTTGGAGTTAGCGGCGGTTGTGTTTGCCTTAAAGATATGGCGGCACTATTTGTATGGTGAAAAATGTGAAGTCTTTACTGACCACAAAAGTCTGAAATATATCTTTACTCAGAAAGAACTAAACATGAGGCAAAGAAGATGGCTAGAACTTTTGAAGGATTATGACTTGTCCATTAATTACCATCCGGGTAAAGCTAATGTGGTAGCGGATGCTTTGAGTCGTAAATCCTTTGGAAATATGGCAGCTTTGCTCACTTCTCAGAAACCTATTCTTGAAGATATGGGGAAGTTAGACTTGGAGGTGTTGGTGCAGCAGCTTGGTGTTCAATTAGCTAATCTTCAAGTACAACCTATGTTGATTGACAGAATTAAGGCTAAACAGAATGAAGATCCACAATTACAAAAATTTAGAGAAGGTGTGGAAGCTAGAAGACAAGCAGATTTTGGTTTACACGTAGATGGATCCTTAAGGTTTCGTGGTCGACTATGTGTTCCTGAGGACTCAAATTTGAAAAAGGAGATCCTGCAAGAAGCTCACAGTACTAGATTTTCAATTCATCCAGGAAGCACTAAAATGTATAGGGACTTGAGAGAAAACTTTTGGTGGATCAACATGAAAAAGGATATTATAAAATTTGTCGATCAATGTTTAGTTTGCCAGCAAGTGAAAATTGAGCATCGAAACCGTGGACAAATTGCAACCTCTAGAGATACCTAAATGGAAGTGGGAGCATATTGCCATGGACTTTGTAGTCGGTCTATCACCGAGGACGCCAAGTGGTAAGAATGCTATATGGGTGATTGTTGATCGATTGACTAAATCCGCTCACTTTTTGTCATATCGATTTGGCCTTTCAATGGAAGATATGGCAAAGCGATATGTTAATGAGATAGTGAAGCTTCATGGAGTTCCAGTAAGCATTGTTTCTAATAGGGATCCTAGGTTCGTGTCTAACTTTTGGAAGAGTTTGCAAGGAGCATTGGGCACTAAACTCAACTTGAGTACAGCTTTCCATCCACAAACAGATGGATAGTCAGAGAGAACGATCCAGACATTAGAGGATATGTTGAGATCATGCGTCATTGACTTCAGCGGTTTTTGGGATGAACATCTACATTTGGCAGAATTTTCTTATAACAACAGTTATCACTCCAGCATTAATAAGATGGCACCCTTTGAAGCTTTATATAGCCGAAAATGCAGAAGTCCTATTTGTTGGGACGACGTTGGTGAGAAAAGACTAATTGGCCCTGAGTTCATTCAACAGTCATAAGAGAAAGTTAGGTTGGTTTGGGAACGTCTCAGAACGGCTCAAAGTCGTCAGAAAAGTTATGCGGATCTAAAAAGACGCAAGTTAGAATTTAATGTGGGGGATCACGTATTCTTAAAAGTTTCTTCTACGAAGGGTGTAATGAGATTTGACACACGTGGAAAGTTAAGTCCAAGGTACGTGGGACCATTCTTGATCTTAGAGAAAATTGGTGAAGTCGCTTATAAATTGGCTTTGCCACCAGCATTATCAGGTGTCCATAATGTGTTCCATGTCTCTTTGTTACGGAAATATGTGCCAAATCCTGAGCATGTGCTAGACTTTACACCACTGAGATTACGGGAGAACTTGACATATGAGGAGCAGACTATTCGCATTGTCGATAGGAAGGATCAGGTATTGCGGCGACGAACCATTCCTTATGTAAAAATACAATGGCAAAACCATACCGAGAGGGAGGCTACTTGGGAACTCGAGGAGGAGGCAAGACACAAATACCCTCACTTGTTTCATGATTAAAGTACATGTAAATTTCGAGGACGAAATTTTTTTTTAAGGATGGTAGAATGTAATATTATGCAATAATGTAATATTATGCAATAATGTAATATTATGTTAGTGGGCCCCAAAAGAAGAAACTGAAAAAGAAACCGAAAAGTTAGTAAAACAAAAAGGAGAGGGGAGAGGGCTCGGCTAAATAGAAGCTGAGGGGTCCTCTACCAAAAGAAAAGAAAGAAAAGAAGAAGAAGAAGAAGAAGAAAGAAAGGGGAAAAAGGAAAAGAATATTGGCACGTGCACATCTCGGATGCCTCGCCAAGCCGACTCGACTCCATAACACAACACCCGGTAAGAGATCAAGCCCTCGTTTGTCCGATTGAAGTAATTTTTGGATTTAGGACTTAAATTCGAAATTTTTGGAAAACTGAGCGGAAGTCTAATTTTGGAGTCGTTGAGCCACGTATTTTTGCAAGAATGGTAATTTAGGGTGTTGTGGAGCCGTGGGATTTTACGGTTCGTGATTTGAGCTTATGGTTTGTCCGAAACAAAATTTCAAAGTTTCCCACGCGCACAATGAACAGTACGCGTCCAGCAGCTTTGGACCCGTATTTTGTCATTTTTCGGCTTGATTTTGGGATGGCTAAGTTGGGATTCTTGTGATATGTTTCAATGGCTCTCTATTGAATATAAGTACGTTCAGATCGGGGTTCGGAAGAAAAAGTTAAGGCGCAATCAAGTTTTGCACTTAAATTTCGTGTTGCGAATGGATTGAACAATCGCTTTGGTTATGCGATTTGTTAGCGTGTAGAAGTCCTTTTGTTAGAGTTAAGGCGTAATTTAGTTGTTTCGAAGTAGAGACAGAGTTTTATTAGATTTTAACATTTTTCTCGGTTATTTGATAGGACCTTGAATTCGACGATACGAGTATCGTTCGTCGTTTGGTCGTCGACGAGGAGGTGAGTGGTACTATATCTTCTTTGGTTTTATAAAATCATGTCTTGAAGTATGTATGTATATATATTGAATCAAGAAGAGCATTTTTATTGCATAAAAGCCAGATCGAGCAATTGCTACCCTTTGGTTGATTGTGAATCTTTGAAAAACATGTTATACAAGGTTTGTGGAGAAACATATATGAAATTGCTTTGTGACTGATTTATGAAAAGGTTTATGATGATTTGAGAAACGGATATGAAATGGATGATGGGCTATGTTGCAAAATATTATTTGTTTGATTTAAGATATTGATTTTTGGATTGGATTTCTGGTATTGGAGAATGGTTATTTATGCTCAATATGACTGTGAACCCAGTGAGGGGTTTTTGGGGTATGCATACCAAGTTTAGGATATCCTTCGGGCCTAGCCACGGCTTTGTAGTGGAGACCTTACCAAGGGGGAATCTTGGTCGCCTTGTCACAAGGCGTTGTGTCGTGACCATGGTTAGTTATTGAGCAAAGATTGATCAATGGATAGACCATTGATATGTGTTTTTGATGGAGATTATTCAATGGATTAGACCATTGATACTTGACTTTGATGGCGATTTAAATGAGCCTTCCATATTAGTATAAAGCTTTGATGATGAGAAATAACTTTTATATGATTCGATATGTATTTTATATATTGAATTGGCGTTATGAAATTTGGTATTGATTTGTATACATGCATAGGGGTTGTTCGATCTGCTTAGAAGATATGTACTACTCACTGAGCTGTGGTTGCTCATCCCATTCCTCCTTTAATCTTTTCAGGTTCCTCGCTAGCGCGAATAGAGCGAGTGCGTAGCCGGTGGGAACTTTTGGGGAGTTCTATTTTGTTTTTGGTATGGTTCAAGGAAGTGGTGCAAATAATACTTACTAGTAGTTGGATCATCTGAGTTTTAAACATATATCTCTTTTTTTTTGGTGGATTATAGAAACTCGATGTTGCAACCAATTTGTTGGTTTATCGATATATATATGGTTTGAGATATATATATATATATATATATATATATAAGTTAATATTAGTTTATTGGTTGTATTTGAGGCTGCGTTCTTTGTAAAGAAGGACGGCCATGTCATTCCCATTCTTCGTGGTTTTGGGGTGTGACATAATTGACCAAAAGAAAGATCCAACTAAGAGAAGGAACACAAAATCAGAATCCAAGAAATGGGTTCAATACCAAAAACGTCGGCGATGAGAATAATGGCACGCTTGGAATCGGAAGGGCCAGTGACGTAAGTCTTGAGCCCTGCAAGCTCTTCCACACGGCCCGCTCCGCAAGTCAAGCTCAGGTCCGGTGGGTTCTCAAAACACTGCGAACTCGACATCTTCCTCTCTTCCCCAGAAATCCGGCAAATGCGGGACGCACTAGGAGTGAGGAATCAGTGGAAGAATGTGACGATTTGTGGAAGGCAACATGGGAAAAGAACGAATTTTAATAAGGTAAAGATTGGAGTCTTGCGGGCGTCATTACTTACGTCACTCGGACAATGAAATTTGTTACAGGTCGGAAGAGAAAGTTGCGGTGTTGACTTCGCTGGACTCGATGGCGTTTGCAATCAAGAATTATCAAGAAGTGACAAAAGGTTTTGGCAGTATCTTCATAGATTCTCTTTGACGAGGAGTGAAGACCACTATGTGAACGACAACGTGTCGGGGGAAACCTTAGGATCGCCGTCGGTTTTTGGGCATCTTTCTTTTCGCCTGTCCGAACACTGCAAGAGAAGCCCATTTGCAGAGCCCGGCAACTCGTGTGCAAAAGACCGGAGACCTGATTTCTCAAGTTCGAAACTTGGGATAAGCAAAAAGGAAATGGTCTTTGCAGATGGTCATGTCGACGGTCTCTTCGCACAAAGAGCTCGAGTTTAGCAGGCCTAGACTCGTCCTTACCAAGACAACATGATTGACGGTGATGATTATCGACACTACGGGCGAGATGAACACCCCCACCATCAGCTGGAAAGCAAATTAGGCAGAAGTGTTTGTGTTTCTAGAGACTCCATAGAGGAAAGGGAAACTTTAATCAACTAAAAAAAATTTGGGTGCTTTCAAAGCATTACGTTTCAATCCATCTAAGTTGATAGCACTTATCAAGTTACGATGGATTTGGATAATTGACCATATCGTCTTCTCTCTTAGGCACTTCTTAGTTGATTGTGCTTAAGTGAAACTGTTTGAGATGAAGATGGTCAAGCGATGTTATATCCCTAACATGCTGAATTTTCAATCAATGAAGTAAGTTCACGTCGGGCCGTCCATGACTAGTGATGGGGGCAATCATTTTGTCGTGTGCACAATTTAGGCATTTTTATCTATTCCCTATAGAGGTTGTCGCAATCAATATGGTAAATTTTTATGTTGCCTAATGTTATGATTGTGAATTTATAATTAGGGTATCTCCAAGGGGCGTCTATATTTCATCTTTCCATTTTGCACTTTGGTGTTGTCCTTTCCTTGGTTGTATCAGGCCAAGGTTCCAATTCAACTTTTTTTTTTTTTTTTTGGTGAAATTCCTTGTAAATGCCAATAGAAATCCATCTCCTAGTAAGATTTTGTTTTATTTTCAATAAATTGGAGAATTTAAAGAAGCAAATTAGTATGATTACAAAATTAAAAAACCGGGTTCATCCAAATTGAATTAGTATATGCTAGCTATGGAGCAAAGAGAATTGAACAGATACTTCAAGACCCAATGAAGATGTCATATCATTAATCAGGATTATAATTTGGAGCAAAGCCCTAACCATAGAGACTTCTTTTGATGTGCCTTATGTTGTTGGTGACTATTATTTTCAACATTTCTCAATTAGAAAGAACTTTATAGTTCAGTGACCATTATTTATCAAGTTCATAAGAGAACAAAACTTTGTGTGCACAAACAAGTGTGAGCTCTTAAGTTTAGTTTAGGATCAACAATCAATGCACCTATTAAGGGAGAAATTTAACGATGATCCAGTCAGCCAAGCTAGTCATCGTCTATGCAGTTTTTTTTTTTTTTTTCATTTTAAAAGAAAATAAGGCAATTTACAATAATCAACATGTGGTGATTAATTTGAATGAATAGGAATGTCTCATTCATTGAGGCGTAGAAGAATCTATCTTCAAGCTAGGCAAAGGAAAAGTCACTTTTTTAAAATTCCTTTAATTCTTTTGTCGTAGCAACGGATTTCTAGGACTTTTTGCGTGCCCAACTAATCCCATCCCTATCCGATGTGTAAGTCCCCCCATCCCTTGTGCACTTGATAATTGTTTTTTTTTTTTTTTTATCAGCAAACATCATCGCTTGATTTACTATTTCATATGAGGGAAAATAACATTCAGAACATCAGTGCATAGAAGATCAAATAAAGCAGGGGGGTTAGAAATCCAGTTTGGGGGTAAGGAATTGTTTCGGCATGCCTTCGCAATCTAGTCCGCAGGGCGGTTTGTGCTTTGGGGGCAGTGGGCCAGAGAGAGGCCCGGGAGATGGCCGAGTTTAGCTTGGGCCCAGTCCACAATCGGTTGCAGTTCCCAACTCAGTTTAGTCAAAGTCTTCAGCGCGTGCACTAGAGATAAACAGTCAGAGTGTACTTGAGGAGAGAGAAAGCTACGGCTCTCGATGAAATTTAGGGTTTCTTCCATTGCAATCGCCTCTGCCTGAGAAGCCGAAGCAGCATCGACTGGCTTCGCAAAACCGTCCACCAGGAAGCCTCGGTGATCTCAACAAACACAAGCGATGGCAGCTCTGTGTCGAGGAGGTTCTCTCACATCGGTGGGTATTGTGTTATTAGCCAGATCGGGAGCAAAGGATGCATCTATATTAATGCGAATCGTACCTGGAGGAGGTGGAAGCCAGGATTCAGATAAGTGTTCAGTGTTCTTCTTGCTGTTCGGTTTGCCGTTTAAATCTCTGTAGCTTTCTCTGAACGCCTCTGCTCTGTCTATTGTTGATTGCGGCCTTGGTTTTTGATGACTGAAAATAAACCGATTTCTTTCCTTCCAAATGCTCTATAGTACCACCGCTATGTGGTTAAATTTGCCCGAGATAACTGGATTCTATTTTATGTTGCAGATCTAGTCTTCAAACCGGGTAAGGCCGAATCTGGAGATCTGTAGATGCAAGGGGGCCGAATTCCAGACCTTGGCAGTCCATGGGCAGAGAAGAAATGTGTGCTCAAGTGTTTATGCTTCCTACTTGCAGAGGGGGCATAAAGGAGTCGGTACTATCCTTCGATAGTGCAAGTTTTCCATTGTTGCTAGGGCATTATTGCATGTGTTCCAGAGGAAAATTTTAATTCTGGGTGGGTTGTGGACTACCAAATATATTTCCAGAGGTTGGGATTGGCTTTATAAGACGAGGTTGCTTGTGTATCCTGTGATATATCAAAGACATTCCTGAATATAAAATAGCCGCTCTTTACTAAATAATCTCCTGATTTTGTGTGCATCCATACCAGTTTATCTTCTTCATCAGGTAAGCCAATTGGTGTGGCTAAAATTTCCTGTACCTTGCTTTCATCAAACATAGAGTGTAGAATAGGTTCATTCCATGTGCCTGTACCTTGATTTATGAGATTTGAGACTTTTCCTGGTTCTTGATTTGTTGTCGGGCCTCCTATGGGGCCACTTTTTAGCCATCTATCTGTTCTAATTGATGTGTTCATTCCATTGCCTATCCTGTGCATGATCTGAGGAGCAACCGAGTCCCTTGCCTTGATGATACTCTGCCAACCCCACGAGGGACGTGAACCTCTGCCAACATTCCAGAAGTCACCATGTGAGTAATACAACCCTTTCAATAATTTGGTTAACAGAGAGTGTGGATTTTTAATTATATGCCACATCTGCTTTGCTAGCATTGTTGTGTTGAATGTCTGTAAATCTTTAAAACCCAAACCCCCTTCACTCTTCCTGGTTTTCAACAAATCTCACTTCTTCCAGTGAATGCCAGCCTTTTTCTCATTGCTTTTCCACCAAAACGATGCAACCTTTCTCTCAATTGCTTTGCAAATTGATATAGGAATTTTGAATATTGACATAGCATATTGAGGGATAACTTGTATTACTGCTTTCAGGAGTATTTCCTTTCCTGCTTTTGATAGCAATTTTTCCTTCCAGCTGTCCAGTTTGGAATTGACCCGAGCTAAGATCCATGCGAACATGTCCTTCTTGGATTGCCCCCAATCTAATGGTATGCCCAAATACTTGCCTGTCTTTGTGATTTCTGGAACTCTAAGAGCTGATGCCATGTTTCTCTTTAGAGCTGTAGGACATCCTTTGCTAAAGTAGATGCCTGATTTGTTTAGATTGATGGCCTGACCAGAGGCAAAGCAGTATTGATTTAAGATACCAACCAAGTTTTGACATTCTACAATTGTTCCATGCAAAAAGAAGATGGAATCATCAGCAAAGAGTAGATGAGACAGAGTAGGGCAGTGGTTGTTCAATTTGATTCCAGTAAGCGAACCCTCCTGAACAGCTTTCTTCATCAGGATGGACAGCACATTGGCGACTATAATAAAGAGATAAGGTGAGAGTGGGTCTCATTGGCGTAAGCCACAGGTGGGTTTGAAGAAAGGTAAGGGCTCTCCATTGAAATTTATGCTGAAAGATACTGTGCTCACACATTGCATGATCCGCTGTACCCATAGATCACAGAAACCTAATTTTGTTAGACAGGCCTTAAGAAAATCCCACTCAATGCGATCGTACGCCTTTTGCATGTCTAGTTTTAAAACTGCTTGAAATTTCTTTTTCCTGTTACTAGTTCGTAGTCTATGTAGCACCTCCTGAACCATCAGTATATTGTCCTGAATTTGCCTGCCTCCCACAAAAGCACTATGTTCCTCTGCAATGATGTGTGGTAGAATTGGTTTGAGCCTATTTGTAAGTACTTTGAAGATTATTTTGTATAGGAAATTGCAGAGACTGATAAGGCGATACTGCTCCAGTTTTTTAGGTTGTGGGATTTTGGGTATCAGTGCGATGAGTGTTCTGTTTAATTCAGGATCTAGATGACCCGAGGTGAAAAAGAGCTGCATTTCTTGATAGATATCCTTGGAGATTGCTGACCAGTGCTCTTTATAGAAGATGCCATGAAACCCATCGGGACCAGGTGCCTTGAAGGCTTCTAGCTGCTGCATAGCTGTGGTGATTTCCTCCTCGGCGAGTGGAGCCATCAAGGTAAGATTCATCTGGTCATCTACTAAAGTAGGAATGAGTTGTATGATAGGTTGCTAGTTGCGGAAACCCACTGATGTGTATAGACTTTTGTAATACTGTTCTGTCATCCCTTGTAGCTGCTTATCCCCTCGAACCCATGCACCACTCTCATTTTTCAGCATTGTTATCTGGTTTTGACATCTCCTCTGAATTGTCATGGCATGAAAAAATCGAGTGTTTTCATCACCCCACTTTAGCTAGCTTATCCTCGACCTCATATCCCAATACATCTCCTCTTGTCGTCATAGTTGGTCAATTTCTTTAGTTATCTCTTTCTCTTGAGCTGATTCTCCATTAATTTGCGTGTTGTTCATCAGGTTTTGGAGTTCACCTTTCAGCCGGGTGATCCTCTTCTTTGCATGGCCGAATTTGCTCTTACTCCACTGCATTAACTTCTATTGTACTTGCTGCAATTTGTCCACCAGGTTAAGATCCTGTGCGGCAGGGTCATTTCAGGTGTCTATGACTATGTTTCTACTTTCTGCATCGTCAATCCAGTATGCTTCATACTTAAACTGCTTTCGTTTTCTACTCTTTGGTTTAGCCAGGGATATAAGGAGAGGAGTATGATCCGGTCCTATTGTCGGGAGTGCAATGCATTCAGCCTCTGGGTAAGTAATTCTCCACTGAAGTGAGCAGAAAGCCCTGTCAAGTGTCTTTTCACCAGATTCTCTCCCTCACGTTTATTTGACCAGGTGAAGGAGCACCCCTTACATTCCAGGTCCATCAAGGAGCACTGATTGACAAAGTCTCTGAACGCTGTTAACCTGTAAGTTTCAGCTCTGTACTTACCCACTTTCTCCCAGTGATTTAGTATTTCATTGAAATCACCCAAGCATAGCCATGGTAGTCGGTAATGCATACTAACTGAAAAAATATGTTCCCATAATTGGATTCTTTCTCTGAATACATTTGGAGCGTGGAGAAAAATGATTTTCATTTCCTGATTTCTGTCTTTCAGGTGACATTGGGTAAAGATTGATGTGGCTGAGGAGCAGTCAATAGATAAATGCAGTTGATCATCCCAGAATAAAGCTAAGCCATCTGCTGTACCTTCCGGATTAACTATATAACTATTTTGAAACTTGAGTCTCATTTTTATTCTGAGCACTTTCTGTTTTGGGTTTTTTGTTTCCATAATGAAAACAAGGTTGGGCCGTTCTTGAGTCACAGTGACTCAAAAGGCCTGGATTGTCAGGGGATTGCCCAGCCCCTGACAATTCCAGCTTAAGAGTTTCATGGGTAATTTGGTGGCTTATTAGGGCTAGCCACCAGAGCTCATTGATCTGACTTTTCTGCCACCCTAATAGGTGTTTCCACTAATTGAGTACCGTTCTCTACATGTTGAGATGATGGTTGTGCTCCATATGGACATAATCATTTAACTTTTTTTGAATTAGTCGACTTCACACATTTCCCTTTCGACTTTGCAGGAGGGGTCATCTCCAGCCCAACTTCAGCTTCCTTCATCTATTCCTCGCGGAGTATCAAGATTGATTCCTCATCGATGCAACAATTTCCCCTCTTCAAGGGGCTTTTCACTTCAACTAGAATTAGTTCCCGAGATGAGGAAGGCTTGTAAGTTTCCTTTCCTTTTAGTTGAGTATTACAAACCTGGGTTTACTGGGATGATGGTGGACTATTCTGCTCTATTGCAGGTACAGGAGATAGTGGGGTTTCAAGCACTACATCCACTTCTTCAGGAGGAAGCTCCTTCTTTCCATAAAATATTTTACCATAGGGGCTTAGTTCCCTTACCTCAGCTCGCAGCCAATCACCACATCTGGCCGGTAAGTTCTGTTCTAGCCCTGACTCCTTATAAGGTATTTCAGCACACTCCGTTGCATAATGGCCAATTCTGCCACATGAATAATCGTAGTAGGGTAGTCGTTCGTATTTAAATTACACCTAAAGCTTTTTATTATCAAGATTCACAATCACACCAGTCTTTAGAGGGTTTTCTAATGGCAATGTCACTCTGGCTTTACCCACTTTATAGGTGTTATTTCATTTTTCCTCCAGTTTCACTTCAACAACTGCTCCTAGTTTGGAGCCAATTTCCGCGATCACATCGTAGGTAACTCTCCCATATGGTAAGCCAACGAACTTTACTCAGAAATCACAGTGATTAAAATCATAAAAGAACTCAGGTGTATTAGGTTCGCACTACCTAAGAATGAGAAGATTTCTGGAGAATGACCAAGGCCTCGATTGGAGTACTCGCTGTGCCTCAACTTCCGAATGGAAGGAGAAAGAGAAAAAACCAGGTTCCAGCGTCGCACAGGTTAAGTTTTCCGTCTTCCAAGCTTTCCTCATCAAGTTTTAAAATGCATTATAGTTCAAAGCTGGGTTTGTGTAGAATCGGCCGAATAGGGTTTTGCGACACTCAAGTAATTTTTCAGGAGAAATAGCACCTGGGATATCGACGACTTCGACTGCATTCCAGAGTTTTCCCATGCTTTTACAGAGAGCCGCAAGTCTTCTATCTTCGTTGTTCTGAACTGCCATATTTGTTTGTAGGGGAATGTGGTTTTGGATAAATCGTGGATTTAAGGGTTGAAGGGAGCTCAGATGAGTGAAGATGGGAGCGGTACCTTGCTGTGGAGGAAAGGGGCAGAAATTAGGGTTTCCCAAACTTTCACAAGGGGTTTAGGGTTAGGCGTCACACCACCACAAGAACAACAAGGAAAAGAGACGAAGAAAACGAAGCAAGCAGAGGCTCCGAGATCATAGACGAGTAATGCAACAGGAACTACCCAGCTGGTAGAGGGGGACTACACAATCGGTAGAGGAAAAACTCCATGGCGGAGAGCTTTTACATAGTACCCTTGTATCATCGCGCACGTTGCACTTGATAATTGCTGGAGACCTAGAAATATGTGCTTCCACAGGTAAGTTCAAAAGAACGCGAAGGTTCGGCGATTAAGCGTGATTGGATTCTGCCTAATTCGACCAATCAAGTCGAATAACGCTTGCTGCAACAACAGCCAAAAGAGATTTGAGTAATTGATGGAAACACCCTATGCCAACTTCAAGACGATTGATACAGAAAAATTCCCCTTTTCAATGGTCAAAACTCTAAAGCTCATTGAAGCTCACTTTCCCAATACGCTTGATCGATTGATCTTTGTAAAAAGTCTGGAACGGATCTGCTTTGAGAACGGACCATAAAAAATCAAGTGATCCTTTTGTCTCGGGGAGCTTCTGCACAATGAATTACGTTTGAGCCGTTTGTCTTGTCGGAAATTAGCTGGTAAAATACCTGCTTCATCTTTTGCCTTTTGACACCGGTTAGAAACATGAGTTGATATAGAACTTTTTTAATCCATTAGAAATCTTCACTTCGATTTTGGAAATAAATTTCCGCCGCTTAAAAGGACTTAACATTTTCTAGAATCTGATTTGACTTCCACCACCACCGACCATTCCCATATTCAGGACTCAAGATATCGAGGAAAGAACTCAAGATGTTGATAACCTACTCTTCGAACCCGATACCCGAAGGGCTGGGCTTCACATCTTAAGGTCGAATTTGAGACATCGGTGCTCAAAGGCCGGACCCGTTTAATGTAACATAAAAGAGTGATTGTACAAGTGGAAATTCGCCAACACGAGTGAACACTCGCACTACACATGATGGCGCACGCGCATGAATGCAGCAGAGGAAAACTCTCAATATTTTATATAACAAGAAAACTTAACATATTTGAAGAACTAATGAAATTCTAATTAAATTACAAAGAAATTCTATCCTACCATATGTTAAATATCAAGGAAATTAGTAAAAAGTTATAATATTTAAAATACACGCCCGTGTCATCGACCCTTGAACTTGGGACCCCAATCCCCATGCGCTTGACCTAGGGCTAAACCAAGACCAAATCATCTGAATTCGAGAACCCGATCACCTCATCTACGGAGATAGGGAACTTCAGCTGCCAAACATAGGACCTTGGGGTTGGACTTAGGCCCTGCATGGAAATGTTCCAAAAAACTGTTTCTGGAACACTTTTGTACTTTTTTTGTTCCCGGAAACAAAAAAAGAACATAAACGCGTTTGGTTGCGTTTACTTTTTTTTTGTTTTTTTGTTCCTAACACAAAAAGAATAGAAACAAGAAACAAAAAAAAGTTGTTTCTTATACCATAAACGATTTTAAAGAAACGCTTCTCTTTTCTTCTTCATTTTTTCTTCTTTTTACTTTCGCCGGTCCGGCGACCGGCCGTCAAGGGCCGGCGACGCCGTCGAGGGTCGACGACCTCGCCGGAGCATCGCCAGCCCCTATCGAGCTCGGCCTCGCCCGGGTTCGGCGAGGTCGAGCCTTGCCTTGGCCGGGCGAGCTCGGCCTCTCCCGGATCCGATCCCGGCCCCGCGAGGCCGAGCGTCCGCCGGCCCCGGCGAGGCCGAGTCGCCGGCCCCCGGCGGATCGCCGGCCCCGGCGAGGCTCGGCCTCGCCGGATCTGGGCCGGCCGAGCTCGCCCGGCCAAGGCGAGGCTCGACCTTGCCGTGCGCGGGAGAGGCCGAGCCTCTCCTTGGCCGGGCGAGGCTTCCGGCCCCTCCGGCGACCGGTCGAAAGAAGAAAAAATAAAAATAAAGGAAAAAATGAAAAATAAATAAAAATATTAAAAAATTAAAAGAAACAAAAAAAGAATAAAATTTACAAAACATGTTTCTATTCATTTTTTATTCCTAAAAATGTTACCAAACGCATTCTTTTGTTTAAAAACGTAGAACATAAACACTTTTTTTTTTTGTTTTCTAGTCGCAACAAAAAAAGAACATAAACATTATCATGTAGCCCCTTAGGAACCAAGTGCTCGGACCCGATATCATGGGTGCTTGTGGGTCAAATTTGAGACCACGATGCTTAGTCCTGAGACTTTAGTAGCTGGACTCGGGACGTTGGTGCGTTGAACCAAGGACTCCAACGCTCGCCACTCCGCAACAAAGCAAGATGGGACCTCGGTCCCCCCTACTTCCGATGCCTCGTACCTAAGCCTCGGGAGTGCGTAGATTCCAGTGCTTGAACTTGGGAAACCTGCCCCCTCGATCCCGAATCTTGGACCCGAGGAACCACTCCAGAGTCTCGAGGAAGGGATCGTCTGATGTGCGCTAAACTCGAGTCTTTTTCTTTAGAAATTTGTTTTAGAAAATTTTAAAAGCAAACATCTCAAAACGATTTTTTTTTTTTATCTCATTTGAAAATCTGAACTAGTAAAAGTTAAACAATTTTGTGGATATGGAGAACTTCGAAAACTCCAATAGAAAGATCTTTGAAAGCATTTTTCAGCAATGTCCAATTTCCAAGAGAGAAAGGCCCATCGTATGCTTTGCTTTTGTCTGAAGTTTGTACAGCCAATACTAACCAGTTACCGTATACTATGCATGGATCTTTCTTACAAACCCAGATAATTGCCGGCTGTTGAGTCCTGACAGGCTAATGCAATTGATAAGTGGACTTATCCAATTTCAGCCTGGATCAACCAATATAGTTTTAGGCCTGGGTTTGATAGACTTTAATTCAAAGGCCGGTTCCTAGATGACCCAAATCAACCAATTTCCACCAATCTAGGTTTTTTCATTAGGTTATTTCAACAATTGTGGTACGAATACTAAATTCATGTCCAGGTTCAGCAATATGGAAGTTGCCGGATTGGAGACAAAGCAGTTTTCTCTGTCCCGACGAGGCGAAAAAAGCATCACCTAATTCACCATAGGACAAAAAATAAATACCTAAACCAGAAAACGATTACGTAACCTTCAAATGAAATTCAACCTTCATAATAAGAAAAGCATAGAGCTTATGCGTCCATGAATTAGAATTATGACTTACTTAAGATGGGAAAAACTACCCAAAAGCCGTGAACAAATTGTACAAGTTCCAATTTCGTAATAAACTGTCCAATTCGACTAGGGTAGTCATATAAACCTTTCAACAATTTTGTAATATAGTCTATCCAACTAATTTATGTCAGGAAATTCTGATGTAGAGGTGCAAATCAATGCTCGTCATCTTACGTGACAAGGGTTAGTGATATTGGCGTGTACAACTCCACTCAAAATGACGTCATTTTGAAAAATTTTATAGATATTTTGATATTTCTTCTCTTTTCTTTCATTGTTTACTGTTCATGGTCTTTTTCTTCGTTTCTTTATTCTTTCCGAGGTAAGAACATAGCCAAGAGATAAGAGATGATACGGTGATTCTCTGGTCGCTATGTGGAATCGTGCTTTGCCTTCTGAAAACCATTGGCTTATTCGCGATACAATATCATAGCGTCTGAAAATGTTACTCTTGCAGACACCTTGCACGTGTAATCTTATGGTTCGAATTAGTCATCAAAGGTCTCATGGTTCGTATTAACGTCACTGCTGACGTCAAACAAGAAAGAGGACTGGTGAGAAACAGACGAGAAACGAACAAATACGAAACCATAATATATTTAGCCCGATAGAGACATGCGTCCTCTCACTAAAAAACACCATCTGGCCAAAAGCTGAAATTTTTTGGTCAGTATACAAATGCACATTGCGAAAATATATACCATATACATGAAGGAAGAATTTTGCCATGTCTATCTGGTTTAGTTTCGAAAAATCTTGACCAACTATCATATAGACTTGACCAAAAACAAACGCTTCGCTTTTGTCATAAGTTTGAATAGTTGGTTTCTCATATATTTTGGATACTATTCTTCTCCATATCCTTACTTTCATCTCTTTTTTTCTTTTTTTTTTAATTCTTGGGGCATGTGATTTTGAGGTCGTGTATCTTTTAATGAAATCTTAATTGCTCGCATACTTGTCAAGTTATAACTTATAATATAATGGATGCATTCAAAATCAAGTGGTCTAGAGATTACTTTAGATATTAGCCACTTTAGCTGATGACTTGGTGGTAACCATGCAAATAACATATCCTTCAAAAAGGGGATTGGGAAACGAATATGCTGTTTCATATTCCATTGTGTGGTCCTCACTCCTCATCCAGTGGACAGTGAACACCTCTGATCGATTCGAATAACAAAAATGCATCCAAATCGCCACTATACAACTCTACGCGATATATTTCGTTTTCAATCTTCCAAGTTTAAGCGATGAAACCAATATCTTTATTTCTCTAAGTATCAACAGCACAGTACATCGTTCCCTCGCCAGATATTACAATAGATAGACTAGTCCCCAAACTGTTCGTCTCACACAATACAGTCATCTACTGCTTCCGTCAGAATGTTCTGCTTCAATGCCTTCTGTTCTCTTCACTTGACATGCTTCAAGAACCAATTCAAAGTATCCTCTTGGGCCTCTTCGGCGCTCTTGACCACAAATTCATTGTCGTCGTCGTACCTCACACTCCATCCATGACTAACACCAGGGAATATCTTCACATAGCTCTCAAACTGCAAAACCGGGGTCTTTGAATTAGCGATGTGCATAAATAACCAGGAAGGGAAAGTGCTTTGCAAGCGAAATGACGGGAACGTGGAACAACGATTGCATTTTCTGACAATTGGTTTGCAACCAACGCAAAGCATCCTAAGAAGCTTACTTCAGTTTTAGCCGACATGATCTCCCCGAACTTTTTCATTTGTTCTGGCGGGGAATACTGGTCGGTCTCAGCTCCCAATATAGCAGTTGGAATCTTGACAGCTGAACAAAGAACAGAAGAAAATAAGGTCTTTTAAGGCTTCCAGTTTAAGGAACACTTCTCAAGCAGACAAAAGTTGTGCCGTCGATTTCTTGTAATTGCCCGGACATGTTATAGCGAGTTTCTTTGTCACTCCTGGCTGCATTGCAGACTCCCATCAGAATTCATAAATTTAATCGTTCATGAGCATTTCATAATAGGCAATAAAGGCTCCCGTGCCAAGTACCAAGTCTAACACCCTCATGAAGAAATTATATCGCTGCGGCTGAAAAGAAAATAGCATGTCCAGGTTTACTGGCATAGCTTTACCTTTGATTTGATCTTCGGTCATAGGACCGGGGTGCAGAATAACTGCTGCTTGAATGTCTTCAGTGCCTGCTAATTTCACCAGCACTATTCCTGAAAAGAATAGGCAAGCTCTTTTTAACAACTTGAAAGAACTTTTCTGCAAGTCAACAAAACTAGTTTCTCAATGGTCAATGTAGAACAAATTTTCCCATTTCATAACCCAACAACCCCCTCAGAACTGGGAAAGTGAATTCAGAAAATTTTACCTCCCCAACAAAATCCTGCAGCCCCAATGGCAGACACACCTTTGCTCTTAAGAGCAGCAATCACTGGCTTGGCATCTTCATACCCTTTATCCTAAAGAAGCAAATGAAGTAAACGTTTATAAAAAGACTGTCTAAAAGTCGGTAACATCAAAATTCATGAGGCTTTTATTCTACTTATGCTGTTTCATGCTTTGCATTTGGAATTTTATATAATAAAGATCTTGCTGGGCGTTGAAAATCTTTGAAATGACCAGCAATCTCCAACCAGGTCTAAATACCAATGCAACTTACTGCGTGTGATTCGAGTCTACAAATCAAGTTTGCACAGTAGAAAGCCCCTTGTTTCCTCTGAACTTCTAAATGTACTGTCACACTTTCACAGCCTGAAGGAGTGAAAAACTCACCGTGCCGTGATTCTTAAACCAAGCTTCAAAATTGAAATTAGGACTAGTGATATCAATAATGGGATCTCCGTAAAAGAAATCAGGTACAACCACCAAGAATCCTGTGGATGCAATTTTATCTGCGAGTTTCCTACACAACGAAACCATTCCGCAAATAAGTATGACCATTTGAAAAGGTAACTCTTATCATTCTCAATCTTGTTAAAACATAGAATCATGCCGGGACTGTCAAGAAGGCAACCCCAGCTTATGTGATTTTGGTGTTGCAACTAAGGATGACTCTATCTCAAGATGAAACCGAATTACATAACCAGCTGAGCCATATTAGTAGCAGAAATCATTAGAACAAAGAAAACTGCGATTCATATTGAATCAAGCGATGTATATCAAATGTCAGCTGAACTATGCCATGAAGTCCCGCGTGTATATACAATTCAACAAATGATGTTTTAACTTGGAACAGAAGAACGCCAAACACACTCATCCAGAATGAACTGGCTTCGCCCTCAAGTGCCATCTAATGCTCTTCATCACCACAGGTGAAAGGTGAACGGAAAAGCAAAGCTTTCAAATGTATGCTATCCGGAGAATACAGAGTTTATTCACTATGAAACTTCAAAAGATGGCACTACAGAACAGCATATACATAGAACAACTTGGAGAAAGATTCCATACCTCAGCTTAGGAGCCTCATACCCTGCACAAACAGATGAGCAAAGATCATCAATCAAGCAGCAATATCATGGACCAATCGAAAAGCACAAGAACGACAGAACCAAGAAGATATACATAATTGACCAAAAGAAAAGACCCAACTGAGAGAAACACCACAAAATCAAAATTAAAGAAATGGGCCTGTACCGAAAACATCGGCGATGAGAAGAACAGCACGCTTGGAATCGGAAGGGCCGGTGACGTAAGTCTTGAGACCTGCAAGCTCTTCAACGTGTCCTGCTCCGCAAGTGGAGCTCAGGTTTGGTGGGTTCTCAAAACACTGAGAGCTCGACATTTTCCTTTCTTCCTCAGAAATCTGGTGAACGTGGGACGCACTAGGAGTGAGGAATCGGTGCATGAACGGGACAAGTTCTGAGAGGCAACTGGGGAAAAGAACGAGTATTTTATAAGGAAAAGATGGAGGGCCTCAAGGCGTCATTACATGCGTTACTCGGGCAATAATAACTTCCTCACGTCGAGACGAAGAAGATGGTAGGGGCGACATTGACTTGACTCGGTGGGAAGGCGTTCGCGACATTGACTTGGCGAATTCTTTGTTACCCAGGTGGGGCCCAAAAGTCAACACACGCACACACGTATAAAACTTCTTTCTAAAAGAAAGGAGCGGCAGAAGTCCTCTGAACGTAAAAAGACAAAGAGGTGGGCCCAGGTCAAAGTTTGACCTGGGCACACTAGTAATAGAAGGAAAAATAATTGTCGCAGGTCTTCCACCCGCCCGAAAGAAGCGCACAGCTGTAACCCTACGAAGCAGCGGAAGCCCGACGTAAAAGAAGTCGCAAGGAGCCGTACGTCAAGTCGAAGAGAGAGTCGTGCGTGTTATATTTTGAGCTTGTGTGCGTAGTAATTTTTTGCTATGAATTTATATTCAAGTGAGTTATTTATTTATAAATACTTTGAGTTAGGGGTTAAATCTAAGTGTGGAAAACACTTGAGCCTTTGAACAATTGTAAACTCTAATACTCCGATTATAGTGGATTATTTCTTCTTGACTTCTCCCGTGACGTGGAGGATCGATCTTTTGGACCGAACTACGTAAATTTCTGGTGTCCTTATTTTTCTTGTTTATTCGTTAACGTAAATTACAATATCCTATTGTTTCCGCGTATTATATCCCAACAATTGGTATCAAAGCTCGGGGTTGGATTTCTTGATTGTGATTTGAAGCTGTTGGGATTAACAGATCCCCGAAAAATGGATTCGACACTGAATCGAACCCCTAAATCAATGCGGAAGACGAAGCCCGGGAATAACACGTATCACCGATCGTAAAGCACATCACGGATTCAAGCGTACCTTGTTAGCCACAGATTAAACACCGACGCCGATAAGAGGAAGAGAATTTGGCCTTGTTCGATCATGTTCGATCCGACGACGCCTTGAATGGGAGAAAACAGTGGCCTTGTGCTTACTGTTGTTTTTGGAGGGAGAGAGAGCGTTGAAGAAGACGTACATACATTATGCCAAAAGGTACGTCCTCTCTCTCTCTCATCCATTTATATACGTTCCCCCATCCATGGGCCCTATTCCCGTGGGCCGGGCTTTTTGGGCCCAACATGGGCGGACGGGCCATAAGCCCATCACCAATTAAAACCATCATCTCCCACTCGCACATGGTGGACTGAACATGATTCTCTTTACCTCTCTTCAACATTCATACTGGTGAATAATCCGTGCGACCAGCATACTTTGAGAGCTCGTTGATATACATCTGTTAGGAATATATAGCAGCTCATAATGGCACACTCCGAGTAGATTTAGTATGCAGTACCCTAGATCGATCAATCACATTTATATCTCTCTTAATCTCTTTTAAACAATGATATATATATTGCATTCACAATTATGATTATCCCAAAGACATTCATAATTGGTTAACCGATGAATACAAAACTACAATGTGATTCTCCAAAATCGATCTTCCTATTTCCTTCAAACTCTCAATTTCAGTTCAGCTTGCTTTTCTAGAAATGTCCCATTAGATCGAATCACTCATGACCATTGGCAAGATTTTAAGATAGCAAATACTAAATAGAAATCTTGAGAATAAGTAAGAGTCATGAAGGGATTAAAAAATTGAGGAACTCTTTTCCTCAAGAGTCTCACACGGCATAAAAGTTGAGATTAAACTTTTGCCACTCTTATTGGTCGTCCCATGCATACGTAGTATGAAATACGTATTACGGTATTAACTCATTTCCCATGGAGCGTATGTCTACACCTTTCAATACCGTACATATGATAGTTCAGACATACCCAATGTCTAACTTGAGTTCACTTATCTACTCATTCACAAAATTCATCAAAACTCACATTTGGCATCATAGACAAATAAAGTAAAATATGTGGGTTATTTTACTTTCGGACATAGTAAGTATCATGTCCTCATCTTAACACTCAGTTAAGGCGACATACGTGTTTTAAGCTTGAGTTCTCGATTATCACCTAGATAATAAGCTTAAAAACAGTTTCATCTCTATTTATCACACAGTAAATAGAGACGATTACCCGTGTGAGTGGGCTAATCTTATATCTGTCCGACATACTTCTCAACTTAAAGTAATGCACTAAGCATTAAGATGAATAAAGATCAAATAAAGATTCATAGGCATTAATGATGAAAACACAAATTCATCGAATGTGAACACTTAGGGAAATTACAATATTCAGTACATTAGCCTCAACGCAATCCTAGAGATTTCATATAGCCATAAAACACATCTCTAGGTATTGACTTTATCATAGGATCTGCTACCATTATATGCGTAGTATGTACTCTAAGTTCACATCTTTTCATGCAACCATATCCTTGATCTATATGTTTGGTCTTGCCATAATATTTTGGATCTTTGGTGTACGCTTTTGCTGCTTGGCTATCACAGTTAACCAACAATTAATCTGCAGCACTTTCAATAACACCTAAATGATCCAAAAATCTCTTAAGTCAAACACTTTCTTACACTGCTGCTGATAATGCCATGAACTCAACTTACATCGTGGACAAGGCTATACACTTTTGTTTCTTACTGCTCCAACATATGGTGCCATTATTCGGTAAGAAAACAAATCCAGAGGTAGATTTCATTTCATTTAAATCTCCTCCCCCAATCAGCATCAGAACAGCCTTTGAGTTGCAGATCCTTTCCTCTATAACTTAGCGTATAATCAGTAGTTCCATTTAGATACCTTAGTATTCTTTTAACGGCTTTCCATTGTGCTGGACCTGGATTGGATTGGTATCTACTCACCATTCCAACTGCAAAACATACGCCAAGTCTTGTACACATCATAACATACATTAAGCTCCCAACAGCACTAGCATAAGGAACATATTTCGTTTATTCCTTCTCTTGTGGAGTCCTTCGACACAGACTATGGCTCAATCCTTCACCTTTTTGCAATAAGAGTGTTTATGGGTTTACAATCTTGCATACGAAATTGTTCAAGAATCTTATTTATATATGATTCTTGCGAAAGAGACAACGATCTCTTCAAAACGATCTCTTGAAATCTTAACTCCAAGAGTGTATGCAACCTTACCCATATCCTTCATCTCAAAGTTGGAAGACAACCAACTCTTGACAGTATTAACAAACTCCATATTGCTTCTGGCAATTAGTATATCATCAACATATAATGATATGATCACAAATTGATCCTTGGATCTTTTGATATATACACAATGATCATCATCTATCATTATAAAATCATATGCTATTTTGGCACTATGAAAACGTATATACCATTGTCTCGATGACTGCTTACAGCCATATATCGACCTCAAAATCGATATACATTTTCTTCTTGGCCTTTCATTATGAAACCAGCAGGTTGTTCCATATATTCCTTCCTCTAATTCTCCATTGAGGAAAGTAGTCTTTACATCCATTTGATGTAACTCAAGATCCATACTTGCCATTATTGCCAGAATAATGCGAATCGAGGTAAATCTCACTACAGGAGAAAATGTATCTTCATAATCAATTTCTTCCTGTTGATTATACCCATTCGCCACAAGGCGAGCCTTATGTCTTTCTATCGAGCCATCAGCCTTTCGCTTTATTTTGAGAACCCACTTGTTCCCAATAGATTTGTGTCCTTTTGGAAGATCAACCACTTCCCAGACTTTGTTTGATTCCATTGACTCAATTTCCTCTTTCATTGCATGAATCCATTTTTCCTTACTAGGGCATTTCAGAGCCTCATTAATATTTCTTGGCTCATCCTTATCTCATGGAGCAATTATAAAAGTTTCTCCTTCAATGTCAAAACGTCGACGGGGAATACTTTGGTGACTTGTTCGCCGTATGGGAGATTGTACACTTAGCACATCATTTCCCATTATGCTCCCACTTGGATTAGATAATGACGATATCATCTCATCATGTGGTTGTAATTGAGAATGAGTTGAATTCAATTCATCACTTCTCATATTACTCCCACTTAGACGAACTCCACTAATATCATTATCTTGATCCAATGTTTCAAATATGGAGTAATCTTCCCCTATTTCGCCCCTCTTAGGAAATTCATCCACTAAGGATGTGACATCACGTGATTCAAATTCAGTTATACTCCCACTTTCCTGCTCACCTATGAACACATACCATTTTGAGTGTTCGCAGTATCTCATGAAAATACTCTTATTTTCTTTGGGATCTAATTTCCCAAACTTGTGAGAGGACTCATGAATATAGGCAGCACAACCCCATAGCTTAAGAAAACTTAAGTCCGGTTTTCTAACTGTCCATAACTCATATGAAGTGGAAATAACTGATTTGGAAGGCATCCGGTTAAGTATATTGGCAGCAGTTAACAACGCATCACTCCAAAAAGTGATAGGTAAGTTAGCATGCGTCATCTTGGACCTAACCATTCCAAAAGTAGGGTTCTATTTATTCTCCCCTACAACACCATTTTGTTGATGAGTATATGGAATAGACAACTATCTTTCTATTCCTTTTTCATCACATAATTTTCTGAACTTATCGATAAATATTCTTAACCTCGATCGGATCTAAATACCTTTATTTTCTTGTCTAATTGATTTTCTGCCAGGTTCATAAACCTTCAAAACAACTTATGCTTCAGATTTATGAGAAATCAAATAGACATATCCGACTCGAGTATAATCATCTATAAAAAAAAAAAAGTGATGAAATAAACAGCCCATTGCCTTCCGCTCACATTCATTAAACCACAGACGTCCAAATGGATTAAATGCAGAGGAAATTAAGCTCTTTTACCTTTTCCAAATGGTTTCCTTGTCATTTTCCCTACTAGGCAATACTCACATATGGACAAATCGACTTTTTTTAATATTGCCCAACAAGCCCTCTTTGGCTAGTCTATTCATATGTTGTTGGCCCATATGACTAAGTCTAGCATGCCACCATATTCACATCATTATCATATAAGGTAGAAGACATGAAACAAGGAAATAACATATTGACATCACCACAGTCAACATTTAGTACAATAAAACCATCCAAAAAATGACCACAACCATAGTAGTTTGTATCCAAATACAAATCTACACCTCTATTATGGAAGTTCACACTAAAACCAAGCTTAACCAACACCAAAACAGACATTAAATTTCAACGAATCTCTGGAGCATATGGAACATCATGTAGGAACAAGGTGCATCCACCACGCATGTTTAATTGGCAAGTGCCAATCCCTTTAACTTCATCTCTAAAGTTATATCCCACATAGATTCACTTAGTTCCAGTTGGTATCATCGGAATTCCATGAATGATCATTTATCCTTCGCTACATGGTCTGTCACTCCTGAATCTTTTTCGGCTCACAACAATTGCGAGCATAGTGACCTCTCTTATCACAATTATAACACATCACCCTTGACATTTTCTTCACTTGAGGACGTTTTCCTCTCTCTTGTTGGTTAATTCTTGATTTTTTGTAATAAGGACTTGATCCTTTACATTCCCACATATTGAACGAATCAATACGCTTACGCTTAGAGCTCAAAGCCCTTTTTGAGCTAGAACCAGCATAGCAAATATCTATGTTCGGCTCAAATGCCGTTAGGCGGTCCTTAGCTAGCTCAAGGTGGCGCATGGCATCCTCAAGATCTTCTATAACATGGTCAAGAACTTCTAGTGTTTCTTGCTTTTCCAGCACATATTGAATCTTCATATTCAATATTTCACAATTGTTGCCGTTCATATCAGCAATTACATTCTTAGTTGCTGAACCATCGTTCTGAACACATCAGACATACATGCATGAATAATTAATGCCTATCATTTATGCATCTCTATTTGCATAGACCCATCATATTAATGAATAATTTCAAGTAAGGTTTCAGAATCAAAAGGTCACTTCGTTTCCAATCATCCTCCAAAAATCCTTACTTAAAACTATTATTAATATAATTGTCTTATGCAAAATAAATTCTATGAAGTTACAAAAACTTCTGTTAACTACCCACAGCTAACTACCCACAGCAACCAGCAGTAAAAGAAAGCAAATATTATCTAACATCCAATAGAATAACAATGCTTTAACATAATACAACTAAAATGTCGGTTGCTACATCAACAACAATCAGGCAGTAAACATTACATAATTAATCATAGAAATAAATAGGGAATGTCCCTTCTAATATATCAGTCAAAACATCTGAGAAAACTGAAGGCACATTTGCCAACCATGGAAAAAAATTTTGGAGAGCATTCATGTCGCCACCAAAGCGCATTCACTCTGCGCTATGTGGCGCTCAACCTAAGGATTGAAGTTTTGGTTAACTCAATCCTATAGTGCTCTCTTACAAAAGCTTCCACCAGCCTCTTATAACCCGGGACTATGTTGACCTCCCATAGCCGATCTAACACTGCTTGCCATTCAGCTGTAAGAGTGTTCATCAAAGCCAGCACCATCTCAAAATCCAGCATAAGATAATCATTACTGATGATTTCTTGTATCATCTGATTGACCCTGACCACATGTGATACTAAATCACATTCATGCCACCGATAATCAGCTAACTCTGTCATCAGCCTTTTAAGTCTTGCAATTCCTTCGTCCGTTCTCGGGATTGCAGGTATCCTTGCATAACGCATCATAGTTATTGCAACAAATGCAGAACAAAAAATAGATTACTCATAATCCATAATTTACAAAAGGGAAAATACATAATTTTTCATAATTCATGCAATAAATGCAGAATTAAAAATGGATTACTTATAACTCATATAGGCATGATTGAAAAAGAAACAAATCTTTTTTTTTTTTTTTCGGGTCAACGGTCAACGGTCGTCGGTCAATGGTCAACGGTCGTCGGTCACGGTCAACGGGTCACGGTCAACGGTCGTCGGTCGTCGGACCGGTCAAACTGGTCGGGCCGGAGGGGCCGGCTCGGGTGAATCGACGGCACGTGCCGCACGCGTGCGCGAGCTGACGTCACGCAAACGTCAGCCGGCACGTGCCGAGTCTCCTTGGTTTGGGTCGGGTCGGATCACCCGAGTCAGTCGGGTCGGGTCGTCGGCGATGACGTCATCGGTGACGTCATCCGAGCGGTTACCGACCGTTGGATGACGTCATCATGTGACGTCAGCACGCGTCGGTCCGCGGACCGGCGCGTGCCGGTTCGCTTCGGCGGTGTGAACGCGCCGATTCGCCAACCGGCGCGTGTGCTGCACGCGCTGGGCAATCCAGCGCTTCCGGGTGCGTGCGGCATCTCCCAGCGGCGCTCGACGTATCGCCAGACTCTTCTCGACGTCGCCTTTCTTCCTATGCCATCACAATTTGATTTCGACTTACGAAAACTCGGAAAAATGGCCGAACAGCGCTCGAGTGTCAGGATTTTTTCTCCGATCCGTACGGCCGAAGTTCTTTCGTGAAAAAATCAATCAAAAACATCAAAAACAGTTCGGGAAAAACGTGAACTAGGCTCTGATACCAATGTTGGGATTAACGGATCCCCGAAAACCGGATTCGACACTGAATCGAACCCCTAAATCAATGCCGAAGACGAAGCCCGGGAATAACACGTATCACCGATCGTAAAGCACACCACAAATTCGAGCGTACCTTGTTAGCCACATATTAGACACCGATGCCGATAAGAGGAAGAGAATTTGGCCTTGTTCGATCATGTTCGATCCGACGACGCCTTGAAGGGGAGAAAACAATGGCCTTGTGCTTATTGTTGTTTTTGGAGGGAGAGAGAGCGTTGAAGAAGACGTACGTACATTATGCCAAAAGGTACGTCCTCTCTCTCTCTCATCCCTTTATATACGTTCCCCCATCCACAGGCCCTATTCCCATGGGCCGGGCTTTTTGGGCCCAACATGATTGGACGGGCCATAAGCCCATCACCAATTAAAACCATCAGAAGTTTTTGCTTATCTGATTATTATCTGGAAATTATGTTACTGCAATTATGTCTGAGAGGAAATCTGAAATTGAAAAGTTTAACGGAACAACAACTTTGTATTATGAAGCATTAAGATGCGAGCTTTATTGACAACACAAGATTTGGCCAATGCACTAGATGGTGAAGATGAGTTGCCTATCATAATAAAATACTCTGAGAGAGTAGAGCTAATGGAAAAAGTAAAGAGTATAATCCTGTTAAATTTGTCAAATGAGGTCTTAATAGAGGTTGCTGAGTAGAAAGATGACGTAGCATTATGGGCAAAATTTCAAGCACTCTATGTGAAGAAAGGTTTGAACAATCGCTTGTACATGTTGAAGAAGATGTTTCAGTTTAGATATACTGAAGGTGTGTCTATTAGAACACACCTAGATAAATTTAATAAACTCATGATGGATTTAAAGAACATCAGTAAGATACTTGATGATGAAGAACATGGCATGATGTTGTTAGCTTCTTTACCAGAGTCATGGAAACATTTTACCGATTCGTTGTTACAGGGGCGTACTACTATTACCTCAGAAGAGGTAAAATCCGCCTTATTCTCTAAAGAGTGGCAGAAAAAGTTGCGAGATGATGGTCTAGTGAAAAGAGCAGTGCAAGCACTAACGATTTGGGGTATAAAATAACATCAGGAGCTTAGTAGCAACAGAGGTAAAATCATATCAAAATCACACCATAGGAAATTTCAAGGGACGCGTGAAGTGTTTTGAATGTCACGATGAGGGGCATATTATGAGAGATTATCCAAAGAGGAAAAATAAAGTTGATAAGCAAAATGTCACAAATAGTGTGGCAAACGTTGCTGAGGGGAGCACTAGTGATACATAAATTATTTTATGTGTGACTGCTACTTTGTCAAGAGACGAATGGGTGCTAGATTCGGGATGTTCTTATCATATGATGCCTCATAAGAATTGGTTTACTACTTACCAAGCTGCAGATGGTGGTATGGTTCTTTTAGGGAATAATGTAGTTTGTAAGGATATGGGGATAGGGACAATTCGGATCCGGATGCACGATGGAGTAGTGCGCACATTGACAGATGTGAGGCATGTACCGGAGCTCAAGAAGAACCTTAGTTATTTGGGGACATTCAATGACATTGGGTGTAGGTACACCGTTGAAGGTAGAGTACTGAAGATCTCTCGAGGTGTCATGATAGTAATGAAGAGGAAGAAAGTGAATACTCTGTATCATCTATTGGGACAGACCATGATCAAAACTACTGCAGTTTCATCAGGTGAGTCAAATTCTAACTTGACTCAATTATGACATATGCGTTTGAGGCATATGAGTAAGGCAGGTATGACGATGCTGAGTAAAAGAGGGTTGTTGAATGGTCAAAAGACAAGCTGAACTTATGTGAGCGTTGCCTCTTTGGGAAGCAGCACTAAGTTAAGTTTACTTCAGTTATTCATTCGATCAAACAACCGGTTGAATATATTCATTCAGACATTTGGGGCCCGTCTTTAGTTCCTTCGAAAGTAGGTGCCCGATATATACTGACATTTATTGACTATTATTCGAGGAATGTATAAGTTTACTTTCTGAAGCATAAATATGAAGTGTTTAATCGGTTCAAGAAATTTAAGGCATTGATTGAGAAGCAGTCAGATAAACAAATCAAGTGCCTGAAAACCAATAATGGCATGGAGTTCTATGGTAAAGATTTTGCCGAGTCTTGCGAGAAAGAAAGTATTGTAAGACACCACACAATATCTGGGACACCACAGCAAAATGGCGTGGCAGAACGAAAGAACATAACTTTGCTTGAGCAAGCCCAATGCATGCTTTCGCATGCAGGACTTGGCAAGAAATTTTGGGCTGAAGCATTAAACATGTCATGTTACTTGATTAATTGATCACCATCATCTACTATCGAGTAAAAGACTTATGAGGAAGTATGGTCGGGGAAACCTATTGATTATTTTGGATTACGTATATTAAGATGTCCTGCGTATGTTCATGTGAGTGATGGTAAGCTTGAGCCGAGGGCAAAGAAGTACATATTTCTAGGTTATGCACATGGGATGAAAGGCTACCGGCTGTGGTGTACTGATCTTAGATCACCCGGTTTTCTAATCAGTAGATATATGATTTTCGACAAGACTGAAATGCTTAAATGGAGGAGTTTTGAGACACAACCAACAAAGAAGACAGATCATGATGTCATTAGTGAGGTGGAGCTTCATGTGGAGACTTCGGAGACCTCGAAAGTAACAATAGTTGAGATTGCAAATGAAGCCGCAGTTCCTTAAATCAGTGATAGTGAACAACCAGCAAAACCGCGGCACAATATAGCCACAGATAGACAAAGAAGGCTGATTAAATCATTGGTATGTTATGGTTATACAAATATTACTTATGCATTAACTATAGGTGATGAGGTGGAGACAGATGAGCCTTCATCTTACTCTGAGGCGATGGCTAATTCGGAGTCGTCGCAGTGGCTAGGGGCTATGAGTGAAGAAATGGAATCACTCCATCGAAATCAGACATGGGAGCTGGTCAAAGTACCCAAGAGCCAAAGATTGTCGGAAGTAAATGGGTCTTTAAACGGAAAGAGGGCATTCCCGGTGTTGAGGCAGCGAGGTATAAGGCAAGACTTGTGGCGAAGGAGTATACAAATCATGAGGGCATTAATTACAATGAGGTGTTCTCTCATGTGGTAAGATATACTTCTATTCTTATTTTATTTACTTTAATTGCTTCACAGGATCTTGAGTGAGAGTAGCTAGATGTGAAAACTGCATTTATTCACTATGAGTTGGAGGAGCAGATTTATATGAAGCAGCCGAGGGATTTGCTATTCCGGTAAGAAAGATCATATTTGCTTGTTAAAGAAATATTTGTATGGGCTGAAACAGTCTCCTAGACAGTGGTATAAACGTTTTGATGCTTTCATGGCTGGTCAAGACTACACGAAAAGTCAAATTGATAGCTGTGTTTACTATAGGAGATTGGAGAATGGTTATTTGATTTATCTACTCTTATATGTTGATAATATGCTGATAGCAGCTAAGAATATGTTTTATATTGATGTGCTGAAGAGGCAGTTAAATGCTGAATTTGAGATGAAAGATTTAGGTGCTGCAAAAAAAAATTTGGGTACGGAGATTTTGCGTGACAAGACTGCAGGAGTTTTACGTCTATCTCAAAAGAAATATATTGAGAAAATCGTTGCACGTTTTAATATATAGTCAGCAAACTTTGAATATACAAGACGAATAGGTTTTTTTGTAACAAATTTGAATGGTTGATTCGTTCTCCATGTGCTTACTTCCATCTCTTTTTCCTTCTCGACTAATATAATGTTGAGATCATGTATCTTTAATAAAGTTTCTATTCAAAATTTGATGTGTGAATTTGAGTTGGAGCGGTCCTATATCACCTAGATATCTCCCACTTTTGCTGATACCATTGTGGAATTCCTTATCCTTCTAAAATGAAAATGGAAAGTGGAAAATGAACAAAGAATATGCTATTCTATATTCCCCAAGCGGTCCTCGTCTAGTTGACAATGAACACCTCCAGTCAATTTGAACAAGAAATGCATACAAATTGGCACGATACAACTTGACATGACATATATTTTCAATCTTCAAAGTTTCAAGGTCAAAACCGCCTATCTTATTTCTCTACGTAACAACAAGATAAGATGTCGTTTCCTCACCAAATATTACAGTAGATTACTAGTCCTAAATAGATGACTAGTCCTCAACTTGTTCATCTCTCACACAATGCGATCGTCTCACGCTTCCCTCACTATATTCTTCTAAAATGCCTTCTCTTCACTTGACATGCTTCAAAAACCAATTCAACATGTCCTCTTGGGCCCTCTTCAGCGCTCTTGACAGCAAATTCGTTGTTGTCGTCATACCTCACACTTCATCCATGACTAACACTAGGGAATATTTTCACGTAACTCTCAAACTGCAAAACCGAGGTCTCTAAATTAGCGATGTGTAGAAATAACTGGAGAGAAGTGCTTTGAGAGCAAACTGACAGAAATGTGGAATAACGATTGCACTCTCTGACAATTCGTTTACAACAAATGGACAAAATAGCCTAAGACACTTACTTCAGTTTTAGCAGACACGATCTCCCCAAACTTTTTCAATTCTTCAGGCGGGGAAGCGTGGTCAATCTCGGCTCCCAATATGGCAATTGGAATCTTGACAGCTGAACAAAGAACAGAAAAATCAGATTCAGTTGAAGGAACACTTCTCAAGTCAGACAATGCGCTATCGATTTCTTCTATTTGACCGAGTTCTCATAGCAGGGTTTCCTCATCCCTCTTGGCTGCATTTGCGAGATTCTCTCCCGAATTCACAAACTTAATCATTCATAAGCATATTGCTATGGTTGAAAAGAAAATTAGCCCAAAAAGCCTCCCGTACCCAAAGCACCAAGTCTAACACCCTCATGAAGAAATTATATTGTTGGGGCTGAAAAGAAAATGGCAAATGTTTACTAGCATAGCTTTACCTTGGATTTCATCTTCAGTCATATGACCGAGGTGCAGAATAACTGTTGCTTGAATGTCTTCAGTGCCCACTAATTTCACTAGTACCTTTCCTGAAAAGTATAGGCAAGCTCTTTTTAAAGACTTCAAAGAACTTTCTTTCAAGTGGACAGAACGAGTTTTTCAACGGTGAATGTAGAACAAACTTTCCATTGCTAAACCTTATAACTTTTTCAAAACTGTGAAAGTGAATTTAGAAAATTTCACCTCCCCAACAAAATCCTGCAGCCCCAATGGCGGACACGCCTTTACTCCTAAGTGCAGAAATCACTGTTTTCACATTTTCATACCCTTTATCCTAAAGAAGCAAATAAGGTAACGGTTCACAAAAAGACAGTTAAAAAGCTGGAGACATGAAAATTCATGAGGTTTTCATTCTATTGATGCTGTGTCATTTATCGCATTTAGAGTTTGGTAAAATACAGTCATTTATCGCATTTAGAGTTTGGTAAAATACAGATCCAGATGGGCGCCTAGAACTTTTCAAATGACCAGCAAACTCCAACCAGGTCTAGCTATTAATGCAAGTTACTGCATGTGATGTGAGTCAAGAAATCAAGTTTGCACATAGGAAAGCCCTTGTTTCCACTGAATTCTAAATGTACTTCCATACTTTCACAGCTTGAAGGAGTGAAAAACTCACCATACTATGAATTTTCTTCCAAGCTTCTCTATCAAAATTAGGATTACTATAATCCATGGGATATGGATCTCCATACAAGAAATCAAGTACAACCACCAAGAATCTGACAAATGCGACCTTATCTGCAAGTTTTCTTTACAATGAAAGCAACACGCAAGTAAGTATGACAATTTGATAAGGTAACTCTTATCATTTTCAATCTTGTGAACACATAGAATCCCGTGACTGCTAACAAGGCAATCCTAGCTTATACAACATTAGTGTTGAAACTGAAGCTCACTCTATCTCAAGATGAAACCGCATCATATGAATAGCTGGGCCATGGCAAATTTTCCATGCTGCAGAAGGTGGCATAGGGTGACGATCAGAGCCTAGGTTTCCATCTGCAGGGGCGAAGATGCAGCCACAATCTTGGTAAAGCCTTCTTGCATTTTCCCCGAGTGATCCCTGCAAATAAAGGCAGTAGATCCTTTTGTATTACTTGAAATGTAAGCCCCATCAATATTTATATTCAGAGTGCCTCGATCGGGGGTTTCCAAAAGTCACCATGGCTTTCATGATTCTTTCCCCGTTCCCGTCGAAGACAACGCACGATTCCGAGCATATTTAACTTGGGCAAGAGTAGCTTGGACAACATAATTCGAATCCGATGGATGTTGAGAGAAGATGGCCTTGTTTCGAGCCTTCCCGGACACGCCGAACACTGCTACAACTGTCTCCAGATCAGGTGAGGTTTTCTTTTGTATTATACGATCTGCTATCCATTTGTCCATGCGGTGAACTTTTGTTGTGTTAATCTGGATGTGAATGTTAGGGTGGGTACATATTGAGTTGCTCCATGGGCAGAGCAGTAGGAGATGTTCAATCGACTCATGTTGTTGATTTAGGCATAAAGTACATATGGGATCATTGCTAATTCGACGACGGAATGGATTATCTTTCGTGGGCAATGCATTGTGACAAATAGACCAGAGAAAAATTGTGACCTTTGGTGCAAGTTTAAGCTTCCAAATGTTCTTCCAAAGTTGTGGGGGCTATTGATAGGAGGGAGATGCTTGATGCATGATTGTACTTGTTTCTTCTTTCCTGATTAAGTGATAACCACTTTTAACTAAATACTGTCCGTTGGTTGCTTTGCTGTCCATACCGGTCGGTTGTTGCAAAGTTAGCTCACGCTGGAATTCTGAGAATCTCTTGTGTTGTTTGTTCATCATAAAATTTATTCAGAATAGTCAAATTCCAGTTGTTTGAATTTTGTGCCAGTAGGTCAGCCACCAATTTCGGTTCTTCTCTTTGTGCTAGACCACCGAGAATTCCTTAAGAAGCCATCTATCCTCGCGGATTTTGATCTTAGATCCGTTGCCAACTGACCAAAGAAGATTAGATAAGATGACATCCATTCTTGACAAAAGGCTTTGCCAACCCCAGGAAGGGCGAGCACCTATATCCGCATAACAAAAGTCTTTTGATGGAAAATAGAGGGCCTTGAACAGTTTACTCCACATGGAGGAAGGCTATTGAACTAGTCGCCATGCTTGTTTTCCAAGCATGGCCTTGTTGAAAGCAACGAGATCTCGAAAACCCAATCCTCCCTTTGCCTTTGTGCTTTTTAAAACATCCAATTGTTTCCAATGAATCCCTAATTTCCAACAATCATTCTGCAACCATAAACGGGCAATCTTTTTTTCAATAGATTTACAAATGGATATAGGTATTTTAAAAATAGACATTGCATACTGGGGTATGTCTTGCACAACGGTCTTTATTAGGACTTCCTTTCCACCCTTAGAAATTAGATTCTCCTTCCAGCCTTCCATCTTTGTAGTCACTCTACCCAAAAGCCAAGACAACATCTCTCCTTTGGATCGCCCCCAATCATATGGGATGCCTAGGTATTTGCCTGTTCTTTCCAGCACCGGAATTCTTAGTTCGCTAGCTAGGTTTTTCTTGAGACACCTTGGACAATCCTTACTCAGGAAAATACCGGACTTATTCCTATTTATAGATTGCCCCGTGGCTAGGCAGTATTGATTCAGAATATTGGCAAGATTCTGACTTTCTCTAATTGTACAATTTATAAAGAATATAGCATCATCAGCGAAAAATAGATGGGAAAGAATAGGACTCCACCTATTAAGTTTGATGCCCTTCAGGTGTCCCATATCAATGGCTTGATGGATGAGGGTTGAAAGGAGACTTGCCAGCAGAATGAACAAATAAGGGGACAAAGGGTCACCTTGTTGAAGTCCTCGCGTCGGGTGAAAATATTCCAGTTGCTTGCCATTGAATTTTATACTAATAGATACTATTGATATGCATTGAAAGACCCACTAAACCCATGTAGGATGGAAGCCTAACCTGAGTAGATAAGCCGTTAGAAAATCCCATTCCACCCTGTTGTATGCCTTCCGCATGTCCATTTTTAAGATTGCCGAGAAATTTCGCCGTCGTTTCCGTATTCTTATTTGATGGAGAATCTCCTGGACCATAAGGATGTTATCTTGGATCTGTTGCCCACTTACAAAGGCAGTTTGTTTAGTGGAAATCAGGTGAGGTATAAAGGCTTCAGCCGATTTGCAAGGACCCTAGAGATGATTTTATAGGCGTAATTACAGAGGCTGATAGAACGGTAATGGTCACAACTTTCAAGAAGGGGTATCTTCAGTATCAAAGACATAGTAGTCTTATTAAGGTATGGGGGCATCAATCCTGAATGAAAAAAGTTTTGAACCAAAAGAAATAGCTCATCTTGTAGAGTGTCCCAATTTGATTGGTAAAACAGCCCGTTCAAACCATCTGGGCCAGAGGCCTTATTCGCACCTAGTTGAAAGGTAGCAATGCGGGCCTCCTCCTTTGTTACCGTGGCTGTGAGGGAGGCATTCATGTCATTGGTAACAATGCTAGGGCATTGAGCAAGTATAGGGTCGAAGTCGTAGTAGCCCCCTGTTTTGTAAAGGTTGGAAAAGAAAGCCTGCGTCATCTCTTTCAGTGTGGCCTCATCTCTCACTCATCTCTGGTCGGTGTCCAGCAGCATCATAATTCGATTCCGTTGTCTTCTCTGGATGGTGGTTGCATAAAAGAATTTTGTGTTTGTTTTCGCCCCATTTTAGCCAATTGATCCGTGACCTCATAGCCCAAAACTGCTCCTCTTGTTGCCAACATTGCTGAATTTCTATCTTTATTTTTGTTGCTATCGCTTTATCGTAGTGACTATCGGATTGATTTGTAATCTATTCAAGCAGTTGCTTCATTTGTCGATTCTTTTATTTGCGTTGGAGAAAGTCTAGCGACTCCACAGGGCAAGCGTTGAACTGACCAATTTTAATTTATGTGGCAGGTCAAAACTAGAGCTAGCAGCTTGTTTCCAAGCATTGGTGATGATCTTCCTGCAGTCCGAATGTTGTAACCAAAATGCTTCAAAAATGAAAGGTCTGCGTCTTGTGACTACATGCGCTTCAATATTTAATAGTAGAGGACTATGGTCTGATCCCACTGCTGGTAAAGCATACACCTCAGCTTCCGGAAGGCGATTCTCCAATCCATATTGCAAAGAACCCTATCTAAACGCTCTTTGATAATTTCTTCTCCCGCACGATTATTCATCTAGGTAAACTCGCATCCCTTACTCTCCATGTCAAGTAAGGAATAGTCATGTAACACCTCTCAGAAGGAATTCATACGGTGAAAATTAGCTAGCCTCTTCCCTATTTCCCAGTGATAGGTTATCTCATTGAAATCACCAACACATATCCACAATGAAGAATTAGAGCTTGCAATTTGTCAAAGGACATTCCATAGCTATTGTCGAAGCCAAAACACCGCAAGTGCATGGACACAAGTCACACGTGTAGATATGTTATTCCTTGAATCAGTACATATCGTGTCTATGAAGTCCTGATGTGACTGAACCACTCTAAGAGAGATGTGTGCCTGCCAAAACATAGCCATACCTCCTGTTAAGCTGATAAGATTAACCAAATAGGAGTTTGTGTATTTGAGCCATCACTGAATTTTTGTGATCATTTCTGGTCTGTTTTTAGTCTCCATCAAAAACACCAGATCCGGTCTTTCTTCGGCCACAAGGGCCTTAAGGGCTTGAACTGTTAGGGAAGACCCTATACCCTGACAGTTCCAACTCAAGAGCTTTATTTTACTGTCGGTGGCTTTTGAGGGCAAGCCACCTCAGCCCTTTTGTTGTTCTCTTCAGCCATTCATACCAGAGTATCCATTAATTGAGTCTCATCTAGTTCCTCTATGATATGAGTTCTCAACTCATATGGGTTATATCTCTTCAACTTCTTTGCTATTCCTGCTTTTGTTGAAACTCGTGATTGCTTCATCTTTTTTTTTTTGGTATTGGAACATCCATGTGCTAAACCTAGATCCATTTCATCTGTGAAGGTGCAGTGATCAGATCCCCCATGGAAATAGTTGGGCACATAGAACTCAGGTGAAGTTGCCGTTGTTGTTGCTAGTGTTGTGTATGTTGTTGAACCTCATCAATTAATTGAGGAATGACTGGTTCCTGCGTGATCCAAACTCTCTTCTCTTTATCAGTCATGTAAGGAACAAGGATACCCTTTTGTTTTGGTGCTACAGAGGTTGTGTCACCTTTAGATGATTGCCCTGCTGTCTTGCCATCCTGCTCAAATGGCATTGTAGGAAAATTGATGCCTTCAGTAGCCTTATTCTCAGTGGGGGGAAGTGCTGGAGCCTTAGTTGTCAAAAAGGGAGGAGTTTCTAGGACCACTTCCTCTGTCTCGGTGGGTCTTCCCTGGTCACCATAAAAAGGTTACCAATATGGGCTGTGTTCTTTTACTTTTGCACGAAGCCATTGGCCGAAGGCCTTTTTTTTTCTTTGTCGACCATTTTTGCTTCTATGAAAGGTATTTCCTGACAATACGTGGCATAGTGGCATAGCCTACCACATGAATAGCAGAAATGTGGTAGTCTTTCATATCGAAAGTCTAAACATATAGTTTTTCCATTTAGGCGGATTAGGTGTCCTATCTTTAAAGGCATCTGTATGTCAATTTCCACCCTAGCTCTACTTGATCTAAAGTTGGTACCTTCCTTTGTATCAACTTTGACTTCAATTACTTGCCCCCGTGTGTTTAACAGCCTTACTCAGCATCTGGTCAAAACACCATTCGAGTGCCAGATTGAAAATTTGGATCCAAAAGGAGCATGTCGAAAAATCGTAACAGTGTAAGGGCGTATTAGGTATCCAAGGCTTGAAAATAACTAGGTGACTAGAGAATAACCATGGTCCTCCCTCTAGGATTCTCTATTTATCCCCTTCGGATTTAAATTTGGCTACGTATAATCCAACTTCCCATTGTGTGATTTCTACATGTTCTGTCCTCCATGCTCGTTTTAGAGTATTTTGTAAAGTCTGAAAGTTAATCGAAGGGTTTGAGGGAATTTTACCTACTAAAATGAGCTTACATTTCTCGATCTTCTCCCATGGCGGCAGGTCATCCCATACTTCAAGTTCGTGAGCAGAGCAAAGTTGGCCCAACCTGGAGCAGAGAGCAGCTAGGCGCGAATCTTCCTCCAAGTCCCTCACGTCCATAGTTGAAGACGTCGGACAAGATACGAATTGGTCGCAAGTGGAATCGCTGCTGCATGCAATGGAACAGTGGTGGGCAGGAATTGCGACTAGAGAAAGGATAAGTACAATCGGAAATTGACCCAGACGAGAAGGAATCGAAGCCAACCAACCCCAAACGCAAGGTCGGTAGACCCTGAAGCTGAAAACAGACAGAAGCCGTGGCGGTGAAGAATGAAAGCTCGATGGAAATAAGTCCGAGTGAACTAGGGGGAATTGACTAAGTGATGGCGGAAAGGAGGAAAGGAATTGCGGAAACATTGTAAATTTAGGGTTGCTTAGGGCAAACTACCATGGCGGTATAATCTGTACTCTACATGTTGAGAGAGAAGGGTTTGTCTCCAAGGAGAGGCCTCCTTGCACCAAAGTGTCCGAGGAGCTTGATCAGGGTGCAAAAACAAAGATTAACCCCGACTTGCGAAAATCAAAGAAACGCCAGGCTTTGCAGTTGATTGTGCTTAAGTGAAACTATTTGAGATGAAGATGGTCAAGCAATGTTATATCCCTAACATGCTGAATTTTCAATCAATGGTGCTGGTGATGAATGAAGTAAGTTCATATCGGGCCGTCCAAGACGAAAGATGGGGCAATCATTTTGTCGTGTGCACAATTTGGGCTTTTTTATCTATTCCCTATAGAGGTTGTCACAATCAATATGGTAAATTTTTATCTTGCCTAATGTTATAGAATTTATAATTAGGCTATCTCCAAGGGGCATCTATATTTCATCTTTCCATTTTGCACTTTGGTGTTGTCCTTTCCTTGTTTGTATCAAGCCAAGGTTCCAATTAAACATTTTTTTTTTTGTTGAAATTGCTTGTAAATGCCAACAAAAATCCATCTCCTACTAAGATTTTATTTCCTTTTCAATAAACTGGAGAATTTAAAGAAGCAAATTAGTGTGATTACGAAATTTAAAAACCGGGTTGATCCAAATTGAATTAGTATATGCTAGCTATGGAGCAAAGAGAATTAAACAGACACTTCAAGACCCAATGAAGATGTCACATCATTAATCAGGATTAGAATTTGGAATAAAGCCCTAACCTTTCCATAGAGACTTCTTTTGATGTGCCTATTGTTGTTGGCGATTATTATTTTCAACACCTCTCATTTAGAAAGAACTTTATTGTTCAATGACCCTTATTTATCAAGTTCATAAGAGATCAAAACTCTGGGTGCACAAACAAGTGTAAGCTCTTAAGTTTAGTTCAGGATCAAGAATCAATGCACCTATTAAGGGAGAAATTTAACGATGATCCGGTCAGCCAATCTAGTCACATTCATGAGGCATAGAAGAATCTCTCTTCAAGCTAGATAAAGGAAAAGTCACTTTTTCAAAATTCCTCGAATTCTTTTGTCGTAGCAATGGATTTCTAGGACTTTTTGCGTGCCCAACTAATCCCATCCCTATCAGATGTGTAAGTCCCCCCATCCCTTGTGCACTTGATAATTGCTAGAGACGTAGAAATATGTGCTTCCACGGGTAAGTCCAAAAGAACGCGAAGGTGGGGCGATTAAGCGTGATTGGATTCTGCCTAATTCGACCAATCAAGTCGAATAACGCTTGCTGCAACAACAGCCAAAAGAGATTTGAGTAATTGATGGAAACACCCTATGCCAACTTCAAGACGATTGATACAGAAAAATTCCCCTTTTCAATGGTCAAAACTCTAAAGCTCATTGAAGCTCACTTTCCCAATACGCTTGATCGATTGATCTTTGTAAAAAGTCTGGAACGGATCGGCTTTGAGAACGGACCATAAAAAATCAAGTGATCCTTTTGTCTCGAGGAGCTTCTGCACAATGAATTACGTTTGAGCTGTTTGTCTTGCCGGAAATTAGCTGGTAAAATACCTGCTTCATCTTTTGCCTTTTGACGCCGGTTAGAAACATGAGTTAATATAGAACTTTTTTAATCCATTAGAAATCTTCACTTCGATTTTGGAAATAAATTTCCGCCGCTTCAAAGGACTCAACATTTTCTAGAATCTGATTTGACTTCCACCACCACCAAGACCATTCCCATATCCAGGACTCAAGATATCGAGGAAAGAACTCAAGATCCTGATAACCTACTCTTCGAACCCGATACCCGAAGGGCCGGGCTTTGCAACTTAAGGTCGAATTTGAGACATCGGTGCTCAAAGGCCGGACCCGTTTAATGTAACATAAAAAGAGTGATTGCACAAGTGGCAATTCGCCAACACGAGTAGACACTCGCACTACACACGATGGCGCACACGCATGAATGCAGCAGAGGAGAACTCTCAATATTTTATATAACAAGAAAACTTGACATATTTGAAGAACTAATGAAATTCTAATTAAATTACAAAGAGATTCTATCCTACCATATGTTAAATATCAAGGAAATTAGTAAAAAGTTATAATATTTAAAAGTTATGATATCACAGCGTCTGAAAAAGTTACTCTTGCAGACACCTTGCACGTGTAATCTTATGGTTCGGATTAGTCATCAAATGTCTCGTGGTTCGTATTAACGTCACTGCTAACGTCAAACAAGGAAGAGGGCTGGTGAGAAACAGACGAGAAATGAACAAAGACCAAACCATAATATATTTAGACCGATAGAGACATGCGTCCTCTCACAAAAAAAACACCATCTGGCCAAAAGCTGAAATTTTTTGTCAGTATACAAATGCACATCGCGAAAATATATACCATATACATGAAGGACGAATTTTGCCATGTCTATCCGGCTTAGTTTCGAAAAATCTTGACCTACTATCATATAGACTTGACCAAAAACAAACACTTCGCTTTTGTCATAAGTTCGAATAGTTGGTTTCTCATATATTTTGGATACTATTCTTCTCCATATCCTTACTTTCATCTCTTTTTTTTTTTTTTTTTAATTCTTGGGGCATGTGATTTTGAGGTCGTGTATCCTTTAATGAAATCTTAATTGCTCGCATACTTGTCAAAGTTATAACTTATAATATAATGGATGCATTCAAAATCAAGTGGTCTAGAGATTACCTTAGATATTAGCCACTTTAGCTGATGACATGGTAACCGTGCAAATAACGTATCCTTCAAAAAGGGGATTGGGAAACGAATATGCTGTTTCATATTCCATTGTGTGGTCCTCATCCAATGGACAGTGAACACCTCTGACCGATTCGTATAGAAAATGCAACCAAATCGCCACGATACAACTCTACGCGATATATTTCGTTTTCAATCTTCCAAGTTTAAGCGATGAAACCAATGTCTTTATTTCCCTAAGGATCAACAGCACAGTACATCGTTCCCTCGCCAGATATTACAATAGATGACTAGTCCTCGAACTGTTCGTCTCACACAATACAGTCATCTGCTGCTTCCGTCAGAATGTTCTGCTCCAATGCCTTCTGTTCTCTTCACTTGACATGCTTCAAGAACCAATTCAAAGTGTCCTCTTGGGCCTCTTCGGCGCTCTTGACCACCAATTCATTGTCGTCGTCGTACCTCACACTCCATCCATGACTAACACCAGGGAATATCTTCACATAGCTCTCAAACTGCAAAACCGGGGTCTTTGAATTAGCGATGTGTATAAATAACCAGGCAGGGAAAGTGCTTTGCAAGCGACATGACGGGAACGTGGAAAAACGATTGCATTTTCCGACAATTGGTTGGCAACCAACGCAAAGCATCCTAAGAAGCTTACTTCAGTTTTAGCCGACATGATCTCCCCGAACTTTTTCAGTTGTTCCGGTGGGGAAGAATGGTCGATCTCAGCTCCCAATATAGCAGTTGGAATCTTGACAGCTGAACAAAGAACAGAAGAAAATAAGGTCTTATAAGGCTTCCAGTTTATTGGCAAGTACCAAGTCTAATACCCTCATGAAGAAATTATATCGCTGCGGCTGAAAAGAAAATAGCAAGTCCATGTTTGTTGGCATAGCTTTACCTTTGATTTCATCTTCGGTCATACGACCGGGGTGCAGAATAACTGCTGCTTGAATGTCTTCAGTGCCTGCTAATTTCACCAGCAACACTCCTGAAAAGAATAGGCAAGCTCTTTTTAACAACTTGAAAGAACTTTTCTGCAAGTCAACAAAACTAGTTTCTCAACGGTCAATGTAGAACAAATTTCCCATTTCTTAACCCAACAACCCCCTCAGAACTGGGAAAGTGAATTCAGAAAATTTTACCTCCCCAACAAAATCCTGCAGCCCCAATGGCAGACACACCTTTGCTCTTAAGAGCAGCAATCACTGGCTTGGCATCTTCATGCCCTTTATCCTAAAGAAGGAAATGAAGTAAACGTTTATAAAAAGACTGTCTAAAAGTCGGTAACATCAAAATTCATGAGGCTTTTATTCTACTTATGCTGTTTCATGTTTTGCATTTGGAATTTTATTTCATAAAGATCTTGATGGGTGTCGAAAATCTTTGAAATGACCAGCAATCTCCAACCAGGTCTAAATACCAATGCAACTTACAGCGTGTGATATGAGTCTACAAATCAAGTTTGCACAGTAGAAAGCCCCTTGTTTCCTCTGAACTTCTAAATGTACTGTCACACTTTCACAGCCTGAAGGAGTGAAAAACTCACCGTGCCGTGATTCTTAAACCAAGCTTCTCTATTGAAATTAGGACTAGTGAAATCAATAATGGGATCTCCGTAAAAGAAATCAGGTACAACTACCAAGAATCCCGCGGATGCAATTTTATCTGCGAGTTTCCTACACAATGAAAGCATTCAGCAAATAAGTATGACCATTTGAAAAGGTAACTCTTATCATTCTCAATCTTGTTAAAACATAGAATCATGCCGGGACTGTCAAGAAGGCAACCCCAGCTTATGTTATTTTGGTGTTGCAACTAAGGATAACTCTATCTCAAGATGAAACCGAATTACATAACCAGCTGAGCCATATTAGTAGCAGAAATCATTAGAACAAAGAAAACTGTGATTCATATTGAATCAAGCGATGTATATCAAATGTCAGCTGAACTATGCCACGAAGTCCCGCGTGTATATACAATTCAACAAATGATGTTTTAACTTGGAACAGAAGAACGCCAAACACACTCATCCAGAACGAACTGGCTTCGCCCTCATGTGCCATGTAATGCTCTTCGTCATCACAGGTGAAAGGTGAACGGAAAAGCAAAGCTTTCAAATGTATGCTATCCGGAGAATACAGAGTTTATTCACTATGAAACTTCAAAAGATGGCACTACAGAACAACATATACATAGAACAACTTGAGAAAGATTCCATACCTCAGCTTAGGAGCCTCATACCCTGCACAAACAGATGAGCAAAGATCATCAATCAAGCAGCAATATCATGGACCAATCGAAAAGCACAAGAACGACGAAGAACCAAGAAGATATACATAGTTGACCAAAAGAAAAGACCCAACTGAGAGAAACACCACAAAATCAAAATTAAAGAAATGGGCCAGTACCGAAAACATCGGCGATGAGAAGAACAGCACGCTTGGAATCGGAAGGGCCGGTGACGTAAGTCTTGAGACCTGCAAGCTCTTCAACGTGTCCTGCTCCGCAAGTGGAGCTCAGGTTTGGTGGGTTCTCAAAACACTGAGAGCTGGACATTTTCCTTTCTTCCTCAGAAATCTGGTGAACGTGGGACGTACTAGGGGTGAGGAATCAGTGCAAGAACGGGACAAGTTGCGAGAGGCAACAAGGGAAAAGAACGAGTATTTTATAAGGAAGAGATGGAGGGCCTCAAGGCGTCATTACATGCGTCACTCGGGCAATGATTACTTTCCTCACGTCGAGACATTGAAGATGGAAGGGGCGACATTGACTTGACTCGGTGGGAAGGCGTTCCCGATCACTCAATTACTACTGAGAAGTCACAAAAGGTGAGGTTCGGGGGCATTTCCAAATATTTTCTCCAGTGCATCACTTGAGATTTACTTGCATTTATCCCAGCTCATAATTTACTCACGACCGTCCGAAGCGAATTGATGTGTGCTTACCTAGTCTAGGTCGACAGCTATGACAAACTTGGATATGGTGACATTCTATTGAACATGATAGAACCCAAGCATATGGGATGAGACCAAGTAGGTCCACAAAATACATGTAGTAATATAACAAAAATCTGAAATTTGGGGTCGTGTGGACACTGGACAGTCTCTCCGCATTATAGGCTTATAACAAAGGTGTTTGCATGATTTTGAGTTCGTTTGAGGCACCCCACAAAGTGCTCGAGTATAGCAAAACTAGACGCCTCGTTATTAAAATGACATGATCAATGGTGATCATTATCCACATCCAAAACAAGATCAACACCCCAACCATTGGCTTGAAAGCATATTAGGTTGTGGGATTCATGTTTCTAGCGTAGACTGTGGACAGAAAACAAAATAAAATCTCAGTCCATGGAGAAAGTTAGGTGCTCTCGAAGCATGACATTGTAGTCCACTTAAATCAATTGCCCATGGAAAAGCACTATCATTTAGTGCGAATAAAGAAAGAAAAAAATTTCATAACATTTTTACCAAAAAAATAAAAAAAATGTTCATAACACTTGCCACCCTATGATTGATTTGGATATATAAGTACATCATGTCTTAATGGTAACCTTGAGATTTTCCAAACTAGTTATCTGCATTACATGAGGCATAAAATTGTCTTGTGATGTTTGAATTCAATCTCTGATGTAGTTTTGAGCATCAGGATTATTTGTCGTCAGATATTTCAACATGATTCTATCGATCGAATCAGACCGAATCCTTCCGCATAAGAAAATTTATCAAAACCAAGCAGGGGAAAAAGAAAGCCCATGGACTCCATTTTTGGATTTAGAAAACTGAACTTACTCTCCTCCGCAGAAATACTTTCCTTTGAATAAACGAATACGCTATCTGATATTCCCCTTGAGGTCCTCATCTTAGATGATAGAGAACACATCCAATCAATTTGAACAGAGAATTCAACCCAGATGGCACGATACAACTCTCCATGACATACTTCACTCTCAATCTGCAAAGTTCGATCTACGAAACCGATGTCTTATTTATTAAAGTCGCAACAGAACATTATAGATGACTAGTCCAAAACAGATGACTAGTCCTGAAATTGTTCATAACTCAACAATGCAGTCATCTGCTGCTTCCTCACTATATTCTGCTTCAATGCCTTACTTTTCACTTGACATGCTTCAAGAACCAATTCAACATGTCCTCTTGGGCCTCTTTGGCACTCTTGACGGCGGACTCATCATCGTCATTATACCTCACACTCCATCCATGTCTAACACCAGGGAATATTTTGACATAACTCTCGAACTGCAAAACCGGGATCTTTGAATTGGTGATGCATAGAAATAACCAGAGAGAAGAAGTGCTTTACGAGCTCACAAACGGGAATGTGGGAAAACAGTAGGATTGGCCAACATTTTTTCTTGCAACAAATGCACAAAATATCCTAAGTCGCTTACTTCGGTTTTAGCCGACATGATCTCCCCTAACTTTTTCAGTTCGTCTGCAGGGAAAATGTGGTCATTCTCGGCTCCCAATATAGCAGTTGGAATCTTGACGGCTGAACAAAGAATAGACAAAAATAAGATTTTTGCGGCTTCCAGTTTAAGGAACTCTTCTCAAACAGAAAAATGTTGTGCGATCGATTTTCTTGTGATTGACCAGACGCATAGCAGGTTTCTTCATCACTCTTGGCTGCATTTGCAGACTCCTTTCAGAATTCATAAACTTATACATAAGCGCATCATATTAGTCCACAAAGCTTCCCATGCCAAGTACCCAGTCTAATACCCTCATGAAGAAATTATGTTGCTATGGTTGAAATGAAAATAAGAAAGAAATTCCATGTTCACTGGCATAGCTTTACCTCTGATTTCATCTTCGGTGATACGACCAGGGTGCAGAATAACTGCTGCTTGAATGTCTTCGGTGCCTGCTAATTTCACTAGCACCATTCCTGAAAAGGATAGGCAAGCTCTTTTTAACAAACTTTGAAAGAACTTTTCCATAAGTGAACAGAACTAATTTTTCTATGATGTTTTGGAGAACAAATTTTCCCTATTTAACCTAATAACCTCCTCAGAACTGTGACAGTGAACTCAGAAAATTTTACCTCCCCAACAAAATCCTGCAACCCCAATGGCAGACACACCTTTACTTTTAAGAGCGGCAATCACTGGCTTGGCATCTTCATACCCTTTATCCTAAAGAAGTAAATGAGGTGAAAGTTTACGAAAAGACAACTAAAAAGCTGGTGACATGAAAATTCATGGTGCTCTCATTCTACTGATACCACATCATGTTTCACGTCTGGAATTTGGTAAAATACAGACCTAGATGGGTGTCGAAAATATTTGAAATGACCAGCACTCTCCAACCAGATCTAGCTATTTATGCAACTTACTGCATGTGATATGAGTGTAGAAGTCAAGTATGCAATTTGGAGATCCCTTGTTTCCTCTAAACTTCTAAATGTGCTATAATACTTTCACGACCTGAAGGAGTGGAAAACTCACCGGGCTATGATTTTTTAGCCAAGCTTCTCCATTAAAATTAGGATCATTGACATCAATAACGGGATCTCCGTAATAGAAATCAGGTACTATCACGAAGAATCCCGCTGATGCAACCTTATCTGCAAGTTTCCTTTACAACAAAAGCAGTCTGCAAATAAGTATGACAATTTGAAAAGGTAACTCTATCATTTTCAATCTTGTGAACGCATAGAATGCCATGACCCTTAACAGGGCGATCCCAGCTTATGCGATGTCGTAGTTGAAACTAAGGCCATCTTTATCTCAAGATGAAACCGCATCACATAAACAGCTGAGACCTATAAGTAGCAGAATTTATTAGAAAAATCAAAACTGTCATTTATGTTGAGTTAAGCAATGTGCATCAAATGTCAGTTGACCTATGCCGCAAAATCACGTGTATATGCATTTCAACAGATGATGTGTAAACTTGGAAAAGAATAACACCAAACACCCCCATCCAGAATGAATTGGCCTCACCCTCATGTGCTATCTAATGCTCTTCAGCATCACAGGGGAAAGGTGATTGGAAAGGCAGAGCTTTCAGATACAGGGAGAATACAGAGTCATTCACTTGCAAACTTTAAAAAATGGCACTATAAGAAAGATTCTATGCAAGTAATCACGCCATACCTCAGCTTAGGAGCCTCATATCCTGCACAAACAGATGAGCAAAGGATCCATCAAGCAGCAATTTCATGGATCAATCGAAAAAGCACAAGAACGACCAAGAACCAAGAAGCAGTAACACAATCAACCAAAAAAGAAAGACCCATCAGAGAAACAACACAGAAAATCAGAATCAAAAGAAATGGGCCATTACCAAAAGCATCAGGGATGAAAAGAAGAGCACGCTTGGAATCAGAAGGGCCGGTGACGTAAGTCTTGAGGCCTGCGAGCTCTTCAACACGCCCTGCTCCACAAGTCGAGCTCAGGTTCGGTGGGTTCTCAAAGCACTGAGAGCTCAACATTTTCCTGTTCTTTCACAAAAAAATCTGCCGAATGCTGGACGCACCAAGAGCGAGGTCTGAGTGAAAGAATGAGACGATTTATGAAGGGAACGTTGGAAAAAGATCGAAGTTCTGCAGGAAAAGATGGGACGTCGGCGGCCTCATCGCATGCATCACTAATTCGGACACTGAATTCTAAAGAAAGTGGCGGCTTTGACTAAAGGTTTTGGTGGTATTCTCAAACCACTCCGAGCTCAACATTTTCCTGTTCTGTCACCAAAAAAATCTGGTGAATGCTGGACGCGCCAAGAGCGAGGTCTGAGTGAAAGAATGAGACAATTTATGAACGGAACATTGGAAAAAGATCGAAGTTCTGCAGGAAAAGATGGGACGTTGGCGGCCTCATCGCATGCGTCAACAACTCGGACACTGAATTCTAAAGAGAGTGGCGGCTTTGACTAAAGGTTTTGGTGGTATTCTTCAAAGATTTTTCTCCCGTGAAGAGTGAAGACCGCCTTATCTCAATCCACCAATCAATTTGTCGAGAGTGTCCATTTGATAGAGCCCAGCAAGTCATCTGCAAAAGTCCAGAGACCGTTTCCCAAGATCGAAACTCGCAATGAGCAAGACGCGAAAACAAGACAGATCATTTCCAAGAGATCAGATTTTGCAGTGCTCGAGCTTGTCACGTGAATTTTTTTTTTTTTTATATGAACAGGGAGGGCATTTCCTTTTACGACGGATTGAGGTGAACCGATGGGCACTTAGCTAGTCCAGGTCGATAGTTGTGACAAACTTGGACGATAAACATGGCTTGGGGATGAGACCAAGTAGGTCCACAAAATTAATGCATTAAGATTACAAATATACAAAACTCGAGATCACGTCGGCGGTCTCTTCACATTACAGGCTTTTGTCGAAGGTCTTTATGCAATTTGGAGCTCGTTTTGGGCACCTCACAAAGAGCTTAAGTATAGCAAACTATGACTGATCTTTATTAAGACGATTTAGTTGATGATCTAACATTTTACAACAAGATCAATGCTCCAATCATTAGCTGGAAAGCATATTGGGTAGCAGCATTCGTATTTTTTATATTAGAATGCAAACGGAAGAAGGAATGAAATATTGATCTACTAAGGAATTATTATGTGCTCTCAAAATATGATGTTTTAATCCATCCAAGTAAATCATCAAGTAGAAAAATACTATCATTGATCTTGAAAGAAAATAAGGAAGTTTGTAACACTTGCCATGCTATGATTGATTTAGATAAATGAGAACCTCACGTCTCAAAAGTAATTATATAATTCTCAGACCTCGTTATTTGCATCGTGCCGGAAAGGAAATTGTCTTGTGACATTGAATTTTATCGTTGATCGTTGATGTAGCTTAGGAGAGCAACTGAATAGTGTTTGACAAGGCCCATCAGCCACCCCATGGGCTTGTCCAGGCTCTACCCATCACAATCTGGGCTGCTGGACATGGGCCGGGTCTCGGACAAAGTATGTCCACAAAATTTGGTAATGTCTCCTCTAGTTGTTAAGACAAATGGTGTTCTGTTTTTAGAAAGAAAAAAAAAATCGTTAATTTTGCAATATTCCAACTCTTTTGAAATTGACTAGAGGGAACAATTTAGCTTGTGTTTTGTAAAATCTCAAACTTGTCGGACGATCGCCTTTTGTACATGTTACATTAACTTAATAGAACAAAAATCACGAAACAAACATACTTTACATATATACATATATGTATATACATATATGTATGTATGGAATGATTTCAGTCATAATGGTTCGGTTTATATATGATGATTTTCACCAAAGTTGATGCATAAACACGTACATAGGTGATAAATAATATGGTGACAAAGCAAATAAGTTCTTGTAGGTATTTCATGACTCGGGGCATGAGAGGCCCCGCCTTTGGAGCAAGTGAATGGTTGATGTGTGTAGTACGAAAAAATCCGTCAAATCAAGGAACCAACTTTGTCTATGGCGATGTCTCCTCATTCTCTGTGTTTGGCCTGGCCCCCAAGGCATCATGTAATGATTAATCCTTTGCCTTTAAAAAAAATAAAATTATTTGACTCTTTATAGAAACATGTTAAACTAAAATCACCAAGGGGTATCTATATTTCCTCTTTCCGTTTTGCACTGGTGTCGTCCTTTCCTTGTTTGTATCAGTCCAAGGTTCCAATTAAACTTCTTCTTCTTCTTCTTCTTCTTTTTTTTGGGTGAAATTGCTTGTAAATGCCAATAGAAATCAATCTCCTATTGAGATTTTATTTTCTTTTCAATAAATTGGAGCATTTAAAGAAGCAAATTAGTATGATTACGAAATTAAAAAACCAATTGATCCAAATTGAATTAGTATATGCTAGCTATGGAGCAAAGAGAATTAAACAGACACTTCAAGACCCAATGAAGATGTCGCATCATTAATCAGGATTAGAATTTGGAACAAAGACCTAACCTTTCCATAGAGACTTCTTTTGATGTGCCTATTTTTGTTGGTGACTATTATTTTCAACACCTCTCAATTAGAAAGAACATTATAGTTCAATGACCATTATTTATCAAGTTCATAAGAGATCAAAACTTTGTGTGCATAAAGAAGTGTAAGCTCTTAAGTTTAGTTCGGGATCAACAATCAATGCACCTATTGAAGGAGAAATTTAACTATGATCTAGCCAACCAATCTAGTCATCGTCTATGCAGTTTTTTTTATCATTTTAAAATAAAAGAAGGCAATTTACAATAATCAACATGTGGTGATTGATTTGGATGAATACGAATGTCACATTCATGAGGCATAGAAGAATCTCTCTTCGAGCTAGACAAAGGAAAAGTCACTTGTTTCAAATTCCTCGAGTTCTTTTGTTGTAGCAATGGATTTCTAGGATTTTTTGCGTGCCCAACCTAATCCCATCCCTATCAGATGTGTCAGTTCCCCCATCCCTTGTGCACTTGATAATTGCTGGAGATGTAGAAATATGTGCTTCCACGAGTAAGTCCAAAAGAAAGCGAAGGTGCGGCGATTAAGCATGATTGGATTATGCCTAATTCGACCAATCAAGTCGAATAACGCTTGCTGCAACAACAGTCAAAAGAGATTTGAGTAATTGATGGAAACACCCTATGCCAACTTCAAGATGATTGATACAGAAAAATTCTCCTTTTCTATGGTCAAAACTCTAAAGCTCATTGAAGCTCACTTTCTCAATATGTTTGATCGATTGATCTTTGTAAAAAGTTTGGAACGAATCGGCTTTGAGAACGGACCATAAAAAATCAAGTGATCCCTTTGTCTCGGGGAGCTTCTGCACAATGAATTACGTTTGAGCCGTTTGTCTTGCCGGAAATTAGCTGGTAAAATACCTGCTTCATCTTTTGCCTTTTGACGCCGATTAGAAACATGAGTTAATATAGAACTTTTTTAATCCATTAGAAATCTTCACTTCGATTTTGGAAATAAATTTCCGCTGCTTGAAAGGACTCGACATTTTCTAGAATCTGATTTGACTTCCACCACCGCCAAGACCATTCCCATATCCAGGACTCAAGATATCGAGGAAATAACTCAAGATTTTGATAACCTACTCTTTGAACCCGATACCCCAAGGGCTAGGCTTCACATCTTAAGGTCGAATTTGAGACATCGGTGCTCAAAGGCCGGACCCGTTTAGGATGCGTTTGATAACAATTCTATTCCCGGGTGTAGATTCTGATCAGAAATGATTTTTTTTTTTTTTTTGTTCTTGGGATAAGATTCTAAGCATTTTAATTTGTTTGGTAATTGTCCAAAATTTCTAATTCTGAAATAGAAATACGTTTGGTACCGTGTTCATTGATTACTTCCAAATCAATTTCTTTTAATTTTTAAATAATTTTTTTACTTTTTTCCCTTTTTTTCTTTTCTTTTTTTCCTTTTTTTCCTTTCTTTTTTTCCTTTTTCTCATATTCTTCTTCTTCTTCTTCTTCTTCTTCTTCTTCTTCTTGTGGCCGGTTCGGATCAGCGACTAGCCAGACGGGGGCCGGCAACCTCACCGAAGCGTCGCCAGCCCTCGGTGAGGCCGCCCCTCGTTGGCCGAGCCTCGCCGACAGCTGGGCGAGGCTCGCTCAGCCTCACCCAGCCTCGGCGAGGCCGAGCTTTGCCAATGGCCAGGTTTGCCTTCGGCGAGCTCGTTGGACCAGTGGACGGCGACCAGCGGCAACGGGCTGCGGCAGGCGACGATGGACAACAGTCACGAGGTGGCGGAAGGGAAGAAGAAGAAGAAGAAGAGTTGATTTCGATTCTCAAATTTGTTCCCGAACAAGAATCAACTTTTTTTATTCTTGATTCCACTCTAAATCTGTTCCCGAGAACAAAAATTTTACCAAACACAATTCTATTTCCAAACTGATCCCAATAACAAAAAATCAGAATCTTGCACTGTTTGGCACGTTGCCAAATAGTCCCTTAATGTAACATAAAAGAGTGATTGCATAAGTGGCAATTCACCAACACAAGTAAACACTCGCACTACACACGATGGCGCACACGCATGAATGCAGCAGAGGAGAACTCTCAATATTTTTATATAACAAGAAAACTTAACATATTTGAAGAGCTAATGAAATTCTAATTAAATTATAAAAAAAATTCTATCCTACCATGTGTTAAATATCAAGGAAATTAGTAAAAAATTATAATATATAAAATACACGCCCGTGTCATCAACCCTTGAACTTGGGACCTTGACCAGGGCTAAACCAAGACCTTATCATCTAAATTCGAGAACCCGATCACCTCATCTTCAGAGATGGGGGACTACAGCTGCCAAACATAGGACCTTGGGGTCGGACTGAGGAACCAAGTGCTCGGACCCCATACCTTGGGTGCTTGTGGGTCAAATTCGAGACCACGATGCTTAGTCTTGAGACTTCAGAGTTGGACTCGGACCGTCGTTGCCTTGAACCTGGGACCCCGCTCGGCACTAGGCAACAAAGCAAGATGGGACGTTGGTCCTCTGCTCCCAATGCCTCGTACCGAGCCTCGGGAGTGCGTCGAATCCAGTGCTTGAACTTGGGAAACCTGCCCCCTCGACCCCGAATCTTGGACCCGAGGAACCCAGTCCATGGTCTCGAGGAAGGGATCGTCTGACGTGCACTAAACTCGAGTCTTTTTCTTTAGCAATTTGTTTTAGAAACTTTTGAAAGCAAACATCTCAAAATGATTCTTTTTTTAATCTCACTTGAAAATCTGAACTAGTAAAAGTTAAACAATTTTTGTGGATATGGAGAACTTCGAAAACTCCAATAGAAAGATCTTTGAAAGCATTTTTCAGCAATGTCCAATTTCCAAGAGAGAAAGGCCCACCATTTACTTTGCTTTTGTTTGAAGTTTGTACAGCTATTACTAACCAGTTACCGTATACTATGCATGGATCTTTCTTACAAACCAAGATAATTGCCGGCTGTTGAGTCCTGACGGGCTAATGCAATTGATAAGTGGACTAATCCAATTTCAGCCTGGATCAACCAATATAGTTTTAGGCCTGGGTTTGATAGACTTTAATTCAAAGGCCGGTTCCTAGATGACTCAAATCAACCAATTTCGACCGATCTAGGTTTTTTCATTAGGTTATTTCAACAATTGTGGTACATATACTAAATTCATGTCCAGGTTCAGCAATATGGAAGTTGCCGGATTGGAGACAAAGCAGCTGTCTCTATCCCGACGAGGCGAAAAAAGCATCACCTAATTCACCATAGGACAAAAAATAAATACCTAAACCAGAAAACGATTACGTAACCTTCAAATGAAACTCAACCTTCATAATAAGAAAAGCATAGAGCTTGTGCGTCCATGTATCAGAACTACGACTTACTTAAGATGGGAAAAACTACCCAAAAGCCCTGAACAAATTGTACAAGTTCCAATTTCGTAATAAACTGTCCAATTCGGCTAGTGTAGTCATGAACCTTTCAACAATTTTGTAATATAGTCTATCCAACTAATTTATGTCGGGAAATTCTGATGTAGAGGTGCAAATCAATGCTTGTCATCTTACGTGGCAAGGGTTAGTGATATTGACGTGTACAACTCCACTCAAAATAACGTCGTTTTGAGAGATTTTATAGATTTTTTGATTTTTTCTTCTCTTTTCTTTCATTGTTTACTGTTCTTTTTCTTCATTTCTTTATTCTTTCCGAGGTAAGAACAGAGCCAAGAGACAAGAGATGATACGGTGATCCTCAGGTTGCTAAGTCGAATCGTGCATTAATTGCCCTATGAAAACTATAGGCCTATCCGCGATATGATATCACAGCGTCTGAAAAAGTTAATCTTGCAGACACCTTGCACGTGTAATCTTATGGTTCGGATTAGTCATCAAAGGTCTCGTGGTTCGTATTAACGTCACTGCTGACGTCAAACAAGGAAGAGGGCCAGTGAGAAACAAACGAGAAACAGACCGATAGAGACATGCGTCCTCTCACAAAAAAAAAAAACACCATCTGGCCAAAAGCTGAAATTTTTTGGTCAGTATACAAATGCACATTGCGAAAATATATACCATATACATGAAGGACGAATTTCGCCATGTCTATCCGATTTAGTTTCGAAAAATCTTGACCTACTATCGTATAGACTTGATCAATAACAAATGCTTCGCTTTTGTCATAAATTCGAATAGTTGGTTTCTCATAAATTTTGGATACTATTCTTATCCATATCCTTACTTTCATCTCTCTTTTTTTTTTTTTTTTATTCTTGGGGTAGATTTTGAGGTCATGTATCTTTTAATGTTATCTTAATTGCTCGCATACTTTTCAAAGTTATAACTTATAATATAATGGATGCATTCAAAATCAAGTGGTCTAGAGATTACCTTAGATATTAGCCATTTTAGCTGATGACATGGTAACCGTGCAAATAACGTATCCTTCAAAAAGGGGATTGGGAAACGAATATGCTGTTTCATATTCCATTGTGTGGTCCTCATCCAATGGACAGTGAACACCTCTGATCGATTCGAATAGAAAATGCACCCAAATCGCCACGATACAACTCTACGCGATATATTTCGTTTTCAATCTTCCAAGTTTAAGCGACGAAACCAATGTCTTTATTTCTTTAAGTATCAACAGCACAGTACATTGTTCCCTCGCTAGATATTACAATAGATGACTAGTCCTCAAACTGTTCGTCTCACACAATACAGTCATCTACTGCTTCCGTCAGAATGTTCTGCTTCAATGCCTTCTGTTCTCTTCACTTGACATGCTTCAAGAACCAATTCAAAGTATCCTCTTGGGCCTCTTCGGCGCTCTTGACCACAAATTCATTGTCGTCGTCGTACCTCACACTCCATCCATGACTAACACCAGGGAATATCTTCACATAGCTCTCAAACTGCAAAACCGGGGTCTTTGAATTAGCGATGTGCATAAATAACCAGGAAGGGAAAGTGCTTTGCAAGCGAAATGACGGGAACGTGGAAAAATGATTGCATTTTCTGACAATTGGTTTGCAACCAACGCAAAGCATCCTAAGAAGCTTACTTCAGTTTTAGCCGACATGATCTCCCCGAACTTTTTCATTTGTTCTGGCGGGGAATGCTGGTCGATCTCAGCTCCCAATATAGCAGTTGGAATCTTGACAGCTGAACAAAGAACAGAAGAAAATAAGGTCTTTTAAGGCTTCCAGTTTAAGGAACACTTCTCAAGCAGACAAAAGTTGTGCCGTTGATTTCTTGTAATTGCCCGGACATGTTATAGCGAGTTTCTTTGTCACTCTTGGCTGCATTGCAGACTCCCATCAGAATTCATAAATTTAATCGTTCATGAGCATTTCATAATAGGCAATAAAGGCTCCCGTGCCAAGTACCAAGTCTAACACCCTCATGAAGAAATTATATGGCTGCGGCTGAAAAGAAAATAGCATGTCCAGGTTTACTGGCATAGCTTTACCTTTGATTTCATCTTCGGTCATAGGACCGGGGTGCAGAATAACTGCTGCTTGAATGTCTTCAGTGCCTGCTAATTTCACCAGCACCATTCCTGAAAAGAATAGGCAAGCTCTTTTTAACAACTTGAAAGAACTTTTCTGCAAGTCAACAAAACTAGTTTCTCAACGGTCAATGTAGAACAAATTTCCCATTTCTTAACCCAACAACCCCCTCAGAACTGGGAAAGTGAATTCAGAAAATTTTACCTCCCCAACAAAATCCTGCAGCCCCAATGGCAGACACACCTTTGCTCTTAAGAGCAGCAATCACTGGCTTGGCATCTTCATACCCTTTATCCTAAAGAAGCAAATGAAGTAAACGTTTATAAAAAGACTGTCTAAAAGTCGGTAACATCAAAATTCATGAGGCTTTTATTCTACTTATGCTGTTTCATGTTTTGCATTTGGAATTTTATATAATAAAGATCTTACTGGGCATCGAAAATCTTTGAAATGACCAGCAATCTCCAACCAGGTCTAAATACCAACGCAACTTACTGCGTGTGATACGAGTCTACAAATCAAGTTTGCACAGTAGAAAGCCCCTTGTTTCCTCTGAACTTCTAAATGTACTGTCACACTTTCACAGCCTGAAGGAGTGAAAAACTCACCGTGCCGTGATTCTTAAACCAAACTTCTCTATTGAAATTAGGACTAGTGAAATCAATAATGGGATCTCCGTAAAAGAAATCAGGTACAACCACCAAGAATCCCGCGGATGCAATTTTATCTGCAAGTTTCCTACACAACGAAAGCATTCCGCAAATAAGTATGACCATTTGAAAAGATAACTCTTATCATTCTCAATCTTGTTAAAACATAGAATCATGCCGGGACTGTCAAGAAGGCAAACCCAGCTTATGTGATTTTGGTGTTGCAACTAAGGATAACTCTATCTCAAGATGAAACCGAATTACATAACTAGCTGAGCCATATTAGTAGCAGAAATCATTAGAACAAAGAAAACTGTGATTCATATTGAATCAAGCGATGTATATCAAATGTCAGCTGAACTATGCCATGAAGTCCCGCGTGTATATACAATTCAACAAATGATGTTTTAACTTGGAACAGAAGAACGCCAAACATACTCATCCAGAATGAACTGGCTTCGCCCTCAAGTGCCATCTAATGCTCTTCGTCATCACAGGTGAAAGGTGAATGGAAAAGCAAAGCTTTCAAATGTATGCTATCCGGAGAATACAGAGTTTATTCACTATGAAACTTCAAAAGAAGGCACTACAGAACAACATATACATAGAACAACTTGAGAAAGATTCCATACCTCAGCTTAGGAGCCTCATACCCTGCACAAACAGATGAACAAAGATCATCAATAAAGCAGCAATATCATGGACCAATCGAAAAGCACAAGAACGACAAAGAACCAAGAAGATATACATAATTGACCAAAAGAAAAGACCCAACCGAGAGAAACACCACAAAATCAAAATTAAAGAAATGGGCCAGTACCGAAAACATCGGCGATGAGAAGAACAGCACGCTTGGAATCGGAAGGGCCGGTGACGTAAGTCTTGAGACCTGCAAGCTCTTCAACGTGTCCTGCTCCGCAAGTGGAGCTCAGGTTTGGTGGGTTCTCAAAACACTGAGAGCTGGACATTTTCCTTTCTTCCTCAGAAATCTGGTGAACGTGGGACGCACTAGGAGTGAGGAATCGGTGCAAGAACGGGACAAGTTGCGAGAGGCAACTGGGGAAAAGAACGAGTATTTTATAAGGAAGAGATGGAGGGCCTCAAGGCGTCATTACATGCGTCACTCGGGCAATAATAACTTCCTCACGTCGAGACGAAGAAGATGGAAGGGGCGACATTGACTTGACTCGGTGGGAAGGCGTTCGCGACATTGACTTGGCGAATTCTTTGTTACCCAGGTGGGGCCCAAAAGTCAACACACGCACACACGTATAAAACTTATTTCTAAAAGAAAGGAGCGGCAGAAGTCCTCTGAACGTAAAAAGACAAAGAGGTGGGCCCAGGTCAAAGTTTGACCTGGACACACTGGTAATAGAAGGAAAAATAATTGTCGCAGGTCTTCCACCCGCCCGAAAGAAGCGCACAGCTGTAACCCTACGAAGCAGCGGAAGCCCGACGTAAAAGAAGTCGCAAGGAGCCGTACGTCAAGTCGAAGAGAGAGTCGCGTGTGTTATATTTTAAGCTTGTGTGTGTAGTAATTTTTGCCATGAATTTATATCCAAGTGAGTTATTTATTTATAAATACTTTTGAAGCAGTTAAATCTAAGTGTGGAAAACACACTGAACAATCAGAACTCTAATACTCCGATTATAGTGGATTATTTGCTACTTAGCTTCCTCCCCATACGAACGTACGTGCATCGATATCTTCTGACCGAACTACGTAAATTTCTGGTGTCCTTATTTTTCTCGTTTATTCGTTGACGTAAATTATAATATCCTATTGTTTCCGCGTATTATATCCCAACAATTGGTATCAGAGCTCGGGGTTGGATTTCTTGATTGTGATTTGAAGTCATTGGGATTAACGGATCCTCGAAAACCGGATTCGACACCAATCGAACCCCTAAATCAATGCGGAAGACGAAGCTCGGAATAACACGATCACCGATCGTAAAGACACCACGGATTCGAGCATACTTTGTTAGCCACAAATTAAACACTGACGCCGATAAGAGGAAGAGAATTTGGCCTTGTTCGATCATGTTCGATCCGACGACGCCTTGAATGGGAGAAAACAGTGGCCTTGTTGTGCTTACTGTTGTTTTTGGAGGGAGAGAGAGCGTTGAAGAAGACGTACATACATTATGCTAAAAGGTACGTCCTCTCTCTCTCTCTCATCCTTTTATATACGTTCCCCCATCCACGGGCCCTATTCCCATGGGCCGGGCTTTTTGGGCCCAACATGGGCGGACGGGCCATAAGCCCATCACCAATTAAAACCATCATCTCCCACTCGCACATGGTGGGCTGAACAGGATTCTCTTTACCTCTCTTCAACATTCATACTGGTGAATAATCCGTGCGACCAGCATACTTTGAGAGCTCGTTGCTATACATCTGTTAGGAATATATAGCAGCTCATAATGGCACACTCCGAGTAGATTTAGTATACAGTACCGTAGATCGATCAATCACATTTATATCTCTCTTAATCTCTTTTAAACAATGATATATATATTGCATTCACAATTATGATTATCCCAAAGACATTCATAATTGGTTAACCGATGAATACAAAACTACAATGTGATTCTCCAAAATCGATCTTCATCTTTCCTTCAAACTCTCAATTTCAGTTCAGCTTGCTTTTCTAGAAATGTCCCATTAGATCGAATCACTCATGACCATTGGCAACATTCTAAGATAGCAAACACTAAATAGAAATCTTGAGAATAAGTAAGAGTCATGAGGGGACTAAAAAATTGAGGAACTCTTTTCCTCAAGAGTCTCACACGGCATAAAAGTTGAGATTAAACTTTTGCCATTCTTATTGGTCGTCCCATGCATACGTAGTATGAAATACGTATTACGGTATTAACTCATTTCCCATGGAGCGTATGTCTACACCTTTCAATATCGTACAGATAATAGTTCAGACATACCCAATGTCTAACTTGAGTTCACTTATCTACTCATTCACAAAATTCATCAAAACTAACATCTGGCATCATAGACAAATAAAGTAAAATATGTGGGTTATTTTACTTTCGGACATAGTAAGTATCATGTCATCATCTTAACACTCAGTTAAGGCGACATACGTGTTTTAAGCTTGAGCTCTCGATTATCACCTAGATAATAAGCTTAAAAACAGTTTCATATCTATTTATCACACAGTAAATAGAGGCGATTACCCGTGTGAGTGGGATAATCTTATATCTGTCCGACATACTTCTCAACTTAAAGTAATGCACTAAGCATTAAGATGCATAAAGATCAAACAAAGATTCATAGGCATTAATGATGAAAACACAAATTCATCGAATGTGAACACTTAGGGAAATTACAATATTCAGTACATTAGCCTCTACGCAATCCTAGAGATTTCATATAGCCATAAAACATATCTCTAGGTATTGACTTTATCATAGGATCTGCTACCATTATATGCGTAGTACGTACTCTAAGTTCACATCTTTTCGTGCAACCATATCCTTGATCTATATGTTTGGTCTTGCCATAATATTTTAGATCTTTGGTGTACGCTTTTGCTGCTTAGCTATCACAGTTAACCAACAATTAATCTGCAGCACTTCCAATAACACATAAATGATCCAAAAATCTCTTAAGCCAAACACTTTCTTACACCGCTTTCGATAATGCCACGAACTCAACTTACATCGTGGACAAGGCTATACACTTTTGTTTCTTCTTGCTCCAACATATGGTGCCATTATTCGGTAAGAAAACAAATCCAGAGGTAGATTTCCTTTCATTTAAATCTCCTCCCCCAATCAAGATCGTAATAGCCTTTGAGTTGCAGATCCTTTCCTTTATAACTTAGCGTATAATCAGTAGTTCCCTTTAGATACCTTAGTATTCTTTTAACGGCTTTCCATTGTGCTGGACCTGGATTGGATTGGTATCTACTCACCATTCCAACTGCAAAACATACGCCAGGTCTTGTACACATCATAGCGTACATCAAGCTCCCAACAAAGACTAGCATAAGGAACATATTTCATTTATTCCTTCTCTTGTGGAGTCCTTGGACACAGACTATGGCTCAATCCTTCACCTTTTTGCAATAGGAGTGTTTATGGGTTTACAATCTTGCATACGAAATAGTTCAAGAATCTTATTTATATATGATTCTTACGAAAGAGACAACGATCTCTTCAAAACGATCTCTTGAAATCTTAACTCCAAGAGTGTATGCAACCTTACCCATATCCGTCATCTCAAAGTTGGAAGACAACCAACTCTTGACAGTATTAACAAACTCCATATTGTTTCTGGCAATTAGTATATCATCAACATATAATGATATGATCACAAATTGATCATTGGATCTTTTGATATATACACAATGATCCTCATCTATCATTATAAAATCATATGCCATTTTGGCACTATGAAAACGTATATACCATTGTCTCGATGACTGCTTACGGCCATATATCGACCTCAAAATCGATATACCTTTTCTTCTTGGCCTTTCATTATGAAACCAGCAGGTTGTTCCATATATTTCTTCCTCTAATTCTCCATTGAGGAAAGCAGTCTTTACATCCATTTGATGTAACTCAAGATCCATACTTGCCATTATTGCCAGAATAATGCGAATTGAGGTAAATCTCACTACAGGAGAAAATGTATCTTCATAATTAATTTCTTCCTGTTGATTATACCCCTTCGCCACAAGGCGAGCCTTATGTCTTTCTATCGAGCCATCAGCCTTTCGCTTTATTTTGAGAACCCACTTGTTCCCAATAGCTTTGTGTCCTTTTGGAAGATCAACCAGTTCCCGGACTTGGTTTGATTTCATTGACTCTATTTCCTCTTTCATTGCATGAATCCATTTTTCTTTACTAAGGCATTTCAGAGCCTCATTAATATTTCTTGGTTCATCCTTATCTCATGGAGCAATTATAAAAGTTTCTCCTTCAATGTCAAAACGTCGACGGGGAATACTTTGACGACTTGTTCGCCGTATGGGAGATTGTACACTTAGCGCATCATTTCCCATTATGCTCCCACTTGGATTAGATAATGACGATATCATCTCATCATATGGTTGTAATTGAGAATGAGTTGAATTCAATTCATCACTTCTCATATTACTCCCACTTAGACGAACTCCACTAATATCATTATCTTGATCCAATGTTTCAAATATGGAGTAATCTTCCCCTATTTCGCCCCTCTTAGGAAATTCATCCACTAATGATGTGATATCACGTGATTCAAATTCAGTTATACTCCCACTTTCCTGCTCACCTATGAACACATACTATTTTGAGTGTTCCCAGTATCTCATGAAAATACTCTTATTTTATTTGGGATCTAATTTCCCAAACTTGTGAGAGGACTCATGAATATAGGCAGCACAACCCCATAGCTTAAGAAAACTTAAGTCCGGTTTTCTAACTGTCCATAACTCATATGAAGTGAAAATAACTGATTTGGAAGGCATCCGGTTAAGTATATTGGCAGCAGTTAACAACGCATCACTCCAAAAAGTGATAGGTAAGTTAGCATGCGCCATCTTGGACCTAACCATTCCAGTAGGGTTCTGTTTATTCTCTCTGCAACACAATTTTGTTGAGAAGTATATGGAATAGACAACTATCTTTCTATTCCTTTTTCATCACATAATTTTATGAACTTATCAAATAAATATTCTTAACCTCGATCGGATCTAAATACCTTTATTTTCTTGTCTAATTGATTTTCTCCAAGTTCATAAACCTTCAAACAACTTATGCTTCAGATTTATGAGAAATCAAATAGACATATCCGATCGAGTATAATCATCTATAAAAAAAGTGATGAAATAAACAGCCAATTGCCTTCCGCTCACATTCATTGAACCACAGACGTCCAAATGGATTAAATGCAAAGGAAATTCAGCTCTTTTACCTTTTCCAAATGGTTTCCTTGTCATTTTCCCTACTAGGCAATGCTCACATATGGACAAATCGACTTTTTTAATATTGCCCAACAAGCCCTCTTTGGCTAGTCTATTCATATGTTGTTGGCCCATATGACCAAGTCTAGCATGCCACCATATTCACATCATTATCATATAAGGTAGAAGACGTGAAACAAGGGAATAACATATTGACATCACCACAGTCAACATTTAGTACAATAAAACCATCCAGAAAATGACCACAACCATAGTAATTTGTATCCAAATGCAAATCTACACCTTTATTACGGAAGTTCACACTAAAACCAAGCTTAACCAACACCAAAACAGACATTAAATTTCGACGAATCTCTGGAGCATATGGAACATCATGTAGGAACAAGGTGCATCCACCACACATGTTTAATTGGCAAGTGCCAATTCCTTTAACTTCATCTCTAAAGTTATATCCCACATAGATTCACTTAGTTCCAGTTGGTATCGTCGGAATTCCATGAAGGATCATTTATCCTTCGCTACATGGTCTGTCGCTCCTGAATCTTTTTCGGCTCACAACAATTGCGAGCATAGTGACCTCTCTTATCACAATTGTAACACATCACCCTTGACATTTCTTTCACTTGAGGACGTTTTCCTCTCTCTTGTTGGTTAATTCTTGATTTCTTGCAATAAGGACTTGATCCTTTACATTCCCACATATTGAACGAATCAATACGCTTGCGCTTAGAGCTCAAAGCCCTTTTTGAGCTAGAACCAGCATAGCAAATATTTATGTTCGGCTCAAATGCCGTTAGGCGGTCCTCAGCTAGCTCAAGGTGGCGCATGGCATCCTCAAGATCTTCTATAACATGGTCAAGAACTTCTAGTGTTTCTTGCTTTTCTAGCACATATTGAATCTTCATATTCAATATTTCACAATTGTTGCCGTTCATATCAGCAATTACATTCTTAGTTGCTGAACCATCGTTCTGAACACATCAGACATACATGCACGAATAATTAATGCCTATCATTTATGCATCCCTATTTGCATAGACCCATCATATTAATGAATAATTTCAAGTAATGTTTCGAATCAAAAGGTCACTTCGTTTCCAATCATCCTCCAAAAATCATTACTTAAAACTATTATTAATATAATTGTTTTATGCAAAATAAATTCTATGAAGTTACAAAAACTTCGTTAACTACCCACGCCTAACTACCCACAAAGAACTAACAAAAAAAGAAAGCAAATATTATCTAACATCCAATAGAATAACAGTGCTTTAACATAATACAACTAAAATGTCGGTTGCTACATCAACAACAATCAGGCAGTAAACATTACATAATTAATCATAGAAATAAATAGGGAATGTCCCTTCTAATATATCAGTCAAAATATCTGAGAAAACTGAAGGCACATTTGCCAACCATGGAAAAAACTTTTGGAGAGCATTCATGTCGCCACCAAAGCCCATTCACTCTGCGCCATGTGGCGCTCAACCTAAGGATTGAAGTTTTGGTTAACTCAATCCTATAGTGCTCTCTTACAAAAGTTTCCACCAGCCTCTTATAACCCGGGACTACGTTGACCTCCCATAGCCGATCTAACACTGCTTGCCATTCAGCTGTAAGAGTGTTCATCAAAGCCAGCACCATCTCAAAATCCAGCATAAGATAATCATTACTGAAGATGTAAAGACTGCTTTCCTCAATCGCTTGTACATGTTGAAGAAGATGTTTCAGTTTAGATATACTGAAGGTGCGTTTATTAGAACACACCTAGATGAATTTAATAAACTCATGATGGATTTAAAGAACATCAGTAAGATACTTGATGATGAAGAACATGGCATGATGTTGTTAGCTTCTTTACCAGAGTCATGGAAACATTTTATCGATTCGTTGTTATAAGGGCGTACTACTATTACCTCAGAAGAGGTCAAATCCACCTTATTCTCTAAAGAGTGGCAGAAAAAGTTGCGAGATGATGGTCTAGTGAAAAGAGCAGTGCAAGCACTAACGATTTGGGGTATAAAATAACATCAGGAGCTTAGTAGCAACAGAGGTAAAAGCATATCAAAATCACACCATAGGAAATTTCAAGGGACGCGTGAAGTGTTTTGAATGTCACGATGAGGGGCATATTATGAGAGATTATCCAAAGAGGAAAAATAAAGTTGATAAGCAGAATGTCACAAACAGTGTGGCAAACGTTGCTGAGGGGAGCACTAGTGATACGGAAATTATTTTATGTGTGACTGCTACTTTGTCAAGAGACGAATGGGTGCTAGATTCGGGATGTTCTTATCATATGATGCCTCATAAGAATTGGTTTACTACTTACCAAGCTGCAGATGGTGGTATGGTTCTTTTAGGGAATAATGTAGTTTGTAAGGATATGGGGATAGGGACAATTCGGATCCGGATGCACGATGGAGTAGTGCGCACATTGACAGATGTGAGGCATGTACCGGAGCTCAAGAAGAACCTTAGTTATTTGGGGACATTCAATGACATTGGGTGTAGGTACACCGTTGAAGGTAGAGTACTAAAGATCTCTCGAGGTGTCATGATAGTAATGAAGAGGAAGAAAGTGAATACTCTGTATCATCTATTGGGACAGACCATGATCAAAACTACATAGGTTTCATCGTGTGAGTCAAATTCTAACTTGACTCAATTATGACATATGCGTTTGAGGCATATGAGTAAGGCAGGTATGACGACGCTGAGTAAAAGAGGGTTGTTGAATGGTCAAAAGACAAGCTGGACTTATGTGAGCACTGCCTCTTTGGGAAGCAACACTAAGTTAAGTTTACTTCAATTATTCATTCGATCAAACGACCGGTTGAATATATTCATTCAGACATTTGGGGCCCGTCTTTAGTTCCTTCGAAAGTAGGTGCCCGATATATACTGACATTTATTGACTATTATTCGAGGAATGTATAAGTTTACTTTCTGAAGCATAAATATGAAGTGTTTAATCGATTCAAGAAATTTAAGGCATTGATTGAGAAGTAGTCAGATAAACAAATCAAGTGCCTGAAAACCAATAATGGCATGGAGTTCTATGGTAAAGATTTTGCCGAGTCTTGCGAGAAAGAAAGTATTGTAAGACACCACACAATATCTGGGACACCACAGCAGAATGGCGTGGCAGAACGAAAGAACATAACTTTACTTGAGCAAGCTCAATGCATGCTTTCGCATGCAGGACTTGGCAAGAAATTTTGGGCTAAAGCATTAAACATGTCATGTTACTTGATTAATTGATCTCCATCATCTACTATCGAGTAAAAGACTTATGAGGAAGTATGGTCGGGGAAACCTATTGATTATTTTGGATTACGTATATTAAGATGTCCTGCGTATGTTCATGTGAGTGATGGTAAGCTTGAGCCGAGGGCAAAGAAGTACATATTTCTAGGTTATGCACATGGGATGAAAGGCTACCAGCTGTGGTGTACTGATCTTAGATCACCCAGTTTTCTAATCAGTAGATATATGATTTTCGACAAGACTGAAATGCTTAAACGGAGGAGTTTTGAGACACAACCAACAAAGAAGACAGATCATGATGTCATTAGTGAGGTGGAGCTTCATGTGGAGACTTCGGAGACCTCGAAAGTAACAATAGTTGAGATTGCAAATGAAGCTGCAGTTCCTTAAATTAGTGATAGTGAACAACCAGCAAAACCGCGGCACAATATAGCCGCAGATAGACAAAGAAGGCTGATTAAATCATTGGTATGTTATGGTTATACAAATATTACTTATGCATTAACTATAGGTGATGAGGTGGAGACAGATGAGCCTTCGTCTTACTCTGAGGCGATGGCTAATTCGGAGTCGTCGCAGTGGCTAGGGGCTATGAGTGAAGAAATGGAATCACTCCATCGAAATCAGACATGGGAGCTGGTCAAAGTACCCAAGAGCCAAAAGATCGTCGGAAGTAAATGGGTCTTTAAACGGAAAGAGGGCATTCCCGGTGTTGAGACAGCGAGGTATAAGGCAAGACTTGTGGCGAAGGAGTATACAAATCATGAGGGCATTAATTACAATGATGTTTTCTCTCATGTGGTAAGATATACTTCTATTCTTATTTTATTTACTTTAATTGCTTCACAGGATCTTGAGTGAGAGCAGCTAGATGTGAAAACTGCATTTATTCACTATGAGTTGGAGGAGCAGATTTATATGAAGCAGCCAGAGGGATTTGCTATTCCAGGTAAGAAAGATCATATTTGCTTGTTAAAGAAATATTTGTATGGGCTGAAACAGTCTCCTAGACAGTGGTATAAACGTTTTGATGCTTTCATGGATGGTCAAGACTACACGAAAAGTCAAATTGATAGCTGCGTTTACTATAGGAGATTGGAGAATGGTTATTTGATTTATCTACTCTTATATGTTGATAATATGCTAATAGCAGCTAAGAATATGTTTTATATTGATGTGCTGAAGAGGCAGTTAAATGCTGAATTTGAGATGAAAGATTTAGGTGCTGCAAAAAAAAATTTGGGTACGGAGATTTTGCATGACAAGACTGCAGGAGTTTTACGTCTATCTCAAAATAAATATATTGAGAAAATCGTTGCACGTTTTAATATGTAGTCAGCAAACTTTGAATATACAAGACGAATAGGTTTTTGTGTAACAAATTTCAATGGTTGATTCGTTCTCCATGTGCTTACTTCCATCTCTTTTTCCTTCTCGACTAATATAATGTTGAGATCCTGTATCTTTAATAGAGTTTCTATTCAAAATTTTATGTGTGAATTTGAGTTGGAGCGGTCCTATATCACCCAGATATCGCCCACTTTTGCTGATACCATTGTGGAATTCCTTATCCTTCTAAAATGAAAAAGGAAAGTGGAAAATGAACAAAGAATATGCTATTCTATATTCCCCAAGCGGTCCTCGTCTAGTTGACAATGAACACCTCCAGTCAATTTGAACAAGAAATGCATACAAATTGGCACGATACAACTCGACATGACATATATTTTCAATCTTCAAAGTTTCAGGGACGAAACCGCCTATCTTATTTCTCTATGTAACAACAGTACAGTATGCCGTTTCCTCACCAAATATTACAGTAGATTACTAGTCCTAAACAGATGACTAGTCCTCAACTTGTTCATCTCTCACACAATGCGCTCGTCCTCACGCTTCCCTCACTATATTCTTCTAAAATGCCTTCTCTTCACTTGACATGCTTCAAAAACCAATTCAACATGTCCTCTTGGGCCCTCTTCAGCGCTCTTGACAGCAAATTCGTTGTTGTCGTCATACCTCACACTTCATCCATGACTAACACTAGGGAATATTTTCACGTAACTCTCAAACTGCAAAACCGAGGTCTCTGAATTAGCGATGTGTAGAAATAACTGGAGAGAAGTGCTTTGAGAGCAAACTGACAGAAATGTGGAATAACGATTACACTCTCTGACAATTCGTTTACAACAAATGGACAAAACAGCCTAAGACACTTACTTCAGTTTTAGCAGACACGATCTCCCCAAACTTTTTCAATTCTTCAGGTGGGGAAGCATGGTCAATCTCGGCTCCCAATATGGCAATTGGAATCTTGACAGCTGAACAAAGAACAGAAAAATCAGATTCAGTTGAAGGAACACTTCTCAAGTCAGACAATGCGCTATCGATTTCTTCTATTTGACCAGAGTTCTCATAGCAGGTTTCCTCATCCCTCTTGGCTGCATTTGCAGATTCTCTCCAGAATTCACAAACTTAATCATTCATAAGCATATTGCTATGGTTGAAAAGAAAATTAGCCCAAAAAGCCTCCCGTACCCAGCACCAAGTCTAACACCCTCATGAAGAAATTATATTGTTGGGGCTGAAAAGAAAATGGCAAATGTTTACTAGCATAGCTTTACCTTGGATTTCATCTTCAGTCATATGACCGGGTGCAGAATAACCGTTTGCTTGAATGTCTTCAGTGCCCACTAATTTCACTAGTACCTTTCCTGAAAAGTATAGGCAAGCTCTTTTTAAAGACTTCAAAGAACTTTCTTTCAAGTGGACAGAACGAGTTTTTCAACGGTGAATGTAGAACAAACTTCCCATTGCTAAACCTTATAACTTTTTCAAAACTGTGAAAGTGAATTTAGAAAATTTCACCTCCCCAACAAAATCCTGCAGCCCCAATGATGGACACGCCTTTACTCCTAAGTGCAGAAATCACTGTTTTCACATTTTCATACCCTTTATCCTAAAGAAGCAAATAAGGTAACGGTTCACAAAAAGACAGTTAAAAAGCTGGAGACATGAAAATTCATAAGGTTTTCATTCTATTGATGCTGTGCCATTTATCGCATTTAGAGTTTGGTAAAATATAGATCCAGATGGGCGCCTAGAACTTTTCAAATGACCAGCAAACTCCAACCAGGTCTAGCTACTAATGCAAGTTACTGCATGTGATGTGAGTCAAGAAATCAAGTTTGCACATAGGAAAGCCCTTGTTTCCACTGAATTCTAAATGTACTTCCATACTTTCACAGCTTGAAGGAGTGAAAAACTCACCATGCTATGAATTTTCTTCCAAGCTTCTCTATCAAAATTAGGATTACTATAATCCATGGGATATGGATCTCCATACAAGAAATCAAGTACAACCACCAAGAATCCGACAAATGCGACCTTATCTGCAAGTTTTCTTTACAATGAAAGCAGCACACAAGTAAGTATGACAATTTGATAAGGTAACTCTTATCATTTTCAATCTTGTGAACACATAGAATCCCGTGACTGCTAACAAGGCGATCCTAGCTTATACAACATTAGTGTTGAAACTGAAGCTCACTCTATCTCAAGATGAAACCGCATCATATGAACAGCTGGGCCATGGCAAATTTTCCATGCTGCAGAAGGTGGCATAGGGTGACGATCAGAGCCTAGGTTTCCATCTGCAGGGGCGAAGACGCAGACACAATCTTGGTAAAGCCTTCTTGCATTTTCCCCGAGTGATCCCTGCAAATAAAGGCAGTAGATCCTTTTGTATTACTTGAAATGTAAGCCCCATCAATATTTATTTTCAGAGTGCTTGGATCAGGGGGTTTCCAAAAGTCACCATGGCTTTCATGATTCTTTCCTGTTCCCGTCGAAGACAACGCACATTTCTGAGCATATTTAACTTGGGCAAGAGTAGCTTGGACAACATAATTCGAATCCGATGGATGTTGAGAGAAGATGGCCTTGTTTCGAGCCTTCCAGACCTGCCAGAACACTGCTACAACTGTCTCCAGATCAGGTGAGGTTTTCTTTTGTATTATACGATCTGCTATCCATTTGTCCATGCGGTGAACTTTTGTTGTGTTAATCTGGATGTGAATGTTAGGGTGGGTACATATTGAGTTGCTCCATTGCGTAGCAAAGAGGAGATGTTCAATCGACTCATGTTGTTGATTTAGGCATAAAGTACATATGGGATCATTGCTAATTCGACGACGGAATGGATTATCTTTCGTGGGCAATGCATTGTGACAAATAGACCAGAGAAAAATCGTGACCTTTGGTGCAAGTTTAAGCTTCCAAATGTTCTTCCAAAGTTGTGGGGGCTATTGATAGGAGGGAGATGCTTGATGCATGATTGTACTTGTTTCTTCTTTCCTGATTAAGTGATAGCCACTTTTAACTAAATACTGTCCGTTGGTTGCTGCTGTCCATACCAGTCGGTTTGTTGCAAAGTTAGCTCACGCTGGAATTCTGAGAATCTCTTGTGTTGTTTGTTCATCATAAAATTTATTCAGAATAGTCACATTCCAGTTGTTTGAATTTTGTGCCAGTAGGTCAGCCACCAATTTCGGTTCTTCTCTTTGTGCTGGACCACCGAGAATTCCCTAAGAAGCCATCTATCCTCGCGGATTTTGATCTTAGATCCGTTACCAACTGACCAAAGAAGATTAGATAAGATGACATCCTTTCTTGACAAAAGGCTTTGCCAACCCTAGGAAGGGCGAGCACCTATATCCGCATAACAAAAGTCTTTTGATGGAAAATAGAGGGCCTTGAACAGTTTACTCCACATGGAGGAAGGCTGTTGAACTAGTCGCCATGCTTGTTTTCCAAGCATGGCCTTGTTGAAAGCAACGAGATCTCGAAAACCCAATCCTCCCTTTGCCTTTGTGCTTTTTAAAACATCCAATTGTTTCCAATGAATCCCTAATTTCCAACAATCATTCTGCAACCATAAACGGGCAATCTTTTTTTCAATAGATTTACAAATGGATATAGGTATTTTAAAAATAGACATTGCATACCGGGTATGTCTTGCACAACGGTCTTTATTAGGACTTCCTTTCCGCCCTTAGAAATTAGATTCTCCTTCCAGCCTTCCATCTTTGTAGTCACTCTACCCAAAAGCCAAGCAAACATCTCTCCTTTGGATCGCCCCCAATCAGATGGGATGCCTAGGTATTTGCCTGTTCTTTCCAGCACAGGAATTCTTAGTTCGCTAGCCAGGTTTTCCTTGAGACACCTTGGACAATCCTTACTCAGGAAAATACCGGACTTATTCCTATTTATAGACTGCCCCGTGGCTAGGCAGTATTGATTCAGAATATTGGCAAGATTCTAACTTTCTCTAATTGTACAATTTAGAAAGAATATAGCATCATCAGCGAAAAATAGATGGGAAAGAATAGGACTCCACCTATTAAGTTTGATGCCCTTCCGGTGTCCCATATCAATGGCTTGATGGATGAGGGTTGAAAGGAGACTTGCCAGCAGAATGAACAAATAAGGGGACAAAGGGTCACCTTGTCGAAGTCCTCGCGTCGGGTGAAAATATTCCAGTTGCTTGCCATTGAATTTTATACTAATAGATACTATTGATATGCACTGAAAGACCCACTAAACCCATGTAGGATGGAAGCCTAACCTGAGTAGATAAGCCGTTAGAAAATCCCATTCCACCCTGTTGTATGCCTTCCGCATGTCCATTTTTAAGATTGCCGAGAAATTTCGCCGTCGTTTCTGAAGTCACACGTGTAGGTATGTTATTCCTTAAATTAGTACATATCGTGTCTATGAAGTCCTGATGTGACTGAACCACTCTAAGAGAGATGTGTGCCTGCCAAAACATAGCCATACCTCATGTTAAGCTGATAAGATTAACCAAATAGGAGTTTGTGTATTTGAGCCATCACTGAATTTTTGTGATCATTTCTGGTCTGTTTTTAGTCTCCATCAAAAACACCAGATCTGGTCTTTCTTCGGCCACAAGGGCCTTAAGGGCTTGAATTGTTAGGGAAGACCCCATACCCTGACAGTTCCAACTCAAGAGCTTTATTTTACTGTCGGTGGCTTTTGAGGGCAAGCCACCTCAGCCCTTTTGTTGTTCTCTTCAGCCATTCGTACCAGAGTATCCATTAATTGAGTCTTATCTAGTTCCTCTATGATATGAGTTCTCAACTCATATGGGTTATATCTCTTCAACTTCTTTGCTATTCCCCGCTTTTGTTGAAACTCGTGATTGCTTCATTTTTTTTTTTTTTTTGGGTATTGGAACATCCATGTGCTAAACCTAGATCCATTTCATCTGTGAAGGTGCAGTGATCAGATCCCCCATGGAAATAGTTGGGCACATAGAACTCAGGTGAAGTTGCCGTTGTTGTTGCTAGTGTTGTGTATGTTGTTGAACCTCATCAACTAACTGAGGAATGACTGGTTCCTGCGTGATCCAAACTCTCTTCTCTTTATCAGTCATGTAAGGAACAAGGATACCCTTTTGTTTTGGTGCTACAGAGGTTGTGTCACCTTTAGATGATTGCCCTGCTGTCTTGCCATCCTGCTCAAATGGCATTGTAGGAAAATTGATGCCTTCAGTAGCCTTATTCTCAGTGGGGGGAAGTGCTGGAGCCTTAGTTGTCAAAAAGGGAGGAGTTTCTAGGACCACTTCCTCTGTCTCGGTGGGTCTTCCCTGGTCACCATAAAAAGGTTACCCAATATGGGCTGTGTTCTTTTACTTTTGCACGAAGCCATTGGCCGAAGGCCTTTTTTTCTTTGTCGACCATTTTTGCTTCTATGAAAGGTATTCCCTGACAATACGTGGCATAGTGGCATAGCCTACCACATGAATAGCAGAAATGTGGTAGTCTTTCATATCGAAAGTCTAAACATATAGTTTTTCCATTTAGGCGGATTAGGTGTCCTGTCTTTAAAGGCATCTGTATGTCAATTTCCACCCTAGCTCTACTTGATCTAAAGTTGGTACCTTCCTTTGTATCAACTTTGACTTCAATTACTTGCCCTCGTGTGTTTAACAGCCTTACTCAGCATTTGGTCAGAACACCATTCGAGTGCCAGATTGAAAATTTGGATCCAAAATGAGCATGTCGAAAAATCGTAACAGTGTAAGGGCGTATTAGGTATCCAAGGCTTGAAAATAACCAGGTGACTAGAGAATAACCATGGTCCTCCCTCTAGGATTCTCTATTTATCCCCTTCGGATTTAAATTTGGCTACGTATAATCCAACTTCCCATTGTGTGATTTCTACATGTTCTGTCCTCCATGCTCGTTTTAGAGTATTTTGTAAAGTCTGAAAGTTAATCGAAGGGTTTGAGGGAATTTTACCTACTAAAATGAGCTTACATTCCTCGATCTTCTCCCATGGCGGCAGGTCATCCCATACTTCAAGTTCGTGAGCAGAGCAAAGTTGGCCCAACCTGGAGCAGAGAGCAGCTAGGCGAGAATCTTCCTCCAAGTCCCTCACGTCTATAGTTGAAGACGTCGGACAAGATACGAATTGGTTGCAAGTGGAATCGCTGCTGCATGCAATGGAACAGTGGTGGGCAGGAATTGCGACTAGAGAAAGGATAAGTACAATCGGAAATTGACCCAGACGAGAAGGAATCGAAGCCAACCAACCCCAAACGCAAGGTCGGTAGACCCTGAAGCTGAAAACAGACAGAAGCCGTGGCGGTGAAGAATGAAAGCTCGATGGAAATAAGTCCGAGTGAACTAGGGGGAATTGACTAAGTGATGGCGGAAAGGAGGAAAGGAATTGCGGAAACATTGTAAATTTAGGGTTGCTTAGGCAAACTACCATGGCGGTATAATCTGTACTCTACATGTTGAGAGAGAAGGGTTTGTCTCCAAGGAGAGGCCTCCTTGCACCAAAGTGTCCGAGGAGCTTGATCAGGGTGCAAAAACAAAGATTAACCCCGACTTGCGAAAATCAAAGAAACGCCAGGCTTTGCAGTTGATTGTGCTTAAGTGAAACTATTTGAGATGAAGATGGTCAAGCAATGTTATATCCCTAACATGCTGAATTTTCAATCAATGGTGCTGGTGATGAATGAAGTAAGTTCATATCGGGCCGTCCAAGACGAAAGATGGGGCAATCATTTTGTCGTGTGCACAATTTGGGCTTTTTTATCTATTCCCTATAGAGGTTGTCACAATCAATATGGTAAATTTTTATCTTGCCTAATGTTATAGAATTTATAATTAGGCTATCTCCAAGGGGCATCTATATTTCATCTTTCCATTTTGCACTTTGGTGTTGTCCTTTCCTTGTTTGTATCAAGCCAAGGTTCCAATTAAACATTTTTTTTTTGTTGAAATTGCTTGTAAATGCCAACAAAAATCCATCTCCTACTAAGATTTTATTTCCTTTTCAATGAACTGGAGAATTTAAAGAAGCAAATTAGTGTGATTACGAAATTTAAAAACCGGGTTGATCCAAATTGAATTAGTATATGCTAGCTATGGAGCAAAGAGAATTAAACAGACACTTCAAGACCCAATGAAGATGTCACATCATTAATCAGGATTAGAATTTGGAATAAAGCCCTAACCTTTCCATAGAGACTTCTTTTGATGTGCCTATTGTTGTTGGCGATTATTATTTTCAACACCTCTCATTTAGAAAGAACTTTATTGTTCAATGACCCTTATTTATCAAGTTCATAAGAGATCAAAACTCTGGGTGCACAAACAAGTGTAAGCTCTTAAGTTTAGTTCAGGATCAAGAATCAATGCACCTATTAAGGGAGAAATTTAACGATGATCCGGTCAGCCAATCTAGTCACATTCATGAGGCATAGAAGAATCTCTTTCAAGCTAGATAAAGGAAAAGTCACTTTTTTAAAATTCCTCGAATTCTTTTGTCGTAGCAATGGATTTCTAGGACTTTTTGCGTGCCCAACTAATCCCATCCCTATCAGATGTGTAAGTCCCCCCATCCCTTGTGCACTTGATAATTGCTAGAGACGTAGAAATATGTGCTTCCACGGGTAAGTCCAAAAGAACGCGAAGGTGGGGCGATTAAGCGTGATTGGATTCTGCCTAATTCGACCAATCAAGTCGAATAACGCTTGCTGCAACAACAGCCAAAAGAGATTTGAGTAATTGATGGAAACACCCTATGCCAACTTCAAGACGATTGATACAGAAAAATTCCCCTTTTCAATGGTCAAAACTCTAAAGCTCATTGAAGCTCACTTTCCCAATACGCTTGATCGATTGATCTTTGTAAAAAGTCTGGAACGGATCGGCTTTGAGAACGGACCATAAAAAATCAAGTGATCCTTTTGTCTCGAGGAGCTTCTGCACAATGAATTACGTTTGAGCTGTTTGTCTTGCCGGAAATTAGCTGGTAAAATACCTGCTTCATCTTTTGCCTTTTGACGCCGGTTAGAAACATGAGTTAATATAGAACTTTTTTAATCCATTAGAAATCTTCACTTCGATTTTGGAAATAAATTTCCGCCGCTTCAAAGGACTCAACATTTTCTAGAATCTGATTTGACTTCCACCACCACCAAGACCATTCCCATATCCAGGACTCAAGATATCGAGGAAAGAACTCAAGATCCTGATAACCTACTCTTCGAACCCGATACCCGAAGGGCCGGGCTTTGCAACTTAAGGTCGAATTTGAGACATCGGTGCTCAAAGGCCGGACCCGTTTAATGTAACATAAAAAGAGTGATTGCACAAGTGGCAATTCGCCAACACGAGTAGACACTCGCACTACACACGATGGCGCACACGCATGAATGCAGCAGAGGAGAACTCTCAATATTTTATATAACAAGAAAACTTGACATATTTGAAGAACTAATGAAATTCTAATTAAATTACAAAGAGATTCTATCCTACCATATGTTAAATATCAAGGAAATTAGTAAAAAGTTATAATATTTAAAAGTTATGATATCACAGCGTCTGAAAAAGTTACTCTTGCAGACACCTTGCACGTGTAATCTTATGGTTCGGATTAGTCATCAAATGTCTCGTGGTTCGTATTAACGTCACTGCTAACGTCAAACAAGGAAGAGGGCTGGTGAGAAACAGACGAGAAATGAACAAAGACCAAACCATAATATATTTAGACCGATAGAGACATGCGTCCTCTCACAAAAAAAACACCATCTGGCCAAAAGCTGAAATTTTTTGGTCAGTATACAAATGCACATCGCGAAAATATATACCATATACATGAAGGACGAATTTTGCCATGTCTATCCGGCTTAGTTTCGAAAAATCTTGACCTACTATCATATAGACTTGACCAAAAACAAACACTTCGCTTTTGTCATAAGTTCGAATAGTTGGTTTCTCATATATTTTGGATACTATTCTTCTCCATATCCTTACTTTCATCTCTCTCTTTTTTTTTTTTTAATTCTTGGGGCATGTGATTTTGAGGTCGTGTATCCTTTAATGAAATCTTAATTGCTCGCATACTTGTCAAAGTTATAACTTATAATATAATGGATGCATTCAAAATCAAGTGGTCTAGAGATTACCTTAGATATTAGCCACTTTAGCTGATGACATGGTAACCGTGCAAATAACGTATCCTTCAAAAAGGGGATTGGGAAACGAATATGCTGTTTCATATTCCATTGTGTGGTCCTCATCCAATGGACAGTGAACACCTCTGACCGATTCGTATAGAAAATGCAACCAAATCGCCACGATACAACTCTACGCGATATATTTCGTTTTCAATCTTCCAAGTTTAAGCGATGAAACCAATGTCTTTATTTCCCTAAGGATCAACAGCACAGTACATCGTTCCCTCGCCAGATATTACAATAGATGACTAGTCCTCGAACTGTTCGTCTCACACAATACAGTCATCTACTGCTTCCGTCAGAATGTTCTGCTCCAATGCCTTCTGTTCTCTTCACTTGACATGCTTCAAGAACCAATTCAAAGTGTCCTCTTGGGCCTCTTCGGCGCTCTTGACCACCAATTCATTGTCGTCGTCGTACCTCACACTCCATCCATGACTAACACCAGGGAATATCTTCACATAGCTCTCAAACTGCAAAACCGGGGTCTTTGAATTAGCGATGTGTATAAATAACCAGGCAGGGAAAGTGCTTTGCAAGCGACATGACGGGAACGTGGAAAAACGATTGCATTTTCCGACAATTGGTTGGCAACCAACGCAAAGCATCCTAAGAAGCTTACTTCAGTTTTAGCCGACATGATCTCCCCGAACTTTTTCAGTTGTTCCGGTGGGGAAGAATGGTCGATCTCAGCTCCCAATATAGCAGTTGGAATCTTGACAGCTGAACAAAGAACAGAAGAAAATAAGGTCTTATAAGGCTTCCAGTTTATTGGCAAGTACCAAGTCTAATACCCTCATGAAGAAATTATATCGCTGCGGCTGAAAAGAAAATAGCAAGTCCATGTTTGTTGGCATAGCTTTACCTTTGATTTCATCTTCGGTCATACGACCGGGGTGCAGAATAACTGCTGCTTGAATGTCTTCAGTGCCTGCTAATTTCACCAGCAACACTCCTGAAAAGAATAGGCAAGCTCTTTTTAACAACTTGAAAGAACTTTTCTGCAAGTCAACAAAACTAGTTTCTCAACGGTCAATGTAGAACAAATTTCCCATTTCTTAACCCAACAACCCCCTCAGAACTGGGAAAGTGAATTCAGAAAATTTTACCTCCCCAACAAAATCCTGCAGCCCCAATGGCAGACACACCTTTGCTCTTAAGAGCAGCAATCACTGGCTTGGCATCTTCATGCCCTTTATCCTAAAGAAGGAAATGAAGTAAACGTTTATAAAAAGACTGTCTAAAAGTCGGTAACATCAAAATTCATGAGGCTTTTATTCTACTTATGCTGTTTCATGTTTTGCATTTGGAATTTTATTTCATAAAGATCTTGATGGGTGTCGAAAATCTTTGAAATGACCAGCAATCTCCAACCAGGTCTAAATACCAATGCAACTTACAGCGTGTGATATGAGTCTACAAATCAAGTTTGCACAGTAGAAAGCCCCTTGTTTCCTCTGAACTTCTAAATGTACTGTCACACTTTCACAGCCTGAAGGAGTGAAAAACTCACCGTGCCGTGATTCTTAAACCAAGCTTCTCTATTGAAATTAGGACTAGTGAAATCAATAATGGGATCTCCGTAAAAGAAATCAGGTACAACTACCAAGAATCCCGCGGATGCAATTTTATCTGCGAGTTTCCTACACAATGAAAGCATTCAGCAAATAAGTATGACCATTTGAAAAGGTAACTCTTATCATTCTCAATCTTGTTAAAACATAGAATCATGCCGGGACTGTCAAGAAGGCAACCCCAGCTTATGTTATTTTGGTGTTGCAACTAAGGATAACTCTATCTCAAGATGAAACCGAATTACATAACCAGCTGAGCCATATTAGTAGCAGAAATCATTAGAACAAAGAAAACTGTGATTCATATTGAATCAAGCGATGTATATCAAATGTCAGCTGAACTATGCCACGAAGTCCCGCGTGTATATACAATTCAACAAATGATGTTTTAACTTGGAACAGAAGAACGCCAAACACACTCATCCAGAACGAACTGGCTTCGCCCTCATGTGCCATGTAATGCTCTTCGTCATCACAGGTGAAAGGTGAACGGAAAAGCAAAGCTTTCAAATGTATGCTATCCGGAGAATACAGAGTTTATTCACTATGAAACTTCAAAAGATGGCACTACAGAACAACATATACATAGAACAACTTGAGAAAGATTCCATACCTCAGCTTAGGAGCCTCATACCCTGCACAAACAGATGAGCAAAGATCATCAATCAAGCAGCAATATCATGGACCAATCGAAAAGCACAAGAACGACGAAGAACCAAGAAGATATACATAGTTGACCAAAAGAAAAGACCCAACTGAGAGAAACACCACAAAATCAAAATTAAAGAAATGGGCCAGTACCGAAAACATCGGCGATGAGAAGAACAGCACGCTTGGAATCGGAAGGGCCGGTGACGTAAGTCTTGAGACCTGCAAGCTCTTCAACGTGTCCTGCTCCGCAAGTGGAGCTCAGGTTTGGTGGGTTCTCAAAACACTGAGAGCTGGACATTTTCCTTTCTTCCTCAGAAATCTGGTGAACGTGGGACGTACTAGGGGTGAGGAATCAGTGCAAGAACGGGACAAGTTGCGAGAGGCAACAAGGGAAAAGAACGAGTATTTTATAAGGAAGAGATGGAGGGCCTCAAGGCGTCATTACATGCGTCACTCGGGCAATGATTACTTTCCTCACGTCGAGACATTGAAGATGGAAGGGGCGACATTGACTTGACTCGGTGGGAAGGCGTTCCCGATCACTCAATTACTACTGAGAAGTCACAAAAGGTGAGGTTCGGGGGCATTTCCAAATATTTTCTCCAGTGCATCACTTGAGATTTACTTGCATTTATCCCAGCTCATAATTTACTCACGACCGTCCGAAGCGAATTGATGTGTGCTTACCTAGTCTAGGTCGACAGCTATGACAAACTTGGATATGGTGACATTCTATTGAACATGATAGAACCCAAGCATATGGGATGAGACCAAGTAGGTCCACAAAATACATGTAGTAATATAACAAAAATCTGAAATTTGGGGTCGTGTGGACACTGGACAGTCTCTCCGCATTATAGGCTTATAACAAAGGTGTTTGCATGATTTTGAGTTCGTTTGAGGCACCCCACAAAGTGCTCGAGTATAGCAAAACTAGACGCCTCGTTATTAAAATGACATGATCAATGGTGATCATTATCGACATCCAAAACAAGATCAACACCCCAACCATTGGCTTGAAAGCATATTAGGTTGTGGGATTCATGTTTCTAGCGTAGACTGTGGACAGAAAACAAAATAAAATCTCAGTCCATGGAGAAAGTTAGGTGCTCTCGAAGCATGACATTGTAGTCCACTTAAATCAATTGCCCATGGAAAAGCACTATCATTTAGTGCGAATAAAGAAAGAAAAAATTTTCATAACATTTTTACCAAAAAAATAAAAAAAAAATGTTCATAACACTTGCCACCCTATGATTGATTTGGATATATAAGTACATCATGTCTTAATGGTAACCTTGAGATTTTCCAAACTAGTTATCTGCATTACATGAGGCATAAAATTGTCTTGTGATGTTTGAATTCAATCTCTGATGTAGTTTTGAGCATCAGGATTATTTGTCGTCAGATATTTCAACATGATTCTATCGATCGAATCAGACCGAATCCTTCCGCATAAGAAAATTTATCAAAACCAAGCAGGGGAAAAAGAAAGCCCATGGACTCCATTTTTGGATTTAGAAAACTGAACTTACTCTCCTCCGCAGAAATACTTTCCTTTGAATAAACGAATACGCTATCTGATATTCCCCTTGAGGTCCTCATCTTAGATGATAGAGAACACATCCAATCAATTTGAACAGAGAATTCAACCCAGATGGCACGATACAACTCTACATGACATACTTCACTCTCAATCTGCAAAGTTCGATCTACGAAACCGATGTCTTATTTATTAAAGTCACAACAGAACATTATAGATGACTAGTCCAAAACAGATGACTAGTCCTGAAATTGTTCATAACTCAACAATGCAGTCATCTGCTGCTTCCTCACTATATTCTGCTTCAATGCCTTACTTTTCACTTGACATGCTTCAAGAACCAATTCAACATGTCCTCTTGGGCCTCTTTGGCACTCTTGACGGCGGACTCATCATCGTCATTATACCTCACACTCCATCCATGTCTAACACCAGGGAATATTTTGACATAACTCTCGAACTGCAAAACCGGGATCTTTGAATTGGTGATGCATAGAAATAACCAGAGAGAAGAAGTGCTTTACGAGCTCACAAACGGGAATGTGGGAAAACAGTAGGATTGGCCAACATTTTTTCTTGCAACAAATGCACAAAATATCCTAAGTCGCTTACTTCGGTTTTAGCCGACATGATCTCCCTAACTTTTTCAGTTCGTCTGCAGGGAAAATGTGGTCATTCTCGGCTCCCAATATAGCAGTTGGAATCTTGACGGCTGAACAAAGAATAGACAAAAATAAGATTTTTGCGGCTTCCAGTTTAAGGAACTCTTCTCAAACAGAAAAATGTTGTGCGATCGATTTTCTTGTGATTGACCAGACGCATAGCAGGTTTCTTCATCACTCTTGGCTGCATTTGCAGACTCTTTCAGAATTCATAAACTTATACATAAGCGCATCATATTAGTCCACAAAGCTTCCCATGCCAAGTACCCAGTCTAATACCCTCATGAAGAAATTATGTTGCTATGGTTGAAATGAAAATAAGAAAGAAATTCCATGTTCACTGGCATAGCTTTACCTCTGATTTCATCTTCGTGATACGACCAGGGTGCAGAATAACTGCTGCTTGAATGTCTTCGGTGCCTGCTAATTTCACTAGCACCATTCCTGAAAAGGATAGGCAAGCTCTTTTTAACAAACTTTGAAAGAACTTTTCCATAAGTGAACAGAACTAATTTTTCTATGATGTTTTGGAGAACAAATTTTCCCTATTTAACCTAATAACCTCCTCAGAACTGTGACAGTGAACTCAGAAAATTTTACCTCCCCAACAAAATCCTGCAACCCCAATGGCAGACACACCTTTACTTTTAAGAGCGGCAATCACTGGCTTGGCATCTTCATACCCTTTATCCTAAAGAAGTAAATGAGGTGAAAGTTTACGAAAAGACAACTAAAAAGCTGGTGACATGAAAATTCATGGTGCTCTCATTCTACTGATACCACATCATGTTTCACGTCTGGAATTTGGTAAAATACAGACCTAGATGGGTGTCGAAAATATTTGAAATGACCAGCACTCTCCAACCAGATATAGCTATTTATGCAACTTACTGCATGTGATATGAGTGTAGAAGTCAAGTATGCAATTTGGAGATCCCTTGTTTCCTCTAAACTTCTAAATGTGCTATAATACTTTCACGACCTGAAGGAGTGGAAAACTCACCGGGCTATGATTTTTTAGCCAAGCTTCTCCATTAAAATTAGGATCATTGACATCAATAACGGGATCTCCGTAATAGAAATCAGGTACTATCACGAAGAATCCCGCTGATGCAACCTTATCTGCAAGTTTCCTTTACAACAAAAGCAGTCTGCAAATAAGTATGACAATTTGAAAAGGTAACTCTATCATTTTCAATCTTGTGAACGCATAGAATGCCATGACCCTTAACAGGGCGATCCCAGCTTATGCGATGTCGTAGTTGAAACTAAGGCCATCTTTATCTCAAGATGAAACCGCATCACATAAACAGCTGAGACCTATAAGTAGCAGAATTTATTAGAAAAATCAAAACTGTCATTTATGTTGAGTTAAGCAATGTGCATCAAATGTTAGTTGAACTATGCCGCAAAATCACGTGTATATGCATTTCAACAGATGATGTGTAAACTTGGAAAAGAAAAACACCAAACACCCTCATCCAGAATGAATTGGCCTCACCCTCATGTGCTATCTAATGCTCTTCAGCACACAGGGGAAAGGTGACGGAAAGGCAGAGCTTTCAGATACAGGGAGAATACAGAGTCATTCACTTGCAAACTTTAAAAAATGGCACTATAAGAAAGATTCTATGCAAGTAATCACGCCATACCTCAGCTTAGGAGCCTCATATCCTGCACAAACAGATGAGCAAAGGATCCATCAAGCAGCAATTTCATGGATCAATCGAAAAAGCACAAGAACGACCAAGAACCAAGAAGCAGTAACACAATCAACCAAAAAAGAAAGACCCATCAGAGAAACAACACAGAAAATCAGAATCAAAGAAATGGGCCATTACCAAAAGCATCAGGGATGAAAAGAAGAGCACGCTTGGAATCAGAAGGGCCGGTGACGTAAGTCTTGAGGCCTGCGAGCTCTTCAACACGCCCTGCTCCACAAGTCGAGCTCAGGTTCGGTGGGTTCTCAAAGCACTGAGAGCTCAACATTTTCCTGTTCTTTCACAAAAAAATCTGCCGAATGCTGGACGCACCAAGAGCGAGGTCTGAGTGAAAGAATGAGACGATTTATGAAGGGAACGTTGGAAAAAGATCGAAGTTCTGCAGGAAAAGATGGGACGTCGGCGGCCTCATCGCATGCATCACTAACTCGGACACTGAATTCTAAAGAAAGTGGCGGCTTTGACTAAAGGTTTTGGTGGTATTCTCAAACCACTCCGAGCTCAACATTTTCCTGTTCTGTCACCAAAAAAATCCGGTGAATGCTGGACGCGCCAAGAGCGAGGTATGAGTGAAAGAATGAGACAATTTATGAACGGAACATTGGAAATAGATCGAAGTTCTGCAGGAAAAGATGGGACGTTGGCGGCCTCATCGCATGCGTCAACAACTCAGACACTGAATTCTAAAGAGAGTGGCGGCTTTGACTAAAGGTTTTGGTGGTATTCTTCAAAGATTTTTCTCCCGTGGAGAGTGAAGACCGCCTTATCTCAATCCACCAATCAATTTGTCGAGAGTGTCCATTTGATAGAGCCCAGCAAGTCATCTGCAAAAGTCCAGAGACCGTTTCCCAAGATCGAAACTTGCAATGAGCAAGACGCGAAAACAAGACAGATCATTTCCAAAAGATCAGATTTTGCAGTGCTCGAGCTTGTCACGTGAAATTTTTTTTTTTTTATATGAACAGGGAGGGCATTTCCTTTTACGACGGATTGAGGTGAACCGATGGGCACTTAGCTAGTCCAGGTCGATAGTTGTGACAAACTTGGACGATAAACATGGCTTGGGGATGAGACCAAGTAGGTCCACAAAATTAATGCATTAAGATTACAAATATACAAAACTCGAGATCACGTCGGCGGTCTCTTCACATTACAGGCTTTTGTCGAAGGTCTTTATGCAATTTGGAGCTCGTTTTGGGCACCTCACAAAGAGCTTAAGTATAGCAAACTTTGACTGATCTTTATTAAGACGATTTAGTTGATGATCTAACATTTTACAACAAGATCAATGCTCCAATCATTAGCTGGAAAGCATATTGGGTAGCAGCATTCGTATTTTTTATATTAGAATGCAAACGGAAGAAGGAATGAAATATTGATCTACTAAGGAATTATTATGTGCTCTCAAAATATGATGTTTCAATCCATCCAAGTAAATCATCAAGTAGAAAAATACTATCATTGATCTTGAAAGAAAATAAGGAAGTTTGTAACACTTGCCATGCTATGATTGATTTAGATAAATAAGAACCTCACGTCTCAAAAGTAATTATATAATTCTCAGACCTCGTTATTTGCATCGTGCCGGAAAGGAAATTGTCTTGTGACATTGAATTTTATCGTTGATCGTTGATGTAGCTTAGGAGAGCAACTGAATAGTGTTTGACAAGGCCCATCAGCCACCCCATGGGCTTGTCCAGGCTCTACCCATCACAATCTGGGCTGCTGGACATGGGCCGGGTCTCGGACAAAGTATGTCCACAAAATTTGGTAATGTCTCCTCTAGTTGTTAAGACAAATGGTGTTCTGTTTTTAGAAAGAAAAAAAAAATCGTTAATTTTGCAATATTCCAACTCTTTTGAAATTGACTAGAGGGAACAATTTAGCTTGTGTTTTGTAAAATCTCAAACTTGTCGGACGATCGCCTTTTGTACATGTTACATTAACTTAATAGAACAAAAATCACGAAACAAACATACTTTATATATATATATGGAATGATTTGAGTCATAGTGGTTCGGTTTATATATGATGATTTTCACCTAAGTTGATGCATAAATACATACATAGGTGATAAATAATATAATGACAAAGCAAATAAATTCTTGTGGGTATTTCATGACTCGGAGCATGAGAGGCCCCGCCTTTGGAGTACGTGAACGGTTGATGTGTGTGGTATGAAAAAATCCGTCAAATCAAGGTACCAACTTTTTCTATGGCGATGTCTCCTCGTTCTCTGTGTTTGGCCCGGCCCCCCTAGGCATCAAATAATGATTAATCCTTTGCTTATAAATAATAATAAAAAGAATCATTTAACTCTTTGTAAAAACGCGTTAAACTTAATCAACATCAAGATAAAGACTCATTGTGGCGACAATCATTTCTGGATGCCCAGACCTACACCAATCCCACCATTGAAAATGTTACTCGCGCGCGTAAAATGTCATTATCGATGCGAATATATGCTTTTTTTTCCAAAACCCAATCAGACTCGATTTCTTAGGCCAACGTTGTCTTGATGATAATCAAGATGATTTCTTATCAATTAAGCCGTTCTAGCCCTAAAGATGTTGACATTGGGGCGCTCCGTAACTTGTGATGGGCGCAATCATTTTGTGGAGTGCACAAGTTGTGCGAAGCTTATCTATTTTCCGATAGTGGTTGTCGCAATCGATGGGGTTCCTTCCTTTTTCCATCTTTTGGCTGGATGCTATGATGGTGAATCTATAATTGGGTTTTCTTTAAGGTGGAGTCTATATTTCAACTTTTCTGTCTTGCCCTTTGTGGGTAATCCTTTCCTTGTTTGTGTCGGTTCAAGGTTTCTCAATTAAACATGTTCTTTTGGGTGAAATTGCTCACTAGTGGCAATACAAATCCAGCTCCTACCGGAGATGATATTAAACTTTTATTTTCCCTAATTATTAGGCATGGATTTTCTTTTTTCGACCTTTCGATAAATTGGTGAATTTAAGAAGCAAATTGGTATGGTTAAGAAATAAAAACCCAGTGATGATCCAAATCGAATTAGTATATATGCAAGCTATGGAGCAATGAGTCTTTTTTGTTCTTTCCTTTTTCTTTTTCTTTTTCTTTTTTTCCCTCTTCCATCAGGTTGTTGGACTCAGGTGAGAGTTGCTCCCCCCATAATTGGGCAAGGGTCGCCTCTCGCTTGGGCTAACGAGGGCAACCTTCACCCTTGCCCAATGCCGGCAAAGGCAACCCTTGCCCGAGGTGTGGCAAGAAGGAAAGAAAAAAAATAAAAATATATACTTATATTTTTTTTGACTAAAATACCCCTTCTCCAATGGCAGAATAGTTAATGGCTAGCCAAAACTCATTATTTGAGAAGATTTCAATTTGTGTTTTTTCGATCTTTATTTAAAATAATATTCACTTCGGGCTCTTATTTGAGAAAATGAGAGTATCGTATTGCCCCCATTTAAAATTTTCCCTTAATTCATCAATAAATAAGCTAAGTTACACAAAAACATAATGCGTATTTATATCTAAAACACTTAGGAAATTCGAATTTTAAAATAGGAAGTATGTAAACTAATAAGAAATATTATCCCACGATATCTTAAATATGTAAATGGTAACTATCGCAACAAATCATCAAGTATTCTAAAATAATTTCCAAAATAAAGAAAGACAAGAAAATAAATAAAAACCATAATATCTAAAAACACGCATCCCATGTCATCGACCTGGGAACAACGGGTGCTGTCCCTAGCACCTCGGGTTGAACCAGGACTTTGAACTCAAAGCTCAAAACTCAAACCGTTGGACCCACGAAGAGATGAGACTTTGGCTACCAAACATAGAATCTTGTGGTTGGACTTAAGTGCACGTGATAAAATTTAGAATGAAATCGATTTAATCGAGAAATTGAGAAGTTAAAATTTTAGCTTGATTTCTTCTTCAAATCTATTTACGGAATGAAATGCATTAGAAATGAAAAATCAAATGCGTTCTGAAACAGTTTACATTAAACATATTCCAGAAACCAAGAAATAGAGAAATAGAAAAGTAGAAATTTTATCATGCGCACCCTTAAGAACCAGTTGCCTAGACCCATGACCTTAGGTGCTTGTGGATCAAATTTGAGACTTCAATGCTTAGTCTCAAGACCTCTCGGATTCAAAACGTCGATGCCTTGAACTTGGGACCCCAATGCTCACCACTAGGCAACAAAGCAAGACGAGACCTCGTTGTCCTACTTAGTACCTCATATATAATCTTGGGAACCTAGAGAATCCAATACATGGATGTGGGAAATTGACCCTGGATCATCGACATGAGCATCCTAGTCCACAGCCAATAACCCAATCTTATTGGTTCTTGGCACGAGGATTAAAGTCTTGAGATATGGATCATTCAATGTGTGCTAAACTTGGATCTCAAAAAATAGTTCTAAAATTTTTGGAATTACAAAGGTCTCAAAATGACTTTTAGCTTATTTGAAAAGCTGAATTAAGAAATGCTAAACAAATATTCTGAAAATTAACAACTTCGAAATCTCCAACATAAAGATCTTAGAAAAAAAAATTCAGGAATGTCCAATCCCCAAGAGACAAATGGCCCATCATATGCTTTGCTTTTGTTTGGAAGTTCGTTGGAGCCATTATCAACCAGTCACAATATGCTGCTGGATCTTTCTTAGGAATCCAGCTAATCGCCGGCTGTTGGAGTCCTGACATGCTAATGCAATCGATGAACGGGACATTTCAATTTCAGCTTGGATCGACTAATATAAGTCTACGCCTGGGGTTGATAGACTTTGATTCAAGGGCTGGCTCCTAGAGAAGCCAAATCAATCAATTCGGACCAATCCAGGTTCTTGTCATTAGACTATTCCAACAACTACTGTAAGGGTGCCAAACTTCACATCCAAGTTCAGGGATACGGAAGTCGCTGGATTGGAGACAAATCAGTTGTCCCTGTCATGACGTTGACATGTGCATATTATATCCCGACGAGGCGGAGAAAAGCATCAGCTAATTCACCATTAGGGCAATAATAAATACCTAAACCAGGAGATGATAATGTAATCTTTTAAGGAAGTTCAACCTTCATGACGAGGAAAGCATAAAGCTTACGCGTCCGTGTATCGGAACAACACCTCAACCAAGATGAAAGTGCTTCTCTCTTCTCTTTGGCTTAAAAAGGAGCCACGTATGTGCGTGGAATTGGGTGATTGTTTGTACGCACCGTGCGCACGCGTGCTTAATAATCATTACGCTTATTTTAATTTGAATTTTGTAATATACATGAGTGATATTTGTAAGTTGATAAAATTTCAATCATAGAGTGAATTTCGTCGTTAAAAATAATGGAGAGAATGATGATAAGAAGCGGAGATCATATGAAGAGAATTTCCATGTGACAGTCAAAGGTGCAGACAGTGGGTGAAAGAGATGGTGCCTTTTGGTACAACGTAACTTTCTTGTCAGTCCATATAAGAGTAGGTGCAAATGGGTAGTTACATGAGGAACCAAATGAAGGTGGGATATTATCAAAATTTTCCACAATCTGTTTTGCATACAACAATGTATAATACTACTTCAAAAAGTCTGCACGTAACCATCTGATTTGATTTGTTCTCAATAGCCATGAGATAATCATCTTAGAGTGATTCTTTTGTTGACAAATGCTCCTATTACAGTCGTAGTCTTTGAATGATGAGAACTAACTATGTAGCATCTACATTGAAAATTCAAGTATTGTATGCATCATCAAAAAAGAAAGAAGATGAGTTCTTCTTTCTTTTATCACTTAGGAGCCGTGCAAGATGAAAGTCTTATGCATGGTTTTGAATGAGAAAAAAAGTGAGGGATCCTCTTTTTGACTCTGACTTTTCAACTCTAGTTGTTGCTTTTCTTTCTGTTACTTCGAAAGTAGCTGATTCAGCTTCAACCACTCGAATTTTCGATATTCCTTTTTATTTCTTATCAAAAAATGTATTTTTGTTCAAAAATGAAATCTTATGGGAACTGTGCATATCCAGTTCATCCTTCGGAACCATATCACATCTCGGATCTGATGAAATAGGATGAATTGAGACGATATTTTGTAAATACATAATTATCTTGAATATATTAACTATTTCTTTATTTTCCGATCCATAGAAATTTGCCGCTAGGTATTTCACCAAATAGGATCGTCTAGTTCCTATAGAATCTATCACTAAAATACCCCTAGAAGGGGATAGAGCTAAGCTATTCATTATTAGCTATTCATAATGAATATGATGAATATGATTTCATATGAATTGAATATTGAATATAGAAAAGTAGAATATCCAATAAATATTGGATAGTATAGAAGATAAGGATTCACATAGTGATATAGAATTTTGATCTATTTCTCAATTATATGCTTATCAATACTTAATTTTTAATATTAATTAGATAATAAGAAATAAGATTCTCTCCTATGCACTATTCATGGTGCTACTGTAGAAAATACTTTATTCAAAGATGGTGATGGTGCAGATACATTCCGTGCTTTTAACCCAACTCAAATTGAAGAACAAGCAAACATATTAATGATGAGAAATGCATTTTTGCTATGCTACTAATTAATATTTTGACTTGCTCTGCTATTTTGACCAAGCCCACTTGAGGAAGAGTTACGGGCGTAAAAAAAAAAAAATGCCGGGGCATACTCTATTTCATTTTTCAGCCCTTAACGAGAAATAATGAATAAAAAGAAAAAAGGAAGGTCATTTAATTTAGAAAACCGGTAAAATTGAGACAAAAGCCACTATTTGACTTAATTACGTGGATATTCTATTGATTATACTTTTTTTTTTGGTCAAATTGATTGTACTTTGCATTGTCAAGTTTCAAACATTCCTTCTATGTTTGTTCATTTTCCTCAATCCCCAAGTAAGGGACTTGGATAGATTGATGCTATTTTGTTAGACCTAAGATAACGAATTACAGGGTATGAGCCAGACAAACTCCTCTCCATAGGATGTAAACAATCCCATGTTCATATACCTTCAATCTTTGAATTAGGGCGTAGCCTCCGACATCCGTCAACCGGCCATTTATGTTTTTGAAAATAGCAAAGCTTAGAGTACAATTAAATAGCACTGCAGTCCCCCTTATAATCCACACTAAAATATGTTGATTTGGGGGCATTTTGGGGCATGGAATCGAGGCATGCGGGACGCCCCAGATTCGTGTCCAGCCGCGACTGTTGAATATTCCCTAGGAGTCAACTCTTAATTGATTGCGTGCCATTCTGTGCAAAACACTCTTTGAGGTATTATACCTGGACGAAGGGGAGAAAAGCATCAGCTAATTCACCAATAGGGCAATTATAAGCACCTAAACCAGGGAATGATAATGTAATATTTAATGAAGTTCAACCTTCATATGAGAAAAGCATAAAACTTGCGCATCCATGTATCGAAATAACAAATTAACCAAGATGCAAGTGTTTTCTCTTCTTTTTGACTTAATATGTGCTAGGGAGCATGGTTCCAAGGTATATACTAAAACCTAAGAATCGAATCGAGGGGAACTTGCCTAGTTCCAAGTTCCAAAGAATGTAGAGGAGGTTTCATGTTCTAAAAATTAGAGACTCCATCTCGACGGGTAGGTTAGAATTTAGAACCTGAAATAAGTTCTTGTGTTTTTCTTAATCTATGTGTTTGAGCAATCTTATGGTATTTCATGACATTTGACGATAAGTGTATAATCTAAAACCACTAATCTAAATTTCTATTTTATGACTAAGATTTTGACTTTGTTAATATTTCCATTTTGTTGTGTCTACATAAAAATTATGATCAATGAATTGTAACAACAAATATTTGTTATTACATATGATAATTCACTCCAATTGTTTAATTAATAATTAATGTGAAACTTAAATAGACCTTGAAACCGGTAACAATGTACATTTTCAGGTTTTAGAGTATATATGGTAAGTTCTAAATTTCAGAAAATGAGAAATCTATTATAACAAGCAAATTCCAGATTTCAAGTGAACCCATATGGAACTTGAAATTGCTCACCTTTAATATATGCCATGTATGTGCATGAAATCGGTGCTTGTTTATACGCTTCATACGTGTGCTTAGTAATCATTATGCTTATTTTAATTTGAATAACTTAACATTATTTATATTTTTAATTTGATGAATTAGGTTGTCCAATGAATTCTATTGTTAAAAAATAATAAGAGAATGATAATAAGAAGCAGAGATCATTTCAAGAGAATTCTATGTAATTGCCAAAGATGTGGGGTCCGTCAGTTGGTTAAAGAGAAGATGCTTTTCACTTTACTTTCTTGTCATTTATTATAAAAACAAGGAAAAGGGTGGTTACGTAAGGAACCGGATGAAAGTGGGAAGTTATTAGAAACGTAATTTATAGCCTTTTTTTTTTTGTCCTTTTAATATTTCATATATGGTTTATTTAGGAAAGCCGCTAAAAGTAAGACAAAAGCCAATGTTTGACTTAATTACGTGGATATACGTTGCATTATCAAGTTTCAAACATTCCTTTTATGTTTGTTCATGTTCCTCAATCCCCAAGTGAGGGACTTAAATAGATCAATGCTATGTTGTTAGACCTAAGATAGCAAATTACAAAATACAGGCGAGACAAACTTCGATCCCGAAAATGTAAACAATCCCATGTTCATGCACCCTTGATCTTCGAATTAGGACATAACCCGCCACATCCGCCGATCAGCCATTTACAAATGATCTAAGTATCTTGTTTTAAATGGAAATGCTTAGAGCACAATTGGATTGCACTTTAATCATCCTTATAATCCAGACTAAAGTATGTTGATTTCGGGGCATTTTGGGGCATGGAATTGAGGCATGCGGGACGCCCCCAAATTCGTGCTCCAGCTGTTGACTCTTCACTATTCACAAGGAGTCAACTCTAATCGATTACGTGCCACTTTTTGCAAAACACTCTTTTGATTTTGATTTTTTCTTTGGCAATTCATTCCCCCTCTGCCAGCCTATGTATGAATTAAAGATCAGATGTCAGGTTCACCAAAAGGTGAATGAACCATTTTACCTAACTCCTTCTTATCATGTCTAATTCTTCTATCTTTCAGCAACCTACCAATGACACTGAGTACTTTGCTTTTTAGCCAAAAACAAGGGGGCTACAAATAATATTATAGAAGAAAAGAGGGCGAATTAGCAAAACCATGGGGATTGGATCGTTCTAACAATGGTAGCTAGCTTTCTTGTTGGAAATTGGTGGGAGGGCTGGTAAAGAAATTTTCTTTGACCTAGTAACTAATTTGGCTAAGATAATAACCCTTGTTTTCTACGCGGCCACATGCACATGCATTCTCTCCATTTAAAGTATGTGTATCTAGAGTGTTTCTAGGCGGTGTTCGGGCCAGTTTTTCGTACCTCGACCAGTCAAAAGGCTCTCGTACCCATGACCAAAGAAAAGGAGGAGCACAAATTCCCTTGCCGTCCAGGCTAAAAAGCCTAGCCTATTTAGTCACAGGCAAAAGCATACATAATCATGTTAAGTTTGATAAGACGAGGAAGATCCGGATCTAATCCAATTATTTTTTTGTTCTCTCCATGCAAAGTTCATACGACATTTTTTTTAACATAAATTTCTGCTTCATGTGGGAGAATGAGAGGTTGAACCATATCTATATATATATTATGAAATTTGGGAAATTGAGATGGTGTGGGTCCCATTGCATGTTTGGTATTCCCATCCAATCGAACTGATCAAGTGGGGGGTGATGAACCGATGACCATTCCACAACGAGCCCATCAATCTCACTAGTGCTCACCTACCACTGACTATCACCCAACTTCAAGAACCCAAAAGGACAGCAAAAGGGTATAAAAACAGGAAAAAAAGCTGCATTGAAGAGGTTGGTGACGACAGAGAGACTTCTCTCTCTATTTAAAAAATATATATTTATATGTTAATTTAATTTAAATATGTATATTTTGTTTCATTGCCCGAAGTGATGCGTGCCCATGTCATCCGGCTTGGAGTTGGACCAACCGTGATTGAGACGTCGCAACCTGTCATCATCTCCACCTACCCCTAACCACTAAGTTTTTCTGCGCCCACTCTACACAAAAAAGGGGAAACGAAAGGTTCTATCCAGTAAAAATTTTTTTGGAAATTAATTTAAAAATTGGGAATTTCAGGAGTAGACTTGGGGGAAACTCAATCTAAATATCTAATTTATAATAAAAATATTAATAATTAAGTCAATTTAGTGAAGTAGCCAACCTACGGGATATAAGATTAGTGATTGCTGGTGGGGGCCATGGCCTTGGGTGCCATTTGAGTGATGCCTGCCTTCGGAATCCATCTTGAATCGCATGATTTCCCCCCTCTCCATATTAAATTAAGCTAAACTAAACAAATATATATATAAATAAAATGAATATTTGGACTTTTAGTTTATTCTGCATAATAAACCATCTTAGTTTTGACACTTTCAATGGTCTAATTATCATCAGTGGTTGGTTGGTGATTTTTTTAATATACTATATACATTAACCCATCATGGCACGAAATTATTACGCTTCGATGGATGCGGAATGGGAACTCAGTCCATATGCCCCGTCTCCCATCCATACATAATTAAATAATTCCTAAATCAATGCACCTTACTTTCATTTTCCCCATTTTTCCAATTTAAATGCAAACAAATCTTTTCACAAATGAAATTAGAAACATGTTATTTTTTCCTCTTTTTTTTTTTAATTTTAAAAAAGAGATTTCACGACCAATCAACGTGTTTTCTAGGAGGGTTCATTTTTTTTTTTTTTTTTTTTTTTTTTTTTTTTTTTGGCTTACATAGCGATTATTATAGTGTCATGAAAACGCGCGTCGGACGTACCGGCCGCTGATTACTTATTTTTAGTATAATCCGAAGATTAATATATGTGATATTTTTTAACCCCCACTCCTGCTGGACCCAATTCCTGTCCAACACCTTACAAAAATATATAGTAAATAAAAGAGATAAATAAATAACATTCTCAACCAGACAACGAAAAACGACCAGCCTCCAAGAGCTAGAGTCAAGAAGCAGCACCCTCCACCTCCATCACCACCTCCACCACCACCGCCACCAGGTTGGCTCACCCACTTGGTATCGGAGAAGAATTCTGAACTTCCGGCGATCTGGATCCGGCCCCATGGCGGCCTCCGTCCACGGCGGGATCCTCGACATGACCAGGGTGGCTCAGGAGAAGGGCAGCGATCCCCTGCGGTGGGCGATGCAGATGTGCTCGAGCTTGAACTCGGCCGGCGCCAGCTTGCCTTCCACCGAGCTGGCGCACGCGCTGGTTTCTCACATTTGCTGGGACAACAACGTCCCGATCGCGTGGAAGTTCCTGGAGAAGGCCCTGGTGGTCGGGATTGTGCCTCCTCTGCTCGTGATTGCTCTGCTCTCTACCAGGTTGGTGTTTCTTGTTTTTGTTTTTGCTCTTTTTTTGGGTTCGTTCGGTTTGTTTCTCCTCTTACTTTCTTTCTTCGATGTTGGAGATGGTTTTTGCATCGTTTTTCGGAGCGTCGGTTGATGTCGAGTAATGTGGTAAATTCGTTGAGATGGGTTCGAAGTCAACGAAGTCTGAAGGGGTTCTTTTCTTGTTTTTCTTCTTTCATCTCTGTTCCTTTTTTTTTGTCTGGGAAAAGTGGATATCGATTCGTTCCTTGTTTACTGTTGAATCTGATTAAAGTTGATGCTTTTGAGGATCTTTTGTGAGGCCTTTTGGCATTGCTGAGTATCTCTCCTTTCGCGATCCTGTTGGTTGAGATTTTCGAAATTTGCGGCGAAGAGTCGAAAGAAGAAAAGCGGGGTGTTGTCCGATCCTAAAGGGTTCTGCTTTCACCAAGGTTTATCATCCCATTAACATCTAACCATTGAAAATACTGATTTCTTTGACCCTGTTGGGATAGAGCTTGCATTTGATATTTTTGAGTATTCCTTTTCATTGAAAATTTCCCCCGAAATTGTTTCCATTGACCTCTTTCTTTTCTGCAATCTGTTTGGTAAAATGATTTCAAGATGCACATTTTGATTTCTCCAACATAATTTTGGTCTAATTATGGTTCGGACTCAGTAAAGGATGAAGGTTTTTTTTTTTAAAGAAATTTTCGTGTTCTTCTCATATCAGTGGGTTAATTGATATTTCTTACATTTTGTTTCCGGTTCTTGAGAAAATGGAAAACAAGTGGGCGTACGGAATTCATTTTCACATATTGGCTGGTAAAGTCTATTGGCAGCGGTGCAAAGTATGGTTGGATCCCTCCTCTGTCCTATATTGAATTGGTTTTGGATAGAGGAGGGCTTCCATATGTTGTACGGTGACCAATTAGACCGAGAAGACACCATTCAACTGAGTTCTGTACTTTTTGGGAGGTGATTATGGTGGCAGTTTCTCTACAAAAATGAAGTGTTAGAAATCTGTGCAGTTCCATATCAGTGCTTTTTTTTTCTTTTGATAATCAAACAGCCTACTTTATTGTCTTCTGTGCAGGGTCATTCCATGTAGGCAATCTAGACCAGCTCCATACAGGCTTTACATGGAACTGCTCAAGAGACACGCTTTTAACCTTAAATCCCATATAGATGGGTCAAACCATCAAACGTGAGGAGCTTATCTTGTGTCTTTGTTTTTCGAAACATCATATAGGTTGCAATCTTCTTGCTTGCAAATCTTTGTTGTATAATAAACATCTTTTCACTTACATATTTCATTCTTGCGCCTGCAAGGTCATAAACTTCTTGTTTATTCAGATGGCTCAAAAAATCATGATCATTGAAACCTCTTGACTTAGGATGCTAGCCGAAGCTTGTTGTCTGTTTCAAAGTTTTATGATGCCAGACGAAATCAGTTATTATTCATCTTGGCCTTTCACTAGAGTCAATCACTTATCTGTTCCTACAAGAGCCAAAATCTACTATTGAACTTAACAATTTACTGCATATAATTCTATTACCCACATGCATTGCAGATAGTTTAAGTTTCTGGTGATTGTCTTGTTATGAATGGAAACTCTTTCGAATTTGCAGGGTTATGGAATCAATTGATGCTGCTATGCAGCTTTCCAAGATATTTGGTTTGCAAGAAAGTGAAGCTGGGATTCTTGTGGTTGAGTTCATCTTTTCCATTGTGTGGCAGTTACTTGATGCTTCTTTAGATGATGAAGGATTGTTGGAACTCACTCCAGAAGCGAATTCCAGATGGAGCATCAAGTCTCAAGAAATGGATATAGACAGTTACAGTAGTTTTGATGAGAAGTCCACTGAAAGTCATGGGATATTACAGAATGCAAATACTACAATGGCAATTGAAATAATTGGACAGTTTCTGCAAGACAAAGTAACCTCCAGAATTCTTTACTTGGCACGCCAGAACTTGTATGTGCTTCTTTTAGCTTTTCTTATATATATAATCTGTATGATTTTTTGCATTGCTTCTCCATTGAGTTTTGTCCTGTCGATATACATCTTGGAAGCTTTCAATCCATATGGAGCTCCTTTTTCTGAGCCACCTCCTGAATGGAGGCTTGAATGCTGCTACTCGGTTTCAAAGTTATTGTTCATTTGGTAATCGCTATCTGTGTTGGTACTACTTATAACATGGCATGAGCCACATCCTGTCCGTATTTCCCAAGGTCATCTCAGGAAATTTAACATGGCATGAAATATGACTTTTCTCACTTTTTAGAAATGTAGTACCTACTATAGAAGATTTGACTGTCATGTCTCATCTGTAAATTGGTTCATGATCAGTCATATAATTTCTTGGTCACAATAGCATGACATGCCTTGACTGAAGATAATTTGCTAAACTGATTTCAGGCCTGTGCACTGGGAATCTTTCATTCAGAGATTACAGTTGCTCGTTACAGGCTCAGCAGCACTAAGAAATTCAAAAAGCCTAACTCCTGAGGCACTTCAGCTGTTGACTTCAGAAGCTTGCGTAGTCTTTTCTCGAGAATGCAAGACAAGTTCACATCAGAAGTTCCATGCTATTATGGCATTTGGCTCCCGTGCTTCTTCCGCCCATTGTTCTGACCTGTGGCTCCCTCTTGATGTGGCTTTGGAAGATGCCATGGATGGATATGATGTTAATCCAACAAGTGCAATTGAAATAATCACTGGTAATGACCAAATTTTTCTTTACTACTGGAACACAGTTTCTGCTGCACCTTGTAACATCAGAGTACTTAAGAGATGTTAATGGCAATAAAAGTATAGGGTTTATGCAGGTTTGACAAAATCTCTTCAAGCAATAAATGGAACTACCTGGCACGACACCTTTTTGGGTCTCTGGATTGCAGCTCTTCGCCTTGTTCAAAGGGTTAGCTTCTCTTTGTCCTCTTGGTATTGAATGGTTTCAACTTTTATCTCTATCATTGCTGCTTGTAGATTTTCCAGTGCCAAATATGCCACTTTCCGAAGCCATCCAGCCCCACCTTATTTTCTCTCTAAGCTTGGAAGACAGTGCTTAAATTTTCTTCAACTAGTATTTTTCTGGTGGAGTTCATTCCTGAAATGATCAGGATCCCTAATATAATGAGAAATTGAAGTGAGGCTAAACTTTAGCTGCCAACCTAAGAGTTGATTATCATTAATCTAAATCCATTTGCTGAAACTGCAAGGTTCAACACTATGTTTCAGTTGTCTGATCTCTCTAAAATACTGTCACAAAACAGGGTTAAAGTTTAAACTATCATCTCTCAGTTGAGCATATAGCATAGCAAGAAAATTAAGACAAAGATCAAATAGACCTAAAATGTTGTTTATCCTGTATGTTGGTTGGCTTTGAATGTGGTTATATGTTCCCATTGTTTTGAACTTATTCTTCATTATTTAACAGGAGAGGAATCCTATAGAGGGCCCCATGCCTCATTTAGATACCCGCTTGTCCATGTTATTCTCTATCATACCTCTAGTGATTGCTGATCTTATTGAGGATGAAAGCCTAGCATCTGATGATAAAGAATGTGCTGGCAATGATCACTGGAAGGAGAAAAAGTGTCCTGGAGATCGCTGCAATGACCTTGTCTCAAGCCTAAGGATACTGGGTGATTATCAAGGCCTGCTGACTCCACCTCACTCTGTTGTTTCTGCGGCTAATCAGGCTGCCGCAAAGGCAATGCTGTTTCTTTCAGGGATTAATGTGGGGAGTGCATATTTTGAGTGCACAAGTGTCAAAGACATGCCATTAAACTGCTGTACGTAGTTCATTGTTCAGTATCTTTACCTTTTGATAAGCTGCTCAATATTGTATGTCAAGAACTAAAAGCTTTTCTTAGGTTATGGTCATCACAAGGATAGTTTTTCCAGATTTTCCTTTATGGTAGTTAAGCCTGGTGATATTGGTAGGCTACTTGTTTTGTGCATGCTGGAAAAGAAAACAAAGGCTAAAAGATTCTTGTCTACTCTATATGGAATACAAACCAAAAGAGACAGAAAATACTATCATATGGAGACTAAAGTGATGTTCAGCCATGTGCCAACTTCTTGGATTGGCTTTTGACAATTTGTATGGCTGTAGTGTAGATAGACAGCTGAGAAAGGGGGAAGCCTAATGCTTGAAGAAGCTCTTTAATCTGATAAACACTGTTTTGTGGTGTGGTGGAGTGATCTTTAACTCATAGACGTGCATTGGGCCTGTAGAACGGACAGCAGGAGAAGATTTACTTGAGCCAGTTATAAACTATTTCTGCAGCGAAGCAAAGTTGTGCTGTAGTCTGGCATTACCTTTGATTTTGGTTGATACCTTTGTCAGTTTGTGGACTTTGTCATGTGCATTTTGACATGTGCTTATATTTATTTTCCATGTCTATTTTTGAGAGTTCTATTCTGTCATTTGTCAGTGCCAATTTAAATTAGTGGTACGTGCTCATCTGAGTGATGTGTGCTTATATGCAGCTGGAAACATGCGTCACCTGATAGTTGAGGCTTGTATAGCCAGAAATTTGCTAGACACATCAGCATATTTCTGGCCAGGCTATGTCAATGGCCACATCAGCCCAATGCCTCATAGCATTCCTTCTCAACTGCCAAGCTGGTCTACATTCATGAAGGGGGCTCCGCTGACTCCTGCACTGATAGGTGCTTTGGTTTCAAGTCCAGCATCGAGGTACATTTGCACATCCTCTGAAGATAATATCTGCTGATATTGCCCTGACTCTTTTCCTGTTGATCTTGATGAACAATTTTTTCTTCACTTTGGCCTGATTACAATCGATCTTTTCTAAGGTTGGTCTCTGGCCATGACATCGAAAGTTGAAATGGGCTTCTCATTGGTTTGATGTGTCTTCTGATTAAGAAGTGGTTAGACTAATGTATTGTCTTCGAGTCACTTTGGTCAACCATATATTTCTCAAGACATGGTTCCAGCCAACTAGTTTATGATAAGACAGCTGTTCTGATATTATTTGCATGAGCCAATGGAATATCCCTTGATAATGGATAGTCCAACATAAGGGCTTCATTACGTGATTTACTAGTGCCTTTCATACTTTTAGCGCTGTCTACTCTTCTGTCCATTCTTGTTTATTCATAGCACTGAATTTTAGCTCATGGTTTTAATGGAAGTTTAGCAGAGCTCAAGAAAGTGTATGAGATTGCTCTCAAAGGATGCGATGAAGAGAAGATATCAGCTGCTACCATTCTTTGTGGTGCATCCTTACTTCGAGGTTGGAATATACAGGTGTGCAGATATAAAAAGACGCATCTCTTCAGTACCAAGATTACTAAAATAGAATCTAATTTTTTCCTTTTTTATATTATATTGTTATCTCATTTGTTCTGCTTTACTAAGCACACCATATCATGATTCAATCTGCGCAGGAGCACACTGTGTTTTTCATTACTAGACTGCTTTCTCCTCCAGTACCAGCTGATTATGAAGGCGATGGCAGTCATTTGATAAAATATGCTCCAATGCTGAATGTGCTTATTGTTGGAATAGGATCCGTTGATTGTGTTCAGATTTTCTCCTTGCATGGTTTGGTAAGTTTTGGTTAATTGACTTGATGCCCTCCGTCTATATAAGTGAAGCAAGAAGCTGATTACCTTTATTGTATCTTCTTAGGGAGTGATTAGATCTTGAAGTGGTCGATTGTCTGCTCATTTCTTCTGCTAGTGGAAAAATTTATAAGTCTACTTAAGAGTGTTTGCACCGTAACATTTTGTCAGGTACCTCAACTGGCATGTTCCTTGATGCCCATTTGCGAGGTCTTTGGCTCGTTTGTGCCCAATTGTCCTTGGGCTCTCCCCACCGGAGAAGAAATCTCTGCACATGCCGTGTTCTCAAATGCATTTGCTCTTCTTCTAAAGCTATGGAGGTTTAATCGTCCTCCTCTTGAACATGGAGTTGGAGATGTACCCACAGTTCGGTCCCAACTAACCCCCGAGTACCTCCTTTTGGTGAGAAATTCCCATCTAGTTCCTACCGGAAATGTGCACAAGGATAGGATCAAAAGCAGACTATCAGAAGTTGCATCTTCATCATCTCCGAAACCCGTGTTTATGGATGCTTTCCCAAAATTGAAAATCTGGTACCGGCAGCATCAGGCCTGTATAGCTTCAACCCTTTCTGGTCTAGTCGGCACACCCGTTTGTGAAATTGTCGATGAGCTTCTAACTATGATCTTCCGCAAACTCAAAGAAGGAAGCCAATCTTTAACTACGGTTAATTCTGTGAGTAGTAGTTCATCAGGACCCCGAAATGAGGATGCCTCCATAAGACCAAAACTGCCTGCATGGGACATCCTTGAAGCCGTGCCTTTTGTGGTGGATGCAGCTTTAACAGCTTGCGCTCATGGACGTCTTTCTCCCAGGGAATTGGCTACAGGTATTGTTGGTGATTTCGTCCGAGAAAAGGAGAGACAAAATAGTCTTGAAGTTTCAGTTATTTGTATGTCTTCCAGAGTGATAAAAAGAAAATTGTCTTTTGATGTGCAGGGCTTAAAGATTTGGCTGATTTTCTTCCTGCATCTTTGGCTACCATTGTGAGCTACTTCTCAGCGGAAGTTACTCGTAGCTTTTGGAAACCAGTGTTTATGAATGGAACGGATTGGCCGAGCCCTGCTGCAAATCTAGCTAACGTAGAGGGACATATTAGGCGGATTTTGGCTACTACTGGAGTTGACATACCGAGGATTGCTGCAGGTAATTTATCATCGCACGAAGACTACTGCCATACTTTTATATAGTGGAATAGTGGCTTATTCATAATTGCTGGGTTACATCTGATAGTAGAAACAGCTATTTGTTTAGAAATATTTTGTCATGAGATTTATGGTTTGACGCTACACAACAATTAATTTTTACTTGAGCGTTGATCTTGCAGGGGGAAGCTCTTCAGCCACTCTTCCTCTGCCCCTGGCTGCATTTGTGAGCCTCACCATAACCTATAAAATCGACAAGGCATCGGAGCGTTTCCTTAATTTGGCAGGGCCAGCCCTGGAGTCCCTAGCAGCAGGTTGCCCATGGCCTTGCATGCCTATCGTGGCATCCCTCTGGACTCAGAAGGCGAGGCGCTGGAGCGATTTCCTCGTCTTTTCTGCATCTCGCACGGTCTTCCTCCAGAACACCGATGCTGTGGTTCAGCTCCTGAAAAGCTGCTTCACCGCAACACTTGGGCTTAATACCACTTCCATGACAAGCAATGGGGGTGTCGGAGGTCTTCTTGGTCATGGATTCGGGTCCCACTTCTATGGTGGTATAACTCCGGTTGCTCCAGGAATTCTCTACTTACGCGTCTACCGCTCCATCAGGGACATTATGTTCGTCACAGGGGAGATCATCTCCATTTTGATGCAGTCGGTTAGAGAAATAGCATGTAGTGGCCTTTCCTCGGAGAGGCTGGAGAAGCTGAAGGCTAACACTAAGATCAGGAAAAGATATGGGCAGGTTTCGCTCACTGCAGCGATGACTCAGATGAAGCTAGCGTCTTCTCTGGCGGCTTCTCTCGTATGGTCATCTGGCAGGCACTGCCTGGTTCAGTCGCTCATAAAAGAAACACTACCTTCATGGTTTATATCCGTCCAACGGTCTGGGAAGGAGGAAGGGTCGGACGGGGTGGTGGCCATGCTAGGAGGATATGCGCTAGCATACTTCACTGTTCTCTGCGGAACCTTCGCTTGGGGGGTCGATTCGGCATCTTCCGCATCGAAGCGGAGACCGAAGATCCTTGGGACTCACATGGAGTTCCTAGCGAGTGCTCTGGATGGGAAGATCTCGCTCGGTTGCGATTGGACCACTTGGCGGGCGTATGTGTCGGGATTCGTGAGCTTGATGGTGGCTTGTACTCCAAATTGGGTTTTGGAGGTGGATGTTGATGTGCTCCAGAGATTGAGTAGGGGCTTAAGGCAGTGGAATGAAGAGGAGCTTGCTCTTGCTTTGCTCGGGGTGGGTGGAATTGGTACGATGGGTGCGGCTGCTGAATTGATTATCAGAAACGAGCTATAGTTTTTTCCAGTACCCTTTTCACCCTCTTCAGTTTTTCCTCTTCTCATTCTGAAGAGCCTGTAGATGCATTGTGAATATCGCTTGTAGGCCTCAGGAAAAGTTGTACAAGAATAAGTTTAATTTATAGTCAAGGCTTTTTACAGTTCCACGGAGAGCGAAATTTTCTCAAGACAGGAAGTTGCGTGCTTATACAACCAAATTCTGATGACACTGATTCCCTGCTTAATCTAATTCCATCTTGCATGCAGAAGCTGATGATCATGGCGTTCGAATAATCTTTTTTCATGTACAACCTCATAATCATGGAGATCACACAAATCTCCATTACCACGATTTCTTCATGAGTTCCATGAGGGACTAATTCAGAAATTAAATCAAAGCAATCCCAGCAAAGACAACAGAGCCCTGGACTAAAGAAGATGAATGCATAACAGCGCATGTGGCGTGATCGTCAGGAAATAATTGGGGATATTTACATTGAACTGATCAAGAGAAATTGCAATAGTACCTGGCACACATCAGCATCGGGCAGATTTATGTTTTATACTCTCCTCATAAGTACAACAATCGGCCCGATTTCTAGCATACCTTGTTCATTCCGTTTCCACCACATCATAACCCGGTGTGAACCAATCTTGCAGGAAAGACTGTAAAACTGGAAAAGGATACAAATATGAATAACAGAGAGAACAGATGCAGGCAGACCTAGGCTCCTATCAAGTCACTAAAACCCATCTTATTCCACTGCAAGGTCCTTCCCAAAACAAAAACAATTCACCAATTCTAATTACACTATGGAAACTTCGACAACAGGAAACTCAGAAGAACTCGCGACCAGGAAGAATCAATGGGGCCACGAGGGTCCAGATATAGAGACCAGATGTGACCCACTCGGTAGCAATGCGGACCCAAACAGATGTCCAACCCACATCGACCAGATCCGAGCTATCAGAAGAGCTGGTCCAGTCTGAAAGAAGCATAGCTGAGTACATACTAGCCAGAGCGAAAATCAGGTGGAAGAAAGAGTAGGAATAAGTAACTGGATGCGGTTCTGCTTCCTTCTTATCCTTCTTATCCTTCTTATCTTTGCCTTCTTCGACATCATCTCCATCAAGAAGAGGCTGTTTTGCACCTGCAACATGAGTTTAATAACATACTGAGCAAAGAAGAATAATAATCTTAGCTATCCTTGTGAGTTGGATGAAGTCTCAGGCCTAAATTCCTAATTTGCATTCAATCTGTGCACACACTCAAAGGACAACTATCTGGATTGGGAAACAAATTCCCCAAAATCGGCAATTCAGTCAGAACCACTTGCTTCAACGATTCTTGAGCAGAATCTTCTCAAGCTCTGGACAATTTCCTTAAATTTTAGTTCTGGAAACCAAAAACCTGCGCAGTTTATGAATTACCTGACTTGGGGGAAGACGGAGGGGACAAGAATGTTGTCGATGATCCAGCACGGCAAGCGGAATATAGTACGGAAAGAACGGTCGTAAGCATTCCAAGAATGAGGGTGCTGGTGGAGACTGCTTGAGACTTGTTATGTAGACCATTGCAAACATAATTTCGAGGTTCACAAGAGAGAGCAGTGTAGCACACATAAGCGCCATAAACTGATACCACCGAAGCAGGCAAGAGGCTGCCATTTACCTGTCAGAATCCCAGAAAAATCAGTCTCAGTAACTTCAACACGTTTCCTGGCATATTGGTAAAAGAAGATTCCCAGCTCTTTGCCAACAAAAACCTCCCACAGTTATCGAAACATCAATATTTGTAATACTGGGACAACATACATCCAGAAGGAAGAAAATAAGCAACTATTGGTACTTTCCATGGTTCCTAAAAAAATTCACAACTAGAATGGAGCCAAAGTCAAAAGAGGAAAGTTTCCTCAGCAGATAGAGATTCCTTGGAGGGCTGACTACACATGAGAAAGCTCTAGTAAGAAAAGAAACAAAAGGATATTTCTGTTAGACAATGAATTCCATGGACTCACAGAGAATGCCATTTGATAAGCATCGTAATTCATGCAAGTGCATGACATTGCAGAATACAATTATTCAAATATCATTATTCAAAAGGTCTACAAATCTATTACACAAATATTCAAGAGCGTGCTTTTCTTACCGCAGGGTGAAGTGCAACAATTCCATTTACAAAGCCAAGGATCATTGTCATAACAAGGAAGAAGACATTGAGGCCACAGTCGTGACCAGAAGGATTAAACCATATGAACAAAATCCCAGAGAGAGTGTACGCTGCAATGTAGCACCCAACTGATATCACCAGCAAAGCAACATACCTAAACAAGTCCAATGAGCCATCAGAACTCGATGATCACAGAAGCCAAACATGCAAAGGAAGGAAGAATGATTGAATAGAACATTCAAAGAATTGAACTGACCATTTCTGTTCATCTTTTGCAACCCATGCATCATTCCACGAATGAGTGCAATCTAGCAGGATAATCACTTGAACCAACAGAAACAGTCCTGCTCCAAATTTTGATAGAGTTTCTGCAGATCCAAGGCATATTCTTGGGTCAATTAAAAATTGAGGCTATGTCAATCAATGAAAATTCAGTAAGCGAGGTCAAGATTCCAAATTAAGCAACCCTTTCCTCCTTCCCTCCAACCCTTACACTAGCCACCTGTTGAGAAAATTCACTAAACTTATCCAACTGGTGAGAAAATTACACAAAGGAAAAAAAAAAACTGTTCAAGTAAAATTTAAAATAGTTTTTAAGCAGACAGAATACAGCGCTAGCAAAGTGAGCTGCTCCTTGCTTAGCTGTAATTTGATTGATTCTGTTCTAAAGACTCTTTTAAAGGATTTAAGAAATGGTGAATGTGGAATGCCTGCTGAGCAAAATCTACATTTAGAAGGATCCTTGCTAACAACTGTAGCACAAGAAGCTCTTTCCTTTCTTAAGTCAAATTTTTTGGTTCAAAGAACCATTCAATTGAAACTTTAGATGAGCAAACGGAGTACCTCAAAATCCTCTAGTGATATAAATACACAAGTAAGCATAAAATTCCTCACAGCTGTACTCTATTTCCTGCACTACTTGAGATCAGCAGCTTATCCAGAAGAAGCTTGTGCGACTCCACTTCCATTCACCAAACTAATCATGACATAAAGATAAGTTAAATTTGGATTCAAATTTGACTCAGGGTTCATAGTACAATAACACAATGCATGGCAGAGGGATTTCGAGGGAAGAGAAAGGGATTTTAAATGAGACATTTAAATGCGATGTCTTGTTTGGATGGATAGAAAGAGATAGAGGGAGAAGAAAGGAAGGGATTAGGAATGATTGGGAGAGAATGACCTAGCTTTTGTGTAGTGCTTCAAATCCCTCTGAATCTGTTTCACCATAAAAGGTAAACAGTTTTTTCTTCTTCTCACTCATACCCTTATTTTATTTCCGTATCTACATACATAAAATGATATTACTTCATGCTTTTCTCAAGTCATTTCCCTTGCAAACATCCAAAGAAGATACATTTCCTTTGTCTTCTCATCTCCCCTAATTATTTAAATCCTCTCTTATCCCTTCTAATTACCTTTACCGAACACATGGTAAAGAAACAAATAGGCGGATTGATGGAACCATTAGTCGCTGCACATTTCTTAGACGCAGACGTGTAAATAGAATGACATCATAGATGAAAACAGGATTCAGAACATTATAAAGAAAAAAAGCAAAAGCCTACAGATACAAACCGTAAATTGTGATGACCTCATTTGGCAGGAAAAACATGAGAACGACGAGCAAGAGCCAGATAATCATCTTTGCAATCCATCCACCATGCTGCAATGAATCCCGTTTGTCGTTCTGGTCTTTCACCCCAATCATTATGAGAGCAAGTATCCCAAAAAAAAGGAAATTCCCCAAGCTCACCCGGAGAACCGCTTGCATTTGAAACCATGCTTTCGTATGGGAGCCAGTGTTTATCCCTACAGTCAGATATCATCGACATCGTCACACCACAATTGAAACTAGCCTGCAGGGCGAAATGGCAACACTAGAACTAGAATAATGCGCCTGCACTCGCACATATGTATTTCAAAAAAAAAATAAGAACTTCAATTGGAATCCTACGACAAATTGTCACCCGGGTTCGCCGGAATTCGAATCGACAACAGATAGCCACCATCTCCTACGCCCAGGACCGACAATTCCGGACACGACTCGACAGACATGAACAAAAGCCGAAATTTTTTAGGAAAACACGGTATCGGGCGCGATATACACATAACTGGCTCCTAGCATTCCGTAATTCGCCAATCTCTCCAGCGGCGTCAATCCATCTATCAACAATTCATCGCTCCTATCGCCTCGCGGACGTGGCGAAACACAGCAAAAGCGCATCAAATGAAGTACAAGAGGGAAGAGAGAGAGAGAGTACAGGAGATTTTCTCGAGGAGAGGAGCGGCGACTTCTCGGAGGACCCAGGAGACGATCAGGGAGAGGCCGAAGAGGCCGCAGTAGGCGAGCCTGGCGGAGCGCTTGGAGATCCCGCCGGCCACCGACGAGCAGAGGCCGCACGTCGCCGCCGCGCAGCACGACGCCAGGCACGACATCTCTCGCTCGCTCGCTCGCTCGCTCTGGAGAATTCCTGGGACTGAGACTGGTGGGTGGCGGTAGAGGTTGAATTTCGGACGAGTTTTGATTTGCTCGGACAGGTTTCTAGGTAAAAGTGCTTACGTTTCTCTCGTTTATTATTATTATTATTATTTTTTTTGGTCAGCTCATCCGGATTGCTCTGTTGAAAAATGACTTCTACTGTCGGAATTCCAAGGTGGCAATTTCTGACACAACTTCGTATTTAATCATTTGTGGTGAGAAACATTTCGAGGATTTGTTTTCCGGACGCGAGATCCATCGTCTATTTTTCCAGTTACATAGCATGCAATCATCAAATTTTCACTTCTCTATATTTTCTACTTCTTCAAAACGTATTTGGAATAAAAATTTTTGTAACGAATTTGATTTTTCATTTAAAAAACGATTTATTTTCCGAAATTAATTTGAATAAAAAATCGGAAAAAAAATTTATGGTTTTATAAATTTTGTCATGCATATTCATAACATGAGAGCTTTCAAAAGACTCGAAGGGAAACCTAGGCCACCAAGGAAGTACACATCGACATTACAATGATGAACAAAAGACATAAGTCCAATGGAGCATAACGGGGGAGTATATTCTCGGTATATTTTGCACTTCTTTTACGAGCAGAGATTTGTGGGCCATTTCTCTGTCTTTTGCAATTAAAAGATTTCACTCGCAAAGGATGTTGGATAGAATAATACCCACAAGAATTTTAGGACTATCGTACATTGATACACTCGATTGTCTTTATTTCGAGGAAAAATTTCATGATAAAAAAATGCATTTTGAGAAATTAATTTTTAGAAAAATATTTTCCTCCTTTTCAGCTTAGAAATTTTGTTTTCCTAACTTTAACCATAAATAATATTCTATCGAGTAATGATCATTCTCAGCAAAACAAACATATGCAAACGACCCCCACGACGAAGGATCCAGGGATCAACCTTCCCCTGCAATGGACATCATGGTCAAAGCTTCATTATCAGGGTTCCTCCTAACGCGGCTAGTCTTGAATAATTTTAAAAGAAAGGCCCACCTTTCAATGATTGCCATCTCGTGTGATTACTTGAATAGTACTCCTTTTGAGGGCTCTCTCCTAGACGATATTAGAGACAAGTTTTCCTTCAATTTGACGTGTAGTTCGAGGGCCGACTAAGCCCGTGCCAATTCGACGATGCTGCGAGCTAATCCTTAGGTGCAAATGGTCCCTCTCGAAAGCCAAGTTCGAGGTCGAGGATCGGTCCACAAGTCACTTCCAAACTGAAAGCTTTTGGGCTCACATGTATCCCTAAAGAGATCCCTAGCCTCTCGTGACCCAGATTGCGATAAGGTTGAAGGAATTTCCACTCAATTTGAGATGACTCTCTAACTGCAGAAGATTCACATCCAGATACGAAGCTCTGGCCATGTTTCAATTCTCTCTTCCTCCTTCTATGAGAGGGATATTGTAATCTTCTTCCCTCAAGATTTGGTTTGGCCATGCTGGTGGATTGTCTCTCCTTTGAAAATAATTTTTGGGTGCCGATAATAGTCGAATGAGAAACTAGCCCGCAACTCGATCTAACTCGCCCGCAACTCGATCTAACTCGCCTGAAGTTTCGCTATCACCTAACTCTTTGCTCTACCACCCCACGCATACGACAAAGAAGATAGTCCCCAGAGAGAGGATTTTCAGGGACCCGCCAACGCTCAAGTTTTTTTTTTTTTTTTTCAGTCCTCTTTCTTCACTCTACACTCACTCGCAGACTTGTCACCCTGCTCTTGCGGGGGCGTGGGAGTCATGGCCTGCCTACTCTCGAAACTTACGCATCCCTCTCCCATCCCCCTCGAAGGTGGGGATTTGAACCTCCTGGCACCTCCCCCCACGTTAGAAGGGTGACCATGCGGCGAACCCCAGTGGTTCCAACACTCAAGTTGAATCGACAGAATAAGGGTGATATGTTCAATATATGTTTTTCTTTTTTTGTTAGAGATATATTTAGAATTGCAATTGTAATTAAGTCTAATTGCATTTTCTCTCTCTCTCTCTCTCTCTCTCTCTCTCTCTCTCTCTAAGGTCTTGCACTCTTAATTTAGTAATGTATAGAATGTTATTTTTTTTTTTCTATTTTATCACAGCATTCAACTTGATAACGGAACCCTTATTGTAATCTGATCAAGCTTTCATCGAATTTGTTTCATGAAAACGCTAGCCACACTGGCCATATTTCTCTACCAATCCAAAGACTTCCATAATCTCGAAAAATGAATAACACCACTAGACTTGTAAGCCTCAAAAGGAGTAGGAACACCTCGAAGTGCCAAAACTTGACACGAAGGGACATCCAAGTGCCAAAAATTTGAAAAGTGATACTTAACTGTCAAAATTGGAGCAAAATGGATCACTTAAATGCTACTCCGACCAAAATCCAGCCAAAATATTGACGTGGCGATTTTCTTGCAAAGGAAGTGCAAACAATGCCGTTTTGAACGCTAACATGGCTAAATAATACAAAAACGACGTCATTTTGGTCTTGACGTTGTAAAAAATTAATATAAAAATTAATTAAATTAAACTTAAAACTAAACTTATTTAAAACATTTAAAATAAAATAAAATATTAAAAAACTAAAAATTTAAAAACAAATTAAAAATATTTAAAAACTAAAAAATTTAAAACATTTAAAAACCAAACTTATTTAAAAAATTTAAAAATAAAATAAAAATATGAAAAAAAACTAAAATTAAAAAGGGGGTGGGCCCTTCCGGCGGCGGCGGAGCTCAGCCCTCAACCGCTGCCCTTTTAATAAATAAGTTTACTTTTTTAATGTTTTAAATTTTTCGTTTTTTTTAATATAATTATTTTTAAATTTTTAGTTTTTAAATATTTTTATTTTATTTTTAAATGTTTCAAATAAATTTAATTTAATTAATTTTTATATTAATTTTTTTAACATGTCAATACCAAAAACGATGTCATTTTTATAATGTCTAGCCACGTTAACGTGCAAAACGACGTCGTTTTGCATTTCCTTCGCCGGAAAATCGCCACGTCGGCATTTTGGCCGGAGTGGCATGATCAATTTTGCTTTGATTTTTGCATTTAAATGTCATTTTCTAAACTTTTGGCACTTTAAGTATCATTCCGTGTCAAGTTTTGACACTTGGGATGTACTTCTCCTCCCGCCTCAAAAGACTAAATCTTGCAATTTCATTTTAAATGGCCACCGCAAGCCACTTTACGTGCCACCAGGGTGCCACTGCATCTCAGATTAACCAAGGTTTTGCTAATGTCGAGTGCTATCTAGACGCCTTAAGGTGCTTCTTTTGGAAAATAAGCACCATCATAATCGGCGCTAGCCATGTATAGTGACGTCATCAGTAATGTCGTCAAATACATCAGCCACGCACATCCTTTGCCACATCACACCATGTCAGCTTGCACATTTGCTCTACCAGGTCATCAGTCCACATTATTCACTAACCGTTAACTATTGACCAAACGTTGATTAACGATTGACCGGTCGTGACTAGCCATTTACCATTGTTGATCGGTGTGCCAAAATTTTTGACTGATTCAACCAGATATCAAAGCTTTTCATATCAATCCATGGAATAAAGAGATAAAATTTGCTAGGATTCATTGGGCACAAAGGGTAAAGATGATGGGATCATATCTCTTATAGTTTATGTGTGTCTCGTCATATTACTTTTGGGAAATACAAGGTGTCCTCATCTCTTCATCCCTTCAAATCCTCTACTCATATTGTTTTCTTTACTAATTCTTCAGTGGATTATTCTCATAAGACCCCATGCTTTTGTCCGCTAGTGAATCATCCTCTTATGAATTGTCTTCTTCTAGTCGTGATGTAGGTCCTTCTAGCAATACCACCTTGGTAGCTTTTGACAAGTTTGCCCCATTTACAGGTGCTCCACTACTAGACATCAATCCTTAGTCCATCGATCCACCAGAGTAAGCCAACTTCCCGTTTGACTTCATAATAACCATTATTACTCTACCATTGTGCCCCATTCTAAACCTTGCACATATAGAAAATGTAGTACTAATCCTCTTTAGTAGAAAGTAATAGCAAATGAGTTGTAGACTTTAAAGAAATCTCATACATGGGATTTGGTTGAATTGCCTCCTTGTAAGTCTAGGCTGCGCATGGCAACATTTTTTGGCCGGGGAACAATTTTTTTTCAGAAATAGTTAATTTCTATTTCATTCTATGGAACAATTTTTGAACAAAAAAACCCGTTTGATAAGCGTACAAAATTTTTATTCCTGGAACAAAAAAATAACAGAAACACGTTTGATAAGCTACAAAAATTTTTATTTTCTGGAATTGAAAAAGAACATAAACACGTTTGGTAACTGCACAAAATTTATATTCCAATTTTTTTAAAAAAAATTAAAAATAAGAAAAATGAATAAATCAGATATTACATAAAAATTGACAAGATCAAAATATTATTATATTAATAATACATTTGATTAGGTGTAAGCATTATAGTCGAATATGCTTGTAATATAGATGGTATTGTAATGGAACGTGAGCTATTATTTTATATTTATGTGTGAGGATATTTACTTATGTTTTATAGCATATTGAATTTATGTAGCGCTTTGTTGGAATCAGTATTCACAAACTGATGTTTTGAAATATAATTCCCAATAAATCACCTTGATTAGCCCCAGTGGCCACCCTTCCAACATGAAAGGGGGAAGTGAGGGGTTCAAATCCCTACCTTCTCAGGGGGATGGGGTGGGGACGCGTAAGTTTCAAGAGTGGGTTTCGACTCTCACGCCCTGCAAAAGGCAGGGCAAAAGTCTAAGAGTGAGTGTAAAGTAAGAATAGCGTAGGACTGACAAAAAAAAAAAACTATAATTCCCAATAATATATTTTCTTTTTGCGAATTTTAATGTTTGGTATAGCAAATATTGCAAAAAAAGTACACGTGATATTGTCAGCCAAATTAATTTATGCTAATTTCCTTGGGACTAAGTTTTTACTCTTTAAAAAAAAAATGTAATTCTAGTGCATGCGTGGCTTAGGGATTTTAGTCTCTTCTAATCTTAACATAGATGTCGGGTTGGGGTTGGAAATTTCCAACTGTCAGAATGGTGCATGCATGGCGTGGCTTTATTGTCATTATGCATCTAGTCCATAGTATGCTCTTAAAACACTTAATAAAGACCTCGGTCTCTTGCATTTTGAACCGTCGATGGATCACATCTTGATGTTACTTTTTACCTTGCTTCTTCCAAATTACCTTGCTGTCGTTATAAAGTTTGGCTAATTTTGATAAAAGGAGGTGTTTTTCTTCTCATCTTTTGCTTTTTTTCTTTCTTGACTAGCATACAAGCTTCAGACAGCGGTTTGTAGGTCTTGAAGTGTCAACTATACAATAGCTTACCATTTGCTTCTCTTCTATTTGTCCATATTAACCACTGGGATTCGCCCTAATGGCCACCCTTCCAACATGGAAGGGAGAGGTGAGGGGTTCAACTCTCCATCTTCTCAGGGGGGGATGGGGTGGGGACGCGTAAGTTTCAAGAGTGGGTTTCGACTCCCACGCCCTGCAAGAGGTCGGGCAAAAGTCTGAGAGTGAGTGTAGAGTAGGAATAGAGTAGGACTGACCAAAAAAAAAATATTTGTCCATATTTATGATACATTCAATGGCATTTATGCTCATGGAGATAGAATTGGATGACCTTAATACTATTAATAGAAATGTATTCATAATAGTTTACAAACACATTGCAAAAGTTTTCACCAAAAAACAAAAAACACGTCGCAAAGTCGGAAATAAAAAGTCATGGAATCTCTTGCATATTGTGATCTCTTGTCATCATATTTGCAATATTTTTCTTGATCATGTTTATCTCAGCCGCCTCATCACGTGATGCATCATCTACAACCTTGTCTTCTGTAGATCCAAGTGGATAATCCGGATCTCCATAAAGGGCAAAGTTCATGTCCATCTTGTCTTGGTCACGAATATAATTATGAAAAGTACAACATGCGATTACAATATATGCTTGCTTTCGAATTAAAAATGAAGGCATGTGTCTCAAAATGGAGAAGCGATTTTTTAATGCCCCAAATGATCTCTCTATAACATTTCTCAATGAAGAATGCTTATGGTTAAACAATTCTTTTGCTGTTCTGGGCTGTCTCATTCCAGCCCTATACTCATTCTAATGATACTGTTCACCTTTAAATTGAGTTAAAAATCCTAGAAGTGATGCATAACTAGAATCTACTACATAGTATTTTCCTACAAGAATATATACATAAATTTGTTATGATATGCAAATAAAGAAAATCACTTAATATAGAAAAAAAAATACCTGGTGGTGGTCGAGGAAATTGCAATCGAGGAGTCTCGAGTGCTACCGAGAGAACCCGACAATCATTGGTAGATCCTTCCCACCCAGCATATACGAAAGTAAATTTCATATTAAGTGAACAAGCACACATCACATTTTGAGTGGTAGTTCATTTCCTGCCTCTAAATGGGATTTGTTTTGATATAGGGACAGATGCATTAATATGGGTGCCATCAATAACACCAATGCAGCCTTGTGATTTTATGAAATTATAGCGTTAGACAATATTATCAACTATATATATTTTAATAATGTAAAATTGATATTAAAATCATACCTTGAAGTAACGTGCATGGTTATGATCGATAAGAATCTCCTCTGGAACAATATCAAAAGAAGACGGCCTGATAATCTCTTTTAATAATTTGAGAAACGATTTTAATATCAGAGTGAAGAACTTACTGATTGTTTGTTCCGAACGTTGAAATCTCTCACATAAATCTCTATTTGTGTTTTTGTGACCAACCATAGATAAAAAAAATCTCAACTTGTTCATCTACCTTTACATATCGAGTATCTTTCAGCCAGCCTCTTACCTTCATTAGATCACATAGGTTAAGAAAAGCATGTTTCTCTAACATTAATGCTTCATATATCCTATCTGAATGTCCATAAATAGTTTCCCTTACCCATTCGGCTCCTGATAATTTATTGTCCCTAATAGACTCTTTCGTATGTAAAGACATGTCCAAATTAACAAGAGTTAATCATGCTATTATTATGTCAATATCAAAGTCATCCAAATACCATTCAAATGCTGCTACCTCTTCATTAGACATACTATTTGATTCATCTTCCATAGTACCTATGCCATTACACAAATATAAGAAAATCAATATAGATATATGTAAAAATAAAAATAAAAAATAATAGAAACCAATAACGTAAGTAATAGAGTGAAAAGGCAAACCAAATATAAAAATTCAGCACAATCCATCATATCCAAACCACAACACAAATGCAAAAGTTTCAACATCAATATCTTGAACAAAAAAAAAAAAAAAACAACCAACAACATAAAAAACATAATCTAATAAAACTCCATGTAATCCACGACACATTTCCTAACATCCACTAAAGACGTTGGAGAAGTCCATATCTTATTTCAGATGGGGTTTTGATAAAAGCCTCCCTCCACGTGGCATTATCGCAGGCTCTCTCCACTGCTTTGCTATAGAGATCTGGGTCCAACATAGGCATGGCAAGTAGGGTATCAATCACCACAGATATGGAGAATGGGTCTATAGGTGGTGATGTCACTTGTGAGTTAACAGAACCACTCACAGATTGATTAACCCTACTTTTGATCATCTCTTGCAAAGCTTTGCAGATGCTAGCAATACCAAATGATTGACTCTTCCTTCTCCTTTTAATATTTGGAGTTTTATCCATCCTATGTTTGTCATGAACTAGAGTAGGAGTTTTGTCAGACATAACATCTTCCTCATTAACATGCTGTGCACCAAAGTCCTCTGGTCCATTATCTCCATCATCACCACCAATGTTAAGTTCATTCGACATCATCAAATCTTCGGCAGTATAGTCCCCAGTAGCGTATGTATCACCAAATACAATACACAAGTCAGGATATTGAGAAAACACATCCTTCTTGAATTTCACCCACTCAATATTATCTTGCAATTTTCACAACGATGACATATATCAGCAATACAATTAAACATATTTGATGTACATATATAGTACTATGAAAATGGTCAAAGGTTAAATCATACCTTAATATGAGATTCACATATGCTCGGATCATCAACAACAACTTTTTTGTTCACATTGTCCCAGCCAAATCTGGATTGTGAAAGAAGCTTTTTGAAACTAGCATACTGTTTTTTCAATTTATTCACCTTATTCTTCAATCATCTTTGCGGATATCTTTGATAGTGAAGTTCTGCTTGTTTGTTGAATTCTATCCGTATGTTATTCCACCATACTTTGTTGAAAGTAGAAGAGGTGCGATTTCCTTTTTTGACATCTTCTACCAACAAACTGACGAACAAGTTCGTTAAAGGCTCAGTCCACTTTGCGATAAATGCCTCTTTTTGGGATGCCATGTAACCTTCACTAGCTGAACATCATATGAGTTCAAGATAAGTAAAAAAAAAAAAAGTGCAACATGTTGCTGTCTTCTTTTCTCATCATCATCTTTTAGACTAAAGAAAGACGCAAGCATCAAAATGTCTTTATAGCTCTCAACATTGGATAGCTAGTTAGTGCAATGTTTGAATTCTCAAATGTTTCATTCCATTATTGTATATTTTTTCAAGACAATTTGCTCCTCAAAACAAAGAACTAGCAAGATCAGTAAACAAAGAACCAACAAAATCAGCAAAACAGAACTAGCAAAACAGGAAAACAGCAAAATCAGTAAACACAAATCAAGCTGAAACTACTGCAGAATTGACAGATTTCAAATGTGTTTTTCAGCAACCAAACGAAATCCATTATGGGCGTACGACATATCAAATCAAAGCTTTAGAAGTGTATTTTTTTTATGTCTAGAAGGACTCAAGGTCAAAAAAATTGTAGCACTTCGTTTCAGCCAAAACAGTAAGTCCATCACAAAGATACGAAATTGCAGAGTAATACAAATCAAGCTCAATCAACCTCAAGTTCATAATCATTGATCGTCAATTCACAAAAAATCATCCAATAACATCATTAATCACCAGATCTAAGCATATTATGTGAATCTAAAGTCGAATCCTAAGCTCGATCCGTGACTCTAAACATAACATCCAGAGGAAAATCAGTTCCTCACAAAGCATGACTAAATCATTTGTTTGCACCAGCAACATCATATCAAGATAACCAGCTTTCTGTATTACTTGAATCCTCACCATACGAAAGCACAATTCAAGAAAAGGACAAGCAAGGAAAGCTTAATACAATATCATAGCAGAAGACAACCAATATCTCTAGACTCATAACCAAGATTCAAACAAAAAAGTACCAGATAATTGAACCACAAAACCATTAATGAGGACGGAAGTGATACAACAATAAGCTTTAATAGGCAAACTAATCACACATGATAACAACAAATCACAACAAAGATTCACTTTACTCATTAGTAACAGCAATAACCAAGGATCAGGTACAAGAAAGGAATCAACTAGGAATGAGCTTCAAATTAACAAAAATATGATTACACTAATGAACAGAAGGTTGTCTACATATAACAGACTAACTACCTCTTTGCTTTCCTACTTGATGCGAGACTAGATGTTAGGAAAAAGAATTTCAAAAATACTTTCTAATTCCTACATGAGATACTTCAACAAGAAAGACAGTGAGCATTGCAAACTTGCAGTTAAATCAAAAATCAAAGCAATTATCAGCACATAAGGCGGCATCCTCATTAAGGTGCTCTCATTTATAAGCATTCATCCCCTTTGCTTTATAGTTTTGTAAGGTTGGGCATTCCTTGCTAGTTCATGAACGAATCAGATAGATATAACTTTGAATCTATGAGATATTTCTTGATCAGAAAATTGCCACAAAAAGTTTGATGAAGTACATACCCAAAGCTTCACACAAGCATCAATGACAACTAGAATCAGGCATATAAAAATAATAAACTGAACATATTGTTCTAGTAATCAATACTTCAGCAGCATTGACAGATTACAGCGGAGTTTCAGGTATGCAATTGATAGGAGAGAATAGAGAAAGAGCGAGAGTCATATCGAAAGAGAGAGAGAGAGATCGCATAGGCCTTATTCAATCTAAATCAACCATAAAATTAAGTAAATATATGTGCATAAGGCGCAACATGCTTATCTACATCCAAAAAATGAAGCTTTCCTTCATTTAACGTGCATATCCCGAACCATTAGGTCCAGGTATCCACTCTACCTCCATTGATCAAGGGCGACACAAGCACAAGGGAAGCAACATGAGAGAAGCGAGCACAAACAAAGGCAACGCGACAGAGGCGACACGATTCAACTTCAGAAAAATTGAGAATCACCACTAGAATAGGTACAATGAGAAAGAATCAAAGTAACAAACCTGAATTTATGGCAAGACAACCACGAGGCGACGCGACCAGAGGCGATGCGAGCCGGAGAAACTTGACCAAAGGCAACGGGATTGCAGGCAGTGGGATTGGAGAGAGGCGATCGGAGGCGATGGCACTGCAGGTGGCAGATTCACCCTTTCACCTTCGTTTTGATGAAAAGTGAAAAGTATAAGACTTCGTAAGTAACCAAGATGTCAACACTCATGCAGTAACAAAACGCAAAAGGGCTGATATTTCCAAATAAAAACAAAGCCTTCCAAACACAGGACAGTGCCAGAGAACTCAAGTAATAGCTAAAACAACTCATTCCCACAAAAATCCAAAAAAAAATAACCCTCCCCAGCACCTCGAAAAACACAGAGAACATCCTAACCTGCATTTCCTCAGTGGTTTCTCCTATTAAAACGTAATTCACAAAGAATCCACCTCCAACAGGCATCGCTTGATGCACTAGAAATGTGTCATACCGTGCTGAATCAAAACTCAAAACCCAATTTTGATTCAGCCTATCACATTGCAGCATAAACTTGTTTAAATTTTTCACACGTCACATAAATAGACAACCCAAGAAAGCCTCATCGAATAGAATGTGTCTTAAACCTCGGTGTTCCCAAGCTTCAAGGAGACAAAGATGGCAATCACGTTCAAAACGAAACCAACCCAATTCAACAAACCCCAACCCAAGATGGAAAGCGAAGCATCAAGAACAACAAGAAACACAATCGAGAATGACAAACCCACAATCAAGATAAGCTAGCAGTAAAACAGAGACCCAAAAAAAAAATAATAATAATAAAGAAATCAAGAGAATTCAAAGGAATTACTAACTCAGTCCCCTTCTACCTCAGGATACAAAACTGCTCGGGCGACAAGACCGCTTGCCACTCCTCCTCCGACTTCTAGACCGACCTGGGCCCGGCCATGGCCACCACCCCGACGCGGAAGCTCCTCCTCGAACGGCCCGGCGAGCCAAAACCACCGCACGGAGCGGCGGCCCGGCGGCACGAGGTGGCGGCGGAGGCGGCCTTATCGGCGAAACGCGAAATGGGTCTTCAGGGGAGAGGAGCGTAAAGAGCGCAAAGCGAGGAGAGAGAAGGGTCTGGTTGTGGCACTGGGGAGGATGGACCTGGTGATGGGATTGATGGCACCGAAGAGAGGCAGAGGTGACGGGACTGGACGCAATCGGCTCGGAGAGAGGCGACCCAACCGGAGTGTCGTGTCGCGACCAAAGACGACGGGATTGACGGCACTAAAGAGAGGCGGAGACGAAGGGACTAGACGCAACCGGCTCGGAGAGAGGTGACCCAACCAGAGTGTCGCGTCATGACCAGAGACGACCAGATTGACGGCATCGAAGAGAGGCGGAGGCGACGAGACTGGACGCAACCGGCTCGGAGAGAGGCGACCCAATCGGAGTATGAGACCACTAACGATAGGACCGACGACGACAGGACCGGCGGTGACGAGACCGGCGGCGACGAGACCAGAGATGAGATCGGAGAGAGGCAAGCGAACGAAGGGAGAGGTGAAAATGGAAGATCGCGAAAGTGAAATTATGGTTGCCCAATTTGTTTCTTATTTTTGTTCCTGGGAATTCTTGGCCGGGAACAAGAAGTAACTTTTTTTTACTTATCGTTTCGTTTCCAAAACCATTCCTGGGCTAACTTTTTGTTCCCGAGAACAAAAAATTAACTTGCCATTATCAAACGAGTTTCTATTCTTTTTTTGTTCTGGGGAAGAAAAAAATAGAAATTCTTGAGCTGGGGAAGTTTACCATGCGCAGCCCTAACTGTCACTTGTAAATGAGTGTATAAGATTAATAGAAAAGCAAATGGTAGTGTGGATCATTATAAATCTTGGCTAGTAGCAAAAGGCTTTACTCAGAATACATAATTGACTATAAAGAGAATTTTGCTCCTATTGTACGTCTTATTTCTATTTGTAGTCTTCTTGTTGTTGCCGTTGCTAAGCATCAATCTCAAGTCTAGATGGAATCTTAAAAATGTTTTTTTAGATGACGATCTCACTAAGGAAGTCTATATATTGCCTCCTCCTAGATATAGTCATCTTTTCAACAAAGTTGATCAATTCTTCGAGCATCAAATGGATTGAAATAGGCTCCTTGTGCATGTTATTTCAAGCTTAGCTCAATAGTGGAACTGTTAATTTTCAATCCAATCCCTATGACCATCCTCTTTTTATTTGACACACTTGCTATGGGTCTATTATGATGCTCTTATATATGGATGGCATTGCTATAACTAGCAATTATCGTACTGGCATTTCAAAACTCTAGTAATATCTTAGTCAATAGTTTGAAATGAAAAATATTGGGCAACTCAGCTACCTTTTAGGCTTAGACGTTACTTCAAATTTCCTTGATTTTATCTTTCTAGAGCCAAATATGTCACTAATCTTTTTACCTCGGGTGGTACTCACTACAGCAAGGTTATTACAACTCCTATTGAGGTCAATGCCAAATTTGATGCAAATATGAGACTTCACTTTCAAATCACACACTTTATCGATAATTAACCAAGCCCATGTGACTCATTTTGTGGCATTCAAACTCTTGATATCTTCACCAACAAACATTCACCCGGATATTTTTATGTTCTTTTCTCCAAGTCAACTTGAGTTTGGAGGGTTAGAGATATAATTAGGATTACTATTATAATTAAGTCAAATTGCATTCTCTCTTTATATATAGATGTCTTGTAATATTGATTTGGTAATTTACAGAATATCAAATTTTTATCATTTTCATCACAATTCTCTATTTGATTATAACTTCTACCTAAAAGTTTAAGCTAAAAAGTGAAAAGAGACTACAAGTATATAAAGACATAAACCTCATTGTCAAGGGATGTGGGATGTTTCAACAAGATGGATTATAAGTCCTATTGTCAAGGATATGAGATATTTCAGCAAGCTGGATTTGGAGTGGCATGTTGAATTTGACTAACGAGGATTGACGCACACACGAAAGGGGGCAAGCCTAACTTTGATACAATCCAAATAAAAAGCTTAAACTGATAGATAGATAGAGATCACACACGCACACACATATATATATGGCATATAAATCTCATTGTCAAATAATGTGGGATATTCCAACACTTTTCATAGCGCAAATGGTTGATTCAGGATTATATATACTTACTTTGATAGCTTAGAGTTCCCCATTGTCGGAGATGTGGCATTATGGGGTTGTCGTCCAAGAATGTTGATGTATTAATTGGTCTGTTGCCCACTTTTCAACCCTTTTTCGCCGAATAGTGAAAATCGTGGCTGATAGTCTGGACCAAATTCCCTTTTTGCTCCTCTTTCGGATTCTCCATCTTACTTTTCTTCCGAACTGCAGCGGTCATAGGCGTAATTACTGGACTTCCTCACTTGATGGCTTTAAATGGGCCCCTGTCAATGGGCTCGTCTCTTTTACTGTTCAACAAGTACAAACCAATTTCGATCAATAAAATATCATGAACTATTTATTGAAGCTCGCACAAATTTAATCCCCAATATTTGCGGGATATTGTTGCTGATATCTGCAAACTAAAGCTGTCTAAATTCCACAAGATGATATGTTTTCTGTCCCTCAGAATAAGATCGGATAAGCATGGTGCTTTAGAAGTAGACCCAATGGAGGATTTCTTGTCCTCCTCTCGGTTAGGCACAATACTGACTCAAAGGTCGTTGTGACAGATTGTCCCCTGCAAGTCCCTTCTCTCTCTTTGTCTCACGCTTCGTACCATCATGCACGTGTGTACCCTGTTACGTTGGGTGAGGCCTCAACTGCCCCTGGATTGTCAATGCATCGTGCACCGTTGTCGGTGAATGGGGAAGGTCTGGCCTTAGGTGGGTCAAAATCTCCTCTTGGCCATCAATTTCCATCAACTGTAGGACCCTCAAGTTAGCTGGACATTATCCAGTTAATGTGGCTTTCGTTGATGTAATAACGTGGGTGTGTTTAAGATAAGGTTTGAGGACCCCTCTTCTTGTCATTCTTTAGCATGGCAACTGGACATGATCGGAGAAAGTTTTGTGGACACTTTTGAATATCTCTTTGCTTCTTGCATGGAAAGAAATTTGATTCAGCATTCTTTTTTCTTTGTTCAAAGTGAGAATGGGTCCCTCGCAACCAAGGAACCATGTGCTTACTATAATCTCACCTAATATGCTGAGATGAGACAACGTCGTGTGATTCGAGAGAAATTTTATATGTGCCGCTCAAATATCCTCCGTATTAACCAGAAAAAAACAATTGACAGACCAAGACTAAAGCCGCACCAAATAGGTTGTATTTGGGTCATATAAAAACGTACACGTTGTTGTCCTTTTGCTGGGGCCCGTCAGCTCTATGTCTTCAGATTAGAGTGATATAGCTAGTATGAGTACCTAGAGGGGGGGTGAATAGGATATAAAAAATTTCTCGAAGCTTGTACGATATTTAAACAATTAATGATTCAATCGCAAGAGTTAAATATCAATCGAGAGACCGAGTAAGGGAAAGAGAGAATTGAACACTCGCTTTATAGTGGTTCGGCTTGATTCAAGCCTACGTCCACTCTTCTACACCGACAAAATTCCGATCGGCTGGATTCCACTATGATCAAAGAGATGTTACAGTGTTGATCTTCCTTGATTTCTAGGTGTAGATGATCTACCACACTCACTCAAGGCGTCACCAAGTATATACTCTCTCTGTTTACAATTTCGCTCGAACAGTCTCAAACAACAATCAAGGATCTTCGACTGAATTTTTCTATCAATCACCCTCTTAAAATAACTAGAACGACTTCTTTTTATACTCCTTCATGCCATCATAGCCGTTGGCACTTACCAAAGGAATTCCTCCAATCTACCCGTTGGACGGAATCAATCAAGAAGATCATCCGAGCTATTTAAGGAATCTGATGATAGCCCATCAATCCCGTTCGCCCATACAATCGATCTCGGTTTCCATGAATAGAACATTCCAAGATTATTTCAGTCGACCAACGGATCTTCAATCGATCTTAGATAAGAATTAAAGAATCCGAAATGATTATCCAACCAAAGAATCTATTCCGAGAATAGGATCGAATCCTCAACCATAAACCTCGGCTTTGGATTTCCTTCACACGGATTAGAAAGACTGTCAAGGAGAACAGACTTAAGTCTTGAGTCCCGAGTCTTAAGTCTTGGGTCTTGAGTCTTGAGTCTTGAGTCTCGAGAGAACAAAGTCTTCGACTTTAAACCGACGGTCTCCGAACTTCCAGACTTTAGACGAAAGAAACGTTTTGTCAACTTCAAAATATTCTGGAAAGATTTCTCCAACAATCTCCCCCCTTTTGATGGTAACAAAACTTTCTTGAAGATTTGAACAACTTTGACCTCGCAAAACATTTCTCAAGTAATATGGCTAACTCATAAAGATTAATAAAATAACCAGACTCGCATCCACCACGTAAAATTGGTTAGACTTTCATGAGAAACACCATATAACAAAACTTGAATAAATGCGACCAATTCATCAAGCATCACAATCGACAATATAATTCACATCACATCCAAGTTCAAGTTCTCAAGTCATACTCAAAAATAAACATAACCAAAAAGGTCAAAGATTAAAATATGAAAGTTCAAATTGATTCTCCCCCTTTTTGTCATCATTGAAAAGGGTGAGAAAGGAGTCATGTCTCGCTGGAATGCGCACGATCCGGAAATCCCCAATAGACCTGGACTACTCCTTCGAGCTTCTTCAGTCTTCTCTCGATGAGCTACCTCTTCTCCCTTGGCATTGGCTTGAAGTTGCGGAGCGAGGTCTTTGAGTCTATCCTCCATAGAGACCGAAGATGCTTGTCCAAGTGCTCTTCAAAGCTTGGATTTCACAAATCCGAACATATATCTGGTTCCGCATTTCCAGAAGAATATTCATGATGCTACGAAAGTCTACGTAATCATCCGTCTCGTGTACTTGCATTGACTCTCTCGATGATGGCGTTTTTGAATGGTCTGGCGCATTTGGAATCGATGCATCACCTTCTTCAGCAATTGAGAGACCCGAACTTCTTCTCGGGTCTTCGGAGATTGTCTTAGATCTTCATCGACAGCGGGAGGTGTAGACCTCTCTTGCTCGCTAACTCCCCGGTCTCTAGGACATCGAAAGGGGAAGAGTGATGATCATGCTCTTCATTTCCTTTTCTCCGAACTGTCGCAGACTTTTCTTTTTCTCCTTCTTCTTCTTCTTCAACTTCTTTGTTCTCTTCATCTTCATGAAGATCTGTTTGATGAGACACGAACGTCTTGTTCTTGTCGGCGCTTGGATAGTGGGATCTTCATCATCTTCATCTTCATCTTCATCATCAAGGATGAGAGTTCTTCTCTTCTTCTTCGATGGGGCACCCATGGCCTCCTTTCCTTTCCTTTTTGAAGCATTGACCGGAGATTTCACTTTGAATTTCTCCATTGCCTTGGAGAGTTCTTGCAGACGCATCTTCATTAACATTTTCAACCCTACCACCATCTTTTCACACGGTCGATCACAAAATGTATGCGGTAGTTCAATGTTCGGATGTCGAAGATCTTGGTCACTGAGACCAGGATAAGGCAATTGTCCTTTGTCTTTTGACAATGCTCGTACATATGGAAGAGAATAGTGTGCGGGAGAGAAAACTTCCGTCCGAGTTGATCGCATACATCAACTTTGCTTCGGGAAAGAGACACGAAGTCTTTGACGTAGACTTCGGTCCGAGACGCTTAATCACAATCTTATGAAGCACGATGTTGATGGCCTTCATCCTCGAGTAGGTAATTTTCTTCTCTGCGTCCATATCTTTAACAAGATCCGAGTAGTACGAGCAGGTGAGACTTTGATAGGGAGATAGCGTCCCCGTTCAACTCCAACAATGTCCGCCAACATATTCACATCTACCACGTAGACTTGATCTCGAACACCGAATGAAATTCTATTCGCATCCAAAAAGCTAAGATTTGAATAGAAATAGGCGGTCGCTGAGCATACCCGTCTCAGAGTCGAGCGCGAAAGTCTCAAGTTGAAGCAATTTCAACTTTTCTCTTAAGTTCACGTTGATGGAGTCCAGAAGTCAAAATCGACACTTCTAGGGTTTATCACCCCTCTTTTCAACAGCCTGAAATACACTTTCTCCGATCCTTGGATTTAAACAAATCCATCCGATTTCCTTTCACATTCGCGCCACACCCATTCTAGGTTTAAATTCAAGGAACATTTTGTCATCATCGTTCCCGTCAATCGATTTTGTCCTCGCATACGAGGATCACTGGGAATGTTCTCAAGAGCCTCCATTGCCCTTCCTTTAGGAGCAATTCCCAATTCCTCCATTTTCCGCAGAAAAAGATACTCATTCCCATAATTTTTGTCCTTAAGGAAGTCATCTATATACTTTAATGAAGTGCCGGTGACTTTCAACGCACGATAAAGCTTATAGATAACGAGGGTTTTTGGACTCTTACCGGGTCGATCCTCGATTATCTCTTCTTCCAGATTTGCACCTTGTGGGGCAGGAGATGCTGAATGACGTGGAGGAGAGCGAATCGGACTTTGTCGCTGACTTGGTAAGTCTTCATCCTCGCAAGATCGAAGTGTGTCGGTCCCTTCTCCATTCTCTTCGTGGTCCCCGTTTGCGATTCTTGATGATTTCCTCGAAGACGACATCTTCCTTTGTCTATAGGAGGATTCCTTCACTTGCTTTTCCCAAGAAAGATGACCACTTTCTCGACAATGAACAAAGAGTAGAAACAAGATTTCGAGAGGAGAGTGCTTTTTAGGGTTTTGAAAATTTGGGGGTAGAATAACTGTGAATTTATATGTGCCTCGGATTTGAAAAGAGAAGTTTAACCGGCACAAGGAAAGTGTACGAACACTTCTTTTTCAAAATCAATAACTACCAAAAATAACTTCCTCTAAAAAGACAAGTTTTCAAATTTCACACGAATTATATCTCGAATAAAAGAACGTACCTTTTTCGAGATAAGATAAACAAGAATTAGTACCTTTTAGATAGAATAGCAACTTACGGTCTTTTAGCCATGAATGATTGAGTCTCGGGATTTAGAGTCTTAGAGCTGGTGAGTCTCTAGACTTTAACTTCTTCACGCTTCAAAATGTTGAGTCTTGAGCGGATAAAATCGAATTGATTTTTCTCCAAAGGCTTTGTAAATATATCTGCTAGTTGGCTCTTTGAATCAACAAATTGAATAGAGATTTCTCCATTTTGAATATGATCTCTAATAAAGTGATGACGAATCTCAATATGCTTTGCTCTTGAATGAAGGATTGGATTTTTGGTGAGATTGATCGCGCTGGTGTTGTCACATCGATTTCGTGCATGAGTCTTCAATGCCAAAGTCTTGTAGCTGTTGTTTTATCCATAGAATCTGCGAACAGCGGCTTCCAAGAGCTACATACTCGGCTTCGTCGTTGAGAGAGCTACGACAAGTGCTTTGCTTCCTTGAGAACCAAGACACGTCCCCGTTTCCAAGCAATTGACAAGTTCCGTAAGTGCTCTTTCTATCGACTCGAACCGGCCAGATCTCGCATCTCGAGTATCCTAGAAGATTAAAGTCTCCCTCTTTGGATACCAAAGACCGATGCTTGCGGATGAAGCAACGTATTTGATAATACGTTTCACGGCAATGAGATGTGATTCTCTAGGATCCGATTGAAACCTAGCGCAGATGCAAACACTCAACAAAATATCGTGTCTAGAAGCGTAAGATAAAGAAGTAAGCCGATCATGCTCCCGTATGCTTTTGATCTACTTTCTTCCCTTCTTCATCCTTGTCTATCTTCGAGAGCATGACATTGGTATGTCGGTCTTCTTGCAATTTTCCAATCCAAATCTTTTGACAAGATCATTAGCATATTTTTCTTGGAAGATAAAAGTTCCTTCCTTCAATTGCTTTATTTGAAGACCGAGAAAGAAAGTTAATTCTCCCATCATACTCATTTCAAATTCGTCCCGCATAGACTTAGAAAATTTCTTGCAAAGACTTTCATTAGAAGATCCAAAAATAATGTCATCAACATATATTTGAACGAGTAAGAAACTTTTGTTTTCCCTTTTTATGAACAGAGTAGTATCTACTTTACCTTTGACAAATCCGTTACGTAATAAGAACTTACTTAGTCCGTCGTACCAAGCTCGAGGTGCTTGCTTGAGACCATACAGCCTTTTTCGGTCGAAGACCGAGTCCGGCTTCTTTGGGTCTTCAAATCCAGCGGTTGTTCCACATAAACTTCCTCTTGGATAAATCCATTCAGAAAGCACTTTTGACGTCCATTTGGAATAACCTGAAATTTTTGTAACAAGCAAACGCAAGTAATAGACGAATAGCTTCTAACCTTGCAACTGGTGCGTAAGTCTCGTCATAGTCTATTCCTTCTTCTTGCGTGTATCCCTTGGCCACGAGTCTTGCTTTATTGCGTACGACTTTTCCTTCTTCGTTCATCTTGTTCCTGAATACCCATTTGGCTCCAATAACAGTTTTACCTTTCGGTTTAGATGTCAATTCCCGGACATCATTAATATTGAACTGTCTCGAGCTCCTCTTGCATAGCTTCGATCCAGCTTTCATCGATAAAGCTTCTTCTATGCTTTTTGGTTCAATTTCGAGATGAGAGCAACAAAGCACTAGACTCTTCACGCCTTTTTGATCTCGTGCGGATTCCTTCATTGATTTCGCCAATAATGAGATCTTTGGGATGACCGGATTTGTGTTTCCAAGCCATCGGTTGATTTGCTTGGTTGATGATCTCTTTCTTTATTTGAATCTTCATGAGTATCTTGATGATGGACTTCCCGAGTCCGAGATGCTTCTTGAGTTGAAGACTTTGGAAGGTCTAGCGTGAGTTCGATTCTTCATATTGAGTCTCGGTTGGATTCATCTTGCGCTGAGTCTTGGAATTTGACATTCATTGATTCTTCCACAGACCGGCTTTTCTTGTTATAGACTCTCGTAGGCTTTGCTTGATGCAGAATATCCAAGGAAGATGCCTTCATCTGATCTTTCTTCAAACTTACCAACTCGATCATTTGCATTTTTCAAAATAAAACATTTGCAACCGAATACATGAAAGTATGAAACAATAGGCTTCTTACCTTTGAACAATTCATAGGAGTTTTCTCAAGAATAGGTCTTAGAAAGACTCTATTTATAATATAGCATGCGTTGAAACCGCTTTCACCCAAAATCGTGAAGAAATTTTACTTTCAATTAAAAGTGTTCTAGCCATTTCTTGAAGAGATCTATTCTTTCTTTCCACAACTCCATTTTGCTCTGGAGTATACGGAGAGGAAAACATGTGATTAAAACCAGATTTATCACAGAATTTTGTAAAATCTTGATTTTCAAATTCACTTCCATGATCTGTTCTTATACTTGAAATAGCAAATCCTTTTTCATTTTGAACCTTTTTAGCAAACTTCTCAAAGTACGAAAAAGTTTCGACTTACTTGCAAGAAAATATACCTGTGTAAAGCGAGAGTAATCATCTACAATTACTAGACAATACTTCTTACCTCCAATGCTCGGGTTCTTGTTGGTCCGAAGAGATCCATATGAAGCAACCGTAATACATGATTAGTAGATACATGATTTACTTGCTTAAATGAATTTCTTACCTGCTTTCCCGAATGCATGGAGTGCATAGGTCGACTTTAGATATGGCAATTTAGGTAGACCTCGAACAAGCCGCTTAGAAGAGATTTTGGCTAATTGCTTCTTGTTGATATGGCCAAGTTTTCGTGCCATAGAACCGCTTCATCTTGAATTGAGATTAAGCATTGTTCTTCATTTGGCTGTACATCAAGGAGGTAGATGTTTCCATGCCTTCGACCCATAAAAGACTCGAGTCGAATCTTTGCTAGTTCCAACATATGCCTTCTTGAAAGGAGATCTTGTAACCGATCACACAAACCGGCTAATGCCGAGTAGATTGTAGTTGAGTCCTTCCACTAGTGAGACATTGCTTATTGTGAGATTTCCAATTTTTACAGTCCCGAATCCCACAATACTTCCTTTGCTATTTCCTCCGAAAGAAACTTTTCCACCATTTACTTGAATAAGCTTAATGAAACAATTTGAGTCTCCCGTCATGTGTCTTGAGCATCCGCCGTCAAGATACCACTTTATCTTCTTTTTGACAGACCTCAAATTCATCATCTCGAGTCGATCCAGAATCGAGTCCGAGTCCGAATGTGCCATCAAACATATGTTGGCGTATTCATTATCACTCTCTTCACATTCGTATCACCTCCGTGTTTCGCTTTGAGAGCCTTTCGAAACTTCTCGCTTTTCCTCTTTTCTTTTTCGAAGAGGACAGTTGGGTCCGATGTGTCCCTTCTTTTTGCATTCGAAGCAAACTACATCTTTGTTTGGTTCCTCATCATCAACAGACTTGGTCTCGCTGTCTCGAAAACTTTGTTTCCTTGGGATGAACCTTCGCCTTTTCTATTCAGGTTTTCTGAATCTTCTTATCATAAGAGCGAGCTCCTCATCATCCATATCATCTTCGAATCTGCATCATCGAATCGTCATTTGATTTTAATGCAATAGATTTCTTACCTCTTGGATCTTCGTCTTCATTAATTCGTTCCACTTCGTAAGACTCAAGAGTTCCAATCAGCTCGTCTACGAGATAATGGCATGATTCTTTGCGTTTCTCTTATTGAAGTCTTTATATGATTCCAATCCTTAGAGAGTCCACGCAAGTTTGTTCACCTTCATGGGATCAGAAATTTTTTGTCCTTGGTTCTCAAGACCATTGACAATATCTCGTAAAACGACTAAACATGTCGCGCTATAGATTCTCCTGGTTTCATTTTGAAGGCTTCATATTGACCAAGAAGAATGTTAATTCTCGGTCTCCTTCACTCGATCTGTCCCTTCATAGGTGATGTGTAATCTATCCCATACTTCTTTTGCTTTGTAACACAAGAAGATATTCTATTATATTCAGTTGGAGATAAAGCACAATATAAAGAATAAATTGCTTTAGCATCGAGTGCTTGTCTCTTGTTTATCTCTTCTTGAGACATTCCGCTGGCTTCAACAGCTTCTTTCCCTCTTTCGTAGATTGAAGCAGCGGCGGAGTGATTCCTCTTTCCACAACGTCCCATTCCGTAGGATCCTTTGATCGAAGGAAAGCTTTCATCTTGTTCTTCCGATGTTGTAATCCTTTCCATCGAAGTAGGGAGGTCTGGGTATTGCTTTGCCCTTCCATCAGCCCCGGTGCTAGCATACTAGCCATGGATCTTTTACTCTGAAGTAAAACACTTCAAACAAAGTGAGAACACGGGCTCTGATACCAATTGATATAGCTAGTATGAGTACCTAGAGGGGGGGGTGAATAGGTATATAAAAAATTTCTCGAAGCTTGTACGATATTTAAACAATTAATGATTCAATCGCAAGAGTTAAATATCAATCGAGAGACTGAGTAAGGAAAGAGAGAATTGAACACTCGCTTTATAGTGGTTCGGCTTGATTCAAGCCTACGTCCACTCTTCTACACCGACAGCCGATTGGCTGGATTCCACTATGATCAAAGAGATGTTACGGTGTTGATCTTCCTTGATTTCTAGGTGTAGATGATCTACCACACTCACTCAAGGCGTCACCAAGTATATACTCTCTTACAATTTCGCTCGAACAGCTCAAACAACAATCAAGGATCTTCGTACTGAATTTTTCTATCAATCACCCTCTTAAAATAACTAGAACGACTTCTTTTTATACTCCTTCATGCCATCATAGCCGTTGGCACTTACCAAAGGAATTCCTCCAATCTACCCGTTGGACGGAATCAATCAAGAAGATCATCCGAGCTATTTAAGGAATCGATGATAGCCCATCAATCCCGTTCGCCCATACAATCGATCTCGGTTTCCATGAATAGAACATTCCAAGATTATTTCGTCGACCAACGGATCTTCAATCGATCTTAGATAAGAATTAAAGAATCCGAAATGATTATCCAACCAAAGAATCTATTCCGAGAGAATAGGATCGAATCCTCAACCATAAACCTCGGCTTTGGATTTCCTTCGTCACCGGATTAGAAAGACTCGTCGGTGAGAACAGACTTAAGTCTTGAGTCCCGAGTCTTAAGTCTTGGGTCTTGAGTCTTGAGTCTTGAGTCTCGAGAGAACAAAGTCTTCGACTTTAAACCGACGGTCTCCGAACTTCCGACTTTAGACCGAAAGAAACGTTTTGTCGCCTTCAAAATATTCCTGGAAAGATTTCTCCAACATAGAGAACCATCCTGTTTCTCTGCTTGGAGAGGGGACAAAAAAAGGATGATGTCCAAATAGAGAAAAATGCTGATGAGGGTGTATCTATGTACGTACTGTATGTACACACCTAAATACGTATCAGAAATGGTATGTATAACTTGAATTTCGATAGGGGACTAACTCATTCCAAATTATTTTAACATGTTAAAGTAAATATCCATGTTTTTAATTAGCACAACTTGAAGAGAAGCTTGATTGTTCCCATTAACCATTCAAGTATGCCAGACTCAAGGTCGGTCCAAAGCTACGGACGGATCTCAAAACCTGTTCACACTGGGGACACTCGTGTCAAGCATCTCTTCAAGACATTTAAAAGAAATATCATGAGCAGGGCAACCCATTCTGACAGGTGATCATGAGTGGATTGATGGTTGAAGGCGATGGAAAGAGAGCAAGTGCACGTGAAACAAGCTAGCCATGGAGGGTACAAGTGGACCCGCGGAGGAGGACTCACTGATGTTCCAATATGTCTATATATGCTTCAAAGTTGGAACACACAGATGCATATATAAATATATATATATATAGGCACATTGAAGTGTGTGCCTTGAGATGCATGCTTAGAATAGTCATGGGGAGATCAAGAAGGATGTATGCGAAGTTGAAGAGAATGGTGAGGCAACAGAGGGGAAAGTTGTTCATCATGAGGGTTTGCATCTCTATGCTTCTGAGTCGGGGCAAACATTCTTAACCTCTTGTACTGTTGATGTGGTTTTTGCATATACATGAAACTAAGTGACCTTGTTCCTCCCAAAAACATGCTCTCTCTCTCTCTCTCTCTCTCTCTCTCTCTCTCTCTCTCTCTCTCTCTCATGTCAAAAGCATCTTGTGGACGTGGATGGTTTTTTGTGAAGCCATGCGATATAAAGGCCTCGCCAAGATGCCCGGGAAGGGCTTGGCTAGTCGTCTATCTACTTGCATGCACGTTCAGATCGACACCCCATAATTTCTTGAGGCTGAGACTATCATTATTGCAGCTGAGAAACCTTTGGATGATGTAGACTTCGGAATTTGGTCAGGGTTTTTCCCATTGGTACGCCATTCAAATAAGTTAATCTGGATGGGGCAACTTGTATGGCAAGACGGTAAGTACTGAATTGAGTGTACGTGTGAGGTGTAAAACTTTAAGAAAAAAACCCCACAAATTGTACTACATAAGGCACTGCTCATTGGTTTATGCTTTTAAATTGAGGTGGGTGGGTCGACCAAATCAAGTTTTGGGCTCCCTTATTGATCTTCCCTTATGAAGGCAATCGGTCAAGGTTTCACCCCCAAAAAATAGGTTGATTTTTTTTAGTACTCATTTGGTTGAGTTTCAACTCCAAATCGAACAACTTGCCTATCTGATCCGATAAGTTTAGAGGATACTTTATAATGAAAGTATAGAGAGATAAAACAAACAAATAGAAAGACCAATTTGTAAATTTGCTGTAATTTTAGAGGTTGAATTCGAGCACTAGCTTGAGGTTGAGTCTTAACTCTTGCTATCGGAGTCAAGCCGGGTATATATATTCAAGGTGATTGAGCTCAAGTTAGTTAATGCTGTATACCATTAGGCTCATCATCATAATTTGCTTTTAATCAAACTCTGATTGATAAAAGCAAGTACTATGTATGTTTCTGGACATGTTCCCTGCCACTTATAAGCTCAAGGTTTTTGTGACTTTCTTTGCTCCTTCTCTCATCGAACATAGAACATTGCCCATTAGCTAAGTTAATCAACAACTCAATATCGTACATCAGTTCAAGAATCCAGGTAATCAGACCTTCCTGCAATGAAGATATGATAGCAGTAACTGATGCAATTTTGGGGGTTAGATTCCCCAATTTACCCAAACTAACGTGAACCCTTTCCCCACATTTGTTCTTAATAGTCAATTTAGAGGAGCCAGAATAGATTACGCACAATTCTTGCACTCCCAATCACTTCGGAACTACAAAGTCACCTTAAAAACGTCTTACGCATATTAGGATTACAGCATGAATTTGCTTATATGTAGTATCTATTTCAAGTGCTCATAAATTGGGGTCTATAGTTTTCTTAGTGACAATTGCATTGATAAAGCTCTTAATCTTAAAAGTTCCTATGCACATTGAACTCTGATTTTGGCTATCTAATTATATCAGTTGATTGGGTTTGGTGACCAACAGTTTGAATAATGTAAAATAAGAACTGATACAAATGATTTTTCAGCGAACTTGCCAAGCAAGGCCGATTTGAGGTGAACAATGAGTGGACTTTTAGATAGGGCTTACGAACTCTGTAAGCCCGCTGGTCTGTTTGTGCCGAAAGATCCAGGAATTGCCCAAAACTATCAAAAACACTCGCTTTCTAACTTAGACAATCCGTCAAACCCCGGCCTAGATGGTTTTGAACCCAGAAGCATATTTTAGCTCAGTACATTATGGGCCCACGGCTTATGCACCACGCACTTGCGCGATTGCTTTTGCATTGCTTGCTTTAATAAACTAACATACATGGAGAATAACTTGGAAAAGTTTAATTGTAATCATTTTTTATCAGATGATAAGTTAACCAAGAAATTTCGTGCCAAAGACCTCAAGAAGTTCAATAATAAAGGAGTTTTTTTTCCTCTCTCCTCTGTCTCCTCAACCTCCTCTTTTTTTCTTCGTAAGCACGGTTCAACCACGCAACAAGTCATGTCCTATCTCCGGTGCCTTACCACTCTATTCTTTTTCAACTCTTTTACCTCAGGTGACGCCGGTCCCCACCAATAAAGTATTCTCCAACTAGGAGTGGAGGAAAATATACTCTATAAAGAATGACAACATACACATATATCAATTTTGAACATTTCAAACCAAGTTTGAGATCTTAGTATTAATGCCTTGAGGGGAGTCACTATCGAACATCTTCATCTTTTTTACTGATAGAAGGTTACTGTGTCTCAATAAGTCTTAATACGCCTCTTGCCTTTACAAACGCTAGAGAGACAAAATCCATAATCTCATATATATGTCGTTCTATCTTATACTTATTATCTTCAAATCAAGTAAAACGTTTATGTTAGATGGTGACACTTGACACAAGATAAGGTCAAAGCCCTTCTATTCCTTGAATCAAGATAGTACGAAACGGCCAAAATATGATTTGATCTCGAGTTGCGACACGATCTGCAAAAGAACATAATAGATCGAGACGAAAACATTCGAATCAGAGCAAACCCTGGAATCTTTTGACCAAAGCCATTCCTTGAATGAGGCATGCAGACCGAGATTATGGGAAAAATCATCTGCTTCAACGAAAATGAGCGGGGGGAAAAGAACAATGTGATCGAAATCAAAGTAGCCATTGACCCACTTTTTATCTCTTCTCTCTCATGACTTTACGTGCACAAACCATTGAATCGAGAGAGCAAATGATTGTCCTGTAACTTTCCTTCGTGGTGGGCTGGATAAGATGATATGGTCGGTCAACGTTCATATCAGGACCGCATAAAACAGGTTCACGTGTACAACGACTTCATTGGAAGCACTTCCGGAGAAGTGATTGATGGTTGCATCTGTTTGATTCTTCTGTTGTCGTATTTGAACTGAAATTATATAGAGTTTGGTGGACGGGACTGATTTGATGAGCGTGAGGCATGAATGCGCGTATGCTAGTCAACCCTAAGTTGCGGTTTCTTGAACTCAGTAGGATAATAATTCAGTCATAACGGAGCCAGGAGGGGAACGACGCAGATCGCTTTGTCCTGTCTCGTTCTGTCATCTTGATTGGAAAATGATGCCGACGAAGAGCACATAATAATTCAGTGGACGAACTGATGAATTGCAAATTGACTTGTTCTGTCCCATCAATGCATCTTTCTTCAGCAAAAATCAATCATCTCGTGGATAAAGTCAATTGTTACAAGGCTTTTCATTATAGCATGATTACAGGCCCGATCGGTTTTCAAAGTTTATTGGATAGGTGTCTCTTTTGCTTTGATATATCACTGATGATTCATTTATAATTAGTTTAGATAATCATATCCAAATTCTCAATATTACATTCTATTTGCAGAAAGAGAAAAGGGTGTATTAATGTAATTCGATGAGCAAAAGTCGGTCGTTTTATATATAAAATAGAAAGAAACGTCAATTGTACAATGGGCAAAATTCAGTTTTCCTATATGTACTATATATATTACCATGCTTCGCACGATTCTTTTAAAATTTATTTACAAGGAAACCACGAAAGCTTATAATTGTTTGAGTAAACATCAATGGACAAGGCCAAGTAAGGTTTACAAATATATTAATTATCTTATGATTAAAAGCATATAATTTTCCATAAGCGTTTGGTTTTATTTGCTAAGATGCCAAGAGACTATCCGTTTCTAATTATATTAGAGCAGATGTCTACGAAAAAATAAAGAGAACCACATAGGCACGCACACATACAAACATATATATGTGTACAAAATAAGATGTAAATAAGGGAGAATCATACAGGTAGGGAATGGCCATTTATTTCACTTAAGTATGGGAGTAGATGATTGTTATTTAAATGAACATCGACATTCATTCGCAGATCATCTTTTGTTGCAAGAAAGGTGTCATGGGTAAGGGTTGCTTAATGAGGACAACAGAGTACTAGCAGCAGGGCGGTGGTGGCCGCGGGCGGAGGCGGTCAACTCACCAAAACGCGTGTGATTCCAACGGACTTCCGTGTGTAGCGGGTCATCGGAGTTGCAGCTGTCCTGCCCCCTTCCCACTCCCTTTCGGTTTTCACTCTTTTCCCACTTTGTCAAGCCCACACTCACGAAAATGACGTGAAAATTCGAAGACAAAAACAAGAAGCAAGTCGAACAAAATCGTAGGATGGGACTATACAACGTGTGAAAATTCAGGAACCAACGATAGAAGCATCTCAAGAGGAAAAAACAAAAGAAATAAAGTAAGATGCATTGACTCTCACACTAGAAATATAGCAGATGAAACTAAAATGATTTATTCTGTAAAGTATTATATTTGTCTGTGTTCTTTATGCTGTCCTTGTCTCGCGTGGAATGAAATTGGACGGATTGATCTCGAATCGTACACGAAGCGCATTATGCATCTAGAAGGAAAACAACATAGAAAAGGAAACAAAATGAAGAGAAGTTAAAGAGAAAAAGATGGACCCACATGCCAGATAATACTCATGTTCTTGTCCGTTGAAGGTTGCGGACAAAGGGTCATGGAAGCTTTAGAAAATGATTGCCATGGATCTTTTCAATTTCGTTCAGATGCAAAGCCTTAAAGCTGATTTTGACTGATGGTTCCACATTTTTTTTTGCAAATTAAGTCGATGCTTAAAAGAGGGCCAAGAGAGGAGTCTTTTGGTGGGACCTTGAGCCATTTTGATGCGTGGAGACTGTAGTGAAGTGGGTATAAAGAAGCCACGAAATATGATGTTTTTGGAATCATTTGGCATGAAGATAAACCAATTATGGACAATAGTTGATTCTTTGGGCCTACCAACACAAATTGTTCTCTCCTTTTAGTCTTTGTTTAATGAAAGGTTAGGGTCAGGCAAATTGCACAAAAAAAAAAAAATAATGTAGTTATCAAAGGAATCTTTAGAATCAAATGATTTTAAGGCAATATAAGTGTCGTCCATCAAACTAATAGGTCGGATCGGGTTTGGGTTGGAATGACTTATTTAACCTGTACTTATTTTTATTCAATACAATTTTGGCAATCAAGGCCCAATTCGATCTTGACCAGACCCATATTTGACCTAACTTGAGCTCCAATTTTCAGCAATTTTTCTCCTGCAATTGTTGTATCAAAGAATGGGCGGCTTTATGAACAAGCTTGCTGAGTCAATGAGGGAACTTGGATGCTCATGTTCGGTTGTGGGCTAGGGCTTTATGTGGCACATGAGCAACATGAATACATGGCTGAGCATCACATTAACAAACAAAAACAAGTAGACTTTAAAACCTAAAATCAGTTAGTTCAAATTCAATTAGGCGCGTTTGGTAATGATTTTGTTCCCGGGAACAAATTCTGATCAGAAATGATTATTTTTTATTATGTTCTTGGGAACTGATCCTGAGTAAAAGAACGCGTTTGATAACTATACAAAATTTTTTTATTCTGGAATAAATTGCATTTGGTACCATGTTTATTAATTACATTCGTCCAAATCAATTTATTTTAATTTTTAAATAATTTTTATAAATTTTTTTTTTTTTTTTTTTTTTTTTTTTTTTTTTTTTTTTTTATTTTTTTTTTTTTTTTTTTTATTTTATTTTTTTTTTTTTTTTTATTTTTTTTTTTTTTTTTTTTTTTTTTTTATTTTTTTTTTTTTTTTTTTTTTATTTTTTCTCCTATTCTTCTTTTTTTCTTTTTGTTCTTTTTTTCTTCTTCTCTTATTGTTCTTCTTCTTCTTCTTCTTCTTTTTCTTTTTTTTCTCTATTCTTCTTTTTTTCTTTTTTTTCTTTTTTTTTTCTTTTTCTTTTCAAGCTAGATGAGAGCCTTCGGCGAGATTGTCGAACCAGTTGCCGGCGACTGACGGCGGCAGCAGACGGCGACAGGCGGCGGTCGCGGGATGGCGGTCGATGAAGAAGAATAAAAGAGAAGAAGAAGAGTTTTGATTCTCAATTTTGTACCCGGAACAAGAATTAACTTTTTTTTTTTATTCTTGATTCTCTTCCCAATCTATTCCCGGGAACAAATTTGGTCTCAGGAACAAAAATTTTACCAAACGCGATTCTCATCCCAAACTGATTTTGGGAACAAAAAATTAGAATCAGACATTGTTTGGATGGTTACCAAACAGGCTTACTAGTTCTACTTGGAACCGATTCATTTTATGTTTTTAGGTAAGAAATTCAAATTCTTATACTACAAAATTTAAGTTACACTATTTCATTACCAAAATATATATATATGCATTTGTCAAGTGGTCAGGTTGTTTGTTCATATTGAAGACCATACTTTGGTTATTAATGCGTGCAAGTGTATTTTTTTCTTATAAAAAAAAAAAGGCTTTACAACCAATCTAAAAGGACGTGGACACAAGCATCTAGGTTCCAATCCATCCTCAAGAGACTCTAGCCAAACCTCCATGGACTCAAGGACAAGCACTAAAGTCTCAAGGCTAGCCTCAATGGACACGTCTGTAAACCAAAGAATAGGCATTGAGGTCTCGTACTTGGCTTTGGCCTTGAGGTAATTGGGCCTACTTTCTTTCGACCCAAGCTTGGCCACCGATAACTAGGTCAAGCCCTGATGGACTCAGGTTGGGCGCTTTTGACTTAGGCAAGGAGTTAAGTACCAAAGCATGGTCGTTGGAGATTAGGTCATGAGCATCGAGACCCAAGCACGGCCTTCATGAACTCAAGCACTGAGTACTAGGGTCTTAGGCCTAACCTTGAGGGACCTAGGTGTTAGGATACATGCGTGAGTGAGTTGTGTTAGAGAAATCCCACATCAAATAATTGATGTAACGTGAAGTATTTAATATATTTTAGTTGGCATATAACTCATTGACTTAAACTTCTGAGTAAAAGTGGATCTAATTAAATATGTTAATGAGCTTGGATTTGGGCTCCTTGTTGGTGATCTCCTTAGGCAAAGGTATTAGATTTCTACTGCATGCTTCTAATAAATTGGTGTAAGAGCCGATGTTGCGATTTTCGGGTAGGTGGGCATTGTGGTGTAGTAACGCGGGCCCAAAATTTATTGCAAAAAGATACCTAAATTAAAGGGGAAGGGGTCTAATACTAAGATCAGAGGTGAGGGGGAAATTATTAGAATGTATGTGTGAGTGAGTTGTGTTAGAGAAATCCCACATCGAAGAACTGATATGGTGGACAACAGTTAATATATCATCATTGGCCCATAACTCATAAGATTAAGTTTTTGAGTGAATGTGGGCCTAATTAGATGTATTAATATGCTTAGATTTGGGTTTGCTCTTGGCAATCTTCTTAGGAAAAGGTATCAAACTTATGTTATGCGCTCCCAACAAACAGGTTGGGGTGGTCTCAAGCCCATCTCATCGCAAAAGCTATCTCAAGGGGTGAGGTTTTCTCTCACACTTATAAACCAATCACCAGCTTCTTCCACAACCAATGTGAGACAACCTCAATAATCTTCGCTTCACACATTGAGCCTGAGTTGGAGCAAAAACAATATGTAACTCTCCCTTGTGATTATTGGGTCCAAGCTTGATGGCAACTTGAGCTCCGATACTAGTGTTGTATAATCTAAGGTGTCTCTCTTCCAAAATGTTAGCTCAAAAGGTGAGATTTTCCCTTCTACTTATAAACCGACCACCAACTCTTTCCACAATCGATGTGGAACAATCTCAACATTAGGCCCCCTTCCCTCTATGGACAAAGGCTAGGCAGTCGAGGAACGAGCTCGACCATAGTGGACTTAGGTTGAGTGCCAGTGAGTTTGGTTTGGAACTAAGTACTCAAGTGAAGCTATAAGGGACTTGAGCTCGTCCTTTATGAACTCGACCATTGAGGAACTGAGCCTATCTCAAGTGTAAGTAGGCATGAAAGTTGGAAATGTAAGCATAGCCATTAAGGACTTGGGCTCGACTTCCGTTTAACTGGACACAAGCACTAGGCCTTAGGCCTCACCTTGAGGAACCTAAGCATATCCATTATGGACATGGACTAGACTATTAAGGAAATGAGCACGGCTACACTAGATTTGGGCCGAGCACTAGTGACTTTAGCATGGGAGCCAGGTACCCGAGCATGACCACTAAGGACTCAAGCACGACATTCCAAGCCCGATCTCTATGGCCTTGGGCCCATCGACACGGAACTAAGCTTGGCATTAAAGCTCCCAAGCATGGTCACTGAGGTCTCAGTCTCAACTTGAGGGAGTGGAACCCCGCCTCTATCAATCCAGGCCTAATCGTTCAAGAACTATTTCCAACCTCAATAGACCTAGGCCAAAAGCCGATAACTTTGGCATGGGAGCTAAATACCCAAGCATGACCATTGGGGACTCAAGCACAAGCATAAAGGCCCCTACTCGGCCTTCGTGGACCCAAAAATGGATACCAAAGTCTCAAGCATGCTCTTGAGGGTCCTAGGCCCAACCTTTGTGGACTCTAACCTAGCCTCAACAAACCCAAGCTAGATGCTAAAGATTTGGGCATAGGAGTCGAGGTACTCGAGCATGGCCACTAGAGACCTAAGCATGAAATATGTGGACCCTAGGGGGCACGTTGAGGGCATTGCTCTTTGATTAAATGAGTTAAAGTTGAGCTCTTTGCAAACCCATTAGGTTCATTATTACTTGGGGTTTGCTTTATTAGATCTATTTTAACCATATCTTAAATATCGGGTAATTTGTTTGTCACCCAACTTAATAAATGAGAGTTAAAATATTTGCCTAACCAATTTAGCACAAGGAAAATGTTTGTTCAAATGAAAAAAAGAAATGGAAACAACAAGGTCTATTTGTCAAGATAATTTTTAGGTTTAAGCACAATATTACTTTAAATTTGTGCTCTAACTAATTTAATCCTTTAAATTTATGAATGTGTGAGTTTTGATCATCTAAATTTTATATTGTGCAGTCAAGTCATTTAACTTTTTCTAATTTGTGAGATTGGTTCCTCTAATTTTTATTTTTATATTTTTGTAGTCAAGTCCTCAAATTTACTTGACTTATGCAATCAAGTGCATCTTCTACTCCCTAAAATTAATACTACTAAATTAAAGTTTCTTTTCTTCTTTTTTCCCAAATCCTTCTCTTTTTTTAGCTAATGTGGCAATGTATTAGCATCCAGTTCCATCAACAACGTAACGGTCTAATGAAAGTGGTTAACCGACAGACAAGTCAAGGAAGTCAGAGAACTTGATTGCATAAAATAAATTTATATGACTAAATTGCACAAAACAATAAATTAAAAGGATTTAAATGAAAAAAAATAAATTTTAGGGGGAAATTATCCAAAAAGCCCTAAACTTATTACACCTCGGCCAATTCAGTAGTAAACCTTTCAATTATGCCAATCTCGTTATAAAATTTTCAACAATTTATCAATTTAGCTCTAAACTTTTCAATTGTACCAATTTAGTCATAAACCCGTTGTCAATTTATTAATTTAGCTCTAAACCTTTTTTTACAAGTTACCAATTTAGTCATCCCAACCAATTTTGGATGGAAATCATTGATGTGAAATATAGCTATGCTACATGGCACAACCATAGGATGATTAACGCTGAAATGGAAATTTTTTACATTTATATTTATTTTTTTATTTTTTTCCTTCTCTTTCTTTTTCTTTTTCCTTCAACCACTTGCTAATCGCCAAGCCTCGGCAATGGCTAGCAAGGGTCGAGCCTCACTGGCCACTTATAAGGTTAACCTCGCCAGCCTAGCAAAGCCGTGCCTTGCCCACCCTTGGAGAGGCTTGACCTTGTTGTCATTGGGCAAGGGTCAACCTTGCTAGCCCAACAAGGCTCAACTGTCCCTTGATCCTAGCAAGGTTAAGCCTCAAGTGAGGGTGAGCCTTGCTCAAGGCCAACAAGGAATCTCACCAACCCTCACTTAGTGACTGGCCAAAGGAAGAAGGAAAGAAGAAAAAAAAAAAAAAAATCAAAATACTAATAAAAATTTTCAATTTTTTTTAAATGTAAAATATTATTCACGTTAGCACCAATCATGTTACATAATATGGCTAATGCTAACTAAATCATCACGTCAACGTTTTTCAACTAAAATGACTAAATTGACAAATTGTCAAAAGGTTTAAAACTAAATTGACATAACTATAAGATTTATGATTAAATTAGCAAATCGTCAAAATATTTAGGACTCAGTTGGCAAATCATCAAAAAATTGAGGACTAAATTGGTAAAATTAAAATATTTATGACTGAATTAGTAGTCGTACAGTAAGTTAAGAACTTTTTGGATATTTTTCATAATAGTTAATATATCAAATTGCACAAATGCTAGAACTTAGAGAATTAAAATTAATACATCAATTAATTTGGACTGGCGGTATTAGCAAGCATAATTTTATTGATTGGCTTGTTTGCAAAGATAGACTATCGACGGTAGTACCTATATCACAATGGTTATCTTCAATAGATACAAAAGATAGAAACCACTTATCATTTGAGTGCACCTGAACAAGTAGTGTATGGTATAGTATTTCAGCACAAAATAGAATTTGGCATTATGTAGGATGTTGGAACTTAGAACTTTAATGGATGATTGGGGCCACCAAGGTAAAAACTTGGAGGCAAGACTCCGAAAGCTATATTTCTTAACGACAATATATTATATCTGGATGGAATGTAACCGCAAACAATTTCAAAACACGTTGACTAAGCCTCATCTTTTGTCGGCTAGGATCATAAGGTTGTAAGAGGGAGAGCATCACTCTACCAAAAGTGTAGGTCTTCCCAGGCAAATGTTTTATTGGCTATTATATATAGGCTTCCTTCCTCCATCTTCTCGCATAATTAGTTTGTGTGGAATGCTAGGGGATTCCCCTAAGCTTTTAGTCCTTATTAGATTAATGATAGTCACATATTTACACCCAAAAAAGTTTTATTTGTGTAGGGAGAAATTACAAAGTTCATGGTTTTGTGATATACAATTGTGTCAAACATTTACTAGAAAGAAATTTGTGAAGGGATGTCATTCACAAGATTTGAATGCTTATGAAACTATGACATTAGTAAATTAGCTATGCAATCGAAAGAGAACACGTCCTTTCGATTTATGTTGGCTCGTGGTGCCATATCATACTCTAGTGGCTGCTGCGGCAAGGATTATCATCGGAATCGAAACCGAAATTGGCTTGACAATCGTTAGATCATGAGACGTATCGGTTGAGAGTATAGCAGCCATGGGATCTTGACCGTAAAGGAACTTGCACAGGATTACAGTGCATGGCCCTGCCACGAGCCCGGCCCAGGCTTCATCAGCCTCTTTGCCCTCTTTTTGGAACACTTCCGTGGCATCAATTCGGTTCATTTCCCCATCCCAATTGCTCTTAAGTCTCTCTATCTTTTCCAATTGGCGGCAAGCCAATGCGCATGTGTTCGCTTTGATTCTCTCGACCGCTTCCTTCAAAAGCTTCGCTCTGGTCCTGTCGTCGGCCGTGTTTTCGGAGCTGAGGTACTTTTCCATTTCACTCACTCCGATCGCACGCCTGATGCCCTTGGAATTGTCCGCTCCCGGACGGTACACGCTCCTCACCTCGTCCACCAGCCCGGCCTCCACCATCCTGTCAACCCGCCTCGCCGCGAACGAGTGGAGCACCGGCATCGAGACGTCGACCCAGAAGAAGCAGCAATCATACCTTGATCGGAATTCGGGGCCTCCGTTCACGAGGGCATCGATGAAAGAATTCGAGCCCCCAGCGATTATGGGCAGCCGGCCCCGCGCAAGGATGGAATCAATCGCGTGCAACGCGTGGCACTGGAAATCGATCGCCGTGAACTCCGAATCCGGCGCCGCAATACCTAGCAAGTGGTGGGGCACCCCCCGACACTCCTCCTCGGTGACCTTGTTGGTGATGATGTCGAGGCCCTTGTAAACTTGGATTTTGTCCGAGTTCACGACCTCGCCCCTGAAGCGGTCCGCCAGGTCGATGGCCAGCCGGGACTTGCCCGTCCCAGTCGCGCCCACCACGAACACGATCTTGTCCCTACGGTGGTAGAAACTCTCCGCGTTGAGTCCACCTCGGAAATTCATGAGCGGCTGGACCTGGGCTTGCTTGCAGGCCACCGTTGACATGGATGTCATTTTGCACGGAACCTACAAAAAAGATGATGAAACCCGACATGAAGATGGACATTCCAACTAAGGAAGAAAGTGAAGAAACATCGAATTTGCTATGATCGGAATCGTATAGGACCGCCGACCTTACCTTTATAACCAGACGAAACTTCAGTTCTCCCTTTTAGAGGTAAAAGGAATGTTTTGCTTCTTTTTGGCTCGGTGTCAGAAGTAGAACATGCGACTGACAAAGAGAACAGCACCGTTAATGGTGGCTTTCTTGTGTCCTTTTATGTGCTGTGTAAGAGGGGGATCGAGACGCGAGGAGACGCTTACCTCCTTGTTCTTTTGCTTCCCACCTCGATGTGCGCCAGAATCCACACCGGTTGGGTTCCTATTTATAGTGCTCCGGTGAGAACGACCCTCGTGTACGGACCCATAGTTCTTCAGCAAAAGTATGATTTAATATTTAAAAATTTAGGGATGAATATATTGGAAATTCTAAAACTTATCACGAATATACAATTGAGTCCTAAAAATTTTGAAAAGTTCAATCAAGTCATAAAACCCGTCGTGAAAGTATAATCAAATCCTAAAACTTATTGCGAAAATATAATGAAGTCCTAAAACTTTTAAAAATGCAATCAACAAAAAGACTTGATTAAACGAATATGACAAATTTTAAAACTTGATTGATTTCACTTTTTGAAACTTTTAGGATTTGATTTTAATTCCGTGACAAATTTTGAGATTTTTAATACACTTATCCCAAATATTTATAAAGAGTGCTATTCAACATGTGTACGTAGAAATTTGGCTCAAGATTACAATATGAAATCCAGTCATGAAAATGGAGAGGCAAACAAGAGTCTAGAGAGATTCCGATAGGGACTTTTGTAAAGACAATAAAGCGCCTACCTTGCCACCTCTCAACCATAAGAACTTTATTAGTACATTTTTAAGATGTATTTGGTAATCATTATGTCCTTAAGAACAATATCTGCTCAAGATTAATTTATTTTTTTTAATTTTGTTCCCCAAACGAAATTCTGAGCATTCGAATGTATTTGGTAAATATATAAAATTTGTATTTCTATAATAGAAAAAGATCAAGATTACATTTGGTAAGATCCTCAATTTTTTTTTTTTTTTTGTGACATAGAATTTTTTAAATTTTTTAAATAATTTTCCGATATTTTTCTTTTATTTTTTTTCCTTTCATTCTTCTTCCTCCTCTCGGTGATGGCCAACAAGGCTTCAACAAGGTTGCTAGACCTCGTCTATGGCTAGTCACCACCATGACCGAGCCTAGCAATCGACTATAGGAGAAAGAAGAATAGAGAGAGAAGAAAAGGAAAAAAAAAGAAAAAATAAAGAAAGAAAATGACTTGATTTTAAAATTATTCCTGAGAATAAAAGACTTGATTTTAAAATTATTCCTAAAAATAGAAATATTATTTGACATTATCAAATAGATTTTCATTTTTTTTCGTTTGTTCCAAGGAAAAAAAAATAGAAATAGTTAAAAATTGGCCCGTTATCAAACAAAGTCTTAGGGACCCAAAGGAGCACTATCAAAAGAGGGAATTGTCCCACGGGTTTGCACTGTTCAGAATAGGAAATCTTACCAATTTTGGTGTCTTTTGTCTAGACAAGCCAATGCTATAGACAAATTAGCAGGAGAAAACGCACTTAATACATCGAATAGCAATACCCAAATGCCATAATCAATCAACTAAATCATTGACAAAACCATTTTTTTCTAATACCCATTAGTCAACTCGAATTTGGTGTCTATGGGTGATGAGTAGTTTTCAAGAAGCAGTGGGCTGAGGACCCTCCTCCTTCAGCCGGTTTTGAGCTTTGGATGCATCGTGGTTGGTATAGACAAAACGAACGTAACGTGGACAAGCTAATGCAAATATTATGTTCATTCTAACCCTCGTGCTTTAAAGATGATTGGCTTGGAACCTAGGGGCTTCCCTTGATGGAAGAAGAGGGTACATATTCAGAGGGGTCCTTCATTAATCTCCGGCTATGTAAACGGAATCTTAACGACGGTGCCTTTGATATTTTTTATTCCTCCCAATTTGTGACCGTGCAATCACGAACGCGTTGTGATCTTAGGAGAGGCAAATACGAATTCGATTACTTAAGAATATATTCATAAATCTTTCAATTGTGTCAATTTAGTTCTAAAACTATTGTACATCGACCAATTTAGTCTTTAATATTTCAACTAGAACAATTTAGTCATAAACCTTTTAACGATTTGCCTATATAGTCATTCCAAGTAACTTAGGCCAAATTGCTGAAGGACTAACATTGGTCACTATACAATAGGTTTGGACTTACTTAGTATAATTAAAAAGTTTATAACTTAATTGGTTGCCATACAATAGATTTAAGACTCGAGTTAAAAAGGTCTAGAGAGATGTGGGTAAGTCACCAAGAACTCGATTCACCATTTTAGTTGGTGTTGCGTCAAATATTTTATGTGAGATCATTCGAGCATTTCCATGGCCAAATCTATACATCCAAAGGTGGCGGGCCTTCAACATGGCTATTCATTTAAAAATAGGACGTCTCCAATAATGATGTGCTTAGGGCACATTTAGTAACGTTTCTATATAGCTCCGTACAGCCTAAGAGGGGATTAGATCTAAACAAATTTCAATCAAACGAGGTGGGGTTTGGAGTTTTGCGACGAGTGCAGCGAACTGAAAAGTTCGTGGGCCGTATTAGAATCAAAAAGAGAGGTCGGGCCGACGTTGATTAGGGACCGTCCAAAAGAACGGAGGGCGGGGGAAGGAAGAAGAATATGTCTCCTAGAATAATTTTTTTAATACATGGCCCTACCCTATGCATGAGTCAAATATTATTGTTAAATTTCAATTTTGGTACATTTTATAAAGGCCATGCAAATTAAATATATGTAAGGATGCGGATTCTGATCGGGATCGTCGTGTTTTAAATAGGCCATTGACTTGGGGCATGAATTTATGTGATTAATGCAAAGGGGGATGGTGTTATTCCGTGTTGCTTCCGGCTCAATACTTAGCCGAAGCGGCAATTATGCGTTCTAGAAAAGGTTTTTTAAGAGATGACATTTGTACTCTATGCTCCACGGTTAGGGAAAAGATGCGGACTTGTATTCCGTGATAATAGCTTGATAACCTACCAAAGAAAAAAAGAAAAAAAAGAAAGGAGTTTAATGTATTCTTGAATCATCTCGACTCTAAGAAACTGTACCAAGTTAGAATCGAGCTCAATGCCTTGTTATCTTGACGGAAAAGAAAATTTTTTAGTCAAGTCACGAACTTAGCTAATTGATGAAACATGATATTGAAGTTTGATTATTTTTTGGGGGATGATTGGAATTAACAAATTTTTCGATTTTAATTTTGGATAGATCACCCTTCTTAAAAGTTGAAATAATTATTTAGAATAGGAGAAGAATATGACCCTTCGATTTTAATTTCTTCCTCGACGGAACTCTTTAGAACCCCACTTTCTCCGATCAAGAGCACCAGAAAAATCCTTTTCGTTCAAAGCTTGATTCATATGTATAGAATCTTTGTTTCCTCTTTTTTTTTTTTTTTTTTTTGCAAAAATATTTTCTCATCATTTACACCGCTTAAGAAAATCAATTAATAAAAAAAATTATCGAAAAATAATTTGAGACATAATATGTAATCAAAGATGTCATTATTTTCATCTTATTTTTCAAAGCGATATGAACAATTAAAATAATGAAAATATTATTTATGATTGTTCTTATCACTGAGAAAAATTAAATTGAAAAAATAAAAGGACAAATGAGCATATGAACATCTAAATATAAGACTTAGGTTACATAAAAGGAAAATTGATAAAGTTCTCTCTTATAGATTTTGGTTTTAAGAATTGATATAAGTGATGGACGGGCCTGGATGGATCCAAGCCCGGCCCGGCGGAGGTTTCGGCTCTAATGAAAAGACCCAATTGCCCAGCTGTGTAAGAGAATTGGGCCAAACCGCCCACTTGTGGGCTAGGTTCTTTGATAACGTTGTTCTAGTTTTGTTTTGTTTTCTTGTTTTCTTTTTCTCATTTCCTGACATAAAGCATTTCTATGTGGATTGGCAAAGCTTTAGGGTGTACGATGATTCTCGAGTAATAGGCAAATCTAAAATCCAAATGATCTATTGATTTACATGGAAATAGCGATTGATTGACATTGATGCAGATGGATTTTGAAAGTAGTGCGTATTAATCACTGCTAAAAAGTAACTTTACAGTCATATCGGTCGTTCATTCCATCTTTTTCGCCAAGACTCAAGTTATCATACACTTATTTGCTATCATAATATGTGTTTCCTTCTGGGTACTATCTATTGTCGGTCGAGGTCAACGGATAATTTTTGCGCATAAGACAAAATCACTCTCTTTGACCCAGTTTAGAATAAGATGATTCATGCTAACTACATGACGGGCACGTCCTCAAGAAAATTTGTCACGAAATATACCGAAATGAAACTTAAAGTATTACATTGATATCTTTAACGCGAGAAGGCTGAGTCATTTGACCAAATGAGAGCAAGATCAAGACCAGCCTTCCATATCTTTCTCTCTCTCTCTTTCTCACTTGGTTTTCTTGGTGGAAAAGGACCAGTTTCTCTAGTAGAAAAATGCCATTTGAACGGCACAAAACGGGGCTTCAATGGGTTTGGTCTAGACCATGCAATCATCAACCCATCTTTCCTTCCAGGCAGTTCTAAGTGGAGAATACATCAAGGGTCAAAACGAGCAAGTCGTCCACTAATCCCTCGTGATGAAGAGCTTGCCTATGCTGACATTCGGCGAGGCACGACATAAACCAATCTCTCCCTGAGCGAACAAATCAAAGGAAACAGTGGTGTGAAAGAGAGGGAAAAAGTACAAGGTGGAAGTAGGGTTTCTTGATTTTCTTTGGGTTAGGTGGGGTTGGTTTCCCATTTCTTCAGCCTTCTCAGGCGCTCCTTTCTTTAGGGTGAGGTTTAGATCTTGGTGATATGTTGGTTTATCTATTCGAGACTTGACTTTGGCGTCAAAGCACCTTTCGCTAAGATAGAGGATGACGCCTTGATCCATTTAGGTGCTTTTCATTAAGGTGCTTTTCAAGCTCAGCCTCGGCCAAAACCCTAGCGACAGTAATGCATGTCTCCTTCAATAAATAGCTGTCTCGCATTTATCACCAAAAGAAGCCACCCGCTATCTTTACGCATCTCGAGGTACGGTGCACAAAATTTCCCCATTTCATTCGGTGATCACCTCCACGGAAAGGATACAAAATGATGCGCGCCAATGCAAAGTTATTCCGAGTCGGTTAGCTTGTAGATTACATATGTAGGTTTTCGCCTGAAATTTTCTTGTCCCAGCATTAGATTTTCTAGCAAGATATTAATACATAATGGTTCTTTTTATCCTGGAACTAGTAGTCAGGATAAGACATGAGTATGTAGTTACGGTAAGGATAGTTTAGGTAGTATAATATAACTTGAATATATCTAAGTTAAATTTCAAGTAAACATATCTAATCATGTTTTAAAGTACAAAATATTAGCATTAAAGTATATTTTAGGTAAATAATGTGATTATTTGTATCGAAACAATTGGAACTCTCATTTTAGTGTCCCAAATCATTGATGTACTATAAAATAGAACGTGTGGATCAAAACACAAATCTCTAGCATAATTATGTTTTTTGGTGTCAAGAAAAGAATCACCCTTGGATTTATCAACTTTGTTATACATGCTCTATTTATTAGGGGCAATTGGTTCTAACAGTAGGTCTATTCTAACTTTAAAACTTGGAACAACCGGATAAGGTCAATTCCCCATTTGTGGAACTGAAAATCGGCCCACCTAATATTGGAGCCAAATTGGACTAGACACAACCAATTCAAGGGTCAATCTTGGAAGTGATTTTCTTCTTCTTATTTTGGTTTCTTCTATTCCTAACAAGCGGGAGTTTTTCCAACATTAAAAAATGATATACTAATTATAGTTTGCTTAATAATAAAAAACTTGAAAAAAAAGTAAGAAATCTTGGCCAATTTGAGAACCACCCAAAACCAATCACTTTGATTTGGTCTAGTTTCTAGGGTCAATCGAGATCAATGCACACCTTTACTATCCATGAATAACAAAAGTTACACATAAAAATTTAGGGGAAATCACAATTTTCAATCCCTATATTTTGATAGAGCTTGCTTTTGATTGGTATACTCTATTTAGTTGTAATTCTAATCCTCGTGTACTATGTTGCGGCGACTATTTAAGTACTTCTTACACGAAATTTCCATTCAAAATATGTCTAAAACTGTTAAATCGGCACCGCAAATTGACATAGTGGCTCCTACTTGTACAAGCTTCTAAGAGGGAACTACTCTTTCAATCCTAGTACATTATGGAGTGTTCATATCTATTTTGTTTTTACAGCAACATTAGTCCTCCAACCGTCAATTAAATAGAATTTAAGTATGATTTCTCGCATTAATGGCGCCGCCTATTATTTAATGTACACGTCTATAAGTAACACCGACGGTATTATTAGTTATAAGTGAAATCACCTTTTTTGGGGGCCACTTAATATTAAAGAGTCGACATTGACACTTCATGCTAATAGCCTCTCCACCATAATAAATGTGATGGGAACGTGTTCGCACTACTAAAATCGTAGGAGTTTTAGTAAATTGTTAAGATATTTTGATTGTTATACGGTAAATTAAAACTGCGGTAAAAGGTCAAAAGCTATTCATTTTTTTTACCCCTTGTAAGCCTTCGGCTCTTTCGTTTTTTTTTTTTTTTAATATAATAACATAAATAATAACTAAATTTTAATTCATTATATAATATCATCCCCACATTTTTAATTTATATAATTTGATTTCTGAACTTTAACTTAATATATAATTTTTTAAAATTTTCAATTTATTCAACATAACCTCTAAATTATTGATAAACGTTCAAAATAATTTGTAGATCATATGAGAATATCTAAAACTCTGAGCATCACATTGAACGATCGACCAAATTTCAGAGATTTTGCGAAAGTAATTCATTTTTTTTCTTAGGCAGGAAAATGAATCCAAGGGACATAAAATAAATAAATAAAAAAGAAACGAAGAACAGCAACAGCAAGAGCAGGTGGCATCATCTCGCGACCCACCGCCCCGGCGGGCCCCACAAAGCACCACCGCGACGACCACCACCACCACCACCACCCACCCCTGGATCCAGCCTTTCATCGAACAGCTCATGTGCGTGTCGGTGCCATGCATCATCATGTCGCCGCTCCTCCCCTCGACGAGGAGAAGAGGATCCGAAGGCCACTTACGTCCGTACGGTGAGCTGGATTTCCTCAGTCTTTGCCACGACACGAAGTTAACGTGAAATTTCCGATCGCGGACCCACCTCGATATCCTTGATTTATACTTCATCCGAATTAAAAACCTGTTCGATGTATAATCCAAGAACATAGACGACTTAGCATAGTGATTTCCGTCGTCGCTCTCCTTTCCCCATATTTACAAAATCAACCACCCGTTTATATATTGCTTATTACTTTAAGCATCTACAATATCGAGCATGTGAAATCCTGATCGTAAATCGAATCATGACTCTATCGAATTTGTAAAATAACTACACGTACATTTGGGGCTTGATTCAGATTGCTTTTACCTTATTTATGTAATTATCATGGTTGGTTCTCGAGTCAAGATTTGTCCATCTAGTATTTCCCGTCTTCATCCGTTAATTCACATGGAAAAGTCACTCTCATATTAGAATTTCTTAAATTAAATTAATTACGCTCGCGAGTATTTTCATAAATCCTAGATTTGCAGTCGCAAATTCCCGAATAATTTGTCCTATTCGGGAAAATCTCGAGGGCACAACCTTTTTTTCCCCCAAAATGCAAATTCTTTTCCGTAACTAATTTCACGTAGCCGACCGTTAAATGCGTCGTTGTCACGGGAAGATTGGAGCCCCCCTGTTTTCCATTTAAGGAGACTTGCAATTATTATTTCACGGAAAGTCCGTTTTTCCCTTTACCGCCATAAACAAAATCAAGAAATAATATGAAAGTGTCATGCATTAACTTGTGGAATATTAATCACTGCTGTTTTTATTTTTTAGTTTTGTTGGGTTGCATTATAAGATTCCGAAGCAAACAATTATGCGTCAAAATCTAAGGATTCAGAATACTGAAAACCCCGAAATTCCCGTCGGCGTCATGTCGTTTTGCTATTTTAAAACAGCGGAATCTCTCTAGAGAGAGAGAGAGAGAGAAGTTCCAATTTGTCCTCTTCTAGCTAGATTGCCTTGGACGGACAGCGAAGGGAGGCGACGAACGAGAGGCTGCATTTTCACCCGAGCGGAAGGCCTGCATTACCCTCTCTCTGTCTCTCTTGCTCGCTCGTTCCCTGGGCGTTTTCTTGGGCAGGTTCGGTCTCGGCAAGAAGCGGGAGCTCCACCTTGCGGGCATTGGGAGGAACGAGAGGACTCGAGTGAGTTGGAATGACCGAGCACCCGTCTCCCCCATTTTCTATTCTCGCGGTGTCTTCTTTTAATTAGATTTTGTCTCGAGATGCCGGGGGAAGAAATGGGTTCTTCCCCGGCGCAAGAACCGAGGCGTTCTTGAGGGGGGGGTTTAAAGAAAAAGCGCTCTTCTTGGAATGCGCCTGTTCTTGACTGTTGAGCGTTTTTTCTGGGAACTTCACGGCACGTTCTTGAGCTATAGTAATAAACAACTTTACCTTTCGCTTTTTCGTGAATCGTGACCCTTTTTTCTCTTTTCTTTCTTTGTTGCTTTTCTCCTGGGTATCTAGCTTTCTTGGTAGCTGGCTCTGCCTCTGGTGGTGCTAGGCGGAGTTGGTCTTTTACCAGATGCGGGAAAAGGGAGCGAACTCGCCGCCGCCGCCGCCGCCGCCGCCGCTTCATCTATGGGGAATTCACCGGCCGAGCTCGGCGGTGAACTGGCGGTTCGGGGGGCTGAGCGCCTTGGTCTTTGTTGTCATGCTGGTGGTCTGGAGCGTAGATGGGTGCACGGTAAGCGACCTTCTTGACGCATGGAGGTTCAAGCAAGATTACGGGTCCGTAAAGGTCCAAGCTTCTGATTCCGATCTAGCGTTTGACCCCCATCAAAATCAGACCGTGACCCCTCAAGTGTTGACATCAAACAACACCTCGCGACTTCCTGTTGATTTGCCAAACAATGTTACCCAAGTGTCGGTCAATTCGCGTAGTAATAGCTCGGATTCAGGTGGTTTTGTGGAAGAGTCTCCCCAGAAGGAGGAGAAGAATGTAGTGGATGAAGTTGTTCAAGATTGGGTTTCGTCCCAGTTAGAGCCCAACTTCTCCTCCAACCTCCTCACAAGGTGGCTGGCTCCCGGAGGCGAGCCCTGCAGGGACTCCAGGACGGAGGAGATTGCCATTCCTGGGATAGATGGTAAGGGTTTGATCGAATTGTCAGCCGGGCCTGTTCACGAGTTCAGTTTTGCTGCGATGGATGGAGCCAGGAATTCGCGGTGTCTGGGCGGCGATTACTTCGAGACCGATCTTTCCGGGGAGTATTGGAAGTCGAGGCCTCTGGTGAAGGATTTCAGTAATGGATCTTATTCGGTCTCACTTCAGGTTCATCCGGATTTTGTGGGGGACTACAATCTGACGATCATCCTGCTGTATAGGCACTTTGAAGGGCTCAGGTTCTCACCGGGTCGGTTCGTGTTCGATCGGGAGCTTAGAAAGGTCTCAATAAGGTTCTATAAGAGCAAGGCAAAACTGCCAGAGCTGCATCTTTGCGGGAAATCTGATTTCAGTAAGGATGTTTGGTTTGGCCGCTGGACCCGGCATGGCAAGAACGACGCTTGCCAAATCAGCAACGATGGACGTTACCGGTGCCTTCCGCCCGATTACAAGTGCCAGAGCCCATGGTGCGATGGCTCATTAGGCCTTTTGGAGAGTAATGGTTGGGTATATTCGGCACACTGTTCGTTCAAGATATTTTCACCTGATGCTGCCTGGAATTGCCTGAAGGGCAGGTGGATCTTCTTCTGGGGCGATTCGAATCACGTTGACACATTAGAAACATGCTCAATTTCATCTTGGATTTGCCCGAAATTCAATCAGTCCCTCGGAGATTTGACATGAACTTCTCGAACCCAAAAGACCCTTCTCAATCTGTCCGGATCACAAGCATCTTTAATGGCCATTGGAACGGACGCAGAATTATGAGGGTCTCAACTCGCTGAAAGATGAAGGGTTTCGCAGGTTGTTGAAGAAGTACTTCTCAGAAGACACGGTACCGGACACTATAATCATGAACTCCGGCTTGCATGATGGTGTCAAGTGGACCAACGTAAGGGCATTCTCAGGCGGAGCACAATACGCCGCCTCTTTCTGGGCAGAGGTGATGGAGGGGGTGAGGCAGAGGGGCTTGGCGGTACCGAGGATTTTCTATCGTACCACAGTGGCTACTGGTGGCTATGCCCGAGCGCTCGCATTCAATCCTAACAAGATGGAGGCCTACAATGGGGTGGTGATTGATAAGTTCAGACAAGCCGGTTTGGTATCCGGCGTGATCGATAACTTTGACCTAACCTACCCGTGGCACTTTGATAACCGGTGCAACGACGGGGTCCACTATGGCCGTGCCCCGGCAAAGATGAAGTGGAGGGATGGGGAAATCGGGCACCAGTACTTTGTGGATTTAATGTTAGCTCATGTGCTGCTCAACGCGCTATGTTCAAAATAGGATTGGAAAAGAAAAGAAATCCTTGAGTGGGAAATTTTTTTGGCACATTCTGAGGAAAGAGCATCTAAGAACAAGATGTTCTTGCACAATGCTGCAGTTCCGCGAAGTGCAGACATTGGCAGACCGCAAAGATGCGAGGGCGGCATAGTCGTCACATTAGTCGGAGGCCAAGTACATAGCAGCAGCAGCAGCAGCAGCATTATTCACTATTCAGTGTGTCGGTTTGATGTTCATTAGCGCAAAAACGTCATCATTCATTGATTTTTCCAGCTTCCTTGGTGTTTTTGTATGTATGTATACTATTTCCATATACACGTGATATATTGATATCTTGTATAGTATGAGAAATTCCTGATTGTTCAAGGACTTGAAGAGGCATGTTCATCAGTTACTTGAAGTGTTCCAGATTATCTCAGGCGACTGATCTTTACAGCAATGAGTTCCATTTTACCCCCATCTTTTGGCAATGTTCTGGATCTGCAAAATGAAAAAAATGTGCGACCACGACGGTGCTGATCGCGGCACGAGTTCCGTCTGACGAGCTCATGGTCTCGGTATCGGATGTTCTCAAATTATATGCAGTTGATTTGGATGGTATTGTACAAGAATCAGCTGCTGTATGAAGCTCTCTTTTTTATATCGGAAATGTCCTTAACTTGTGTCGTTTGCAGGGGACCGAGACAGGTTCTTTCTTGCAACCACCACCGTATGCAGCGACGTGCGAAGTGATGCGTTGCTCCATTCACATGCAATGATTTGGTCAATCCGTTGAAAGAGTGTTTCCTTCCCATGTTGGGCCTTTTGAGATAGGATTTATAACAATTTTTTACCCCCTTTTCCTTCTTTTTTTTAAGCAGGAGGGCTGCTGTTCGGGCCACTTCTTGAGCATCTCGATTGCTCCGCCTTTTTTCGTCCAGCTGGGCATATTCAAGATTTTACTCCTTAAGTGCGGTTCGTATATAGAGGGGCCGGCCGATTAATGGTAAGGTTGGTGGGGCTTATTGTAGAAAATAGAGGGGGCCGGCCGAGCCAGGTTCAAAGGCCCCAATTAGCGGTAAGAGTAGCTCGCTTTAGGCTCTCGTTCTTCCCCGTGTATCTCGCGGTAATGCTCTCTCGGCCGCCCCGTGCTTATCGATGGCCATGACCTTGAATCGGCATAGATTCGAGCTCCCAAAAGCCCCTAATTTATTTTGGGGTTTCGAGTGAGCTCTTGAAACAAGGTTGTAGTGACATGGACTTGGTAGAAAATATTAGGTACGTGAGTGATAGATACTAGGGGTGTCAAAAACCAAAACAAAAACTGAATTGAACCGAAAATCGAATTGGAAAGTTCGATTTTTTTTTGTTCGATTCTCATTAAACACGGATAATATCAAAAACCGTAACTTTTTAATTGGTTTAGTTTTTGTCTTCTTTCACCTCACTTTCCTTTCATTAAATACCTTTTCCTTTTGTTGTTTTAAAAAAAAATGAGTTTTAGAATTTTTTTTGTTCATTCTCTTTTCTTTCTTCTTCTTCTTCTTCATTGTCTGGTCACTAGCCACATTAGCAGTTGATGATGACCAAAGGCAAACTAGAGGCTTGCCATAGGCCAACGAGACTCGAGCTCACTAGATTCGAGCAAGGCTCCACCTAGCCCGATTAGGCGAGGTAGAGCTCGCTTGACGATAGTGAGCTCGAGGCCCTCTAGATTCGGCAAGCCTCATCAAAGGTTGCCAGAAGGAGGTCGTTAGACATTGACAAAGCTCCAGCGACCTCCGACGAGGCTTGAGCCTCACCCAACTTACTAGATCTGGTGGGCTCAAGCTTGTCTACGTCAGGGGAGCTTGGAGCTTTGGGCTCAAGCTCACCAGAATTTGGCGAGCTCAAACCTTGCTAGCTTGTGGCAAGGCTCTAACTTGCCTTTAGTCGGTTGTCGGTTGCCAATGTGGCCAACAACTAGCCAATGAAAAAGAATAAGAAAATTAAAAAGAAGGAAAGAAGCCACCAAAAACCCTAAACATTATTTGATGTGATAAATTTACCTTGAATCTTTTTTTATGATATAAAAAATCTCAAATTTTACCAATTGTGACACATTTATCTTAGCTTTATGGTTGAAGGGCATTTTTGTCCTTATTTTTTCTTTCCTTTTTCTTTTCTTTTTTCTTCTTCTCTCGGCGGAGGGAAGCTAGCTTAGGCGAGGGTTGCCCTTGTTGGCATTGGGCGAGGATAGTCCTCGCCAAATCCGACAAGAGCAACCCTCGCTCGATGCAAGTGAGGTAGTCCTATTCCTCGCCAAATTTGGCCCAAGCAAGGCGAAGGGCTACCCTTGCTTGCCAAGGTGAGTGTGACCTTCACTTGACGCCAACGAGGGTGGCCTTCCTGAGTCCGGCTTCCCTGCACGGCCATCATGGTTGGTGGAGGGAAGAGAGGAAAAGAAAAATGAAAAAAATAAAGCAAAAGTAAAAGATGAAAGTGCCTTATAGTTTAAGATAAATGTATTGTGCGAGTATAAGTTTTGAATTTTTTGTGTCACGACAAAAAATTTATGGTAAACATATCACAGTTGGCAAAAATTGGATTTTTTTATGTTACAAAAAAAGTTTGGGATAAATTTATTACATTGAGTAAAGTTTAGTGTTTTTGGTGGCATTTTCCCTAAAAAGAATAAGAAAAAGGAAAGAAAAAAAATAAAATAATTTTAAAATGATTTTTTCAAAATTAAAAATTAAAATTTATTGAATGGGGTACAATTTATAACAAAAAAAAGAGTAAAAATCGAAAGATCAAATCGAATTGAACCGAAATTTCAGTTTAGTTTAAATTTGGTTTGAATCAATGAATTTCCTTATTTATTCAATTCGTATTCCAAAAAAACCGAATCAAAAACCAAAATCGAACTGAACAATATACAAGCCTAATGGACATGTCAGATTTGCACAAGTCCACTCAATGCTTGACGCGTGTCATCCACAAGCCCACATAACAGAGATTTTTAGAGTTTCAGTCTCCTCTATGTTACTTCTATTACTTTCTCTATCTTTAGTAGTTGCTTTTTTCCCCTCTTGCATCCATCAGGGCTCAAGTTGGCTGCTTTGGCCATGGAACTCGGAGCTTGGGTAGGCTGCTCGAGTTTCGAGCTCGGCCTCAAGCTCATGGCGATGGCCACTTGAGCTTCAAGCTCGTAGCCATGGTGGCCTGAACTCATAAGCGAAGACGTCCATCGTTGCCGTGAGAGCAAGTGTCGTCGGAAGCCTCGAAATTCGGACTTGAGGAGTTGAACCTTCCAAGACTCTCGACCGGACGATCTGCTAACTTCCTAAGAGCTCGGCCAGACCTCAAGGCAATCATCGAGGGTGTTGTGGATGAGATTGAGAGAGGGCGTGGAATCATGATTGGCGTTCGGAGGTTCTTTCTTAATCTTTGTGCGACGGGGAAAAGAGAGAGAGGAGGGAGAAAATTTGAGAAAAAATAAAAAAGTAATTACTAAACAGAGAGAGAGAGAGAGGAGATTGAAATTCTGAAATTTTTTTCTATGTTGGTGTCGAGCATTGAGTGACTTGTGCAAATTTGCTCCGAGCGGTTTTTGTCTAAGTGGCTGGTTTCCAATCCTAGGATCGTCTGGTTAGGTCTAGTTCCCTGGTCTCAAAAAATGGGAATCGATCATCGTGATTCGATGTTTGGTTCTTTAAGTGGAACCAGATCAGATCGAGAATTGATCAACCATATCTATTACTCATGTACCTAATATTTTCTTTGGGCTTGGAGCTAAAGGCATGGAGGAGTGTTGGTCAATCGCCGAAGCGACGTTTTGACGGAGGGAGAGATATGGACGTAGCCTACTGAATTTGAGGGAGGAGGGGGATGGTCGTGCTTGGTGAGAGGCGAATGATCAAAGAGCGACGCTGCAATTGTGACGGCATGTAGTGGCAACAAGTGATGGTGACCTTGTCGTAAAGTCAGAGGCAGGGGCAAGTTCTTTGAAGTTTTTGGAATATCAAGAGGGTTTTTTTTGATTGTTTTAGGAGATATTAACATCAATGAGTTTTTCTTTTATTCACCTGTTTGCTCATATGGGTTGAGAAAATAAAAATACTTCGAGTTGCAGCAAAAGCATCAACTTAAGGAAGGATAGACAACCTAAAAACAACAGAGGGAGAGTGAGATCTTGTTACAAGAAGATAACTGGAGAACAATTAAAAAGTTGAGTTTTCAATTTGAAGGGTATTTTGATCAACTATTTACAAAAGAAGTGACTTTAGTAATAAATGGGGGTGGAATTAGCGACTCTCTTTTATATTTATAAAAAGAAATATGACTAAGAAGCCCCTCACCACTACTTACAACAATCTATTATATCAAAAGCAATTTTTTTTTTGGGAAAAAATCGTGATAAAAAAAACTACTTATCTTTGATTTTTCATTCCAATTTAATAGATGAAAGTGTCTATGTAAAAAAAAAAAAAAAAAAAAAAACTCAAATATTTCATCAATTTAATTTTGAAATAAAAAATTGTAAATCGTGATTTGAACTGCTTCATCTCTTTGAAAATTGTAAATCGAAATTTCAGAGATTTGTTAAAAAAAAAACACTTGCAAAAGAATGCCCCTTTTGCATATGGAAAGAGGTACAAATAATTAGCTAGCATATATTAATAAAAAATACTTTTTTTTCCAAAGTTTTGGTCTTGGAAGATGAATTTAGATTCTCATGAAATGAGAAATATTTGACTCCGCCAAAGATTAGTGGGATTTCATATTTAACTTTGGAAAATCGTAAAGTGTTAAGGAACCAATACCCATAAGTTGAAGCATTATAAATTTAGTGTACTTTTGCAATTCGTGGGATTATCATGAAATTCATCGACAAAAGTCTGAATTTAAATTAACCATTTTCAGTTATATATTGATATATCATCATCATATATTTTATTCAACTTACCATATAATCTCTCTCTCACTCTTCCTTCTCGTCACTCTTTGCCTTCGCTCCTCCCCTTGAGAAGGTTCCATTCTCGATCTCTTCCTTCTTTCGTTTGCAATGTTGTTCCTTTTCATTACGCCCTTCTCGATCGATCGGATTGCGTAGTCGGGCAGTTCTCCGTTTTCGGGTTCGCGTTTGATTCGTGAACATTGCATTGCGCATTTGTAATTAAGCTCGAATTGGGCGGCGGATCCTCGGTTGATCCGCCGGAAGTCGCGTCTCGATCTTCCTCCGGTGAAGCGAAGGACGGCGCTTTGCTTGCTTAGTTTCTAATTTGGAGCTCGTTCTTTATCGGGTTTGAATTTTCCGGGCTTCCTTTTATGTGGGTGTTCTTTCGTAGTGTATGGTGTGATTTTGGCTTTCGTTGGCTGAAATTGGTTGATGTAGTCTTGTTCTGGACGGTGTCATGGGCTCTCTCCCTACTGAATGGAAGGCTGAGCTCAACTTTGGTGCTCTGAATGTGGTGGAGGATGGTTGTTTTGCGGATTCGGTGATGGGTTCGTGATCTTTGGTCTTGCTTGACAATCCAAGACAGATAGTACATGGCGGTAGTTTATAGTCCATGGTCCCTTGGTTTTGTTGCGGTGCCACCGCATGTTGCTGTGAAGTGCTGTCATTTTGTGCTATTGGAATAGGAATCTTCCCTCCAAAAGTCCACGATACATTTCCGGAAGCCCCTGGATAGAGGGATAATTGTTGTGGTGGTCGTCGTCGTGGTGTTCTGACGATGCAAGAATTCTGCACTGTAGTGTATACTTTGTCTTTTCAAGACAATAGGCTGGAGAGTTCATTTCTAATTGTTATCGGTTGCTATGAAGCATTGCCGTTGCACACTTGATGACACTATGTGAAGAATAAAAGTATCTGTTTTGTACTATACACAACAATTATTGAAGTGAAATATTTTGATAGTTGTTGTCATGTACTTAATAGTGGTTGGCAAGTAGCATCGTGATTAACTGATTGTCATGTGCTAGGGTATATACATTGGATGGGGATTTGCATGAGTTCTAGGAAGACTGGAGTGATTCTGGGGCAGTGTCATTGTATTACTTGATCCTCTTTTAATTTTATGGCCTCTGTTTCTGACTAAAGCATTTTTTTCCTGCAGATATTGGAGGAACTCTCTTCATGGATTGAGCGGAACTTTGGTCCTTGGGGTCTACTTAATTTATAAGTCGATGCTCACTACATATAGGTGTGACATTATTTCAAGGATTTTTCTTGCTTGAGCTGAAAATGGGTTTTCAAAGCTCTCTGTATCCTTTGACCAGACAAATCCTGAAATGGTTTCTAGATCTGATCAGAGTAAATAAATAGAGAAAATGGTTATACTTGACCAGAGGTTAGCCTCATATATAATCACCCAAGGATCAGGAGGGTTCTGTGCACCTCTTATCTAGATATGGTGGTAGTCAAGCCATAGTTTGCTTTGGTGGAGCACAGTAGAAGTGGCAAGTGAATTTAGATGGGCTCATTATCCAACTGTAAAAGTTTGAAAGTGCTCGTTCCTCCCTTGAGTTCCATTGCATGCAAATGTTTTGCTCTGGTCATCATTGTTTTGGCTCTTAGAGCAGCTTTCATTTCTTCATTCTTTGGTGGGTTTGAGCAGAATCAAATTGCAAAAAGCCACAACTTTTCTTTGTCATATATGTCAGAGTATGGCATCAGGAAGGACAAATTCGTGGAGGTGCCTCAAATTGTTTGGGGATTAAACAATCAGAAAATTGCATTTGCTAGGGCTTGTCTTACTGCTAGAATGCTTAACCGGACTCTTCTTATGCCAAGCTTGAGTGCTTCTTTGTTTTACAAGGAAATTGATCTTTTGCAGCCAATATCATTTGATAAGGTCTTCCAGTTTGAAAGGTTTAATTCACTTTGTGATGGGTTTGTCCGGTTGGGCCATTACTCTGATGTTTCCAACCAGACAGGAGCATTTGAGGTACAAAAGGGAAGTGGTAGGAGATGGACTATCCAGAGAGATATGGATCAGTTGAGGCAGTCTAGCCAGGACCCAATTGATAGATACGAGGTTATCCGTATTACTGGAAAGAATCCGTTTTTGTGGCATGATCATTGGCCTGTTAAGGATTATGCGAGGATTTTTGAGTGCTTAGTTTTAATCGATGAGATTGCTAAAGAGGCAGATAAAGTTATCAACAGGATTAGAGAAGTCAGCAGAGAGGTGAAAAGTAAAGCAGAAGTTTCTCAGAATAATATTCATTTAGAAGGGCATCAGTTACACCCTGTTCCTTATGTTGCTGTGCACATGAGGATAGAGAAAGACTGGATGATTCATTGTAAGAAGTTAGAGCAACGGTTGAATGTTAGTCAAATTTGTAGTAGCAAGGCTGAGATTACGGAGAGAGTGGGGAACATTTTAGGCCTCAATACTCCAACTGTCGTTTATCTTGCTGTGGCTGATGTCCTTCTAGAAGATTCTTCTATTCTGAGTGGTTGGAAGGAGGGGTTGGTTCCATTTGAGAAGAAGAAATTGGGCGTGGATGGAATTTATGAAAGATATCCTTATCTCATTAAGTCAGCAATCGATTATGAGGTTTGCTTAAGGGCTGATGTTTTTGTTGGGAACAGCTATTCTACATTTTCAAGCCTCATAGTTCTAGAGAGAACACAGAAGATGATGAGGATGGGCGTGGGGAACTTGTGTGGAGGTGGAGCAGATGTGAGATGGCCTTCATATGCGTACAACATACCTGGGGAATCAAAGGGTCCTCAAAGATGGATGACAAACATGGATGATTCAAGCCTTCAAGCAATTAGCTATGGTTCAAATCGCATTTCTTGTTGAAATGGGTGATGCACACTTCCCGTACATAGTGTTCTTTGATTGCTTACGGTTGCAGTGCAGTGATGTGTTGACACATCTCGTCAGTTGCTGCTGTTTCTCCTTTCTTTTCACCATGTATCAAGAAATCTCTTACTTGTATGTTTCGCAGGATTAGATAGCTGCTCTAATTTCCCCATTAGAGAATGGTGCACAGAATGAAACGCCACTTTGTTGTGACCATTGATTTAATAGATCAAGCTTCCTTATAGGGGACTTGATGTGGAGTTTGGAGCCTTGATAGATATTTGACACATCAGACTTCTATATCATAGGTGATGCAGATCCTTCAACAGCATTATTCGTGTTCCTCTAACATCAAGCATCCATCCATCTTCCAAAGAAAGGTCCTTGAGAAGAATTTTTGTATGAGAATCTTCCCATATTTCCCTTCTTCTGTATAAGCTATTGTGCAGAACTTTATTCCTTTTGTGTCCCTGAAAGTCACATCGAATTCATGATCCCGGATTTGCGGAATTTAGTTGCGTAATCATGACTAGATAATGTAATAATGATGCTTTTTGTTGTTAGCGAACGAGCCAGGGAATTGGAAATGGTCTGCATCACTTCGCTCCAATCATTTCTAGTTTAGGATAAAGCCTAATCCAAATATACTCTGTTCACTTTTTAGGCCCATCCTGAGATGGCCCTGCAAATTTGTTATTATCAACTTCATAAGTGCGGAACATGGTGAATGCTGTGAGATTTATGTAATGATAAAAGCTTTCAAAACATCCAACTTGGTAAGAGGGCAAAAAAAATCAAGATACGTTTCATCAATGAACCAAGTATGCTAATGGAATTACTAATTGCTTAAGCCCAAAAGGTTATAGTGACCATGTAGTTCACCAAACAGATGATGAGATATGAAGAAATCTATAGATTTCTTATTCTATCAGATCTAATCCTATTCCATTTAGAAAGTTGATTCAATTTAGAAAGTTGACGACCAAACGTAGCAAGTGTATGTAAGGTTAATCCTATCACGTTTAGAAATCCGGATGACCAAACGCAGCTTGAGTATATGTAAAGTTAGTTCTATCCTGTTTAGAAATTCAGATGACCAAACGCAGCCTGAGTGTATGTAAAGTTAGCTCTATCCTGTTTAAAAATTCAGATGACCAAACATAGCCTGGGTGTATGTAAGGTTAGTTTTATCCTGTTTAGAAATCCGGACGACCAAACGCAGCCTGAGTGTATGTAAGGTCAGTGTCGAATGGTGAATTAATCCAAGATGGTAAAACTTTCGGAGGGTAAATTTGTCCACGGAAGTCGATAATCTAGTTCTTTAGGCTTGCAATCTTAGTCACATGGACATTAAATGCCAATTAACAAATGGAACCCATCTAGGAATTTTTATAAGCTATGGGGAGCTGGGATGATTAGAATGGCGGTTCCACCGACGGGTCAAAACAGTGAAAACGACAGTTTCTCCCTTCTACGACGTCTTGAAAATGGTGCGCGATCTCGCTATCGAGACAACAGTGTATAAATAAATAAAAAAAAGAGCTAAAAAAGCTCGCCTCTTTCGTCGTCATCCACGTTTATCATCCAAGCGAAAGCGCAAAGCCTTGACAGAGCCTTGGCTTTCCCCAATCCCAGCCAGACTTCACCCAAAAGCTTCAATTTTGATCGAAAACCCATCACTTGCTTCGCGCGACGGGAACGACCCTTTTCCTCCCCCGCAAAACTACAAAGTGGGTTCGCCTTCGCATTGAATTTTGTTGGGTAGGGGTGGAGGGAAGAAGAAGAAGAGCAAGGAGAAGGAAGAATCCAAGAACGCCCGCGCGCGCTGGGACAAAGGGGAAGTTTCCAATCCATGGAGTGGTAAGTGGGGGAGAGAGAGAAAGGGGGGGACAGCAAATCTGGCAAACGTAGGAGGAGGATTGAGGGCTCGCTTGGCACTGAAGCAATCGCCCTCCGGTTGCGCCGACGACGAGGAGGCGTGCAGGCCTTGGCGCCGCCGCTTCTCCCTCATGGCTCTCACCTGGGGCTCCGCCCTCCGCATCGCCCTCCTCCTCTCGCTCCTCCTCGCCGGCGTCGTCGCCTGCTTCACCCTCCCCGTCGAAAAGGTGCCGCCTTGATCGATCGGTCGCGTCGTCGGTGTCGGTGTCGGGGTTTTAGGTTTGATCTCGATTTGGGTTTTTCGTGTTCGGTCCTGCGGAATGTCAGTTGAGCTTGATTCGGTGGTGATGGATCCAGGGTTTAATTTGGTGAAAGTTGCCGCATTGCTCGTGTGGTTTCTGATTGGATCTTGTTTTTGTTTCGGCTTTCGATTGGTTTGTGTTGTCGTTGACTTGTGTTCTTTGAGGAGCAGTGTTTTAGGATTCCATTAGATGATATGATACGAGTGTCGTTCCCAGTTACTGGTCTTATTTTGCGCAAGTGTGGAATCGATTGGAATTCAGAGGTGGATTCTGTCGTCGAACTTGTTGGGAAGTAAAACTGAATTTTGTTCTTGGTACTCATGGTTTCTATTCCAATTGAGCAGAAGGTTGAGCTTACTGCTCAGTTCCTGCGTGCTGAACTAATGTAGGGGGAAATTATAATGTGAATTTAGAAGCTGGTGCATGACGTGTGATCCTGCTAATCAATGCCAGACAAATACACGTCCATAGTTCCCTAGTTTTCATTTTTGTTGCCATGACAAAGCACTGTTTTTTAACACTCTTTGGAACAAGAATCTTTCCTTGGTAGGTTCGTATGATAGACGGAACGGGCTCTTTTTTTTTAATGATCCAACCCCCCCTTCTTTACTCCATCCTCATATAAATGGGCTCTTTTTGCAGATTCTAAAGAATTTCTTGCTATGGGTTGAACAAGACCTTGGCCCTTGGGGTCCTCTCGTTTTGTAAGTCAAATAGTTGTGCTTTATAGTTTTATTACTCAATCTGAAATTGATTCTGAGTTTTCTGGTTGACTATTCTATGTTGAATCAATTCTCTATCTTCACGATGAGCCCAAAGGTTGCAGGTGATATTTATGCTCAAGAATCTTGTGAAATTACAAAACAATACTCATCATGACAGCATTCTGAACAAATCAATTTTAATGCTGTAGATATTGGCTATTTGGTTGCTTAGAAGAGGATGTCAAGAGAGTTGATGGTTAATATTGCAATGCGGTTGCATACATGAAAGTTAGGTGACTGAAACTAATATTATGAGAAACTCAAGATTGCTTGCCCAGAAATTTGGAGGGATTTAAATTCATTTAGATAAATCTCATTACGCCTGAAACAAATGAGTTTCCCTGACAGTAACTTTATGTGGATGAATTAGCTAGTTGTTTGTGTATTACTATGTTGGACAAGATACTTGAGTTTGCCCAAACTAATCAAGCATAGATAAGAGAAATTATAACAACTTAATGGCATGGAGTATCAATGATACGGGCTTCCAAAGATCTGGACTAGTATAACTCTTTCTCATCCGGTGGACAACAATTCGACTGAGTACTTGGTCTTTCTCACATTTAGTAGCAGTGTGGCGTCTTCTTAACCAAGTAGATGTTCTTTCTGCATCTGTTTTATTGCTGAAGGCAACTGCATTTGAAGTGAAGCTTTTATCCAGAAGCTTTGTAATCTTTTAGTTGCTCGATCTTTTCATATTAGTTAGCCACCAATTTTACATGTCAATAAATTAGTTGTGCTATGAAGCTTCCTTGAAATTTTATTATTCATCTGAAATAGGTGGCAGTATTCCAAGCATTTTTTTTCTTTTTTTAATCTCAAGTTTAAATTCTCACTTTGCAGAGCCGTTGCATATATTCCACTGACGGTTTTGGCAGTTCCAGCTTCAGTACTTACTGTAAGTATTGAATCTCTCTTCACCGAATTACTTATCTTGTTTTACAAAAAGTGCTGTACATTTTCCCAGTTTGTAGGGTTTGTGATTGTGTTACAACCATGTAAAATCTAAGATAGGACCATGACTACCTGAGATGCCCTTGGTCTCCTCTCCTATGTCCTAGAAACTTGCAAAAAGCAAATGACAAAGTATTGCTTGTGGTGTAAGTTTGAGTTTAACGTGACCTTATGTTGCATTAATTTCTGACTGTTTTCAGCTTGGTGGTGGTTATTTATTTGGCTTACCCGTGGGATTTGTTGCTGACTCCATTGGTGCTACTATTGGAGCCGGCGCTGCATTTCTCCTTGGCAGAACTGTGAGTGTCTGCCTTCTGAACTTATCATTTCTTGCAGAATTTATCACTTGTGAATTTTTGGCTGTTATAAAATTATTTTTGTTGACTTTTTTGTACCTGACTTAAAAGGGTGTTGTTTTCACTTTCATTAGCAAAATCCATCCTGATATTACCTACTTGATTGACATATATATTATTCAGATGTTGATATGTATATACTGCATTTCCCTTGAACAGATTGCAAGACCATTCGTTATTTCTAAATTGAAGGATTATCCTCGGTTCCGCTCGGTTGCTGTTGCAATTCATAAATCTGGGTTCAAGGTCTGCTGAATTGATTGATCATATAAGTTTGACTGTATTACTGCATAGATTAATTTGTCCCCATTCTCTACTTGAGATACATAACTTTGTTTCTTCATTGTTGGTACAGATTGTCTTGCTGCTGCGGCTGGTTCCCTTGCTTCCATTTAACATGTTGAATTACCTCCTTTCTGTGACTCCAGTGCCAATTGGGGAATACATGCTGGCATCTTGGATAGGCATGATGGTACTTTTATTTCTTCCTGAGCACTAATGCTGAGTTAGTTTTTCCATTTTATTATGGCATTTATAATTTTAGAACAGCAAAAATATGTTGTGGTTGATCTGATCATAAATTTGAAGTACTTTTTTTTTTTTTTTTTTTTTTTTAATTCTGTTCGTCAAAATTGGGATCTTAATGGCAGACCGTTGCCTTCCATGTCTACACCAGCAATGTCATGATGAATCTGAAGAACCTATGATTTGGTTCCGAGGATGGATGAATGAGGGATTGAAGCCCAAAATTGACTGCATGAACTGATATAAAAACACTTTATGGGTGTAGGATTGCAAAAGGCTTAACCAGCAATTAAGTACTTGTTCTCTCAATACTTATGCAGTGTTTCCACATATCCATCACGGATCACTCTCCAGATTCTTCTAAGCTAGTTAATTGACTTCTGGAAAAAAAAAAAGAAAAAAAAAAAAAGCAGGCCTCGATGGAGTTTCTCTTAGTCCCTTTACCAGTCAGGCACATGTGAGGGTAAGGAGTCATTACATCATGAATTTATGTGAAGGTAGTGTGGCTTAAACCTTGTTCTGTAGTTCCTAAGATTGGCCTTCTTAGAACCGGGGTGTCCATTCCTCTAGGTCCATCACCAAAAAATGTATGAACTTTTGAGTGGCTCTCCCAAGATTCACGTGTATTTGGTTGGTTTTCTGTGGAGAAAAAAATCAAGGTTATTGGTTGCAACAGTGAAGACTGCTAAAGAATTGGGTTGAGCGTGCAGAATCACGGGGACACATACTCTACCTTTTCTCATTGCTTTCAAAATGTCCTGACTCCAGACATATATGCCACAGAATTTTTGGTTCATTGGCCTAAAATGTTATACCAATGATGGTAATCATTTGACAATAAATGCTTATTGCATCCAAGTTATTCATGTGGATTTCCTTGAGTGTTGCACTTGTATAAATGCTGTGGTGTGGGTGTGGGTGTGCACTTTAGCTCTTCGATTTCTGGTGAACTTTTCTGCAATTGCTTGATGATTGGTTCCCTTAGTTACCATTTAGTAACATTTTAGTATTTTACTGGCTCATTAGCATTTTAATTTTACATTGTAGATCCTAAAGCTATAAAATTGCTTTCTTTTGCAGCCTATAACCCTTGCACTGGTGTATGTTGGGACAACTTTAAAGGATCTTTCTGATGTGACCCATGGATGGAGTGAATTTTCAACTACTCGTTGGGTAAATAACTAAGAACTGTGTTTGCTTTTAAGCTATCTATCTGAGATTCTAATGTCGTTGATTGTCATTCAAAATGTATTTGGTGGTACAAGGCCATCAATTTTTGTGAACGCTTCTTTTTGGATCACTAACCAATGCGGGTCACTTTCATGATTGAGTAATGATGGCTGCTTCACCTTTTACCCTGAGGTCATTTGAACATTTTAACCAAGCTTCTTGCTTCTCAAGGTGCTCTCCTTTTGGTGAAGTTCTCCTTGGAACTCCTTCACACTCTCTTCAAAACAATGGCTATGTTTTGTGTCTGTTGAGTTAGCTTATATAGCTTTCTAGGTGATGCCTTTCAAGTACATTATACTCAAAAAAGGTACTGGAGGGGTAATGAGATGTGTAAAACATTAATATCGTTCAGACTACATTGTCTATAAGATGCATGGCAGCTCACTTAACAAATGCTGCCTGTATGGTACATGTTGAAAAGTTATTTGCACATTGCTGTCAGAAAGTTCCGATCCTCTTCTTCAAGCAATTTGCTTAGGTTAATCAACGTAATCCTCCTTTGTTATTATATTACTTCATCATGTCACTTGTGGCTTCTTAATTCTTTAATTAGTGAACCTAATCCTCCTTTGTTATAATATTATTTTATCACTTACGGCGTCTTAAGTTAGTGACTTTAATTTCTTAAACAATTTATTAATGTATATGTCAGCATCTTAGAATGCAGTGTTCCTTCTGTTGTTTATGTTTTCCTGATCTTTCTCCTTTACTTGTCATGTGCAGGTTTTAATCGTTCTGGGCCTTATGGTATCTGGTGAGTTGCAACTAATGATGTTAGAGACATCATCCTTATTTCCTCGTTTTGTGTTTTATAATCTGTTTATCTTTCATGTTGAGGATCAGTTCTGTGTACATAGAGATTGTTATTGATGTGTGAGTTCTGAAGTCCTAGAGGAATGAATCCCTTGAAGATTGTCGCATGGAAAACAGGATACTGAAAATTGTGTTATTCATGAAAAAGGGTGGGGTTTTCTTTTCTTTTTTTTTTTTTTTTTTTTTTTTTTTTGGTAGGATATTTCCTTTTGCCTTTGCACGTTGTACGTCCACTGCTGCAATCTCCATATTTCTTGAATAGCTGAAAGATGGACTGTCATATCTTGGACAATTCTGATGCCATAGACACTGGGAAGCCAAAATTTGTAGGATATTTCCTTTTGCCTTTCCACATTGTACATCCACCGCTGCAATCTCCATACTTCTTGGATAGCTGAAAGATGGACTGTAATATCTTGGACAATTCTGATGCCATAGACACTGCAGAACAGAGATCACCGCCTGCAATGGAACCTCATTAAATGATTTACTCTTACCCTCAGTTATGGGCTCTAATGGGGGAAAACTTTTAGTTCTTTTGTTTTACTGTTACACTTTTGTTTAATCTCTCAATTGTGCCGCTTGTTTTGAGATCTGAAACTATGATTTTCTGGCTGTTGGTGCAGTTGTTCTGATGTTCTGCGTTACTAGAGTTGCCAAGGCGGCTTTGGAAAAAGCTCTGGCCGAAAATGAAGATCTCGATGGAGTTTTAGCAGCATCACAGTTGCCTATCGTGGCTGAACCGGCTGCTGACCTGAATCAACCTCTAGTCATAAAGATAGAATCTTCTGAAGAGAATCACGAAAAGTAAAGAAAAAAAAGAGGAAGGGAACCCATCTTTCTGTAAATTCGTCTCCTTTTTTCATTTTTGTAGGATGTTCTACCCATTTTGAACCTCCCCATGTTCTCAGCATATGATGATGCTTGTGATGCATCTACTGTACAGTCCCAGTTTTCAGCTTCAGCACGAACTGGAAATTCTCTCATTTTTAAAACCAATGAAATCATAAAAATCTCAATGAAGTAGTCGTTTTTTTGCAGTTAATTCTATGACATGAATACTATTTGATGCATCATTGCTGGCGTGCTAGTGATGCATCATGGTGACATTATCATTGTCATCTGTCTTCTCTCTCTTAGCTGCTATATGATAAAATAGTGATTTGATTATGTTAGCAAAACTTTACGAAAAACGTGGATGTTAGCAGATAACCGTGCAATCAAACATAGGATCCAAAGAGCAAGCATCAAGAAGAGCCATCAGAAAAGCCAAAAGTTTCGTGGGAAAAATTATAAGCAGAGGGAAAAGGCTCCTTACTTTAGTGAAAAAATACAGAACTTCATCGTCAGCCACGAAACTTCCCCATAACCTGTCATCCGGTACGACGTCAGTCCTGAAAGTTGCTTTATCCTCAAGAAAATTTAACTGCTAAAAGTCTCCATCTGGGCTCTCGATGTGGACTATTGCTACTTATTTATATTATCATCCGTTAGCTTGTGGCCGATATTCCAGCCACTAGCAAGGACAGGACTTACGGGACTGAAGCGCGAACATGGGTCCTGAACGAAGGACCGCAAAGATCAGGCATGCTCGCCTGCAAATCTTTTAGCATTTAGCGCATGGTGTTGGTAGATGGACGGATCTGAGCAAACCTAACGACATTTTTGGACTAGTATCAGAGCTGGTGAACCCGTCACCTCATCCAGAAGATGGTTGTCGTTGCGGATTTTGTTCTAAATCTGAAAATTACTGTAAAACTCATGCATATGGCCATCGAAATTGACTAATTTTGATGCGTAGAGACTGGCATTTTCTTTTGCCAATGTGGGTCTCGGTTCAATCGGGAATTGACCGATCCTGATGATCATAAACTATGATGGTCTGCACTGGTCTCGTGGCCCTGGCAATATCTTTCATCAGCCATTAACTTTGCAGCACCAAAAAGAGCAAGAGAAATTGTCGCTTGTCAGTAAGGAAATGTAGCTAATCACGCCTCTTAGCTTTGCTTCTAGGGTCCCGCGGGAAAGAAAGGGAAAAAAAAGAAAAAGAAAACAGGATCAATCCCGTGACAGGTTCGTAATTTACCTGAAAGCATTGTAAAAGTTGGTCACGCCTATGCATAGTAATTTAACTTTATGAATTGTGATTTACTTGTCGTAATTTTTTTTTTTTTGCTTACAATTAGTAAATTTACTATCGAGTATGTAACCTGAAATCTAAGATTATTAATTAGTTGATAGCATAGTAAAATTCCACTCATTTTCGTAAGTGATGGTACCAAGGCTTAGCAATTTTCCTCAATGATCATAGTTCCTTTAAATTTTTGTAAATGACAAGTTAGTGATGACTTTTCAAATGTCGTAATTTACCTTTCAATTTTTTTAGCGGTCATAACTTTTTAGGAGATAGCGTTCACCACTAGAGTGTAATGTAAATTTTCCCTTATTTAGTAACTTGTATTGTGACATTTCTTTATATGTTCGTAATTGGTCCCTATTAGTGAATAATTATTTTAACATGTGATGTAATTTTCCTTAATCAAATAGTAAGATTGACAATCTTATAATCAATAGTGTTCTTTAAACATCTGTAAGTTATTATCTTTTTGATATCATTTAATGGTTGAAATTTATTCTCCCATAATTTAACTGTTTACATACGATGAGACCAATTTTGTATTTCAATACACGACCATAGAATTTTCCCAAGCCTCGAACAAACTGGTAGGTGCCACTAAAAGTTAGGGGTCCTTCTACATCCCATAAGAGAAAAACGAGACCGCATTCTACCCAGTCGATCATGACTTTCCTCTGAAATAATTTCCCTTGTGTCGTCGTAAGTATTCTAGTCCTATTGTTCCTAATATTCCGAAGAAAATAATAATATGTCTTAGTTAATAATAATTTTCTTTTTCTATTATTTTTTTTGGTCAATTCTTTTTGTATTCTTAGTATATCTAATGGATCGTAATTTTCCTTTGCCGAAGTAATTTTTTTTCATCGATAGTACTTTCTTCTTGTAAAATATGCTTTCGTAGTTTCTTTAGTGTTCATTAGTTCTCTGAATCCTGCAGTTTGTAATATTCTAAAAAATTAGTAATCTATATAAGTTAACAATAAATTTCTTTTATGTTATTTTTCTTAAAGTATTTAGTTAACCTTCATTTTTTTTAACACTCTGTATAAGTTTTGCAACCTACATGCCAACACTTTTCTCCACCCATTGTAACTTTTCTTAATCACAATATAAATTAGATGACCTTTCCTTCCGTAACTTTTCCTTTAAAATGCGAGACAGATCCCGTAAAAACACTCACAGGATAATAAAAATTTTCCGAAAAAAATTAGGTTATTTTTTGGGAGGCTTGAACAGTACTACTGCACTTAGAAAAGCACTTTTGGAATGATGAAAGGTGAAGCAACATCATAGGAAGTTTCATCATGAGACTTGGAGTGCCCCAACAGAGTCCAAAGTCTATTTCTCCTTTCCCCATCAAACAGCAAAGGGAAAAAGCTGAGCAAAATATTATAATCTGCAACCCCTAAAGTGTGTTCTCTTTAGCTGATCCCTGTCTTGGTGCGTTGAAATTTGAAGCTTTTGGGTCCCCCCATCGGTTTCCTTGATGGAAGGGCTAATTGAATCCCACAAGCAATATGGCAAAAATTTCAGAGAGTGCATTCATGTCTTACCCTCCACTTTCCATGACATGCCATCTAAAGAAAGACCAAAGAAAGACATGGACCCTTCCATTAAAGGCCCTAAATCTAAGGGTGCATTCATTTGAGTCGAGTGAAAGGCAAATTTCAATGAAAATTTCCCGCGTTTCGCAAAAGATGGAATAAAGAAATTAAAGTAATTGTGTGTTGTGAAACTTTTGATTAAGTGAAAGTTCAAATAATGTAAGTGTAGACGGGCCATAATTGATGACGTCCATCGAATAGCAAGATAGCAGTCGCATCGACCAAAACAAGGTACATACACATGATACCTTGTAAATGGATAGGCATACACTAGAGTAAATTGCACAACCACACTGCATTTTGGTGAATTTGTAGTTTGACCACAGAAAATCTTGAATTTGTGCAATTTCAGAAAATTGTAGCTTCTATTGTCATTTTTCGTTGGGCTCACTTTTCTTTCCAATTTCTTTCCAATTGTGTATCCCAATTAATCACTCGAAACATATCATATTGATATGAAATATGTTAGTTATGACATATCACCCAGATTTGTTACTTATCCATCGGCTTCCATCTTATTTTTTCATTTTTTTCAGTTGACCACAATGATTTTTTTTTTGTCAGGTGCCATACTCTTGTGATTCAACACCAGCACAGTATCAAAAGCATAAATAAAACATATCATAACTCAATCCGATGTCATAATTGAGATAATTGAAGAAGTTAGCACTTCGTGACAAGTCAATGTGTCTAAAAATGAGTTTACATCAAACCTTCCATCACGACAAGCTTTTCAAAAAAGAACTGAACTATAAGCGTTACAAAATTTTTAGGGACAATTAAAATATAACATAAAGTTGTTGGGAACATATCACAAATTTAGATAAAATGGAGGGTGGTTAAATGCAATATACAATAGTATATGCCACAAAGTCATGCCATTCCAAAATTTCAGGCCATCAAAGGTCACTCCTTTCGCACCCACTTTTGCATCCCACCTTCTTCACTCCCCAAAAAGAGAGAGAGAAGACCCCTAGCGATGCGGGGACTCAACAAGCTCAAGCTCAACATCTTCTCTCTAGGAGGCTGCTTCGATGGGTGCAAAGACCACACTCAGTCCTCCGGACTCGGCACCCGGATATGGAACCTCAGCGACCGCCCCGTCGAGCTCCAAATCCGGGTCGGCTCGATCCTCAAGAAGGTCCACACCCTCAAGCCCGGGTCGTCGAAGCGGCTCAAGTGCAAGAGCATCTACAAGGCCTACATGCCCGGGCGGCCGGGCGGGCCTTTGGCGGCGAGCGGCGGGGGAGGCATGAGGAGCCTGCTGTACTACTACGACGAGGCCTGCCACCCTTACATTTGGATCAACGATACGTGCGGCGACTTCACCCGGGTGGTGAAGCAGCAGTACCTGAGCCTCGAGGACCTGAGGGACTGCTCCGAGATCAGGATCCATAGGGATCCCATCAGGGGCTGCATCTGCGTCAGGAAGAAGGCCAGGCCTGATTTTTGCTAAGGTGATGTGATCGAGCCTCCCCAGAATTAACATACCCTAGACCTTGTTCTGCAAGCTTGTGGCTTTTTCTCTTTCGGGTTCGAATGCAAATTAACTGCTTCGTTTTAGTGGTGTGATTTGGGAGATTTCAGCTACACATTGGAATGCATAGACGAAAGCTTTTATGTTTCTTCAGCTTGTTATTTTGGAATGCATGAGTGAAGCTCTATTTTTCCTTGAACTGGCACCCGCTTTCCTCTATCTAGTTTCCGATGAATACAGGATTCGTCGCGTCGATTTAGTCGCGGCTGCCGGATAAGTCCGCAAGGTCTCCGCTTAGTCTTCGGCATCGGAGATGCGAGATGTACGGGAAAGCATAATGGTCGTAAAGTCGATTACGAGCGGCAATCTTTTGACTAAAAAACATGTGATTAGAGAAGTGTCTGTCGTTTCTTTTAGTCCCACTGAGCATCCGGTGGAGAAGGAAAGTAAAGCGAAGTTGACCAACTGCTTCATCTCGCAGTTGATGATTCTTCCTTTTTTACCTTTCCAAAATGCAGAGTTTGGTGCCGGTGGGGTTCGTCATTGCATTCTGAAAGAGCCACTTAGAAGAAAGAGACGACTATCATTGTTGGTGGTGGTGTTAACGCGTGCTTCCACTAGTGCTGGACAAATCGCCATTGAAGATCATGACAACGATCTTCCAAGTTCCAAGCAACATGGGCTTGGTCGGAATTAGTCTAGAATCTGTTTTGTCAGTATTTCGCCAGAATTGCTTCCGCAACGAAATATCTGTCACTGAAAGTAATTTTTCGGTTTTTAATTAAGGAAACCAAGATTTTGCACTAAATGCAGATAGAGAATATCTTGTGCCAAAGGAAATCAATTTCTTCGATTCAAATGGCACTGTAGCATCCCCAACCAAGCCAATATTCAATTGATTGCGAGATTCAAAAGTTTGGACTTAAATGACGTAACAAGATATAAATAAAATTGATGACATAACTTGAGAACGTAGGAGTATGGCATCGAAATTTTATCGATGATATAATACCACAATAAAGATACATGTTGGAATCTCATTAACGATGTGAATTGGAAAGTTATAGTTAAGGAAATTTAAAGTACAATATGATAAAAATAATTAAAAGATAACATTTTGTTTTGATTTGTCGAGAGGCTTCTTGGTGGATGACTAGCGTTATTAATAAATAGTCCAGGGTAATGGCTTTTTGACGATTCCTCGTGGTTACAATCTCTCGAATAACCCATGCATGCCAGCTCCCCCCATGCTTGTGGGTTACCACACGTACGTACTGCTTCATTAGTGTTCGCTCCACGAAATTTCCTCCAGGCGGTAATTTCTCTTTTCGAAAGTGCTTTTGCTTTTGACTGTCCTATTGGACAACTTGATCTTCAAACCATAAATGTTCCCTCCAAAATTGTGCCTTTAGTCCCAATTGATCCATCGAACGACTTGGCCTTTCAACAATAACTGTCCCCTCCAAATGATCTCAAATTCCAAAACAACTTGTTGACATTCTCTTAATGAATATTGCTAGCACTCACATTTGCAATTATTTGTGATTCGTCATCATATTTCGACAACTGACTATATAGTGTTAATGGGTACTATTGCCAACCAATATGTCATTCCTCACATTTGTCGCTTGTGTTAGTACTCACACAGTATGCACATGATTGCCTATACCAGTCTCATGTAATGTGCACGTGCTTGCGCTAGATAAGCCATATGTTGAGTGTCCACGATTAGAAGTCTAGCTAGTGCCAAAGGATATCCCTAAGAATGGATCCAAGGTGTTCAAATACATTCTTAAAATGTCCTCTAGATTTTTTTGGCCATCATCTAGCTAGGGAATTCGCCTTGAGAAAACTCTAGGATAGAAATTTTTCGGCTCTGTATCTTCTGCGGAAATTGAATGTTTGGTAAAAATGTTTATATTACCGACAACAATTCATGTTTAGTTACTTTTGTGAATGATGAAAATATTTTTTATGTATTCATCTTTGTAAGGGATATGAACGATTATTTTTAGAAAATATATTCCGTATTGTTCATTTTCTGCAAAACAAACTGAGTTTCGGGTCTAATTTTAATTCTACTACTATAACATTCGACACTGAGTACGTGGTCTGAGGATCTTGGGCATATGTACTTCTAAACCCAGCATGTTTTAGCAGTGTCGGACTCGCGGCAAAGCCCATCAGTCTTGTCTACTGTTCATAACAAACAAACCAAGTTGACGTCTGTGGTCCATTTGCCAACCCCACGTTTGCGCAAATGTCAGACCGGAGGTCGCCGCCGACCTTGGTTAGATTTGAGGTGGCGAGCGTCGCTGAACTTTAGAGCGGAGGCACGCGACGACGGCAAACGCAGAGGGAACGGATTCAGAGAGGGGAAACGTCAGCTGGAGAACGCAAACATGGGGTTTCTCAGTTTTTCTTTTTTACTTTTTTGTCCTAATGAAGTTTTTTCTTTCTTTTACTCTTAAAATCGTTTTTCTTAATTTTTGAGATTTTTGATAGTGCAAAAAATGCCACATGGCACGCTACTTCAATGTGGTTAGCCACGCCAATTATCCACGTAGGATCTTCCAAATGGAAAAGATGACAATGGCCATTTTCATCCATTGAGTGAAATTTCGCTTTTTTGTTTTTTGGGAAATTTGAGAAGTAAGACAAATTTGTCCAAGGGTTATAAGTATGTGATATTTATTTATTTATTTATTTTTGGGATTTGCCCAATTTCTAAGTAGTGCAGATAAAATGAGAGAAAGTTGCAGAAACGATATAACAAGAAAAATAACAAAATGGCAAATAATAAAGTTGAATAAGGCCTATAAATGGATAATTGCTTCAAAACAAGCCTAAGTGATGGATTTCAAGGCCTTAGGTGAGTGCAAATTAGAACTCCAATTTGGCTACAATATAGTAATCTCGAGCGTACCAAATTGTTAATATTGTTTGCATAACTATTCTCAAATCAAAAGTGATGGTTATTCAATCGTTTGTTGTGCAAATTCTTAACCTGAACTCGGCCATTAGAGTTCTACTTATCTGAACGCTTTAGAAAGTCTTTAGTAGTTGTATCAGCATCATGTTTTATACAAATTCTTCAATTGTTCATTCAATGTGACTGTATTCGCATTTTGTGCATAACTTAGGATCCAACTTTTGAGGGGGAAAAAGCAAGGAACCTTTTGAAACACTGTTCACGCAGATGCTCTCGTCGTCTTCGCGCGGTTACTGTTCACACGCCTGCGCGCTTGCTCGTTCCGCCCGATTCCGCCATCGAATCGTGCCCGTTTTGAGAGACGAGCTCCCTTCTTAGCCGCTTCTTCTCCTCTCCGAAGGAATCCCCCTGGTATGGCTTACTCGACTGGAACTCTCTTTCTGAATTTTTAGGGTTTCTGCTTCAAGAATCGCCTGGGTCGCATGGCTTCCGCCTCTGCGATTGCTGATGACACTCGGGGAAAAGGCATCATGGATGCGATAGATCATCCTAACCCTCCCCCGCTTGTTCGCCCCGCTTTTATGCGGTACTCCTCTCGCGTAAGAGGTGCCCGAGCCCAATCTCGCTCGCGTCGCGTAGGGGACGGCGTAGCTCGAAAAGCTCGACCGCTGGGGGGCCTCTCTGCTCGCCCTAATGCTGTGGGAGATGAAAACGTCTCCTCTGGGGTCTCAACTCGCAAGGAGAAAAGAATCTCCTTCAGCCGCGACTCGATTGCTCGTCCGGTGCCTACTCCGAGAGAACAGGACCCGAATCCGGTTCAGATTAGCTCCAAGAAGGCGTCTGGAAATCCGTCCTCGATCCCTTCGGGTAGTAAACCCCAAACCCATGTTCGCTCTTGGGCGGCGGTAACTCGGTCTGCAACCAAAGGTTATGGTTTATCTTTCGTTCCTCCGGCTACCTTTGAGAATTCAAAAATTATGCAGATGCCGGATGAATTGCTAGAATCGTCTCACCCTAAATGGGAGGAGTGTCTTGTTGGCTACTATATTGGTAAACGGCTACCCTTCCAACTCACGGAGGACGCCCTCAAACATGCATGGGGCCACCATCTGATTGAGGTAATTGCTGCAGACCTTGGCTTCTATTTTTTTCACATTCCGGATAGTGAATTCAGAAAAAAGAGTGTTGGATGGAGGCCCGATTACGGTAGCTAAAATCCCCTTGATCCTTCAGCAATGGCACCCCATGTTGGAGCTCAAGAAAATAGCTCATGACACCGTTCCTATCTGGATCCGTCTTAGGAATGTGCCTGTGGCGTTATGGTCAGCTGCCGGGATTAGTTTTTTAGCAAGTGCTATTGGTAAACCGCTTTTTGTTGACAACCGAACGGAGCAAATGGCAATGGTGGCTTTTGCTCGCGTCTGTGTGGAGATTGATGCTTCTAATTCCCTTCCTGAAGTGGTGGAATTCATGATGAAAGGGGAACTTAGAACAGTTACAGTTCAATATGAATGGATTCCGGCCCTCTGCCCATCCTGCTCTACTTTTGGCCATAAATGTCCTGTGCCTGCTGAAGCTGGCCCCTCCAAAGTTGGCCCTGTTCCCCTAAGGTCTCATGGCCCTCCACAAAATGAATGGCGTGAAGTAAGAAATAGGCGGAATAAGAACATTCCTGATGCACAGACTCTTATTTCACCTCTGATTCCTCCCATCCCCCCCCATCCTGGTGGAGACCAGCAGGGTCTATCTATGCCAAGAAAGCCTTTGCCTTCTGATACTCAACCGATAACTAAAAGACAGGAAGATGAGTCGCCTTCGGTTGATCCGGCTCTGCGCACTTCTCCTGACCCTGCACCTTCTGCCTTAATTCAAATTCAGGGTTCTCATGCTTCGAACAAGTCGGCCTCATCGGATGAAGACGAATATGAAGACATCTGCTCTGGTGAATCTGAATCTGTATCACCTTGTAAGGTGCCATCATCCATTCCTGAGGATCGTGACAATGCTCCTTCTCATAAGCTAACCCAAGATCCCCATACCCATATAAAAGGAATTCTTCGCTCGGAATCGGCAGAGCCGACTTTTCCTCCTGGCCCGAAGCCTATTCCTCCCTCGGCAAGGAAACGGGGGGGTAGAAAGAGGTAATATGATCTATCTCTATCTATGTTTTTTGGTGTTTGGAATATTAGGGGCCTTGGAGGTGCCCTCAAGCAAGCTGAGATTAGGAATTTTGTTAGAACAAATCGGCTGAGTTGCATTGGGATCCTGGAGACCAAAATCCCCCCTGCTGCTCACTCCCATGTTTCTGCTTCTCTTATATCTGGTTGGTGTTGGTCTATGAACTACTCTAACTCGATCAGAGGCCGTATTTGGATTGGTTGGAATCCTTTGGCTGTTTCTTTTTGCACCTCTCGCTTGACCGCTCGTGCCATTCATGGCCGTTTGGAGTGTCTTATTTCGGGTATTTCCTTTAATTTATCTGTTATCTATGCGGAGCACTCATTCGTCTTGAGGAGACCTCTCTGGGATGATTTGATTTCAACTAGTGCTCTGTGTCTGGATATCCCTTGGATTGTTGCTGGTGATTTCAATGCCATCCGTTATGCGTCGATAGAGCCGATAGGTCCAATTATTGGATTCCAGCTTTTGAGGATTTTGGTAATTGCCTTATCCAAGCGGGTCTAGATGACCTCCGGTTTGTGGGAAATAGGTTTACTTGGTCTCGCCTCTTCGGTCCCATGCGAAGACGTAAAAATAGATAGAGTGCTTACCAATGCAGCTGGAACTCTACGTTCTCATACTCGAAGCTAATTTTTTGGCCCCGGAGTATCTGATCACTCTCCTATGATTGTCAGGATCCTTCCAGTTCCGAACTCCCGGAGGCCTTTTAAATTCTTCAATTTTTGGATGATGAACCCCTCCTTCTTTGATCTGGTTCGGCAGGTTTGGGAGTCCCATATCCCTGGTTCACCTATGTATACCCTCTGCTGTAAGCTTCGGGCCCTTAAGCAAAGGCTTAAGCTCTTAAACAAGGAATCCTTCTCTGATATCTCACTTAGGACTGCTGATGCTAGGCGTTTACTATTGGAAGCCCAGGACGCCATCCAGCTTGATCCTCATAACCAAGCCTTGGCTGATAATGAAAAGGATCACCTCTACATCTTCTCTGACCTTCGCCTCAAAGAGGAATCTTTCTTTAGGCAAAAATCTCGGGTGAGATGGCTCCGTGAAGGCGACTTGAATACAAAGTTCTTCCATCACTCAGTGAATCGCAGCCAAATCCGGAATAGAATCGTCTCCATTTCTGAAGGTGATAACTTGATCACGGAGCCTGCTGAGATTCAGCAAATTTTTGTTCGCCATTTTCGAAATCTTTTATCAGCTGCTGCCCTTTCTTCCAACCCCTCAGTGGAAGAGATTAGAGCAAAATTGGCATATACCCTTGATGAAAATCAGATCTTCGCCATTTCCCAGCCCTTCTCTGATGATGAAATCCGAGCTACTCTATTCTCTTTGGCTAGTGGAAAGGCGCCGGACCGGATGGCTTTAATGTTGATTTTTTCAAGCGATCTTGGGACATTGTTGGCCCTTCGGTATTGCTAGCAATCCGAGACTTCTTCTCCTCGGGACAGCTCCTTTGTGAGATCAACTCAACAATCCTCACCTTAATCCCCAAGATCCCAAATGCATCGTCAGTTAATGACTTCCGTCCTATAGCCTGCTGTAACACTGTATACAAGTGCATCACGAAGCTATTGGCCAACAGGTTAGCTCTTCTACTCCCTTCCATTATAAGCCCAACGCAAAATGCCTTTGTGAAAGGGAGAAGGATAAGTGACAACATCATGCTTGCCCAAGAGCTATTTTCCGATTTCCACCATAGTCCCTACCTCCCTAAGAATATTATTAAGGTGGATTTCTCTAAAGCTTATGACTCGGTAGATTGGAAGTTTATTGAAAAGACTCTCCATGCTTTTCGGTTTCCATCCATATTTATTGACCGTATTATGACTTGCATCCGAACTCCTAGGTTCTCTATATCTCTAAATGGTGAATTGCATGGCTACTTTGATAGTGGGAGGGGTATCCGTCAGGGAGACCCTATATCCCCGTACATTTTCACGCTTGTAATGGAAGTATTTTCTGGTATCATCAATGGGTGCACATGCAAGCCTGATTTTAATTTCTTCTGGCGTTGTAAATCTTCTAAACTGTCCCACTTGTTCTTCGCGGATGATGTCTTGCTATTCTCTGAAGCTAACATGGCATCTCTTACGCTCTTGCTGGATGGAGTAAATTCCTTTGCATCATGGTCTGGGCTCGTTCCCAATCTAAATAAGAGTGAAATATACATTTCTGGTGGATCTGATTCTCTTAAGAACTCACTCACCGGTGCATCAGGCTTCCGTCTTGGATCTCTTCCTTTCCGATATCTTGGTGTCCCTATAATCTCATCAAGATTAGGAAAGGAAGACTGTGTCTCTTTAGTTGATTCTATCATGAAGAGAGTTCGAGTCTTGGACTAATCGATTCCTCATCAACTGCTGGCCGACTCCAACTTATCAAATCTGTACTGCACTCCATCCAGGTATATTGGTCCTCCGTCTTCATTCTCCCATCTTCGGTTATTAATCGAATTGAGCAGATATTTCGGCAATTCCTTTGGCGTGGTCCTAGCCTTGGAGCTGGTGGGGCTAAAGTATCTTGGGAAGAAGTTTGTCTTCCCAAAACGGAAGGGGGATTGGGTATCCGCTCGGTTCGCGTGAGTAATATTGCTGCGATGATTAAACATATCTGGCTCCTATTCTCTGATAAAGAATCGCTTTGGACCAAGTGGATTCATTCTGTTTTTTTAAAACATAAAAGTTTCTGGAATGCACCTAGACCGACCATTTGTTCCTGGTCCTGGAAGAAACTTCATGGCATGCGTGACTTGGTTCAGCACCACTTTAGGTGGAACATTGGTAGTGGCCTAATGGCCTCTTTCTGGTTTGATCCATGGCATCCTCGTGGTCCTCTAAATAAGCTTTTCTCGGATCGTGACATCTATCGTTCTCGTATCCCGCGAAATGCTTCGATGGGCTACCGGTATTGCGGCTCTATCTACCCCTCGGCGGTTTCAATGGCTATTGAGAACCGGAATGACCCGATTCCCCGCTTCAACAACCACAATGATCGCTTGGTGTGGCTTGGCCACTCCTCTAGCCAATTCTCTACTGCATCTGCATGGAGTATGCTTCATCCAAGAGGCTCCCTCGTCAGCTGGTCTCAATTTATTTGGAGCCCCTCATGCCCCCGGCGCTACCAAACACACCTATGGCTGATTACTCGGAATAGATTACCAACCCAGGTTCGGCTTCTGTCATATGAAAGGATCCAGAATGTCTCTTGTGCCTTTTGTTCATCTAGGCCGGATTCAGCCGATCACTTATATTTCGGATGCTCAGTCACGGGTCGGTTAGCCTCATTCTGGGCGTCTAATTGTAATTTGACTTGGAGAAATGGATCTTGGGAAGACAACCTTCTTTGGGTGGTAAACCATCTCTTGGATGTGAGCTTTCACCAAGCCATTGCTCGCTTCTCCTTTGGTGCCTTATGCTACCTCATCTCGGAAGGAACGAAATAATATCATTTTTCGTAACCAAAACCTCTTCCTTCCGGCCTTAAAGGAGCATTTACGAAATGCCGTCAAAGATAAAGCATCCACTTATTCAGGCGTTCCGGATATTCCTTGCAATCGTAGGCTCCAAATGGCTTGGGGGATCCATCCTTCTATTTTTGACTCGGCGAGTGTGTCTGTTTCCTCTTTTGGGATGGTTTCTCTTTCTCCCTGTGGCCGTATTATTTGGCCTTCTCTTCTTCTGTTGTTTCCTCCCGCCTTGTTTTTGGCGCTTTTCTTTTCTGCTTGTTTCCTCCTTTGTGCAGCGCTTTCCGTCTCCCATCCTCTCATCTTGACGCATGTGTCTAGTTGAGTGTATGTTTCTCTTGGAGTCGGTTGTGTTTTGCTGTGCTCTTCGTGTAGCTCCTTGGTTCTCTTGCTATAATACTACTTACCCTTACCAAAAAAAAAACTTTTGAGGGGGAATTGAATTTTATTGTTCCATGAAAGAAAGATGTATTAGTAAATTTCAATATTTCAAAAACTGTTAACAAAACAATGACTAACGATTTTTTCTCCAAGTACTTTGTTGGTTAACTTACCATCACTTTTATGAAACTATCAACTTTATAGCTTGTAAATTATCAAATTTTTTGTACTGACTTACTCACTTTTATTTGCTTAACTTACTAACGCATTGAATATAGTAACTCTTATATGAAATTTCAACTTAAATTAATGTGACTTATCAACTTTTGTCCAATTAATTTACCATTTAAATTACTTATTGACCTTTAATTCTTTCTTTCATTAATCCACTAATTTTTCTATCAAGCTACCGCTTTTATGCACCTTGGTTGGTAGCCATTTATAGTTACTAACTTTTTGAGAGATTATAGACCAACATTAAGTGCCTCGCCAATTTTTCATCATTAAATTACCAGCTGGTATTAGGTTACTTACCGACGTTTATTGGTTTTTATTTTTTATTTTTTTGTAATTCGCCAAAATTTTTAATCGTGTACAAATTTTTGTATGCATTTCTAGTAGCAACTTAAAAATTACCATCTCTTGTTAGAGATTATTAATCTTTACTAGAGTGACTTATTAACTTTTCTCCAGTTAAGTTATCAATTTATTTTGGATCAACTCTCATTTGAGTTACTTACCAAATTTATATTTCTATTAATCACAAAATTTTCTTATCTTTCACCAACTTCTATTAAAATTTCTTAACTTGGAGATGAAATATAATGACTCATATAAAATTACTAACTTTAAGTTAGATGATTAGTCGACTTTTCTTCTACTAAGTTATCAAGTTATTTTGGATTATCAACTCTCATTTGAGTTTTTTTTTTTTTTGGTCGGTTCTACTCTACTCCTACTCTAACTCTCAATCTCACTTTCAAACTTTTGCCCTACCTTCTTGCAGGGTGTGGGAGTTGAAATCTACACTTGAAACTAAGTCATCCCCACCCCAATCCTTCTTGAGAAGATAGGGATTTGAAACCCCCACCTCCCCCTTCCATGTTGGAAGTGTGGTTTAACCAACATTTTCATTGAATTACACTAAAGGACTAGACATATCAAGAAGCGTTATCACTTTATTAGGTTAGCATTGAAAAATAATGAGTTAAAGTTACAGAAGATTGATGGCTCGAAGAATCCAGCTGACATGATGACCAAGGTAGTAGATAGAGAGAAGCATACAAGTACTATAATGTGCCTCTCCATGGATGTTTGGTAACCATGTGTCTCGCTTTCCAACTCTTTTTACAATTGAGTTATTGATTTTTTATTTGAGTAACTTATCAAATTTTCTCTCCATTGAGTAACCCCATAGAAAAAATTGTTGAAATTGAAAAAGAGTAGAATAAATGTTGGCAATTAACTCAAATGAAAGTTCATAACCAAAACTAGTTGATTGTATTAATCAAAGAAAAATTGGTAAGGTGCACAAAAAGTTTGGTAATTTCAAATGATAGTTAGTAAATTTAAACTATTGGTAAGAAAGGTAATTAAAATCAGTAAAAGATAAAATGTTGGTAATCATTCTAGCCACTTGGGGTGAGTATTTTCTATAAAAAAAAAAAAATTGATAAATTTGAAACGCTAGGGAGCAAGCAAAATAAAATGATAATTAGGCTTTGTTTGTTTCACGAAAAATGTAACTTTTTTGAATAATGTTTTCAATTAAGTCATTTTATAGGGAAATAATAATATTTTCCGATGTTTGGTGGAAACTTAAAAATGAACTAGAGAATATATTCATCATTTTGTATGGAAATATTTGATTTGATTTTCCTAAATAGACATATACTATGTTAGAGATAATAGGATAATTCTTTTGGATATTTTCTTATATTAGAGATTATTAGAATATTTCTATCGATTTACTATGTTCGACTGTGTATATGTTGATTGATATATACTACTTTATACAATCATATCATAAAACTTACAAATAGGCTCTCCATCTACTCTTTTATACACATCAAAATATACACAAATCTCATATTTCTATTTTCTACCTTACTATGTTTGTCTTGGCATCAAAGCTAAGCAATCTTGAAGTGCATCAGGTGCACACTGCATATATGGTGCTAATACTTTTCCAATAAGTCCTAATATCCTCTAGTCAAATTGATTTCAACATTATTTGTCTTGTCCAATGGCCAACATCATCTATAGAGCCCTATTATCTAGGGAAGCCGAGTTCGTATTCTATTAGCAAAGCCAATCGCATTAGCCACTTATTATTTCCCTCTGATTTTTGCCTTGGTGATTATGACACCAGTTGCACAGGCCTTGTCGTTTAGTGATCATTTTGAAGGCAAAGCTAACTACATCGACTGCTTACTATTACGATGTTAATCGCGTTAGTTGCGTTCATCTAGTTACTATTTTAGTCAACAAGGCCAGCTTTATCGGCTGCTTGCTATTTTAATTTTGATTCATGACTTTACACTGCTCATATTGGAGAACCGGCACTAGTCTTTCACTGTCGTCAGAGGACAAGCCAGATCTTGAAATCTAAAGTCTAAGCGATTTTCAGTTTTTATCAAAACTCAAGTTGACTTAATTACCTTGAGTATGAGGGAGAATGTTAGAGATAATTAAGATAATTCTTTAGGATTTTTTTTTTGTATTAGAGATAATTAGAATATTTCTATTAGTTTACCGTTATCTTTCAAGATTGCGCAAATATCTCCCTTTGACTGTATATATCTCGATTGATATATGTAATTTTGCATAGTTATGTTATAAAGCCTATAGATAGGCTCTCCTTGTACTCTTTTTTGCATATAAAAAAATATACAAATTTTATATGTCTATTTTCCACACTATTATTCTTATATTTTGGGTACTAGTAACATGCGCATGGCCAGCTAGGTGTACTAGCACTGGAGTACTACCACTAGAGTCTTGGGTTCGATCATGATGGAAGCCAATGCGAGTAGGGTTGAGCATCAGTCCAGGTTTAGCCCTGGACTGACCCTAGATCGGCCTTACCCTACTAGTCCTGCTGTTTTCAGGGAGACTAGGTTGGTCCTTGGTCTTGTGATCCCTCGACCAGCATTGGTTCTCAATCCTGAGAGTTTAGGATTGATCCAATTTGGACCAGCCCTATTGTTTATATTATATATAATATATATAATGTGACATCCCGATTTTTCTCAATTTTATTTTTAGTCAATTGAATTGGGCAATTCATCTGTGCATGTAGTTCGTCTCTCTGATTCGGCCACTCACGAGAGAACTGGTCTATTGAGTGAATCGATTAAGGGATTTTGATGTGTCAGACTTGGGGACTGATAATCCTCGGGTCGGATGTAAGAAAATTTCCCCAAAAGCTACTCAGTGGATTAGGCTCGCTGAAATCGCACCAGATTGAATTCAACCGTAAAAAATTAGGATTGAATTTAGAAGTTGGAAGCCCGGTTATGTCACACATCTTATTAGGATCATGGGATAATTTTGTGGATTTTAATCGGATTCAATTAGAAGAGAATTGAAAGAAAAATTGAAGAAATTAGATGTACAAGGATTTGGACCTCGGTGGAAATGATATTGCACCAATTGAAGAATGTTGTGGGAGAGGGGATAGTGGAAGATGACATCGTGGAGGTGATGTCATGCTGATTGAAGCCAAGGATTGAGGGCTTGACAAGTGGAGGGTGGAGATTTAATCTCCAAAAAGGGAGCCATCACCATCATCTTTAACCTTGGGAAGGAGAGAGAGCCGGCCAAGGGAGCTCCTCGTGCGAACCAGGCCAAGCCCGCACGCCCGAATGGCCACTCGCTTCGTCGCCACCACCGTTGTCCGTGCATGTCGCCTGCGCACCGTGCTCGCTCACCGTCGTTCTGCCCGCCAGCTCGCTTCTCTGTTGTCATCCACTCGTCCAAGCCTCCGTCTGACCGTCGTCTTTCGTCGTGCCAAGCTGCCCGCCATCACTAAGGCTGCCGGAAAGCCGCCAGAGCCACCGCCAGCAACCATTCAAGCAGCAGCCATCCTTCTTCGCCGGTTTCACGCTTGAGCAGCCGCCCAGCCATCTCCGTCTACCTCTGTCCGTGAGTTCTAGGAGCTGTTGGAGCTCGTCCCCGCCACCGTGAGCCGTTGTTGACCTCCCAACCGACCCGTCCAAGCCTCGCTAGTCTTCTCCGCCCATTTCCGACCCAAGCTGGCGCTGGATCTGCCCTCAGCCGGCAGCGAGCAATGAGTAGAGAAAATGGGTATGGCATCCCGGTTTTGGCCCGTTTTAACCGCCTTCCCAAGCCCGAATGCTCGGCCCACCTTGAGGAAAGTCGATCCTTGCGTCGTCCTTGTCGTTTTGGTCCGTTCAGTTTGCTAATCCGGTGAGTTTAACTTACTAATCCTTGATTAGACGGTTAATGATGCCCTAAGTGTGCTTAGTCTAAGTTAAGTAAGCTTAAGTGGTTAGATTAGTTTATTTGGTTGATGATTAGATTAGGGTGTTTAATTAAGTTAAAGTGTGTTTAGTTTAAAGTTAAGTATGTTTATATTAATATAAGCTTTGATGTGATTAAAATAATTTGTTTTTGATTTATTTAAGTATTCCGAAATTATTAAATAATTTAATAATCTATATTTATTCGAAATTATTAAAATATTATTATTTAATAAATTTCGGAATAAAAATTAATTATTTAATAAATTTCGAAAATTATCTCGGGACATTACTTGCTCAGAATTTCGTGCTTATCGCTGTTGTGTAGTCGGATTTTGAAATTTGATGATTGGATATTATAAATTGAGTGTGGATCGTGAAAAATATGGATATTATTATTTAATTATTTTCGGAATAAATTTAATTATTTAATAAATTCCGAAAATTTTGTCAAGACCCTAAACTCTTAGAATTTCGTGCCGATCACTGCTGTGTATTTAGAATTTAAAATTGATTATTGATTATGGCAAATTGAGTGTGATTGCGATAAATAGGGATTCTTTATGAAATCTCAAGTATCAAAATTGATGGGAGATTAGCCGTGATTTGCCACCAATTAGAGGTTGCGCCCAGTGGGGCCGTGAATTTGCCACCTATTAAAGGTCGCGCCCAGTGGAGCCGTGATATGCCACCTATTAGAGGTCGCGCTCAGTTGGGCCATGATATGCCACCTGGTAAAGGTCGCGCCTTGTGGGGTCGTGATATGCCACCTATTAGAGGTCGCGCCTAGTGGGGCCGTGATATGCCACCTGATAAAGGTCGCGCCCAGTGGGGCTGTGATATGCCACTTGATAAAGATCGCACCTAGTGGGGCCGTGATATGCCACCTAATAAAGGTCGCGCCCAACCGGGCCGTAATTTACCACCTTTTAAAGGTTATGCCGAGTGGGGCCGTGATGCCACTAATTCTAATTTTGTTGAGTGGGGCCGTGATTGCCACTGGTTGTTAAACCTTCCTATAGGGCCGTGATTGAGAGCAATGATTGATTTGCTAGAATGAGATGTAATCGGCCGAGTCGATTGATCGCTGAGACGATCCAAGTGGTTGAATTTTTCTGATGATGTGACTGTGCCGCAATTGTTTGGTTATCATAATTGCACGTGGTTGAATTATATAAATTGTATTAACCTGTAGATGAAGGCTAATGCGAGGTAAGTCTTCTATGTGATGTGGTTAGGCCACCCGGGGCGTATTTTTTTTCTAATAAGGGTTTAGGGAGTTGAACTTACTGAGACATTGTCTCATCCCCGGTTTGGGGATTAAAATTTCAGGTCCCTGGTGGACGGAGCGGTCAGATAGCAATGCATAACTTTGAGGAGTTGCGGAGATGAAGTCATAAGGATTGGAAAACGTGTCCGACTTGTAGGTCGTAGAACAGTTCATTTTTAAGAGCCGATCTTTTGTAGATTTTTGGCTGTAGGCCTTCATCTGTAACTCCATTGGTTTATGTAAGTGATTGGTTGTGAAATTGCTTCTTGCTTTTCTATCCCGTATTTTATTGTCAGGGGTTTTATAATACGTTCCGCTTGCGCAATAATAAATGAATGGGTCGGCGACACTACCTAGGAATGTCGCATTTGCATGACCATGGTGGGATGTTGGCGTGCTCGAGGTTCGGGGCGTGACATATAATATGTTATATATATATTTATATATTCTAAATAGAAAATCCTAAGTCATATGGCATGAACAAAATTAAATGGCTTCTTACGGCATCCAAAACGGTGTAAACAACATTAAACGGCTAGCCACAGTGTTCTCCTCTAGTATTCGTTCTCTTCTATCTTCTTTGTTCTCTTAGTCTTCAATTTGCCAAAATTGAAATAAAAAACTTCCTCGCTTGCCGCTCAACACTCACCTTGCTCAACTTCCCTACTCGCCACTCAACTTCCCATCTTGTCCTATATCTCTATGAGTAGTCTTAATCATCTTTATAGTATTTTTGCTTTTAGCAAGTGTGAAATTTCTATTGGTGTCTTATCTTAAATTTGTTGAATATGTACTAGTATTTATAGTTTGGTTGCACAATGCTAGATTATTGATAGATATGTAATTTGAACTGTTAGGTTTGTCTTTTTAGGGAATACAAAAAATGAAACAAAAAATTTATCAATTAGTCCTAAGTTGACCCTGGAATTGGGGTCCGGTCCTAGATCCTAGGCTCAATAGGGTTGGTCCTCGATCCCGAAAATTGATGACTAATATTGTGTGGGTTGGTCCTAGGATTAAGGGCTAGATCAGTCCAACCCAGACAATATTCATCCCTAAATGCGAGCACTGGGGATTGGGGGCATAGGCTCTTGGGCTCGGGGCCAAGCCTAAATGAAAGCTTGGCCTTTGTGGACCCAAACTAGGTGTCGGGGAATTTGGCACGGGCGTTGGAGCTTTAGACTCGACCTCGATGGACCTAGCCATTGGTACTAAGGACCCGATACAAGCACTGGGTCCTAGGCTTCGCCTCGATGGACTTGGGTGAAGGTGCTGAGGATCCAAACACAGGCATCGGGGTCATGAGCTCAACCTCGATGGGCCTAGGCTTGGTCTTGGACGTCAAGGATCCCATAACCAACGTTAGGGAGCATAGAGTTTCGGGTTCAAGTGCTGATATTTAATCATATTTTAGAAAATGATTTCAAACTTTTTAAAAAGAAATCATATTCTTGAATTTAAGTATATGTTTTCTTTTGACAAGGCAAGTATTTTTCATTGACTCATTTTTCTAAGCGAACCAAACACTGGAAAATGAGAAAATTGTTCTCCGCAAAATAAATAGAGCCTTAATGGAAAATTTAGTAAATCTAAGAACAACCATATTAACATTAGTAAGCAACTCAAACGAGCGAACTATAAAAAATTAGTTAATGATTTAATCAGAGAAAAATTAATAAATCGCACAAATGAATATTGATAATTTCAAATAACAGTTGGCTAGTTTATCGGTGAGATAAGATCAACGTGAAGAAAAGTCGAACTCACCACCGAAGTGACTACTCGATGTGTAAGGCTCATGATAGTTCTTTCCTCTCTTCTTTACAGTTGGCGAGGAGGTCATGAAAAGGATACATTGTTATGTTGATTGGGAAAGATGGAAAGTGGAGGTGAGCAAAGTATGAAAGGAATTGCAAATCATGTTTGTTTGCAAAGAGAAGAAAACCAGAAGGAAAGAAACCATATTTAGTATTTACGCAAGATTACCATTAAATCCTCAGTCATTTTACCCATAAAACCCTTTTTGCTGATTCGGTTTTGAGGGATTGTATAAATAGAGAAGTCTCTTCCGGGTCCTAATTTTCCTCCAAAGTAACATGTGTCCTCGTCAATCGAATCAATAACTATCCAAAATATTTCTTTACAGATGTCAGTTCTGTGGAGAAGTTCGCTAAGATTATCGTTCACATCTCAGTACGTGATAAAGCTTAGAGAGACGCGTGGAATTGTTTGGCAAATAGTTTGAAAACGGGAGGTGGTTTGATTTTTCTAATCGAAGGAAATTCGAGACCTCATAATAAATAAAGGGTAAAAAAGGACGGGCCGTGCGAAAGACTTCGTGGCCTGGGGAATGAGGAGAGCGAAGGTGTATTGAAAAAGGCATTAAAGTGGAGCGAATCTTTTACCGTGATCCGAGGGGAGCGGTGCGTTGGATTCGAGTCTACTCGTCACATCGACGTTTGGTCTTCGTTCGAGACCCTCCGAGTCAATGCTACGAATTTCGAGTGCAATTTCGTTCGAGACCTTGGCCCGGCCGGGCAAGAGTGGCAAGAGTTGCTGACTCTTGTCGGATCTAGGTGAGGGCTGACGAGCCCTCGTCGCCAGTCGGTTAAGTTTGCCAACCCTTGAGTCAGGGCTCGGCAACCATGGCCGACCTCTCCGCACTGTCACTTGGAAGCCCCCATCGTCGCCGGTCCTTTCAAGCGACGGTGGGGAGGTAACAATGGCAAGGGCTCAAACCTCAGCCATATGCTTCCTCTCTTCATTTTTTTTTAAATTTTAAATTATATTAAAATTCAAATTTGCACCAAAATAATATTGTTTTTGTGTTTTTATTTTTTATTAAGTCAGCTTTCCGGTGAGCCACGTAGGTGAATAAAAATAATGAAAATTACCAGATAAGATTTTCGACAGGGTTCATCGGATGTGGCACTTAATTGTTCTATTTAAAAAAAATGATATCAATTTCTTAACTTTTAACACTTAAGTGTTCATTTGTGCCACGTTTTAGCATTAATGCTATATTTCTTTTGACAAATTTCTGTACTTTACATGCTTCTTGCCAGCACGACGGGAAGATATTTGGCTGCCGGCATCTAGACGAGACTCCAACGATGGCACTCACTTATCTAAGATTTCCCCTGTTGAAGGATAACGCAAAATGCCCATATTCCAATTTTAGTGGCCTCGTAACAATCGAAAGGTCACGGTAGTTGTGATAACCTCTTCTTTGCTGTTTCGATTTTTTCGAATTGGTCATGTTTCAGATCCCCATTGATTCGATCGACGAGAGAACAGACTAATTTGAATAAAAAAAAGGACTCCAAAGTAACTTCTGCATTTACCCTAATCTGTTGAAGCGGATTCATCCAAAACAGTTTATGGGTCGGTCTTTTTGAACTCCCGTGCTTTTTTTTTTTTGTCAATCATACTATATTCCTACTTTACACTCACTCTCGCATTTCTCGACTTTTTGCCTCTCTTTTGCAGCGTGAAAAACCCACTCCCCGAAACTTACGCGTCCCCACCCCCCATCCCTTCCTAAGAGATTTTTGTCGTCATTAATCATTACTGGTGTGGAAAATTCCACTCACTTTCCCCAAAACTTAGACAAATCAGACACGAACTTTGCCTCCTCCTCTTGCTTAAAACTCCTTCGAGGTTTCCTCTCCTCACACCTCTCTCTCTCTCGGCAGTACATCTGTTTCAGGACCCCCTCTCCCTCCTTTTCTTATTCAATAATTTTGTCCGGCTTGTTCCATACAAGTGGAATCCAAATGAGTAAAGAGGAGGCCTTGAAGGTCCAGGTACGCATTTTGTCCCTCCTAACTTAGCTCATTGGTAGTATCCCCTCTGTACTTTGCCTTGTTTTAAGCTCAAGAGTCGTAGATGATCGTCAGACTTCACGTGTTACAATTCGGGTGTGTGCTCCGTTTTGCTTTGGGATCTAATCTCTCTTTTCATGCTTGGTAATGACTTTCTGGAGAGTGGAGAGAAACTTTGCATGAGAAGCTTCGCTTCATTTGTTTTTTGTTTTTTTTTCCTTATGTTATTCTTTTGATGGAGTGAGAGGAATTGTTCTTCACACCTGTTCTTGTTCTCTGGTTTGCTCGTGCATGCAGACTTCGTTTCTTAAAGTGTACATACACTGTGATGGCTGTGACCGGGATGTGAAGAAGGCCTTGGGGAAAATTGCTGGTATTTCTCCTTTTTCAGTTCCAGTCCTCCTTATTTGATCTTATCTTATTCTTCAAGCCTCTCTCTCTCGCTCCGTGTTTGGATTTTAGTTAGATATATCTTGAACCTCCACTGAAAAATTCTTCCCTTGACATTTTAGTAATTCTGTGTTCAAGTATACTCATCACCTTCGATTAAAAAATTTCTTGGTTAATTTTTATTTTTGTTTCTTCTCTTTTTGGTTGGTGTGACACAGGGGTTCTCGACGTCAAAGTAGATAAAGAACAGAACAAAGTGACCGTTTCCGGGACCGCAGCCCCAGATCTGCTCATCGAGAGGCTCAAGAAAAAGTTGGGCAAACATGCAGAGCTTTTGAATGCTTAGAAGTCCAACAAGAGCAACCCCCCGTCCGTGGACATTCATATTGACGATGGCAAAGGTGGCAACAAGGACCGAAAGGAGGGCGGCGGCGGTGTCGGACCTTTATATTTAATGGCTCCATAATGCCTTTTAGTAGAGATACCTGCATATCTACCAGCTGAATTTATCGGTATTAATAGTAATCAATAACTGCTCCCTCCCCCTTACCAAAAAAAATTTAACCTTACCAAAAACAATAACTGCTCCCTCCCTCCCTCCTGTCAATCTGATCTCAGTTTGTATGAAGTGGGTACGTGAGAAATTGCAGAACGCTGGGAAAGAATTTCCTAGTCCTTGTTAAATGCTATTTTGCTGAGACATAGTGCATGATTTTTTATGCTATTTTGTTCTATTATGTGATATTCTTTACCGCCTGAGCATCATTTTTGTTATGTGAATATTTCAACTAAGACGAAATAATCAGGAAATGGCCAGAATTGGAAATAGGAAATAAGATATTTTGCTTTTTGTAAGATAACCCCAGGCTAACTCTTATAAATAGATACGTTTGGGTTCACAGGAGAGAGAGGTTTTTGATTAGAGAAAAGAGAGAGACGGCTACAGTGCTCATAAAAGAGAGAGGCGTTCTCTTTGCAGCAATCTCCCACGAAGCCAAAAGCCATTACTTGACAGCATAATTCCCGTCGCTTCTGCCCGATCTCGACTGAAAATTTTCCGTTGTCTTGAGGCGAATTCCGCATACACTTGCATCAGTGAAGCAATTCGACAAATCAGCCGAGTCCATGAGTAGTCCCGGCATCCTCTGGTTTCTCGCCGTGCTTCACCGAGCCCAGAACAATATGTTCCAGCCAACTTGCCGCACCAAATCAGTTCTCACCGTCACGACCGAGTCCCCTCGTAGCTAACCTCGTTGCCTTGACTATTCTTTTGCCGGTTTTCAATACAGTCCTGGCCAGTTCTCATAAAGATCCACGAAGAGACGACTGATTATTTGAGGGCGTCCCCTGATTAAGAGATCGGTCCATATAGGATAAAAGGGAGGACATGGACTTCGTCCATGGACGATTTGGACGCATAGAGGGCTTTCTCCTCTTCAACATGAGACACTCACGAAGAGCCCTCTGCACACGCATAGCCGATTCCTCATCAAAATCTATTTACCTTCGCATCCTATCATTATCTTCTTTCTTTCACCGGATTCATGGGCAATGCCGTCTCATCCACACGGGAGCTCAATGGACTTTCACGCCTCTACTTTTTCGATAATATGAAATACCATAAGATAAAATGCTGTGGGGGTAAATACATTAGGAGTGCCAAAAGTTATGTATGATGCTGACTTTAATAATAAATGTATTTTTTCGAATTACTTAATGCTATTTTTTTAAATGATCATTTAAGTGCCAACTCCAATATGAATTAGCTATATTTTATTAATTTTTCAGTCCTACGTGGCTCGCCGGTGTGTCTAATTAGCATATAGCTCCTAAACGACGTCGTCATTTGAGTGTCAAATTTTATTTAACGTGATCATTTGAATGTCAAATTTTATTTAAAATGATCACTTCAGTGCCAAGCATGCCACGTGAAAATGCTATGTGGACTGGAGTATTTAAAAAATTTGTCAAGTCATCTTATAATTTTAATTATAAATGACACGTAAATAATTTCGTTAGAATTTTTCATCATTGGCATCAAAGTGATCGTTTTTTCTCTGACTTAACACTTAAGTGTGCTGACAAAAACTTTTCGTACTAAAATAAGCGCTGTACATGATTTTTTGTATTTCTAGTGCATTTATCCCGAATGCTGAGAGAGAACCAGCAAAAGAAAAGTCTTCAAAAGCCAAGTCTTCTCTACCGTGAGCCTCATGTCCACATTTCAGTAGCTATAGCATGTGTTGACGTCCGCCAAGTCAAGCCGCCTCACCGGTCTTGCCATCACTGTTCACTAGAGAGAGAACCAGCAAAAGAAAAGTCTTCAAAAGCCAAGTCTTCTCTACCGTGAGCCTCATGTCCAGATTTCAGTAGCTATAGCATGTGTTCAGCAAGCCTGATGTCCACCAAGTCAAGCCGCCTCACCGGTCCTGCCATCAATGTTCACTAGAGAGAGCACCAGCAAAAGAAAAGTCTTCAAAAGCCAAGTCTTCTCTACCGTGAACCTCGTGTCCAGATTTCAGTAGCCATAGCGTGTGTTCAGCAAGCCTGACGTCCACCAAGTCAAACCGCCTCTTTGCTCCTGCCATCAACGTTCACTACTTTGGTGATGTCGGGACCAACCGAGTTTGAACGACAACAAAGCAGCACTGTGTTGTGAACTTACCCACCGATAAACTATGCTATTGGATTATTAAGTCTAAACTTACCTAACTTTCTATTAAGTTTAAACTTAGCTCGAAAACTTAGGCTTCACTTCTTAACACGCAAGTCAATTTTATTCAGGAGTTGCCATTAATCGATTTTTGGTGAGTTGATTGTAAACTGAAGTAAAGTATGGACGATATATTTTACTCCTACGAACTAGAGATTAATGGTGCGTTTGGTAACGATTCCGTTCTCAGGAGTAGATTTTGATCAGAAATAATTTTTTTATTTATTCTGTTCCTAGGAATAGATTTTAAGTATTTTAAACTATTTGGTAAATGTCCAAAAAATTTTATTCTGAAATAGAATTGCGTTTGGTACCGTGTTCATTGATTATGTTACAAATCAATTTCTTTTAATTTTTAAATATTTTTATACTTTTTTCATTTTTTCCTTTTTTTTTTTCCTTTTTTCTCCTATTCTTCTTCTCTTTCAGGTCAGTCGCCGAACTGGGGACTAGCCAAATGAGGGCCCGTGACCTCACCGGAGTGTTGTCGGCCCTCGTCGGTAGCCTGGTTAGCCTCTAGCCCCGCTGAGGCTCAGCCTCGTCAGGCCTCGCGATGGCCAGGTGAGCCTAGTCGAGCTAGACGAGGCTTGCTTGGCCACTAGTGGGGTTGGGCATCGCGAGGCTTGCCCGGCCCCGACGAGGCCCGCTTGGCCACCGGTGGGGCTGGGCAAGCCTCGCCGGTGGCCAGGCGGGCCTCGCTGGTGGCCAAGTGGGCCTCGCCCAGCCCTGCTCGGCCACCGGCGAGGCTTGGCCTCGCTCGGCTAGGGGGAGGTCAAGCGACCTCGCCGGAGTCTCACCGGCGATTGGCGGTAGATGGTAGCAAACGGGTGGTCGATGAAGAAGAATAAAAGAGAAGAAGAAGAAGAAGAAGAAGAAGAGAAAATGGAAGAAGAAGAGTTGTTTTGATTTTTAGATTTGTTCTTGGAACAAGAATCAACTCTTTTTTTTACTCTTGATTCTATTTCAAATCTACTTTCGGGAACAAAAAAATAGAAGTTTGTTTCCGGGAACAAAAATTTTACCAAACGCGATTATGTTCTCAAACTATTCCTAGGAACAAAGAATCAGAATCTGGTCATGTTTGAATGGTTACCAAACAGGCTTAAATGGGTACGGGAACTTGATTATGTAGATTTACTCTAATGCCATTTCAATACTATTTCATTTAATTTGGATTGATTTTAACCTAAAAACTAACATAAAAGAAGTGATTATGTGGGTCATAAGCATTAAAAATAACACTCAAGAAAAACAACACAATAAATGAATTGCGGAAATAATAAAGTGAAATTACCAAGCAATTTTTTGGGTATTGTTTTGGTCCTAACATGAGAATTAACTACGTATGTAGGAATGAATATTTAATTATTATTATTATTATTATTATTATTATTATTATTATTATTATTATTATTATTATTTACTTTTTTAATGACGGCTAAACTTGAATGCAATGCATGTAGTGCAAACTTAAGCCTAAATGCAATTGTAGGTTATATTACTCTATGTGACATTGAATTTTAAGTAATTGAACCTTATGTGCAAACCGTGTGACACGCACATTATTTTTTGTATTTTTATATAAAAATCGAAATAAATAAATATCATTATTTAAACATGCAATCTATCCTAGAACGGAACTCAATAGTCAATTCATACTAATTTGATTTTTTTTTTTACATTTTTTATTAAATTTGTAATTAAAAAAATATGAAAAAATAAAAATCTATGTAAAGTGAGATATTATCTATTTTAAGGTAGGAAATAGACTATCCTAAATCCTATCTTAACCTAGAAACATAACTTAGCATGCAATTATATCTAAAAAAACCTTACATAACCTAGATATTATCTATTCGTGCAATTTTAATTCAACTAGGAAAATATTTAAATTATCCTAATCTAATCTAAAAGTCAATTCTATTTTATATGATATGCAAACAAATTAAACTAAGAAATGTTATAAAAATTCCTATCTATTCTAACATGCAATTTTTTGGTAGTTTTATAATAAAATAATAAATCAAAACAAGATAAACATTCAACCACCCAATATATATCTACCATCATAAGTGTCACGTCCCGAACCCGAGCATGTGAACATCCCCAATGGTTGATTAAAATTGCGACATCGTAGGACGCATTGTCGACTCATTCTTTTTCTCTTTTGATTAAACACATGTGGAAGCAATTATATAAACACTCAATCGACCAACAAATAACAGGGATAGTAAAAAAAAACACACTGACAATTTTTTCCAAAAATACTATTTTTATTTATATACTTGTTAACCTCAGGCCTTTACCATGTTAACTTCCTACCAACTATTCAAAAATTAGCATGGTCAAGGTTAACCTAAACTCATTTGTCTCCAAAAGGGACCCTAAACTGAGCATGACGGTTCTTTATACTACGAGCCAGCAAATAGTCAACAACAATGGGGTGAGATAAAATCTCAGCAAGTGAACTTCCTAAATATCGATTAGGAAGCTAATTCGCCTTGGAGGCAGCTTAAACACGCAACAACATACAATCTTACTTTGCATTGGCACGCCCTTGCATATTAGTACATCACATATGCCAACACTAATTCAACAAATATAATCAATAATCAGAACACATAACTTTCATGCATCAAGCATCCACACAGGTTTCAATTATAAGGTGAAACCCATTTTGGCCTATCACATACTGTGCATCACAGTTTTTGTCGCGTCTCGAACCTTGAGCACGTGACCATCTCTCAACAGTCAATTAAATTGCAACGTGTCAGGATGCATCGTTGACCAATTCTTTTTATCATGATTACATATGGGAAGTAACTGAAATAAACACCCAGTCAATCAACAACAACAAGGATAACAAAGCACAATAGACGATTTCCAAAAGTGGTGATTTATTTATGAACTTGTTAACCCAATGAGTTTAACATTTATATGACTACAACAAAATGCAACTCCTACACGACCTATGAGTAAAAAGGGAAAAGTACACTATCGGTGTCATAAGTTGTGTATGGTACTCACTTTGGTGCCAAAAGTTTCAGGCACTCACTTTGGTGTCAAAAGTTTCAATCGGATCACTTAAGTGTCAAATCGGAGGAAAAACGATCACTTTGGTGCCACCGACGAGAGATTCCGGCCAAAATGATTACGTGGTTTTTATATTTTAAAAAAAAATCGACATGGCTTGAGAAACGATGTCGTTTTCCGTCCTCCTTAAGAAAACAACGTCGTTTTGCCGTCCTAAGTAGATGGCCTCACAAAAACGATGCCGCACAACTCATTTTGGGATTTTTTTTTTAATTATTTGGAGATTGAAATTAGGGTTCTGGTCCTCGTTGGCCGCCAACGTAGCTCACTTGGCTGCCGTCGTTTGGCAACGTGAGGTTCACACTTGAGCGAGATCACGGCCTTCGACTTGCCCGCCGAATGGCCAAGTCGAGGTCAAGGTTGGAGCCGCAGCCGTTGAGTGCAAGGGCTATCAAGGATGGCGACTGGCCCATCACCGCCAATGTTGCTGTGGTTGAGGTCAATGCTAGTGACGGTGCAGACGTCGGGGTCGTCAGGGGCGGGGGAGCAGAAGACGTTGGAGTAGCCGCAGACGTTCGGGCCGACCCAGTTGGCCGTGAAGTTGTTGGGGTCGGAGAGGATGGCTTGCTTTAGGGCCTGGAGGACAACGTAGGCGTTGCAGAGGCGCGGGTTCTCGAAGGAGGTGGAGGGGTCGACGAAGACTTGCTTGCTGCAATCACTAAACTTGTCAAGGTAGTGGAGGAGGTGGCGGTGCTTGGTGGTGCCATGGGCGGCGGCGGAGAGGACGACACGGGAGGAGAAGAGGACAAAGAGGGTGGCGGCAGCCGAAATTATCCGAGAGATTTAGGGTTTAGGGTTTTGAATTGGGGGAGAGACACTAAGCGGCGTCATTTTGTGGTTTACATGCTGACTTTACTCTCCGGCGAGCCATATCAGCGTAAAAAATTAATAAAAAAGTGCTATGTCAGATTTCTGGTCAATCTGATCGGAGTTAGCACTAAAATGATCGTTTTTAAAAATTTTTGGCACTTAAGTAATATGACAGAAACTTTTGGCACCAAAGTAAATGCCGTACACAACTTATGGCACTAATAGTGTACTTCTCCGAATAAAAATGGTCAGAAATGTCAGGGTTAACTCTAGCTTCACTAACGGCAAGGCTAGTCAAAAAGTGTCGCATCTTGCGCCCACTACAACCGCACTTAGAAGTTCCCCACCCTACGGCTGCAAAAATAGTTAACAACAACAGGATGAGATAAAATTTCAGTGAGTCAACTTCCTAAACCTCGATTAGGAAGCTAATTCGTCTCGGAGATAGCCTAAACATGCAATGGCATACAATCTTACCTCACCTTGGGGCAGAAATCCAGCACAAGTGCCATAACTTGGCACGCCAAGACACTTAAGTGCCATAACTTCAAAACGGTACACTTAAGTGCCACTTTTTTTTTTTTTTTTTTCGAGTGGGACACTTAAGTGCCACTTCCGGCGACCCTTGCCGGAAGTCCTACGTGGCAATATTTTATTATTATTTTTTGCCTACGTGGCTCGCCGGAGCTCCAAATCAGTATAAAAATTAAAAAAAAGTTTAAAAAAAAAAAAGTTTTAAAATTTTTAATTTAAAAAAAAAAAGAAAGTTTTAAAATTTTTAATTTTAAAAAAAAAATTAAAAATTTTCTTTTTAAAAAATTTAAAAAATAAGAAAATTTAAAAATTTTAAAAAAAAAGGGGGGGGGAGGTCGAACGGGCGGCCGAGGGCTGAGCCCTCGCCGCGGTTGGCCGGCCTTGCCGGCCCCTCACCGGCCCTTCGACAACGGTGGGGAGGCGGCGAGGGCCCGCGACCCTCGCCGCCTCCCCACCGTTGTCGGGAAGGGCCGGCGACGGCGGGGAGGCGGCGGCGGTGGCGAGGGCTCAGCCCTCAGCCGCCCGCTTGACCTCCCCCCCTTTTTATTTTTATTTTTTATTTTCTTAATTTTTAAAAACTTTTAAATTTTTCTTAATTTTTTTAATTTTTTTAATTTTTTTTTTAATTTTTTGAATACTTTATAATTTAATTAATTTTTATATTATTATTTACACGTAGACACGAAACGGCGTCGTTTTTGCGTTTTCTCCGCCACGTCAACGTGCAAAACGACGCCGTTTTGGACTAAGCTCGCCGGAAAATTGCCACGTCAGCCATTTGGCCGGATTTTCGCCGTAGTGGCACTTAAGTGTCCCATTTTACTCCGATGATGGCACTTAAGTGTACCATTTTAAAATTATGGCACTTAAGTGTCCTGGTGTGCCAAGTTATGGCACTCCAGTGTCCTCACCTCCTCACCTTGGCATACCACTGCATATTAGTACACCTCACATGGCAATATTAGTGCAACACACATAAATAGTAATCTAAACACAATTCATAATAGCCAAGCACACTGTCAAACATATGTGTTCGGGTCATGGTTTGGTGGTCTTTCAACATGACCAGGTATTGTCCCACCCTATCGGGCATGGCATCATTTAGAACCCCTGCCTAGACGGCATTTCATAAATGAGCATCGGTCCGGTCTCAACTATGACTCAGCATCCAGACCCCGTCAGGCATCCGATAAAAATCGGGCATCGCCCCCAAATTGCCATTGGATGACGGGTTCAATTAAATAACCACTCAAGTACACCAACAATCAAGCTGATTCTTATTACCAATAATTAGCTCATAACAAAAAAGTTTGTTTTCAAATAATTAACTTTGGTAATTTTTCACATTTAAAAATTCCAATAAAATATTCGTACATGGTCACGTATTTGAAATCAACCCGTCAAAATTTGCATACTTCTATTTTAAAACCCCATTATTTTATTTAGTACTTAAAATTTGACGTCTAAACCCGACACCTCAAAATTCTCTATTTTCTTGCCCATAAACTCTTTTTTTTTTATATAATAAATACAATCTATAATTAGACAATCAATAACATAGAATCACACGTGCAAATAGTTGGAATTATGCACAAACTCATTCAGAAAAACGGGCATAAAATTCTACTTAAGGGCTAATATGTCATTAATTACACTAATCATGATTAATTAAGCTAATCGTGCTTAATTAGGCAAAATTATGTTTAATTAGGCTAATTACAATTAATTGAACTAAAATCAATTAATTAACCTAACTATAGTTAATTATAATTATCATCGTTAACTAAAATAATTATGATTAATTAAATAAATAATGATTGAATAAATAAATTACAACTAATTAAATAAATCATGATTAATTAAACTAAACTTAATTAATTAATCTAACCATGATCAATTAATCTAATCGTAATTACGTAAACTAATCGCCCTTAAAATTACGGCTAAACCATCCTTAATCGCAATTGAGGCTAAATTAAAATTAACTAATACTAACTATCATTAATATTAAACTAATTTACTCCATAAATGTAATTAACATCCTAATCCATGATTAAGAGGGTTTCCGGCAACGGCGGTGTGACGGCATTGAGAACGTGATGTTCGTGGCTCGAACGAAGGCTTAACAGTGGCAGCAGCGTCTCAAGCTCACGGCTCGAGCTGACGGCAGCTTGCGGCAATGTTGATGGTGTCAAGAGTGCCGGTGGTGGTGATGGTGGTGGTGCATGTGGCTTGACAGACGGGTGGCTCGAGTGGTGGCAACTTGGAAGCTTGGCGGTGGAGTTGATGGTGAGGGTGTGGTGGAGCGGGTGGTGGTGAACGATGGTAGTGGTTCGGTGAGGGTGAACGGTGGCAATCAAGGTAGTGAGTGGTGGTGAGTGGTTATGAGGGCGGCTGTGGTGGACGGCCCAAGAAGGATGGGGCGGTCTTGGAGAGGCCAAGTGAAGAGGATGAAGAAGATGAACGTGAGGGAAATGGAAGGAAAAGAAAATGAAGGGGGAAGGGGTTAGCAGCAGAGGAAAAAGGAAAGGGAGGGGGAAGGAAAACGTGGGGGAGAGAGAGAAATGGGAAGTGGGCAGAGGGGCGGGGGGAGTGGACGCATGTGAGAGAGAGAAAAAAACAAGAGAAAAAGAAAGAGAAAGGGAAGAGAAGGATTTTTGTCCAAAATCCCATCGTTCTTCACATCAACCCTCTCTAAAACCCTCATTGCCATGCATATGGGAAAAGTGCCAAAAAAGTTCTAAACCTTTTGTTATTGTGCCGATTTAGTCCTAAACCTTTTTTTTTTGTGCCGATTCTGTCCTAAACCTTTTTAAGTTGTGCCAATTCAGTCCTTTCTGGCCAATTTGGCCGGATTTTGCTTGACCGGACGCCGGTCGGTTTATGTGGACAAGTTTTACTAATATTTTAATATTTTTGAATTTTTATTTTTAAATTTTTATTTTTATTTTTTTATTCTGCTCTTTTCCTCCAGCCGGTCGCCAAACCTCGGCGACCGGCCGGGCGACGGACCTCGACCTCGCCGGCCACCTCGCCGCTGGCCGCGGGGCGGCCTCGCGCGGGGCGGCGAGGGCGACCCTCCCGCCGGATCCGCCCTCGAGGCACGGGTGTCAAGCCTCACTAGATCCGGCGAGGGTCGAGCCTTGCCCATGGCCGGCGAGGGTGAGCCCCACTAGCTTGCCGGATTTGGCAAGTGAGGGGTTTCGAGCGGGGGAGAGAGTTGGAGGGGGTAGACGCCGACCACCGCACCTGAGCCGCGGCCGTCGGCCTACGGCCGCGCTTGGTTTCAAGCGCCGAAGCTCCGGTAGGCCTCGGTCCTTTTTTGTGCCTTGTAGTGGTCGGACCAGGCCGGAGCTCGCGGTCTTCAAGGATTCGGTTCGAGATCTGAGGGTTCGATCCGGGGGACGGACCTAGAGAGAGAGAGAGAGAGAGAGAGAGAGAGAGAGTCCTCTCTCGGCCAAGCTGAGGAAACCCTAGCCACGTGAGACCACCACCGCAATGCTGCCGCCCGATGCCGTCCACCGCTGTTCGTCGACCTGCCACTATATCCGCGAGCTAGAGCGCCTCGCCCTCGCCGCCCCCGCGGCCACTGGCGAGGTGGCCGACAAGGTCGACCTCAACCTTGCCGGCCGTCGCCTCGGCCGGTCGCCGAGGTCCAACGACCGGCTAGAGGAAGAAGAGCAAAATAAAAAAAAATAAAATAAAATAAAATTTCTAAAATATTAAAATATTAGTAAAAGTTGTCCACATCAGCCGGTCGGCGTCCAGTCAGCAAAATCCGGCCAAATTGGCTGGAAATGACTGAATTGGCACAACTTAAAAAGGTTTAGGACTGAATCGGCACCAAAAAAAGGTTTAAGACTAAATCGGCACAATGACAAAATGTTTAGGACTTTTTTGGCACTTTTCCCCCATGCATATTGTCCCCATAATATCTTATTATATCTATTTTCCTTTAAAACAAAAATCTTGACTCATAAATTACCATTTTGCTACTGGATCCGAATTTTCCCTTTTTTGGTCTCCAATTTTTCATATGATAATTCATATTTCGAAAATTTTGAACATTTCGATAATTCAACGAATATAAGCCGATGTCCAATAACTTAATATTGAATTCTCGAAAGTTCAATACCTAAAAATGAATTAAATTTCGTGATTAAAAATCAATCGAACTCGACTTTGGTATGACCTAATTTATTGGGTAGTTTTTAGGGGTTTTCACGCGGCTGACCCGTAATTGATAATTTTCAATCCACATTTGTGCCTTTTTCGAATCGTGAACAACCTTTGGTTATCATGTAATTACGAGGGTTCAATTACGTATCATGAATATAAGATCAATAGAAAATCGATTTATAATTGTTCGATACAAATATTGTAATCGTGCGGAATTACCCGAACCAACTACATACTTCCGTCGAATTATATCTATCCGTTTACTAATTGACTTATACTCATGTAGTATTAACCATTGTCGATCCTTATGGTCGAACAGTCGATTTCTGATTGAATTTTCTGGTCTTTCGCGTTTTTAACCCTTTATGGTCTTACCCAATAGATTAGTTAACTCATGAGTGATCAGTTTAGAGTAAAATAACTATAAGTGTATTGAAAAAATAACCATTTCATATATTTCGAAATATGGCCAAATTTCTAGATATGACAATTTTACCCCATAATCAAGTACAATGCATCACAATCATTCACACCTCTTTCAATTATTACGACTGTTCGAGCCACGGTCAACACATGAGTTGGTGGTCATCCGGCATGATCGGGCATTGTCCCACCCCATTGGGTACGATATCATCTAAAACCCCTGCCTATACGGTATTTTATAAAGGAGCATTGGTCCGGCTTTAATTGCGACTCGGCATCTGGATCTTGGCCGAGTATCCGATAAAAATCAAGCATTGCCCCCACACTCCTGTTGGGTGACGAGTTCAATTAAATGATAACTCAAGCATACTAACAATCAAACCAATTCTTATTGCCATTAATTAGCTTACAACAAAAGAGTTTGTTTATAAATAATCAACTTTGGCAATTTTTCACAGTTAAAAATCCTTATAAAATACTCGTACACGGTCACGTATTTGAAATTAACCAATCAAATTTTGCACAATTCTATTTTAAAATCCCATTGTTTTATTTAACACGTGAAATTTGGCGTCCAAACTCAACACCTTAAAATTCTATATTTTCTTGCCTATTTTTGGAAATAATAAATAAAACCTATAATTAAGAAATCAATAATATAGCTCAAACGATCGGAATTAGGCAATCTCGTCTAGAAAAATGAGCATAAAATTCTACCTAACAGGTAATCAGTCATTAATTATGTTAATCACAATTAATTAGCTAAGCTCGATTAATTAAGCTAATTACAATTAATTAAGATAAACTCAATTAATTAACCTAACTATAATTAATTAAAAACTAATCACCATTAATTAGAATAATCATGATTAATTAAAAAATAATGATTAAATAAAAATAAATAATGATTAATTAAACTAAACTCGATTAACCAATCTAGCCACGATTCATCAATCTAATCATAATTACTTAAACTAATCACATTTAAATTTAATCTAAACAATCTTTAATTGCAATTAAGGCTACACTAAAATTAACTAATACTAATTGTCATTATCCTTAAACTTATCTATCCTTAAACGTAGTTAATAGCCTAATCCACAATTAGAAAGTTAACTCATGGGTTTTCTGGTGATGATGAGCTCACGACGATGGCAATGCGATGGCATCAAGAATGTGATGCTCGTGGCTCAAATGGAAACTCAATGGCGGTTGTAGCGACTCCTCAAGCTCACGACCAAAGGAGCTCGGCTTGGTGGTGGCTTGGCTTGCAACAGCAGGGGTGGCTTGGGACGGTGACGGTGATTAGGGGTGAGCATTAGTCTAGGGTCAACCATGGATCGACCCTAGACCGGCCCAACTCTACCAGTCCTAGTTTGGTTCCTAGGGAGAATGAGTCGATCCTTGGTCCTAGAATTCCTGAACCAGATATTGTGCGGGTCAGTTCTCGGTCCTGAGAGTTCTAGGTCGGTCCAACCTAGATAAACTCTGACTATATATATATAATTTTTTTTATATAGAGAAAATTTTAAAATAAACGGCGTCAACAACATTAAATAGCTCTTTAGTGAGGAGTTCAAGTAATTTTACATTATTCTTTAATAACTTAGGTTTTTAATGTCTTTTATGGCGTTAATAGTCATAATATATGAATGAGGAAAATGTTTTTTATGAAAAGTTCTCACAGTGTCTAAAAATGCACCTTATGACATTCTCTTTTAGTATTCATAATCTTCTGTTTTATTTGTCCTCTTAGTCTTTAATTTGCTAAAATCGAAAAAAACATCTCCGCTTGCCACTCGACACTCGCCTCGCTCGCTTTGGGTTACTCCTGCCGCTTGTTGCTCGATACTCGTTTGGCTTGTTACTCCCTGCTTGACATTCGATACTCATTCTATTCGACGCTCACCCCACTTGACTGTCACCGCTTGCCTTTCTTAGCTAACTTTGCTCATTGTCAAACCCATTGGGTCGGTATGGTTCTCGGTTGCCATTTCAAGGAGTACAAAAAATGAAATAAAAAATTATTAGTCAATATTGAGTTAACCATGAAACTAGACCGAACCCATTTTTTAATCCAGTTATAAGTCACTTTTTTTAAGGAGTACAAAAAATGAAATAAAAAATTATTAGTTTGTTCCGGGTTGACATTGGAATCAGATCAAACCCATTAGGTTTGTCCGGTTCTCGATCCCAAGCTCAATAGGGTCGGTCCTCAATCCCAAAAATTGAGGACCAGCACTGTGTGAGTTGGTCCTAAGGTTAGGGGGTGGACCGGCCTAACCCGAATTATGCTCATCCCTAATGGTGATGTGGGTGGCTTGAGTGGCGGCGACTCAGGAGCTTGGCAGTGGAGATAGTGATGATGGAGGTACGGCCAAGCTCGATGGGGCTTGGCTTGGTGGTGGCTTGTGGCGGTGGCTTGTGGCGGTGAGGAGTGGTGTGGGTGGTGGTGAGTGATGGTGGTAGTGGTAGTGCAAATGATGGGTGAGAAAATGGCGTTGAAGAAGAAAAATGAAAGATGAAGGAGAAGAAACCAAAGAAGAAAGTTGGGGTGAGAGGAAAATGAAGGAGGAAGTGGGGGAAATGGGGGCTAAGGGGATTTCAACAATGAATGGAGAGAGAGAGAGAGAGAGAGAGAGAGAGAGAGAGAGAGAGAGAGAGAGAGAGATTTAGCTTAGATTTTTATCCAAAAATTCATCATTCCTCACACCAACTATTCCCTAAAATCCTCCTAGCCAAGTTCTTTGTCTCCTCTTGTTTTCTTTTTGTTACCTTTTACTTTAGAACTAAAATTTTGGCCAACAATTCACAACTTTGCCACCGGGTCCATTCTTCCTTTCCAACTTTCAATTTTCCGTATGATAATTCTTTTTCCAAGAATTTCGAACTTGCCGATAATTCAACAGAAAATGAGGCAACATCCAATAAATTAGTCTTGCAACTCTTGAAAGTTTTATACCATAAATCGAATTAAATTTCATGGTTAAAAATCGATCGAACGTAATTTTAGTACGACTTAAACTATCGGGTGGCTTTTAGGGGTTCTCGTGTGGTTGACCCATGGGCGAAAATTTTTGATTCACATTTGTGCCTCTCTAAATTGTGGAAAATTCTCGGTTGTCATGTAATCGCGATGATTCAATTACATATCCTAAATATAAGATCAATAGAAAAATTGGATTATTGTCGTTCGACTCAAAGAAGAAATCTACGTTGAACAACTTGAGGGGTTTGTTGTGAAAGGTCATGAAGACAAAGTGCTAAAGTTAAAGAAAGCTCTATATAGGCTTAAACGAGCACCGAGAGCATGGAATTCTAGAAATCAATGCATATTTCAAGGTGAATGGATTCTCTCAATGTCCATACGAGCATGCACTTTATTTGAAGCAAGAAAAAGGTTATGTTCTACTTGCATGTTTATATGTTGATGATCTTGTTTTTACAAGAAATAATCCAGCGATGATTGATGATTTTAAGGCATCAATGGTGAAAGAATTCAAGATGACCAATAATGGTCTCATGAATTATTTCCTTAAGATTGAAGTGAAGCAAAGTGCCAAAGGGAATTTTATTTCCCAAAAAGGCTATGCAAAAAATATCATTGAAAAATTCAACATGAAGAATTGTACTCCAGTTAATACACTAATGAAGTGCAGAACCATGCTTTCAAAATTTGATGATGGAGTCGAAGTTGATTCAACATATTATAGAAACTTGATTGGGAGTTTAGATACTTAACATGCACAAGATCGGATATAGAGTTGATATATGGGGAACCCGAAGTCATCTCATCTTAAAGCTGCAAAGAGGATACTTTGGTACATCAAAGGTACTATTTCTCATGGCCTACACTACTATTGCTCTAAATCCTTCCAACTTAGAGCTAATTTGGATAGTGATTATGGTGGAGATATTGATGATCAAAAGAGCACTACAAGCTTTGTATTTTTCTTGTGTGGCATTGCTTTCACGTGGTCATTAGAGAAGAAACCTAGTGTTATTCCGTCAACATGTGAAGCATGATATGTAGCTACATCCTCATGTGTTTGTCATGGAATATGGTTGAGAAGACTAGTCAAAGATATTCTTATGGAGCAAAAGAAAGCAACTAAGATTTTTATTGATAATGTTTGTGCTATTGCATTGGGGAAAAATCCATTTTTTCATGGATGAAACAAATATATTGATGTTCGATATCACTTCATTTGGTAACAAGTTAAAGAGAATGAGGTTGAACTATTGCATATGAAGATGGAAGATCAAGTAGCATATATTTTTACTAAACCTCTCAACATTGATGCTTTCTAAAAGTTCAAGAGCCCGTTTGGAATGATTGATGGAAGAGAGTTTGGTTTAAGGGGGAGTGTTAGAAATTTAAACTAAATTCATCATTGCTAATACTTCGACATTAAGATCCCAAAAATGATACTGAAGACTATTCGGTACCGCATTGAAGAAAAGTCATAATTATTGCTTTACTTTTAATGAGTCTATTTGTATTTCTATATTGTGATTGTTCATGTTTCAAGATGTTGTCAATATTATGTAAGTTCCTAGGATTTATCTCCTTGGAATACTAGTTACAATTAATGAGTCATTTAATAGGAAGAGCAAAAGTCATGTAACAAATATATAAATAGAAGTCTTATAATCGTTCTTGTTAAGATGAAATAAAGTAAATTAAACATAAAAGTCTATCTATCTCCTTTTCTTCCTTGAGTGAGTTGCAAGCATTTCACCTTCAAAATTGTATACCTACAAAATCGATATTAAAGCTAAGCCTCTAACTTTCAACACTACTGCCATCAACGTTCACTGCTTCAATAACGCTTGGACCAACGCAGTTTGAACGCCGATGAAGCAGTTTCTACCAATTTGCAACTTAGATGGGTCTTGGGCCCAACCTAGATGGACCTAAGCACGAGCACTAGGGTCCCGAACCAAACCTCAATGGTTCAGGCATGACCTTTTTGATCCAAGGCCAAGTGTTGGGGATCTAAGCTCAAACATTGGACCTCGTGCTTGGCCATTATGGACCCAGGTTGAGTGCGCTCGAGCACCAGGGCATTGGAACTTGGGGTACTATGGATCCAAGAATGGGCATCAGGGTCATAAGCCTGAGCTTGATGGACCCAAGCCTGGTCTTGGACGCCAAGGACCCCAGAACCATCTTTAGCATTTCCATACTAACGTAGAGTCTCAAACTCAAGCACTGATACATAATCATATTTTAGAAAATGATTCCTAATTTTTTAAATAGAAAATCATTTTATTTAGTTTAAGTATATGTTTTCCATTGACTAGGCAAATATATTCCATTGACTCATTTTCTTAAGCGAACCTACCTCGAAAAATGTGGATGAGTACACTATCAGTGCCAAAACTTGTGTACAATACTTACTTTGGTGCCAAAACTTTATTTTGGATCACTTAAGTGCCAAATCAGAGGAAAAATGATCACTTTGTGCCACCGGCAAGAAATTCCGGCCAAAATGATTATGTGGCTTTTATATTTTTAAAAAAAATCAACATAACTTTTAAACGACATCGTCTTTTGTCTTCCTTAAGAAAACGACGTCATTTTGCCATCCTAAGTGGATGGCCTCACAAAAACAACGCCGCACAACTCATTTGGGGATTTTTTTTTTTTTGGGATTAAAATTAGGGTTTTTTTGTCCGATCCTCGCCCAACACTGACCTAGCTTGCTTGGCTGCCATCGCTCGGCCTCCATCATAGTAGCACCATGTCCCAATCTCTGTAACATTTCACCAACTTCAACGCCCTCAACGACTTGTGGTCACACTTGAGTGCAAGCTTTGTGACTGAGTCGAACCGTGCAAATAGCACACCGAGACTACGTCCAACAGCTCCGAGTGGGAGTGGAGGGTGAGTCTCTGGTGGCTTTGGCCTTCGATCGTGAGCCAACAACGGCACACGAGGGAGCATCGGCCCTTGTCGCCGAAGCCTAGGTACTGGAAGACGCAAGCCAGACACTCGTCGGGGAGATCGGAGATGGAGAGGGAGAGAACGGGGCGGCGCACTCGTTAGCAGCCTCCCCAAGCACCAGCCAGATCACAGCCTTCTTCTTGGCCGCCAAGTGGCCATCGTCGAGGTCGAGGTTGGGGTCAGAGCCACGGCCACCAAGCATGGGGGCCATCGAGGACGGCAACTGACCCATCGTCGGCAGAGGCGGAGGTGAGGGATGTGGGCGGTTGAAGGGGGAGGAGGAGGGAACATTCAGCCGGCTTATCAATCTTCCCTCTCTCTCTCTCTCTCTCTCTCTCTCTCTCTCAATTTGGGGATTTAGGGTTTTGAATTGGGGGAGAGACACCAAACGGCGTCGTTTTGTTGTTTAAATGCTTACTGTACTCTTTAGCGAGCCACATTAGCTTCAAAAATTAATAATAAAAAAAGTATCATGTCGGATTTCCAACCAACCAAATTAGTATTGATACTGAAATGATCGTTTTTAAAAAATTTGGCACTGAAGTGATCCAAAATAAAGTTTTGGTACCAAAGTGAGTGCCATACACAATTTTAGCACTGATAACTCCTGAAAAATGAGGAAAATGTTTTCTCCAAAATAAACAATCTTAGTGCGAAAAATGGTAAATGGTAAATCTAAGAAAGAACATATAAAGATTAGTAAACAACTCAAATGTGAGTGAACAATAAAAAATTAGTCAGCAATTTAATTGGAGAAAAATTAAAGGATTGGCTTTATTTAATTAAAGGGCTTAAGGCCCTGTCCGCCCAAGTTGGGCCCGAAAGCCCGGACCACGGGAATAAGGCCCGTGGAAAGAATGGGGTATAAAAGGGAGAGAGAGAGAGAGAGAAGACGTCTGTTGGAATCGAATTACGCACGTCTTTCTCTCCCGCGTTTTCTCTCTCAAAAGGAACAAGAGGGCATACGGCTTCTAATTCTTCCCTTCAAGGCTTCATCGGATCGAATTCGACCGGATTTTCTTCCTCCATTGGCGTCGGTGTTTAATCTGTGGGCTAAAAGGTACGCTCGAATCCGTGGTGTGCTTTAGGATCGGTGATGCGTGATGTTTTTCCCGGCTTCGTCTTCCGCTTGATTTAGGGGTTCGATTCGGTGTCGAATCCAGTTTTCGGGATCCGTTATTCCCAACATTGGTATCGAGCCTGTTTCACGTTTTTCCCGATCAATTCTGATGTTTTTGATTGATTTTTCGCGAAATCCCTTCGGCCGTACGGAACCGGGCCAAAATCCCGACACCCGAGCGCTTTTCGCCCTTTTTTCCGAGATTTCGTAAGTCAAAATAAAATTGTGATTGCATAGGAAGAAGCGCGACGTCGAGACGAGTCCGGCGATGTGTCGAACGCCGCCGGAGCCGCCAAGACGCGCCACACGCGCGGGCCGGAAGGCGCTGCCCGTGGGCGCGACGCGCCCGAAGCGCTGGCATTGGCCAGCGCGTGCGGCGCACGCGCCCGGTCGGCGAACGGCGGGTGCGCGCCGGCGGCGAACCGGCACGCCGGTCCGCGGACCGACGGACGTCACGCGATGTCACGCGTGATGACGTCATCCAACGGTCGGTAACCGTTCGGATGACGCCACGATGACGCTCATCACCGACGCCGCTTGCCGGACGGTCACCGGGGGCGACCCGACCCACCGGAGACCAAGACACGTGGCGGCATGTGCGGATGACGCCTGCGTGACGTCATCCCCGCACGCTGCTGCACGCGTCGGTCCGCGTCCGCGAAGGTCCGGCCGTCCGGTCCGACCGGTCCGACGGCCAACGACCGTTGACCGTTGACCCTCTGACCGTTGACCATGTTGACCGTTGACCGTTGACCGTTGACCGTTGACTTTGACCGTTGACCAAAAAAAAAAAAAAAAAAAGGGAAAGAATGTGTTTCTTTTTCAATTAAGTCTATGTGGATTATAATGTGATCCATTATTTGTTCTGCATTTGTTGCAGGAACTATGCCTCCCCTAAGATTGCGCACACCTATTCGCGCAGTTACCGATGAACAAAAGGATAGGCTGTTTGAGTTGATAGCTGAGCTGACTGATCATCGATGGGAAATGGGTGACTTAATTGATCATGTCATTGAAGTCAACAGGAAAATTCAACAGGTCATATGGAATGGTCGTCCTATGTCACAATCAGAGATGGTGCGATTTTTCATAACCACTCTTCCACCGAATGGCAAGATGTGTTGAATCGCATATGGGATGTCAACGGAGCCGCTTCCTATAAGAAAATTGTGATGGATTTTGTAAACGAATATTATTGTATTGTTTCAAGGGAAAAGATCAAGAAATTGAACAAAAGAGGATCTTTCCCGTTAGTGTGATGACTTTGTGTTAGTTGTATTGGCTATTATATGTTAAGTGTGCTTTGTGGACATATTATGTATTGATTACTACCTAATTGTGTTAATTGAAAGCATTACTGTTTTTTAATTGTATGTCAATTATCTGCTGCTTTCTGTTAATTGCTGGTTGCTGTGGGTAATTAGAAATGGGTAGTTTTAGAAGTTTTATTGTAGCTTCATAGAATTGATTTTGCATATGACAATCATATTAATGATAGTTTTAAGTTAGGATTTTTGGAGGATGATTGGAAACAAAGTGACCTTTTGATTCTAAAGCCTTACTTGAAATTATTCATTAATATGATGGGTTTATGTAAATAGGGATGCATAAATGATAGGCATTAATAATTCGTGCATATTTGTCTGATTTGTTCAGATCAATGGCTTTAGCCACAAAGAGCAAAGTTGCCGAGCTGAACAAAGGTGAAAAGCTAAATGGAAACAACTATGAAGTTTGGCAAATGAAAATCCAGTATGTGCTGGAAGAGCAAGAAGCACTTGAGGCTCTTGTCATGACCATGGTAGAACCTGAAGAGGGAACCACCGCACAAAGACAAAAGAGACAAAGAAGCTTTTTCATGGTGGAAAAGAATGAACTCTCTAGCTCGCATCACGTTGCTGAGCAGCATGGAAAATGACGTCATGCGAGAGTTTCGGCGTTTTGACAATGCCAAGGAATTGTGGGAGGCATTGGTAGCTAGATATGGTCATACTTCGGTGACTAGATCGAGGCAACTCACTATCGTGTTTGACTCTTATAAGAAGCCTCATGGTCGACCATGAAGCAACATCTTAGAAAGATGTCAAACATGATAACCGAGCTGAAAGATGCTGGCCATGTCCTCACGTATGAGCAGCAAGTGCAAGCAAAGTGATTCGTTCCTTGCCTCAGAGTTGGGAGCATATGAAGGTGCACCTGACTCATAATGAAAATATCAAAACCTATGAGGATGCAATGCGTCATCTTGAGCTGGAAGAGGACCGCCTGTTGGCGGCTAAGCCGGATGCTGAACTCTATTATGCTGGTTCTAGCTCAAATGGAGCTTCGAGCTCCAAGCGCAAGCGCCCTAACTGGTTTGATAAGGGGAAAGGCAAGGAAGAAGCAGGTCCTTCAGGAAAGAAACCCAAATTTAACCAACATGGAAGAGGAAAGCGTCCTCACATGAAAAAGCTTGCAAGGGTGAAATGCTACAACTGTGACAAGAAGGGTCACTATGCTCGCGATCGTCGTGAGCCAAAGAAGGTATGCACCCTTGCACTTTTCAGAACTTTGCTTATGTGTCGAGTTCTGTGTTCTTAACTGAGTCTAATCCTTTGTGGACTGTGGATTCAGGAGCGACGGACCATGTAGCGAAGGATAGAGGATCCTTCGTGGAATTCCGACGAGTACCAACTGGAACTAAGTGGATCTATGTGGGAAACAACTCCGAGCTGAAATAAAAGGAATTGGCACATGCCAACTAAATATGCGTGGTGGACGACTTTGTTCCTTCATGATGTGTTGTATGCTCCGAGATTCGTCGGAATTTAGTGTCTCGTATTGATGTTGGTTAAATTAGGTTTTAATATGAACTTCGTAGTAGAGGTGTGAATTTGTTTTTGGAGACAAATTACTATGGTTGTGGTTATTTTCTGGATGGTTTTATTGTATTAGATATTGATTATGTTAATGCTAATGTTTGTTATTCCCTTCTCACGTCTCCTAATAAATATGATAATGATGTGAATGTGTGGCATGCTAGACTTGGTCACATTGGCCAACAGCGTATGAATAGACTAGCCAAAGAGGGCTTGTTGGGCAATATTGAAAAAGTCGATTTGTCCATATGTAAGCATTGCCTAGAAGGGAAAACGACAAGGAAACCATTTGGAAAAGGAAAAAGAGCTGAATTTCCTCTGCATTTAATCCATTCGATGTCTCGTGGTCCAATGAATGTAAAAGGAAGGCATGGGGCTGTTTATTTCATCACCTTTATTGATGATTATACTCGATTCGGATATGTCTATTTGATTTCTCATAAGTCTGAAGCAATAAGTTGTTTCAAAAGGTTTATGAACCTTGTAGAGAATCAATTAGATAAGAAAATAAAAGTATTGAGATCCGATCGAGGTCGAGAATATTTATCTGATGAGTTCAGAAAATTATGTGATGAAAAAGGAATAGAAAGACAGTTGTCTATTCCGTACACTCCTCAACAAAATGGTGTTGCGGAAAGAAGAAACAAACCCTACTGAAATGGTTAGGTCCATGATGGCGCATGCTAACTTGCCTATCACCTTTTGGAGTGATGCATTGTTAATTGCTGCGTATATACTTAACCGGGTGCCTTCCAAATCAGCTTGCTTCCACTCCATATGAGTTATGGACAGGTAGAAAACCGGACTTGAGTTTTCTTAAGCCATGGGGTTGTGCTGCCTATACACATGAGTCCTCTCACAAGTTTGGGAAATTGGGTCCCAGAGGAAAGAAGAGTATTTTCATAAGATACTCAAAACACTCGAAAGGATATGTGTTTATTGGTGAGCAGGAAAGTGGGAGTGTAACTGAATTTGAATCACGAGATGTTACATTCTTAGAGGATGAGTTCCCTAAGAAGGGCGAAATAGGGGAAGATCACTCCCTATTTGAGACCTTGGATCAAGACAATGATATTAGTGGAGTTCATCCAAGTGGGAGCATAATAGGGAATGATGTGCAAAGTGTACAATCTCCCATACGGCGAACAAGTCGCCAAAGTATTCCCCGTCGACGTTTTGACATTGAAGGGGAAACTTTTATGGTTGCTCCACAAGATGAGGATGAGCCTAGAAATATCAATGAGGCTCTTAATTGCCCTAGTAAAGAAAAATGGATTCATGCAATGGAAGAAGAAATGGAGTCAATGAAATCAAACCAAGTCTCGGGAACCGGTTGATCTTCCAAAGGGACGCAGAGCTATTGGGAACAAGTGGGTTCTCAAAATAAAGCGAAAGGCTGATGGCTCGATTGAAAGGCATAAGGCTCGCCTTGTGGCGAAGGGGTATAATCAACAGAAGGAATTGATTATGAAGATACGTTTTCTCCGTAGTGAGATTTACCTCGATTCGCATTATTCTCGGCAATAGTAGCTAGTCCGGATCTTGAGTTACATCAAATGGATGTAAAGACTGCTTTCCTCAATGGAGAATTAGAGGAAGAAATATATATGGAACAACCTACTGGTTTCATAGTGAAAGGCCAAGAAGAAAAGTATGTCGACTTTTGAGGTCGATATATGGTCTTAAGCAGTCATCAAGACAATGGTATATACGTTTTCATAATGCCATAGTGGCATATGATTTTACAATGATTGATGAGGATCATTGTGTATATATCAAAAGATCCAAGGATCAATTTGTGATCATATCATTATATGTTGATGATATACTGATTGCCGGAAGCAATATGGAGTTGGTTAATACCGTCAAGAGATGGTTGTCTTCTAACTTTGAGATGAAGGATATGGGTGAGGCTGCATACATTCTTGGAGTTAAGATTTCGAGAGATCGTTCAAGAGATCGTTGTCTCTTTCGCAAGAAACCTATATAAATAAGGTTCTTGAACGATTTCGTATGCAAGACTGTAAACCCATAGACACTCCTATTGCAAAAGGTGAAGGATTGAGTCATAGACTGTGTCCAGGGACTCCACAAGAGAAGGAACAAATGAAACATGTTCCTTATGCTAGTGCTGTTGGGAGCTTGATGTATGCTATGATGTGTACAAGACCCGACATATGCTTTGCAGTTGGAATGGTGAGTAGATACCAATCCAATCTAGGTCCAAGACATTGGAAAGCCGTCAAGAGAATACCGAGGTATCCGAAGGGAACTGCTGATTTCAAGTTGAATTACCAAGGAAAGGATCTCGCGACTTGAAGGCTATTCGTATGCTGATTGGGGAGGAGATTTAGATGAAAGAAAATCTACCTCTGGATTTGCTTTCTTACTGAACAATGGCGCCATATCATGGAGTAGTAAGAAGCAAACGTGTATAGCCTTGTCCACGATGGAAGCTGAGTTCGTGGCGTTATCAGCAGCGGTACAAGAAGGAGTTTGGCTTAAGAGATTTTTGGATCATTTAGGTGTTATTGAGAAAGCTGCAAATCCATTGTTGGTTAATTGTGATAGCCAAGCAGCAATAGCGTACACCAAAGATCCAAAGTATCATGGCAAGACCAAACATATAGATACCAAGTATAACTTTGTAAAAGATATGGTTGCACGAAAGAATGTGAACTTGCAAAGACATATCTACGCATAGAATGGTAGCAGATCCTATGACAAAGCCAATACCTAGAGATGTGTTTTGTGGTCATGTAAAATCTCTAGGATTGCGTAGAGTCCGATGTACTTGAATTGTAATTTCCCCGAGTTGTTCACATTTATGAAATTTTGTTTTTCATTGATTAATGCCTATGAACCTTAGTATAATCTTTATGCATCTTAATGCTCAGTGCATTATTTTAAGTTGAGAAGTATGTCGGACAATATAAGATTAGCCCACTCACACGGGTAATCGCCTCTGTTTACTATGTGATGAATAGAGATGAGACAGATTTTAAGCTTATTATCTAGGTGATAATCGAGAGCTCAAGCTTAAAACACGTATGTCGCCTTAACTAGGTGTTAAGATGAGGACATAATACTAAAGATGTCCGAAAGTAAAATAACCCCACATGTTTTTACTTTATCTGTCTAAGATGCCAGATGTGAGTTCTGATGAATTTTGTGATTGAGTAGATACGTGAACTCAAGTTAGACATTGGGTATGTCTGAACCATCATCTGTACGGTATTGAAAAGTGTAGACATACGCTCCATGGGAAATGAGTTAATACCGTAATACGTATTTCATACTACGTATGCATGAGACGACCAATAAGAGTGGCAAGAAGTTTGATCTCAACTTTTGTGACGTGTGAGACTCTTAAGGAAAAGAGTTCCTTAATTTTTTAGTCCCCTCGACTCTTACTTATTCTCAAGATTTCTATTTAGTGTTTGCTATCTTAGTGTGTTGCCAATGGTCATGAGATGATTCGATCTAATGGGGCATTTCTAGAAAAGCAAGTTGGACTGAAATTGAGAGTTTGAAGGAAAGAGGAAGATCGATTTTGGAGAATCACATTGTAGTTTTGTATTCACTAGTCGACCAATTATGATTGTCTTTGTGATAACTATAATTGTGAATACAATATATATATATATATTGTTTAAAAGAGATCAAAAGAGATATAATGTGATCGATCGATCTAGGGTACTGCATACTAAATCTACTCAGAGTGTGACGCCCAATTATGAGCTGCTATATATTCCTAACAGATGTATAGCAACGAGCTCTCAAAGTATGCTGGTCGCACGGATTATTCACCGGTATGAATGTTGAAGAGAGGTAAAGAGAATACTGTTCGCCCACCATGTGCGAGTGGGAGATGAAGGCTTTATTTAATTAAAGGGCTTAAGGCCCTGTCCGCCCAAGTTGGGCCCAGAAAGCCCGGCCCACGGGAATAAGGCCCGTGGAAAGAATGGGGTATAAAAGGGAGAGAGAGAGAGAGAGAGAGAAGACGTCAGTTGGAATCAGAATTACGCACGTCTTTTCTCTCCCGCGCGTTTTCTCTCTCAAAAGGAACAAAAGAGGGCATACGGCTTCTAATTCTTCCCTTCAAGGCTTCATCGGATCGAATTCGACCGGATTTTCTTCCTCCATTGGCGTCGGTGTTTAATCTGTGGCTAAAAGGTACGCTCGAATCCGTGGTGTGCTTTAGGATCGGTGATGCGTGATGTTTTTCCCGGGCTTCGTCTTCCGCTTGATTTAGGGGTTCGATTCGGTGTCGAATCCAGTTTTCGGGGATCCGTTATTCCCAACAAAAAGGATTGCTATTGTGTTGTTTGGAAAAGATGGAAAGTGGAGGCGAATAAGAGAGGGAAATTTTCAGATAAAGATCCAAAGTTGATTTATTTTCTTAAATAAGGATCTGAAGTGAATTTTGTCTCAAATAAAAATATGAAGTAGCTAAGTTAATTCAAATAAAGACCTCACCTCATTGGCCCGCCAAATGTTCACCGGTGGACATTTTCCGGCAATCAAAATAGGCCAAATGGAGTTAAGTTTAGGTTATTCCTTCAGATCTTTACGTTTTCTTCTTCTCTCCCTCGCTAATCACTGCCTGGTCCTCTCTGCTCTCCTCGCGAGTGTCAGTCTATCGTTTGCCGTCATCTCTTTTTTCTAAGGTTCCGTTGTCCACAAGCTTCAAGTTTGTGCTTTGTGTGCACCGCTTGGGTGACCGCTGTAGCAAGGGGTTGTCTCTCTGGGAGGCGCTTCTGTTGATCGCAATGGTCGGCGGCTAGGTAATGGTGATCACATTTTAGTCGCATTCTGCTAGTCCATCTTTGTTGTGGATGCTTTCTTTAATCAGATGGTGTGCTTTTTTATTGTTGGAACTTTAGAGTTCTGGAAAATCTTCAATTCTTGCGAGCGCAGTTGGGAGGGATTTTCTGCCTCCTTTTCTGGTAAATATTGTTGATCTTTGCAGAACCACGGTACAAATATGACTTTCACTATTATAATATTTTGTCAGACCACGTAAGATACTCGGTGTACACTGACTCCTACAACTTTCTCGTTCTCACCCTCACGCATGGACTCCTCTCTTTTCTCTCTTTTTATCTCTTTTACTCACGCCGCACACCACACCTCACATCACACGACAGTCTTGCACACTTTATACAACTCCCTTTTTACACCACACACAACACACTATGCACAAGACCCCCTACCATTCTACCCCTACACTCTACACTCACTACACTTCACACACGTACACACACAAGAGGCAAGGGCCCCTATTTATAGGGTGTGAAGTCGGTAACTTTGCTTGCTTTCTACACTATTCTACAAATTTTATTATAGCCTGACAACTTGATGGATTTTTGCTAGAGAATTCTAGAGAGAAGGAGAGAGAGTGGCGGTGCTCTCTTCAACAAATGACTTCTGTTAGCGATACATAGATTGCAAGTTCATTGGAGCATGAGAAGGGCCAAATTCTTTCTTCGAAGCATTATGAATTCTGTTGTTAGCCAAGTAATGATATTGTCCAGAGAATGAGGTTGTAGTTGATTCGTGATATTTTAGATGAAATCAAAGCTCTGGCTATCTACAGTGATCAGCCGAGAATTCAACAAGTTTTAGCTAATTTCTTGTTAAGTAAGGTGAGACTTGCTCCTTCTCCAGAGGGTTGGGTGGAGATTCATGTTCATCCAAGTCTGAAGCAAACTGCTGGAGGACTAATTCTTGTGCACAACGAATTCGGGTATTCTTTCTATAGGTGCTATCTGTTTCGAAAATGTTCCGTGGCTAATGCATTGTCCTATTCCTAAGATGTTTCCCTGATGGCTTTCTTTTCAAAATTTGGTCTCTGTTAAATCTAAAGTGCTCTTGAGCCTCATATTTCTGGTAAATGACTAGACTAAGCTTGTCTACCACATGGTTCCGTTAGCATGAGTTTGCACGATATTTTACTTCTCAGTAACGAGAAACACAGCACATCCTTGAAACACCAATCTGGTCATTAAATAGTGTAAATGTCCTTCACTCATAAAACCCTTCCTTCATAGCATGTCTTCACAATTCATAGTCTTTCATAGATTGTTTCTTTCTACTTACTTGGCCATGCATTCTACAGAATTCAGCATAAGCATGGAAATAGGAGCAGCTTCTGCGATGATGAAAACGGGAATGGATAGGACAAGCGCCGCTTGAGACTATCAAAGCAGAGTTCGTGAGATGAGCTTAAACACAAGGCAAATAGGAGACATTCGAGTCATTGGCCATAAATAAGCTCTGGCTCATGGAACTTCAGTAAGCGTACAATCTGAAAATAATTCTCTTTCATCCTCAAATCATTCATTTCTCCGGTTTTATGAAATAAATTGTGACTTCACATAAAGAATTGAACCTAACTCAACTATCCTGTTTTTGAGATCTTACATTCAATGATGAACAGGAACTGTCTTCCCCTCCCTCATCAGGGATCTCTATTCTTATGAAGTCAGGCTTATGTGATGCAAGATGATGTATTGATAACCATGCTAATTGTGAGAGAAGATGTTCACTACACAGCTCAACCACAATTACCAGACTCCATACCAGTATCCGAGAAGAGGGAAAGAGCGGAAACGGCAATAAGGGAAATGGGACTGCAAGATGCCATGGACACAGGTATTGCAAGCTGGGGACCAAAGGACTAAGTGGTGGTCAAAAGAGAAGAGTTAACATTTGCCTGAAAATTTTCAGCAAACCGAAATTTCTCTTCCTCAACAAACCAACCAATGAACTCAACAGTGCAACATCCTATTATGTCATGAGCAGAATCGCCAGCTTGGACCAAAGAGATGGGATCAGAAGAACCATTATCGCATCAATTCTTCAGCCCAGTGGTGAAGTCTTCCAGCTTTTATTGGGTGCTTTAGATTGGTTGTAGTAGGATGGGCCACGGTCATTGTATATGATAAGTGGGAGGTTGTTTTGTAAACTCATTTGTTTTCTTCTCTTTCTTGTTGTGTTATGTGTGTTGCACGCACATATTAAAGTTGTAAACTCATGTTCTTATCTCTTTTTGTAATGGAATTGAAATTCAATTAATTCAAGTGTTTGATGATAAGTTGATGATGTTGATGCCTTTTAATTCCTCAAGCTGTCTTTGGTTTTATTTATGTCAGCTGTTCAATATTTTGTCGTGCAGAGCTCCAGAAGTCTGTTTCAAACTCTGTCTATCCTCACCTTGTCGGCCATAGATCCATCATCATCATCAATATCGATAGACAAGCATCATCAAGCAACCATCATCGGTAAGCATCATCAACTCATCATTAAACAAGTTGGTTCGTGGAACTTTAATATTTTCATTACAAAAAGAGATAACGAAGTTTACCAAAGGAATTACAAATTATCTTGTTTGCAAAGAGATGAAAAGTAGAAGGAAATAAATCATGTTTATGCAAAATTACCATTATATCATCAATCATTTTACCCATAACACTGTATTTGATGATTCGATTTCGAGAGATTATGATAAAAACAGAACTCACTTTCAAGTCCTAATTTTTTCTCCAAATTAACATGTGACACGTCAATCGAATCAATAACTAACCTAAACATCGTCTGTTCTTTGCTGAAGGAACAAATTCCGTTAGATTATCGTTTTCACATCTGAGTGTGTACAAAACATAGAAGGAGAGACGTGTGGAATTTTTGGGCAAATTGTTTGAAAACGAGAGGTGATTTGATGTTTTTACTCGAAGGAAATTTTGAGACCTCAAAATGAAAATGGGTTAAATAGGACGGGCCGTGCGGAAGACTTCGTGGTCTGGCGAATGAGGAGAGCGCAGGTGTCCTGAAGGCGTGAAAGTGCGCGGTGCGTTGAGATAAATTCGAAACCATTCGTGACATTTACGGTTGGTCTTCATTCGCTGCCAGTCAACGTCATGAATTTCTGGACTTTTCATGCTTCTGTTCGGCACGATCCGGGAGATATTTAGCTAAGATTTTCCAGCTATAGAATAACGCGGAACAGTATCATGTTCCAATTCCAATAGTCTCGTAACCACCGAAAGGTTGCGATAGTCTTAAGAACCTGTTCTCCGCTTTTTCGAGTTTTTCTCAGGCACTTGATGTCATCGGGAAATGATTCAGATCGTCATTGATTCGATCCCCCAGAGGCCATGCTAATTTGGAGAAAAATCAGGACTCCCAAGTGACTTATATATTTACTCTAATCTCTAGAAGCCGAATCATGGAAAACACTTTAATGGGTCCATCTTTTGAACTTTGTGTTTGCAAATCCGATTTTTTGTTGTCATTACTGATGTAGAAAATCCCCCTCCCTTTCCTCAAAACTTAGACAAATCGAACACGAACTTTACCTCCTTCTCTTGCTTAAACCTTCTTCGAGATTCCCCTCCCTACACCCCTCTCTCTCTCTCTCGGCTTTAGATCTGAGTTAGTTCCTTTTAAGTGCAACTTAAATGAGTAAAGCGTCCGTGGAGATCCAGGTATGCATTTTGTCCCTCCTAACTTAGCTCACTGGTAGTTTTCCCTCTGTATTTTGCCTTGTTTTAAGCTCAAGAGTCATGGATGATAGTTTTCCCGTTTTGCTTTGGGAATTAATCTCTCTTTCTATGCTTGGTAATGACTTCTCCGAATGAAACTTCGCATAAGAAGCTTCGCTTCATTCTTTTTTTTTTCCCTTCTTTTATTCTTTTGTCGGAATGAGAGGAATTGTTCTTTACACCTGTTCTTGTTCTCTGGGTTTGCTGGTGAATGCAGACTTGTGTTCTAAAAGTGAACATACACTGTGATGGCTGTAAGCAGGACGTGACGAAAGCCTTGCGGAAAATTAATGGTATTACTCCTTTTTCAGTTCCAGTCCTCCTTATTTGATCCAGTTTTATTCTTCAAGCCTCTCTCTTTCTCTCTGTGGATTCTAGTTAGATATAGCTCGAACCTCCACTGAAAAATTCTTTCCGTGACATTTCATTAATTCTCGATTCAAGTATACTCATCACATTCAATTTAAAAATCTCTTGGTTGATTTTCCCTTTGTTTCTTTTCTTTTGGGTTGGTGCGTGCAGGGGTTCTCACCGTCGAAGTAGAAAAAGAGCAGAACAAAGTGACCGTTTTGGGGACCGCAGACCCAGATCTACTGATCAGGAAGCTCAGAGATATAAACAAACGTGCAGAGCTTTTGAACGCTCAGAAGTCCAACAACAGCGACCCTGACCCCCCGATCAGGGACATTCATATTGACGGTGGCGACGATGGCAACAACTACAAGGACCAAAAGGAGGGGGGTGGCCGCCGCAGTGGCGGCGGTGGATTTTAATGGCTCCCCAATGCCCTGAAGTGGAGATACCTGCTCCGAGTTGAATTTATCGGTATTAATAGTAACAGATAATTGCAGAATGCAGTCGAGTGAATGGCTTTGAGCATAATTGAGTTAATTGAATAAAGCCTGAAGTGATGAAAATTCAGCGAAGATCATAGAATACATATATGGCTGATATTTGCAATGTAGAATACATATACTTGAAAGGTAATTCTATGAATATTCAACTAAAGGAAGTAATCAGAAAATTGCCTAAGTTGAATATCAGAATAAGGACAAGATATTTTGGCTCTTATAACATAAACCCTAGGCCTACTCTATAAATAGATACGTTAGGTTCACAGTGGAGAGAGGTTTTCTAATAGGAGGAAAGAGAGGGACGGCTACAGTGCGCATAAAAGAGAGGTGTTCTCTCTGCAGCGATCTTCCACGAAGCCAAGAGCCACCGCTTGACAGCATAACTCCCGCCGCTTCTGCCCAATATCGACTGAAAAATTTCCGTTGTCTAGTGGCGAATTCCAGACGCACTTGCATCAGCGAAGCAATTCCACGAATCAGCTGCGTCCCGAATAGTCCGAGCATCCTCTGGTTTCTTGCTGCGCTTCACCGAGCCCAGAGCAATGTATTCCAGCAACCTTGCCGCACCAATCAGTTCTCACTTTCGTAACCGAGTCCCTTCATCGCTAGCCTTGTTGCCTCGACTAGTTTCTTGCAGGTTTTTGATAGGGTCCCAGCCAGTTCTCGTCAAGATCCACGGAGAGACGACTAACGATTAGAGGACGACCATGATTGAGAGATTGGTCCATAAAAGGAAAAAGGGAGGACATTGACTTTTTTCTCTTCAACGTCAAACACTCACGAAGAGCCATCGGAAATGATTCTTCATCAAAACTTATTTAGTTTCACATCCTATTGTTACCTTCTTTCTTTTACCGGATTCATGGACAATTCCATCTCATCCACATCGGAGCTCAATGGAGTTTCACGCCTCCACTTTCCCGATACTATGAAATACCACAGGAGAGAATGCCGAGAGAGCAACAGTGAAAGAAAAGTCTTCAAAAGCCAAAGTCTTCTCTACCGTGATCCTCACGTCCACATTTCAGTAGTTACCGCGTGCGTTCAGCAAGCCCCAACGTCTACCAAGTCATGCCCTAGCGCCTCGCTGCTCTTGCCATCGGGACCAACGCAGTTCGAACAATGACGGAGCAGTTCCCAATTGCACAGTGTCGCAACCTTACATAAACCAGCCTAACAAGCATAAACTTACCTTGAGTTTCCTCCCAGCCCATATCAAAACTTATGTTAAATTCATAATATGCAAATCATTTTCATTCAAAATTCGCCACTAATCAATTTTAATTGGGCTGATTAAACACTAAGTGAAGCATCAAGGAATATACTTTATGCTTATGAATGAGAGATTAAATAGTATGTGGACTTGATTACGCTTGACGTCATTCCGTTTCCTTTACTTTTGAAAAAATTTAAGTAGAAAGCTTGGATGATTTTAACCTAAACATTAAATGAAGGAAGTGATTATGTGGTGGCACAAAAATTAAAAATAACACTCAAGAAAAACACCGCAAACAAATTGCGGAAATAATCAAGTAAAATTACCAAGCAATTTTTTGGTTTTGTTTTGGTCATAACATGAGAATTAACTATGTATGTAAAAATGATATTTTAATTTAATTTTGTTTTTTTTTTTGTTTTTGTACTTTTTTAATGAAGGCTAACTAGAATGCAATGCATAGAGTGCAAACTTAAGCGTAAATGCAACTCTAGGTTAAATTACTCACATGCATTTTAACTAAACCTAATATGTAACCATATGACATGCATATTATTATTTTTATATTTTATTTAAAATTTGAAAAAATATAAATACCATTATTTAAACATGCAATCTATCCTAAAAATGAACCCAATTTATCTTTATATATTTATGGGATAAGTGCATTGGAAGTCCTAACACTTGTCAAGTTTAGTTCTAAAACTTTTAAAAAGTGCAATGAAATTCAAAAAATTGTCATAAAAGTGCAATTGATTTATAAAACTTTTAAGAAGTGCAATCAAATCCTAAACTTGTTAAATTAGTCAAATCAAGTCCTTCTATTGATAGCACTTTTTGAAAAATTTTGGACTCGATTGCACTTTTGTAATAAATTTGAGGATTTAATTGCATTTTTTTTTTAAAAAATTTTGGCACTCAATTGTATTTTTGTGATAAGTTTTAGTAATTCTAGTGAACTTATCCCTTTTTTCATTAAATAGTAATTGAAAATTACTGAAAAATAAAAATCTATCTAAAGTGAGATATTATTTATTTTAAGGTAAGGAAATAGACTATACTAAATCCTATCTCAACCTAAAAACATATATTAGCATGCAATTCTATCCTAAAAAAAAAAAAAAAACTTACATAACCTAGATATTATCTAAACATGCAATTCTTCAACTAGGAAAATATTTAAATTATCCTATCATGCAAACTAATATGGAAATTAACTCTAATCTATGTGATGTGCAATCTATTTAAACTAAGCAATGTCATCCAGAAATCCTATCTATTCCAACATGCAAATTTTTTGATACTTTTACAGAAAAAGAAACAAATCAAAACAAGATAAACATTCAACCACCCAAGATATTATCCACCACCATAAGATATCCACATCATTCAAATATGGAAACATTATATAATCAACTTGATATTTTTGGAAAACCAAGATCAATGTCCTAATGTTAAGGTATAACATAATAACTCCATCTGAGGGCTTATAGATATAAATAAAAGATTATGTCGTGTTGCAAATTAGGAAATAAATCCTAATCGATAATGCCTAATCACTCAAAAGAATCAAGTTGGATATCGATAAATTAGATAATTAAATATCTAAATCAAATTCGAAAAGGATTTTACCTAATTTTGCAGAATATCGTTTCCAAGTTTGTATCAACAACGGACCGCGGATAGTGGTGGTGATCAGTGGCTTGCAAAGCGCTCTGCCAACAGCAAGGGTGCCAATCGACAGCGCTTATGGTACTCAACGGCGGGGCTCACGGTAAGAATGCAGCTCGCGAGGCTCGGTTGCGCGATGGGCGATGGCGGATGATGAGCAGCAGGTACAGCCTGGAGCAGTGATGTCGTGGTGATGCTGCGGCACTGCGGCTACAATAGGGGGCTCAGTTTAGCCCGCTGTGCCTGGATAACTAATGGATGAAGTTCATGGATCGTGATTAGGTTAAGAATTCGGGCCGGAAAACCTGCAAAAACAGAGGAGAACAGAGCTGCTAGTTTGGTGTAGGGGCAGCGAATGGCGATCGGCTCGCTGGTCGCGGTGGCGGATGGCTCAGCACAGCTAGACTCGCGACAGGTGGCACGGTGGCCCACCGTGAGTGAGGTGCCCAACAGGGGTGCCAAGCTTGATCGGCAGGGAGCGACAACGAGGCTCGGGCCCAAGGATCAGCAGGGCATCGTAAGGCTTGGTGCAGTAGCTGACCCTTGTCCATACAAGTGCGAGCCCGACGGATCCAAAAGCAACGTCTCGGGTCGTACAGGGCGACTGAAGGAATCTCAGCTCAACAGGGGAAGCGGCCGTCGGTTTTAGTGCAGATCAGTCCAGCTGTACAAGGAGCAACGGACGTTGGAGCAGTGGGTATCACAATGGAAAGGCTCCTTGGCAGCTCGGTTCAGGCCGCGTCACCAACGAGGTGGCATGGCCGATCTTCTCGATCGAGCACTCTCCTTCTCGCTCTCGCTCTCCCTCTTTCTCACGTGTTTCTCCCGTGTGTTATGAATTATGATTGCTGATCCCTAATCTGTTAGGTATAAGTGTGTTTATATAAAGTTTAACCTTGGTTTAATTCACTCTCGCGGGCTTAATTTCAGTCTTATAACTCAGTGGGCTTTAATAAGCTAAGGTCATTCCTTGATTAGACTTTTTAATTGGCTGAATTAAGCTCAAATGAGGCCAATTAAGACCTTCCCCCTCTACGGAATTCAGCCGCCATTCCTTGCATGGACTAGCCGAATTCTTCATTTCTGTGCGGGCTTAGTTATTTAATTCAAGCTCAAAACCATCCACCTCTAGTCCTATTAATGCAATTCAATGAAATTTGCTCCTAATAACTATTGCGCAATTTAATTTAATTTTCTCTTGGGGCTGGAATCAATCCCTTATTTTCTATTCAAATAATTTATAAATGATCAATCAAAATTTAGGTGTTAACAATCGTTCTTCTTTAATGATAAGCTCGAAGATGTTGCTTTTAAAGACCAATTGATACCTAAATTTTGATCATGCAAATGTAGTGAATTATGTTTCTAGTGAGATCACGAATCCCATTTTTACATGCAATAAAGTATGATGCATGCCAACATACCTGAAGTTACCTACCTTGTTGGAGTGATTAAGTGAACTTGAAGTATAGATTGCCTGTTTAGTATCCAGATTTCAACTTTGATGCATGACAGTGCATAAAGATTCCTAGGTAGATTGCCTATTTAGTATCTAAACTTTTCTTCCGATGCATGATAGGGCAAGATAAGAGGTACTTTGTTTAGTACTTGAATTTTTCTTCAGACGCACGATAGGCAAGACCGAATCTCCCTTTGGACACATGACAGGTAGAGAATAATCGCCTTTCTAGTACCCAAACCTTTCTTCATATGCATGACGGGGTGGTATGAGAAGTAGCCTATTCAGTACCTAAACCTTTTTTTGGACACAAGACGTGAGAAAAGTAGCTTGTTTAGTATCCGAATCTTTCTTCGGATGCATGATAGGATGAGAAAACTTCTTAAGGGAATACCTAGAGTTTGACTCAAATAATTCTGAGGTTAGAAAACTTTGGGGACAACTTGGTTGGGTTGAGTGTTAGTGGAACAAAGAGAATACTTAGATGATCACAGGCACTCCAAAATGATAGAATATGGATAATCACAGATGCTAAAAAATGCACACATACTTACAAAGTTGAAATACTTGGATGATTGCAAGTACTCAATTCTTAACTTTGGGAAAATATGCACTTACCTGACTATTGCCAAGACTCTTTAACTTTGAGGAACCTGTCTCCTATCAGACAATATCAGAGCAAACATGTGTATGCATTCATAGATAAATCAAGACACATGTGACTATACGTGCCAACTGAAATGGGGTTTCTTGCATTAACGATTTTGTCAAGCCTGCATCACCAAATTTCCACTTGAGCTTAGTCTAGATGGACCCGAGTGCAGGCATAGGGTGTCACATCCCGACCCTCCGAGCACGTGCCCATCTTTGCTTGATCGAAATAATAGTGATGTCCCAGGACGCATCACGGACCCATTCAATTAATATACGCATGTGGAAGTATATAAATAATCCCAGCCAATAAAACAATTGGATAGGAAAGTAGGGCTATAAATGTTTCAAATCAAAACCAACATTTTATAAACACACACGTTTATTTACAACATTAGGTCGCTTACAAAAATATCGGTTTAATCAAAAAGGGACTATCTTATGACTAACAAGTCAGATGAGTTTGCCGATTCTGTTTCTTTCACTTTCCGAACTTCGGGACTTTAAGTTCTCCACGACCACTGTCTAAGGACCTAAAAATAGTTATATAATAACCAGTGAGATAACATCTCGGCGAGTTCTACCTCTTAAGACTCGATTAGGAAGAAAGTATGCCCTAGGGGCTGCCTAAGCACAACCACGAGTCAGAGAGCTTACCTAGGTCTCAGTTCCTTCCTGCAAGTAAGTTCAAATCATAGATACTGACAATCACAGTATCCAATGAAACAAATCAAATCATCGATCAATCGACTCAATCGATTACACGTCAACAAGATCGCTCTCTGGTCATATCAACTATTCCATGTGGAGATGGGCCTCGTTGAACTCGATGGGCTGAAGACAATCGATGGAGAAATGAGCAAGTTGGCAACTTGCTTCAAGCGAGGAAATTCATGAGCAACAGACGAGAGGAACGGAAGGCGTGGATGTTAGGCCAAGTGGCAACGATGGGGAAGCAGCTTCATTGGCGTTGGATTTGCCGACCAAATGAAGATGGGATTGCACGAAGAAGCCGCTCGGTTGATGGGCTTACCAATCCAACTGAATACATGAAAAAGCTGCAAAAGACAAATCTTGGTGGACTTGGATGCGTGAATTGGAGTCAAATAACTAGCTAGTGTTGACTGGCTTTGCGAGCGCTCTTCCCCTCTTATAAAAATTTCGTCGTTGAAATTTAAACCTTACAATACTTAAGCAAAAAGGTGGGGGTACATCGACTTAGCCCATCTGAATTTTCGTTAATTTTTCACGACGTCGAATCGCCTCATCAACTCTTCGGTCTCCCAAGTTGCTCCTTCGATTTCATAAAAAAGTTGATCATTATGTTTTGCAATCACGTGGTGTTGCCAGACCACTTTAACCATTGGGATGTTCTTTGTATGCAGGACTTGCTCTTTTCTATCCACGATCTAAGCCGGGCTTTTAACATATGACACTCGGTCATCCACATTCAATTCTTCAAAATTGAGCATGTGGGTCGGGTCAGGCTCATACTTCCTTAACATCGACACGTGAAAAGACGTTGTGCACTTGCACCAATCTCGGCAGCAATGCAAGACAATACGCCAGAGTCTTGATTTTCTCAAGAATCTCAAATAGACCTACGTACCTCGGACTCATTTTTCCCTTAGTGCCAAAGCGCGAAGTTCCCCTCATTGGTGATACATTTAGAAAACACATGATCGCCAACTTGGAGTTCCAAAAACCTTCGACACTTGTCTGTGTAGCCTTTCTGACGACTCTGAGCGGTCTTTAACCTGTTTCTGATCACTGCCACGGCATCAACTGATTGTTGCACCAAATCTAGGCCTGTAATCTTTCTCTCTCCAACTTCATCCCAACACACCGGTGTTCTGCATGTCTACCACACGGCGCTTCAAATGGAGCCATCTGGATGCTTTGCTGATAAATGTTGTTGTAGACGAATTCCACGAGATGAAGTTGTTCCTCTCAACTTCCTTTAAAGTCTAGTACACAAGCTCTCAGCATATCCTCCAGGGCCTGAATTGTCCTCTTAGACTGACCATACGTCAGTGGATGATATGCCGTACTATACTAAAGCTTTATACCTAAAGTACCTTGCAAGCTCTTCCAAAAAGCGGCGATAAACCTCGAGTCTCGATCTGACATTATCGTAACCAGCACTCCATGCAGCCGAACTATTTGGTGCACGTACAACTTAGCGTGCCTATCCAAGTCAAGATCCTTTTGCACTATAATAAAGTGAACCGACTTTGTCAACCTGTCAACTATTACCCAAATCGAATCATTACCTCTTTGACTCCTTGGTAACCCGGTCACGAAGTCCATCGTGATATGCTCCCATTTCCACTCTAGGATCTCGAGAGGTTGCAAAAGTCCTCCTGGCTTGCAATGTTGACCCTTGACCTGTTGACAAGTTAAACACTTGGCGACATGTCGGGCGATGTCTGTGTTCATACCAGACCACCAGTAGTGTTGACACAGATTCTGATACATATTGGTACTTCCAAGATGAATGATGTAGCTACTATGATGAGCTTCTAATAAAATATCCTCTCTAAGCTTCACATCGTTAGGTACAACCAAACGTCCTTGGAACCTCAGTATTCCATCATCAGAAACCTGAAAATCAACTTTCCTTTATTCAATATCTTCTTGCAAAATTTTATGAACATCTAGGTCGTCGGTTGTAGTAGCTTAATTCTGATTTGCACATCCGGCTTAATTCTAAGGGTGGCCATGAGAAGAGAAAGGTGGCCTACCTCAAATTTAAACACCACATCTTGAGCTTGCTCGATTAACTTTCACTCCTTAACCAACAAGTGGGCAACTAAAGACTTTCTGCTCAAAGCGTCGACGACTTTATTCACCTTTCCTAGGTGATATAGAATATCACAATCATAGTCCTTCAACAATTCCATCCAGTGGCGTTGTCTTATATTCAACTTCTTATGAGAGAATAGATACTTAAGACTCTGATGGTCTGTGAGGATCTGAAACTTTTCCCCACACAAGTAATGCCTCCAAATCTTCAAAATAAATATGATAGCTGTGAGTTCTAAGTCATGCGTCAAGCAATTTAGTTTATGAGGTCTTGACTGGTAGGAGGTATATGCAATAACCTTTCCATATTGCATCAACATGTAACCCAGTCCTCTGAACGACGCATCACTATAGATCTCGTACCCTCTAAGACCAGATGGAATTGTCAGCACGGGTGCAATAGTTAGCTTTTGCTTCAGCTCTTAAAAACTACACTCGCACTTGTCCATCCACACAAACTTCTCATCTTTCTTCAGGAGTCTTGTCAAAGGCGACGCCAAAGCTGAAAATCCTTCTACAAACCGTCTATAGTAGCCTGCCAAACACAGGAAACTTCAGATCTCTGTCATGGTAGTTGGTTTCGGCCAGTTGATCACGGCTTCAATCTTGCTTGGGTCCACTGAGATTCCTTCTCCTGAAATTACATCACCTAAAAATGCAACATGAGTCAACCAAAACTCGCACTTGCTAAACTTAGCATACAACTGGTGAATCCTTAAGGTCTGGAGCACTAATCTCAAGTGACTCTCGTGCTCCTCCTCAGCACTTCTTTAATATACCAGGATATTATCGATGAACACGATCATAAACTAATCTAGATATTCCTTAAATACTCAGTTCATCAAATCCATGAAAGTAGTTGGTGCATTCGTCGACCGGAATTGCATCATAGTGAACTCGTAATGACCATACCGAGTACGAAATGCTAACTTTGGAATGTCTTCTTTCTTGATTCTCAGTTGATGATATCCAGTCCTCAAGTTGATTTTCGAAAATATCGACACTCTTTATAACTGATCAAACAAGTCATCAATCCTCGACAATGGATACTTGTTCTTGATCATTACTTGATTGAGTTGGAAATAGTCGATGCAGAAACGCAACAGACCATCTTTCTTCTTGACGAAGAGAACTAGTGCTCCTTAAGGTGATGCACTGGGACATATGAATCATTTATCCAATAATTCCTGCATCTGCACATTCAGTTCATTTAACTCTTATAACGTCATTCGATAAGGAGTCTTAGAGATTGGCTCTGTTCCGGGTGCTAACTCAATTACGAATTCAATTTCTCTCTCTGGTGGTAATCCTGACAATTCCTTCAGGAATGCATAAGGGAATTCTTGCACAACTGATATATCCTCAATCTTTAGCTCCTCAACTGTCATGTCCATGACAGTTGTTAGGTAGTCTTGACAACCCCCGTCTAACAAATAGGTTGCCTTTTGCAACGAGATTAGGGAAATCGAGGGTCCTCCTCGGTTCCCTACAAACTCGAAGCTCTCACCCTTTAATGGGTAAAACTAAATCAACTTTCGATAACAGTCCATTTTAGCTCGTTACTTGGTGAGCCAGTCCACGCCAATTATCAAGTGAAAGTCATACATGGCTAGGATTAACAGATCTATTTTTCCCTCTCACTCACCAATCTTTATCTTGTAACTAGAATAACCCGAAACAGCTAACACCTTATCCTTCCAGAGTTTAGATATGCTAACAACAAATTCCAATAATGCAGATTCAATCCTATCAACTTAACATATTGCTTTGCAATAAAGGAATGTGTTGCTCCTATATCGAATAAAGCATAAGCGGGATGGTTGTTTAGCGAAACCGTACCTGTGATCACGTTAGGTGTGGCCTTTGCATGTCCTTAGGTAATGGCATACACTGTGCCTTGAACTGGAGGTCGTAGCTGTCCTACCTATGGTGCATTCTGAGGTGCATACCCTCTGATCTGTCCAATTTGTGGCAGCGGCGGTAACTGAGGTTGTCCTCTTGGTCACTGAGGACAATTTTGGGCTATGTGGCCATGCTAACCACATTCGAAACATGCGCCCAGTCTAGATTGGCACGGGGTTGACTCATGTCGCCTTCCACAAAAGGGATAAACTTCATTCAACCCAAACTTGCCAATTCCACACCAATTGCCAACTCCACCATTTCCTTCAACCATGGGCCTCTTCCCATGGATTGCATCTCTGTTTGCGAGATTTGAAATATTCTATCTCATTCGACCTAGACATGCCCTCTCATATGAATTATAACTTCCCAGTCAATGAAATCAATGTACTCCTCAAGTCTGGCCTGAATCCGTCCTTGAACCTTCTTATTCAGTTTGCTAGATTCTCAATTAATTCATGAGCATATTGCGACGGTTCAGCAAACTTCGCCTCATATTGGTTGACATTCATGGAGCCCTGACAAAGATGCTAAAACTTTGCCATTTTCCATCTCCCTAGCAGTCTCAGAAAAATATTTACCATTAAAAACCTCAAGGAAGGCATTCCATTCCGGGATGACACCCTCTGGGAATACTGATCCTTAGGTAGTTCTCCACCAAGTATTTGCAACTCTCTCCAGTTGGTAAGTTACAAGAACTACCTTTTTGGTTTCATTGCACATCAATAGTGCAAAAGCCTTCTCCAGTTTTTGGATCCACAAAGCAGCAGTTTTGGGGTCTCCTGCCTTAGTGAACTAAGGTGGATTCAACTTCAAGAATTGTTCTACCAGCTTGTGAATCAATCTCCCAGTGACTATGATTCCTGGCAGACCTTCAACGGGTGCAGCAGTAGATGTAGTGACAAGTGTGGCAACCGACGGCGTGCTTTGCTCCACTTGCGCTGGCCTTAGCCTACGCTCTACCTCGGCCACCTCGAGCACCGACCCTTGTCGGTATCCTAGCGGCGATAAAGTCTTGATTTTGGGCCACTCATGGTTCGCTGCCCAATCAAGTCCCTCATAACTTCCAAAGACTACAAGATCCCGTCTACTCACATCCCGACCCTCGGGATCACCCTGATTCTGTTTCCTTCACTTCCCCGAATTTCAAGACTTTAAGTTCTCCACGACCACCATCTAAGAACTTGAAAATGGTTATACAATAACCAATGAGACAACGTCTTAGCGAGTTCTACCCCTAAGACTCGATTATGAAGAAAAGAAAATATGCCATAGGGGTTATCCAAAGACAACCACGGTTAGATGGCTTACCTTGGCCTCAGTTCCTTCTTGCAAGTCAGTTCAAATTATAAATACTAACAATCACAGTATCCAATAAAACAAATCAAATCATTGATCAATCGACTCAGTCGATTACATGTCAACATGACCACTCTCCGGTCATATCAACTATTCCATCTCAATTCTCAATCACGGCTCAATAAGCATAGTCTACCAACTGTTGGCTATAAATCACGGTCCAAAGGACACAACCTATCTTTAGGTGGTAATCACAACTAATGGGCACAATATTTATTAGGTGGCAAATCACGGCCCGATGGGCATAGCTTCTATTAGGTGGCAAATCATGGCCCGATTGGGCACGGCCGATTCCAAATTCAATGGCAAATCATGGCCCAATTGGTACAGCCATACTTCAGCGGTTTTTATGTTCAACTCACAACCTCTCACGGTCATTTTCCCATCAAATATCAACATTTCTCAATTTTGGGATATTTTCCCACATTCAGCAATCACACTAAAATTTCACAATCTAGTACTCAAATAAATGAACAGAGAGCACCATTGCAATTAGCACAAAATTCCGGTCATCGACCATCCCAGTTGAATTTCCGGAAAATAAATAAATAATTAAATAATTATGAAAATTAATAAATAAATACTAATAAATAGACTTAGGCTCAAAAAAGCCGAGACGAGTCCCGAAAATTACTGAACCACTCTAGTTAAATACTAGAACTTGTCTAGGCTCTAATTGCACTAACTATCCATCTAACATGCATTGGCAATAAATTAAATTCACTAATTTAATCTAATATAATTTAACTACCTAATCCATCTTAACTTAAACTAATCAACCCCTAAACATAATTAACTTACTAAGCGAGGATTAGTGAGTGAAACTCACTTGTTAAATGCGAAAGACCGGATCACCGCAACAATGGCATGACGGCGGCCGAAATCCGAATTTTCGGTGGCATCAATAGACACTCGGACCAGGCCTAGAATCAGTCCAACACAGCTCAGCAAGGCTAAGCTTCAGCCTTGGGCTTCTACAGGGCTGCTGGTTACGGGCTTGGGCCTAAGCGGGCTGAAATGCTACAGGCTTCATTGGACTGGGCCTGAGCTGCTGAGCTCAAAAGATGGGTCGAATGCTGTGGAGATGGGCCTCGCTGAACTGGATTGATGCAAATTTTCATGGGCTTCAAATGGCCCAATTGTTGGGCTAAATGCTGCTGTGGAGATGGACCTCGATGAACTCGACGAGCTGAAGACAGGCGATGGAGAAACAAGCGAGCTGGCAGCTTGCTTTGGGCGAGGAAATTCACAAGCAGCATACAAGAGGCAACGACAGAGAGGAACGGAGGGGGTGGAAGTTGGGCCAGGTGGCGACTCTAGCGAGGAGGGGAGTCAACGACGGGAAGCAGCTTCACTGGCGTTGGATTTGCCGGCTAAATGAAGATGGGATTGCACAAAGAAGCTGCTAGGTTGATGGGCTGATCGATCCAACTGAAGACACGAAGAAGCTACAGAAGACAAATCTTGGTGGACTTGGACTTGTGGATTGGAGTCAAATAATCGGATGGTGTTAACTGGCTTCGTGAGCGGACAACACGGGCAGCTGCAGGAATTTTGCTGGTCTTCGGTGGCAGCTTGAAGCCACGCATGTGGGTGGGTTTTGATGGAGCAGCAAAGTGGAAATGAAGGATGAAATGAAGGAAAATGAGGGTGAAGCAAAAGCTTATGGAGGCGGCGAGAAGAAATGAAATTGAGGTAGAAGCAGAGGGCGTCGCACGAAGAAGAAAAATCTAATTCATCATTAGATGCCTAAAAGTCTCCCAAGCTTATCTTATGGTGTTCCCCATTTCTTTCTAGCATTTTAATCCACCAATAATTCAAATTAAGGTCAAAATTGCAGCCTCCAAAATGGCATACGAATTTCACCATAAACGCTTCGATTTCCTCTCCAATTATCCAAATCGAGGTCCGATTTCGCTAAAGAAAAATCCCGAACAATTTTCTGTAAATCCTTGACACTCAAAGGCTTGGCTTGGAAGTCTAAATTTCCATCGATTTAGCCCATCTAAATTTCTGTTAATTTTCCACAACGTCCGAATCAATTTTCCGTAAAAATTTTGGGATCTCCGAAAAATTTTCGGAGGATGAGTTGACGTTCCTAAAGTAATTTGTGACACGTTAGAACTTTCAATTTTTGAAATCGGGTTCAAATTCACGGTTAATTTCAATCCGATGCGACTTTAACGTGACTTAGCCTACCGGGTAACTTTTATGAATTTTTAGTGCAATTAACCATGATCGATTTATCTCGAGTCACAATGTACATTTTCGATACATTGGCGACTCTCAGTTGTCGTGAAAATCTCAAGGTTTCAAATATGGATACAGGGTACCCAAAACAATAGAAAATCAATTTAATGTTGATTGATGAGAATTTTGTAATCAGGTGGAATCACCCACACGTTGATCATATATCTCAATCGAATCGACCTATTTCTGATATCTGATCAATTTTGACAATGCCGTAATGACCCTTGCAGACCAACACGGTCGAGCAGTCGATCCATGGTCAAATTCTCAAGCCTATTGTGTTAAAATCTCTTAACGGCTAGTCTAATTATCTCATGAGTGATCAGCTAATAAAATAGTACTATCGGCGCATCGACAAAATGCCCGATTTATTTAATCGAAAACAAATTCTAAAAATTCAGGCTGTCACACAGGGATCCTAAACCTAACCTCGATGGACTTGGACACAACATTTGTGGATCCAAGCCTGAATATTGGGGATCCAAGCTTTGACACTAGGATCTGGTGCTCGGCCTTTGTGGACCTAGGCTAGATGCCAAGGCATCGAACATGGAAATTGGAGCTTTAGACTTGACCTAGATGGACGTAACCACGGGTGCGGAGGGCTTATGTATGGGCACCAGGGTTCGAGGCTCCACCTCGAGGGACCCAGGCGAGGGCGTTAGTGTTTTAAGTACAGGCATCAAGGTCACGAGCCCCGCTTGATGGACCCAAACCCAGTCTTAGACGTCGAGGACCTTGGAAACAGTGTTAGGGTTTCCATGCCCAAGCACAGAATTTCGGACTCAAGCACCAATACCTAATCATATTTTAAAAAATTGATTTTCAATTTTTTAAAAGGAAATCATATTCCTAAATTTAAGTATTCGTATTCCATTGACTAGACAAAAATTTTCCGTTGTCACATTTTTCCAAGCTAACCAAATGCCGGAAAATGAGAAAAAGATTTTTTACAAAATAAATAGTCTTAGTGGAAAAATTGGTAAATGTAAGAAAAAACTTATAAAGATTAGTAAGCATCTCAAATGAGAGTGAACAATAGAAAAATTAGTTGCTAATTTAATCGGAGAAAATTTGATAAATTACACAAATAAATGTCGACAATTTCACATAATCGTTCGCAAGTTTAATGGTGAGATAAGATCGACGTGAAGAAAAGTCGAATTCACTAGTGAAGTGACTACTCGATGTGTGAGGCTCATAATCGTCCTTTCCCCCCTTCTTTACTGTTGGCGAGTTTAAAGCTATGTTTGGAAGAGATGAACGGAGATCAAGAAAGAGGTCATGAAAAGGATTTCCATTATGTTGTCTGGAAAAGATGGAAAGTGGAGGGGAACAAAATATGAAGGAATTGCAAATCACCTTGTTTGCAAAGAGATGAAAACTAGAATGGAAGAGATCATATTTATGCAAAATCACCATTACATCCCCAGTCATTTTACCCATAAAATTGTCTTTGATGGTTCAGTTTCAAGAGATTAGGAGTTAAGAGTCCTAAATTTCGTCCAAATTAGCATATGCTCTCGTCGATTTAATCAATAACGATCCGAAATATTTATTGACAGATGCGGCTTTTTGCTAAAGGACGAAGTTTGGTAAGATGTGTGTGGGAGAGAGAGAGAGAGAGAGAGTGCGCGTGGAATTTTTTTGGCTAACTCGTTTGAAAATGAGGGGTGGTACCATTGTTTTTTAAACGAAGGAAATTTGGAGGCCTCAGAATAAAAGAGTGGAAAAAGGACGGGCCGTGCGGAAGACTTTCGCGGTCTAGCATCTCTGCTAGCGAATGAGAGAGCGAAGGAGGCTAGAGAGGCGTGAAGGTGGAGCCGTTTCGGTCGCGTGGCAGCAGAGGGGGGGAAGAGGTCAATGTCGGAGGCCAACATCCTCGGCTGCTGTCATCTCAACGAGACTCTAGTGACGTGCTCACCCCCCTCGTAAACGTGATGAAATTTCTGTGCTTTTTCCTGCTTCTTTTCTGACATTAGCGTGATCGAGAAGATAGCCGCCAGCATCTCGAGAAGACTCCTGTGACCAGCTCACTTGCGTAAGATATTTCTGCTGTAGGATCACGTGGAACGGTCGTGTTTCGCTTTCAAGGGTCTCGTAATAATCGAAAGGTCACCCTAGTCTTAATAACCTCTTCACGCGCTCGATGTCTAAATGAAAATCTAACCCATCCGTTGGGAAATATTTCAGATCGTAATTGATTGGATCGACGAGAAGCCATGCTAATTTGGAGAAAAAATCAGGACTCTAAAGTGACTTCAAAATTTACCCTAATCTCTTTAGGCCGGATCATCGAAAACAGTTTTATAGGTCGATCTCTCGAACCTCCTCCTCTTGCAAATACGCTTTTTGTCGTCATTAATCATTGTGATGTGGAAAATCCCACTCACTTTCCCCAAAGCTTAGACAAATCGAACACGAACTCTACCTCCTTCTCTTGCCTAAACCTTCTTCGAGGTTTCCTCTCCTTACATCTCTCTCTCTCTCTCTCTCTCTCTCTCTCTCTCTCTCGCGGCTGTACATCTGTTTCAGAACCCCCCCCCCTCTCCCTCCTTTTCTTATCTTTTGCAATAACTGTGTCCCGGCTAGTTCCATATGTTAGGGAAATTCCTTATGATGTTTTGAAGATGACAAAATAAATCAAAGGCTACTAACATGTTTAATGGTTAAGTAATAGACCATGCAGATAATAGAATATGTAAATGATATTGTTAAAGTCTGAATATGGCCAGAAGACTGAATGTAACATATATTCAAAGTATATTATGAAGATTTCCAGACTTACGTGTCAAAGTCTCGAAGACTTGCGACTTTAGTGTCAAAGTCTGATACATCGAAGTCCGTCAACTCGACTAATTCCGCAGACTAAACATGAATGCTTTGAACAGGAAAACAGTTCTATCTTTAAGAAAGCCGGAAAGATAGACTCTATCTTTGAAGTTGAACTGGGTACAGACCTTAAAGCTAAATCATTCGAAGCGGATATGTTCGAGACCCAGATTGTAAAATCTACAGACTTTCAGTTGTAAAGTCTATTGCTCTCGGACTTTACATCCAGATTCGACGAACGTAACTCAAGCCCAATCATATAACGGCTAGTGATCTGGTTTAGATTCCACATCAAGATTGATTTGATTGATTCAATCTAATTGATTGACGATTGGATCTTGAAGACAAGAACTTTCTATACGAAGAAGCTTTACTTATGGAAACCAAGATTCCGTTTGTATGGGTGATCGGAATCAATTTGGGATTCTACCTTTGTCACTCAACGGCTACCAAATCTTCTAAATACAAAGCTGTCCAATGAGTATATTGGAAGACGATTCTCCGGGATCTTGTCAATGGGTAGTTTGGAAGTGGAGGAGTATTTAAGGAGATTATGAACTGATGAGCAAAAAAGAGATAGAGCGTAGAATTTATAATTCCAAAGTCCAAGCGATCTTTGTTCATACACTTGTCTTTGGAGAGCTTAAACGTTTGTGATCGTGAGAGAAATACCAAAAGAGTGACTTAGTGAGATAGTGTGATCTACTACTAAGTGTTTGCACTCAAAGTTGTAATCTCTTGTTGATTGCATAGTGGAATCCAGCCAAGAAGACTGTTAGCGTGGGAGAGTGGACGTAGGCTTGGATTAAGCCGAACCACTATAAATCTTGTATTCTTATTCTCTTCCCTAACTCCTTTGTTTTGTTCAAAGTTTATTTTATTCCGCATATATTTGCCAAGGTTTATTTTATACACCTATTCACCCCCCTCTAGGTGTTCATACTAGCACTCTCACCATACAAGTGGAATCCAAATGAGTAAAGAAGAGTTCTTGAAGATCCAGGTACGCATTTTGCAGCAACTTGAGCTGCAGCTAGCCTTGCAATAGGAACCCTGTTTCAAGTGTCAATGCGTCAGCACATCTATCAGGTGAAGCATAAAACTGTGTTGCTAAACACAATATTAAAGGCAACAACAAAATGATGCAACGGACATTGATCGTGTCCTTAAAGAGTGGAGGAGTGGAGTCAATGTACAAAGTAGCGGACTTGTTTAAACGCCGGTTTAACTTTCGCGACATGAATTTGGTCGGAAGATGCGTAGTGTCTCTAGTGTTGTTCAGAAGCGAAATCACCAAAAACTCGACGATGAAGAAAGCCTCTCTTTACCTAAATGGCGAACAGGACACGTAGTCCAGCCCAACCTCTGCGAAGAACGCGACAGACGATGGTTCTCCCCCATGCTCCCCGCATATTCCGACCTGTTTCACAAAACATCAAGTTGACTAACCTCCTATGTATGCGAGTTATCCTCAAAAACAACAAGTGAAATGGTCGATTTGCTTGTTCTGGCGTTAACAAAAAAGAATTAAGCATGAACTTCTGATGTGAGACTCGTGAGACCGGAATTTCAAGACTATGGTAACACGAATTCTTTGAACCAACTCTCAAAATGTTCCTTGGTCCTTCGAAGGCATGTATTACGTGGAATCTGTTCATTACCTTTAAGGCAGGCCTAGCTTTCCGTCCCTTTTCTATCCCAATCTTGATCAGTTCCCCCACGCCTTTCCGATCGAGTACCTGCAAGTTATGTTTGACACGGTTGCAGTTACAACTTAGAAGGATGACAAAGGGCTAAAAACTGCTGAGGGGTTGATCATTCATGCGAGTGGTCGATATATATGAATAGCTCACCTCAAATGGATCGGTTTGCAGAATGCCCTCTGAGAGATATGTTGGCAAGAACTTGTCGACATCATCTCTGCTGTACCCAAAAGCCATCTGCGTAAGATCGTTCGTCCCAAAGGAGAAAAACTCTGCGTTCTTCGCTATCTATCATTATTGAATCGGGTTCAAATTTGCGGTTAATTTCAATCTGATGCGATTTTAACGTGACCTAGCCTACCGAGTAACTTTTAGGAATTTTTAGTGCAATTGACCCGTGATCGATTTATCTCGAGTCACAATATACATCTCCGATACATTTGCGACTCTTGGTTGTTGTGAAAATCTCAAAGTTTCAAATACGGACACAGGGTACTCAAAACGACAGAAAATCAATTTAATGTCGATCGATGAGAATTTTGCAATCAGGTGGAATCACCCACACTTTGATCACATATCTCAGTCAAATTGACCTATCTCTGATCTTTGATCGATTTTGACAATGCCGTAATGACCCTTGCATACCAACACGGTCACGCAATCGATCTATGGTCAAATTCTCAAGCCTATTGCGTTAAAATCTCTTAACGACTTCCCTAGATAGTCTAATTATCTCGTGAATGATCAGCTTAGAGAATAACACTATTGGCGCATCGACGAAATGCCCGATTTATTTAATCGAAAACCAATTCTGAAAATTCAGGCTGCCACACAGGGATCCTAAACCTGACCTTGATGGACTTGGACACAACATTTGTGGATCCAAGCCTGAGTATTGGGGATCCAAGCTTGAACACTAGGATCTCATGCTCGGCCTTTGTGGACCTAAGCTGGATGCCAAGGCATCGAACATGGAGATTGGAGCTTTAGATCTGACCTTGATGGACGTAACCACGGGTGCGGAGGGCTTGGGTATGGGCACTAGGGTTCGGGTCTCCACCTCGAGGGACCCAGGCGAGGGCATCGGTGATTTAAGTACAAGCATCAAGGTCACGAGCCCCACTTGATGGACCCAAACCCGGTCTTAGACGTCGAGGACCTTGGAAACAACGTTAGGGTTTCTATGCCCAAGCACAGAATTTCGTACTCAAGCACCAATACCTAATCATATTTTAAAAAATTGAGTTCCAATTTTTTAAAAGGGAAATCATATTCTTAAATTTAAGTATTCGTATTCCATTGACTAGGCAAAAATTGTCCGTTGTCACATTTTTCCAAGCTAACCAAATGCTAGAAAATGAGAAAAAGATTTTTTACAAAATAAATAGTCTTAGTGGAAAAATTGGTAAATGTAAGAAAAAAACTTATAAAGATTAGTAAGCATCTCAAATGAGAGCGAACAATAAAAAAATTAGTTGCTAATTTAATCGGAGAAAATTTGATTAATTACACAAATAAATGTCGACAATTTCACATAATCGTTCGCAAGTTTAATGGTGAGATAAGGTTGACGTGAAGAAAAGTCGAATTCACTAGTGAAGTGACTACTCGATGTGTGAGGCTCATGATCGTCCTTTCCCCCCTTCTTTACTGTTGGCGAGTTTAAAGCTATGTTTGGAAGAGATGAACGGAGATCAAGAAAGAGGTCATGAAAAGGATTTCCATTATGTTGTCTGGAAAAGATGGAAAGTGGAGGGGAACAAAATATGAAGGAATTGCAAATCATCTTGTTTGCAAAGAGATGAAAACTAGAATGGAAGAGATCATATTTATGCAAAATCACCATTACATCCCCAGTCATTTTACCCATAAAATTGTCTTTGATGGTTCAGTTTCAAGAGATTAGGAGTTAAGAGTCCTAAATTTCGTCCAAATTAGCATATGCTCTCGTCGATTTAATCAATAACGATCCGAAATATTTCTTGACAGATGCGGCTTTTTGCTAAAGGACGAAGTTTGGTAAGATGTGTGTGTGGGAGAGAGAGAGAGAGAGAGTGAGTGCGTGGAATTTTTTTGGCTAACTCGTTTGAAAATGAGGGGTGGTACGATTGTTTTTTTAAACGAAGGAAATTTGGAGGCCTCAGAATAAAAGAGTGGAAAAAGGACGGGCCGTGCGGAAGACTTTCGCGGTCTAGCATCTCTGCTAGCGAATGAGAGAGCGAAGGAGGCTAGAGAGGCGTGAAGGTGGAGCCGTTTCGGTCGCGTGGCAGCAGAGGGGGGAAAGAGGTCAATGTCGGAGGCCAACATCCTCGGCTGCTGTCATCTCGACGAGACTCTAGTGACGTGCTCACCCCCCTCGTAAACATGATGAAATTTCTGTGCTATTTCCTGCTTCTTTTCTGACATTAGCGTGATCGAGAAGATAGCCGCCAGCATCTCGAGAAGACTCCTGTGACCAGCTCACTTGCGTAAGATATTTCTGCTGTAGGATCACGTGGAACGGTCGTGTTTCGCTTTCAAGGGTCTCGTAATAATCGAAAGGTCACACTAGTCTTAATAACCTCTTCACGCGCTCGATGTCTAAATGACAATCTAACCCATCCGTCGGGAAATATTTCAGATCGTAATTGATTGGATCGACGAGAAGCCATGCTAATTTGGAGAAAAATCAGGACTCTAAAGTGACTTCAAAATTTACCCTAATCTCTTTAGGCCGGATCATCGAAAACAGTTTTATAGGTCGATCTCTCGAACCTCCTCCTCTTGCAAATACGCTTTTTGTCGTCATTAATCATTGTGATGTGGAAAATCCCACTCACTTTCCCCAAAGCTTAGACAAATCGAACACGAACTCTACCTCCTTCTCTTGTCTAAACCTTCTTCGAGGTTTCCTCTCCTTACACCTCTCTCTCTCTCTCTCTCGGCTGTACATCTGTTTCAGGACCCCCTCTCCCTCCTTTTCTTATCTTTTGCAATAATTGTGTCCCGGCTTGTTCCATACAAGTGGAATCCAAATGAGTAAAGAAGAGTTCTTGAAGATCCAGGTACGCATTTTGTCCCTCCTAACTCAGCTCACTGGTAGTTCCCCCCTGTACTTTTGGCTTGTTTTAAGCTCAAGAGTCATAGATGATATTGGGACTTCACGTGTTACAATTTGGGTTGCTCCGTTTGGGAACTAATTTCTCTTTCCACGCTTGGTAATGACTTTTCGCATTGTTTCATTCATGTTTTATTTTTCTTTTTTACTTCTGTTTTTCTTTTGTTGGAGTGAGAGGAATTGTTCTTTTCACCTGTTCTTGTTCTCTGGTTTGCTCGTGTATGCAGACTTGGGTTCTGAAAGTGTACGTACACTGTGATGGCTGTGACCGGGATGTGAAGAAAACCTTGGAGAAAATTGCTGGTATTACTCCTTTGTCATTTCCAGTCCTCCTTATTTAACCTTATCTTATTCTTCAAGCCTCTCTGTCTCTCTCTCTGTCTCCCTCTCTCTCGCTCCATGTTTGGATTTTAGTTAGATATATCTCGAACCTCCAATAAAAAATTCTTCCGTGACACTGTAGTAATTCTGTGCTCATATATACTCATCACCTTCAACTAAAAAATTTCTTGGTTAATTTTTACTGCTGTTTCTTCTCTTTTTGGTTGGTGTGTTCAGGGGTTCTCACCGTCAAAGTAGATAAAGAACAGAACAAAGTGACTGTTTCCGGGACCGCAGCCCCAGCTGTACTCATCGGGAAGCTCAAGGAAAAAATGGGCAAACATGCAGAGCTTTTGAATGCTCATAAGTCTAACAAGAACACCCCTGATCCCCCCCGGTTCAAGGACATTCATGTTGACGACGGCAAAGGTGGCAACAAGGACTGAAAGGAGGGCGGCGGCGGCGGCAGACCTTTATATTTAATGGCTCCGTAATGCCTTTTAGTAGAGATACCTGCATATCTCGTAGCTGAATTTATCAATGATAATAGTAACCGATAACTGCTCTCTCCTCCCTCCCTCCCTCCCTCCCTCTCTCTACTTTTGATCTGATCTCAGTTTGTATGAAATGGTTACATGAGAAATTGCAGAACGCTGGTAAGTAATTTCCCACTCCTTGTTCATTGCTATTTTGCTGAGACATGGTGCATGGTTTTTTAATGCTATTTTGATTCTATGATTTGATGTTCTTTACCGCATGAGTAAATCACTATTTTGAAGCTGCATGATTTGACCTACAGTATTATATATTTTCATTGGACCAGTGGTAGATGAACTCGAGTAAATAGTTCTTCAGTTAATTGAATTAAGCCTTGAAATTTGGCAAAGCTCATAAAATACATATATGTGGTCGATATTTGCATTATAGAGCAAGTTGGTATAACTCAATTATTGAATCGTTAAATAATACACTTGAAAGGTAATTCGTATGAATATTCAACTAGAGGAAGTAATCAGAAAATTGCCTAAGTTGAATATCAGAAATAGAGAGTGAAATATCTTGGCTCTTATAAGAAAAACCCTGGTAGCTGTTACATATAGAGAGAGACGGCTACAGTGCGATAAAGGAGAGAGGCGTTCTCGCTGCAGCAATCTCCCACGAAGCCAAGAGCCACCACTTGACAGCATAACTCTGGCCGCTTCTACGCGATATTGACTGAAAATTTCCGTTGTCTTGAGGCGAATTCCGGACATGCATCAGTGAAGCAATTCGATGAATCAGCTGAGTCCTGAGTCGTCCCAGCATCCTCTGGTTTCTCGCCGTACTTCACCTAGCCCAGATCAATATAGTCCAGCCACCTTGCCCCACCAAATCAGTTCTCACCGCCGCAGCCAAGTCCCTTCATCGCTGGCCTCATTGCCTCGACTATTCTCTTGCAGGTTTTCAATACTATGACAGCCCAAGCGGTGGTCCTTGAACGTACGCAAGGAAGGGGTCTCTCTCCTATTCCACATCACCTAAGGAGGGAGTTCTAGGCTAGCTTATAAGACTTAGGTCTCTCTAACTGTATATACGCGTTTTCTTGAGGTAGTATGGGCTGCCCCGAGAGGAACAAAACCATGAGGAGCAGACTTGATGTTATAGATACAATGCTGGCCAGTTCCCATCAAGATCCATGAACTCGCGTCCAGATTAAGCTAACTATAGCTGGCCAGTTCCCATCAAGATCCACGAACCCGCATCCAGATTAAAGTAACTATGGATCAAGATCCACGAACCCGCGTCCAGATTAAAGTAACTATAGCTAGCCAGTTCCCATCAAGATCCACGAACCCGCGTCTAGATTAAAGTAACTATAGCTAGCCAGTTCCCATCAAGATCCACGAACTCACGTCCAGATTAAAGTAACTAATATTCAATAGGTCCCAGTTGCGTATTGAGTCCAAACTTAGCTTAGAATCTTAGGGCGCGTTTGGTAACGATCTCGCGTCAGTTAATCGAATTGATTCTTTTTCACGATTCGTTCCTGAAGGCATTTTCCAAAAAATGCGTTTGGATTTTACAAAATTTCTGATTCTGAATAGAAAAAGCAACAGTAAATGCGTTTAGTAGCTGCATAAAATTTCTATTCCAATTCTTTTTTTAATTCCTTTTTAGATAAATATAAATTTGATATTGAATTCTCATAAACCCCTCATTGATTAATTATATTTATACTAAGTAATAAAAATATTAACTAATCAATTTTTATTAAATAGTTAATAATAAACCATAGTATAAAATATACTAATATACCTAAAATATGTAATAAATATAAATACTAAATTTATAAAGAAAAATTAAATACTGAAGAAGACTTTAATGAGAAACTCATCACTACACTTATCCATAAATGAATACTGAAATAACTTAGTCAATTGTTCAACTTTGAAATATTGGCTTTGATAAGTCAATAATTAATAACAATATTACAAAAGTCGGAAACATTAAGTTATGGAATCCCTGGCATATTGTAATCCCTTGCCATTTGATTTGCGATACTTTTCCGAGTAAACAATAAACCAAGGCGTTTTATATGTTTCATATGTTTCATACACCTATTTCCGTAAGTGTTGAGCACAATTTTCGAGACTTAAAATGCGTTGGAAAATAAGAAGGTAGTCCTCTCTTGTCCTAGCTTAAAAAATTTAATGTGAATACGTCTGTATATTTTCATGCGATCCCCGTGATTTCCAACATTTTTCAAACTCTGTTTTTGATTAAACGAACATATTTATGCCAAAAAAAAAAAAAAAACCATTCCCTTTTTCGAGTATTTGCATGCTGCCGTAATAAATCTATTTCCTTCTCTGAGACCAAATGAACCAAAGACTACATAAATCACCTCGACCGTCCTCATGTAACCAACTCCTTTTATTGAAAATTTGACAATTTGTTCAGCATCCCGAAAACTTCCGACTTGGATATTTTCTTCTATTGGAGGAATAGACAAGGCAGGTAAATTACTCATTCGTAGTCCACACCAAACATAACAAGGAAATTAAAGCTATCTCAGTTCCCGGTCCCAACTCCTGATGAAATGAGAACAAAGTTGACACTTTATTACAAGATATCATCCTTATAATGGTTCTCAAGTACATAAGAAAGTCATCGACTTCAAATACACAAGACTACTGTGTTTAACTTCAAACATCAGAACAAAGACTACAAGATGAAGACACAACTGTGAGATAGAGAGAGTGGGATGATGGCATGTTTCACTAGCAATGCAATCCTCATTCTATGGTGACCATGTCAGCTCATAAGAGAGGCTTCTGAGTCCCGAGTGTGTAGGAAGACTCATCATAAGCTTTCCGAGCTATAGGAGGAGCCCTCACCAGCAGATGAGCTCTCCTGCTGAAGACGCTTCATCTCCTCGTAAGCCCATTCAAGGCCAGCGCAGTAATGCAGCGGTGGATTGAATCTGCAATCATTTATGTCATCAGGCAAGAAGGCTCCATTCTCTATCAAGTATTTGACTGCTTTCCGTTTTCTTTCTTTGGCCGCACTATGGAGAGGTGTCCCTGGATCAAACATTGAATCAAATATCAGTGAACCACGTAGGATACAAGAGCAATTAAATGCAAAGTTATGAATCCCTCAGTTTCCCAAGGAGTATTTATTCCAACAAAGAGAAGGATTTTAACCAACACCCATGAGTGAGGAAGGCTTTTGTTATCATTATGAAGAGATATTTTGTTGAGAGTTATGTTAACAAGTGCCTTATAAAACTAGATAAGCATACTTGACAGAGAGGGTTTCAATTTCCAAAGCACTAATTATACACATCGAAGAAAGTCATAAACTAGAAAGTTGCAATCTTCCCTTGTTTAATTACTTCCAAAAGTTCCCTATGTTCAAGCAAGAAAGAAAGTGCATCAAGGATACACTCATTAACCAAATTCTTTTGCCAAAAGAACAAACATCAACAAGGTACATTAAGATTTATTCTGCGTTCTGTTAAGAAGATCAGAAATTAAGTAGGTTCAGGGTAAGCGTGGGAACATAGGAGAAGGCACTCACATGCCACGGGCTCCTTTTTGTTCTAGCTTCAATATTTGCACCTCGCTCGAGCGGTTCATCCATGACTTTCACATGCCCACCCTCGCAGCAAGGTGGAGTGGCGTTACCCCTTTGATTTGGGGCCCCAAGCAGCCACATTCACATCCATTCCTTCATCAAGAAGGCGCCTTACCCGTTCCCCAAAAAAGCGGGGACGAAGTGAAAACCAAAGGACAAAGGGTTCGTTCGCACGGAGAGAAAGTGGAGCAGATACGTGAAAATATTTTTTCTATTTGTCATCTAATTTAATTGTTTGTTCCGGAACAAAAAAAATTACCAGAAAAAAATGAGTTTTAATTTTTTTCATTTTACCAAAAATAACACATTTTAATTTTAAAAATAACTATATTTTCTTTTATATATATTTTTTAAAATTTAATTGTTTGGGAAAAGTTACCAAAAAATTTGAATTTTAATTTTTTAATTGACCAAAAAATTTAATTTGAATTTTGAATTATTTTTATTTTTTTTTTTTTTAATCGAATTTTTATTGAATTTTTATTATTTTTAATTTCTTTCTTTTTTTTCCTTTTTTTTATTTTTAATTTTTCTTTTCCTTCCTCCTCCTTCCTCCGCGGCCACATGCCTAAATGATGACCGTTTGCCCAACGACCAAACAAGATGTGGATCGCCAGATCCAACAAACTCAAGGCTAGAGGTGGCATATGGCTGATTGCCAGCTATTGCATGGCCAGATAACGGTTGGTGACCAAGCAAGGAAGAAGAAAAACAAAATGGAAGAAAAAAAAAATAAGGCTTTGTTTATTTTACAAAAAAAAAAATTCTTTAAAAAAAATTTTCAAATTTTCTAAGGTTCATTTCACAGAAAATAAACTAGCCAATGAAAATATTTTCCACTTTTAAAAAAACACATTTAAAAGTGAGGAAAATATTTTCCACTTTTCAAAAATGAAAAACACTTTTCATAACTTATTCTACCTCACTTCATTTCACCAAACTAATTTTCATTTTATTGTTACATTATCTTTTCTTTTTCCTTTTTTAAAAGAATCAAATTTTTAATTTTTTTCTTTTTAAAAAAAATCAATATTTTATTTATTTTATTTCTTTCCTTTCCTTCTTCTTCTTCATTAGCCTTGGCCGGTCGCTAGCCACATGTGAGCTAGAGCCTCACCACAGGTCAACGAGGCTTGAGCTTGCCAAATACCAATGAGGTCAAGCCTCGCCGACCAATGGCATGGCCAAGCTTGCCGAATGCGGGCGAGCTCGAGTCTTGCCAAATCCGATCACTTGGGAGAGGCTCAAGCCTCACCTAGCTCGCTAGATTTGGTGAGGCCCTAGCTCGTCCGACTAGCCTCAAGCAAGCTCAGCCCCACTCAGATGGTCGGATCTAGCAAGGCTCAAGCTCGTTGCAACCTCGCTAGAATATAATAAGCTCGAGCCTCGCTAACCTATGGGGAGGCTCCAACTCACTTGTGGCCAGTCACTAGCCACCATTGCGATCGGCAACTGGCCAACAAAGAAGAAGAAGAAAAGGAAAGAAAAGAGAAAAAAGAAAAAAAAAAATTAAAAGAATAAAAAAAATTAAATTGATTTTAAAAAATAATAGAAATTTATCAAAAGGGGTGCATGGAGGAAAATATTTTCCTTGAAAAAAAATTTCTAGCTTATTTTCAAACTTTAGCCTAACATAAAAAAATATGGTTATTTCCTAGAAAAATGGCTTCTTAGAAAATATTTTTCAGAAACGTTATATTTTCCACAAAATAAACGAGCCTAAAAACTCAATTTTTTGAAAAAATAAAATAGAAAAAAGAAAAATAAAACGTCAAAATAAAAGAAAAATGTGTTTGGTGAAACAAGTTATGGATGAAAAATATTTTCCCACTTATGAAAGTTTTTTTTTCTAATTGTGGAAAATGTTTTTTTTACTAGTTCATTTTCCATGAAAGGAATACTGAAAAATTTGAAAAACGTTTTTCCATAAGTTATTTTCATGAAACGAATGGAGAATATGCAAATCATTTTTATTTAGGGGTCGCCACTAATCAATTTTTGATTAGTTGATTAAAAACTCAAATAAAATATCGAAAGATATATTTTACTCCTACAACCCAAAAGATTGAATGTGTATGAGGACTTGATTAGGCTAGATTTATTCTAAGGCCCTTTTGTATCATTTCTTTTAGTTTAGATTGATTTTAACCTAAACACTAACATGAAGGAAGTGATCATGCAGATGCAAACAATTAAAATAACATTCAAATATATCAACACAATAAACAAATTGCGGAAATAATCAAGTAAATTTACCAAGCAATTTTTCAGGTTTTGTTTTGGTCCTAACATGAGAATGAACAATGTATGTACAAATGGAATTTTAATTAATTTTTGGTTTTATTTTTTTTAAACTTTTTTAATGAAGGCTAAACTAGAATGCAATACGTGTAGTGAAAACTTATGCCTAAATGCAACTCTAGGTTAAATTACTCTACACGACATGCAATTTTCACTAATTGAACCTTACATGCAAACCATAGGACATGCATATTATTTTTTTTATTTTTATATAGAATTCGAAATAAATAAATATCATTATTTGAACATACAATCTATCCTATAAAGGAACCCAATTTATCCTTATATGACTTTTATATTTTTTTATTAATTTTTAATTAAAAATTACGAAAAAATAAAAATCTATCTAAATTGAGATATTATCTATTTTAAGGTAGGATATTAACCTAAAAACATATATTAGCATGCAATTATATCTAAAAAAACTTACATAACTAGATATTATCTAAACATGCAATTTTAATTCAACTAGGAAAATATTTAAATTATCCTAATCTAATCTGGAAATCAATTCTAATCTATGTGATATCAATCAATTTAAACTATGCAATGTTATCTAGAAATCCTATTGATTTTAACATGCAATTTTTTGGTAGTTTTATAATAAAGAAATAAATCAAAACAAGATAATCATATGACCACCCAAAATATTATCCACCACCGTAAGACATCCACATCATTCAAATATGGAAACATTATACAATCAACTAGAATAGTTTCACAAAATTAAATAAATATCCTAATCTTAGGACTTAAAAGGTCAAGATATCAAATCAATCTAGATGGCGTAGCCCAATAACTCCGTCTAAGTGCTTATAGATAGAATTAAAAGATTATGTCGCATTACAGATTAGGAAATAAATCCTAATTAAAAATACCTAATCACTCAAAGGAATCAAGTTAGATATTGATAATGCAAATTAGGCAATTAAATATCTAAATCAAATTCATATGAGATTTTACTTAATTTTGCTGCTCGTTTCTAAATTTGTATCAACAACGGACGGCAGATGGAGGTGGTGACCGGCTGCTTACAGCGGTGCTCCACTGATGGTGAGGGTGCCAATCGACAGTGCTTAAAGTACTCGACGGTGGGGCTCACGGCAAGAATGCAGCTTGCGAGGCTCGGTTGCGTGATGGCAAGGCAGCGATCGGCAAATATAGCGCGAGGCAGCAACACAGCAACACCGTGGGTGATGTTGCGGCACGACTGCCACAATGGGGGCCTCGGCTTAGCCCACGATGCCCGAATAACTAGCATATGAAGTTCGTGGATCGCGTTCAGTTAGGAATTTGGGCAGGAAAACCTGCAAAAATAGAGGAGAATAGAGCTACTGATTTGGTTTAGGGGCAATGAATGGCCACCGGCTCGTTGATTGCAGTGGCGGATGGCTCAGCACGGCTGGACTCGCGACGAGTGGCACAGTAGCCCACTGCTGGTGAGTCAGTAGGGGCGTCAAGATCAATCGGCAAGGAGCAACAGCGAAGGTCCGAACAGGGCGTCATAGGGCTCAGTGCAGTTACAGGCCCTTGACGGTATAGGTGCAGGCTCGACAGATCCAAAAGAAGCTTTGTGGGCCGTGCAAGGCGATTGAAAACATCTCAGCTCAACGAGGGAAGCAGCTCATCGATTCGGTACAGATCGGTCCATTTGTGTAGGGAGTGGTGAACGTTGAAGTGGCAAGTGTCACGATGGAAGGGATCCTCAGCTCGTCATTGTCAAAGGGAACCACGGCTCGGCTGGGGCCGCGTCATCGATGAGGTGGCATGACCGAGAGAGGAGTTCTTGATCGAACACTCACTTTCTCACTCTCACTCTCCCTCTTTCTCACGTGTTTCTCTCTTGTGCGTTTGGAATTATGATCGCCAATCCCTAATCTGTGAGGCTTAAGTGTGTTTATATGCATTTGACATTGGTTTGATTCACTCTTGTGGGCATACTTTTGGCTTTATAACTTCGTGGGCTTTTAATAACCTAAGGTCATCCCTAATTAGACTTTTTAATGGGTTGAATTAAGCTCAAATTAGGCCAATTGAGGCCTTCCCCCTTATGGAATTCAGCCACCATTCCTTGCATGGGAGCCAAATTCTTCATTTCTCCATAGGCTTGGTCTATTTAATTCAAGCTCAAAACCATCTACATCTGTTCCAATTAAATGTAATTAATTGAAATTTGCTCCTACTATTATGCAATTTAATATTATTTTTTATCGGGGTCGAAGTTGATTCCTAATTTTCAATCCAAATAATTCCTAAATGATTAGCCAAAATTTATGTATTAACAACTACTCCTCTTTGAAGGTGAGCTCGAAGAAGTTGCGTTTAAAGACCAATTTAGACATAAATTTCAACCATGCAAATCCAATGAATGATGTTTTTGTTGCAATCACAAATCCCATTTTCATATGCAATAAAGTAAGATGCAAACATACATGAGTTTACCTACCTTGTTGGAGCGGTGAAGTGCATTTGAAGTATAGATCCCCTATTTAGTATCTAAATTTTAACTCAAAAGGATGATAGTGCATAATGATTCCTAGGGTAAATTGTTTGATACCCAAACCTTTCTTCAAAGGCATGATAAGAAAAGAAGCATGTTTAGTACACAAAGCTTTCTTAGGACGCATGATAAGTCGAGAATATCGCCTTTTTAGTACTCGAACATTTCATCGAACGCGTGATAGGGTGGTATGAGAGGTAGCCTATCTAGTACCCAAATCTTTCTTCAAATGCATGACAAGGCAAGAAAAGTAGCCCATTTAGTATCTGAACCTTTCTTTGGATGCATGATAGGGCGAGAAAACTTAAGGGAATACCTAAAGTTTAATTCAAATAATTCGGGGATTAGAAAAGTGGGACAACTTAGTTGGGTTGAGTGTTAGTGGAACAAAGAGAATACTTGGATGATCACAAGCATTAAAAAAAAATAGAATACTTGAATAATCACAAGTACTAAAAAATGGACCAGCTAAAATACTTGGATAATTGCAAGTGCTAAGTTTTTAAGTTTGGGAAAAGATGCACACTCTTTAACTTTGAGGGACTTGTCTTCTGTTAGACATGATCCAACCAAACATATATATATGTTCATCAATAAATCAAGACGTATGACTACACATGCCAACTTAAATGGGGTTTCATGCATTAATGATTTTGTCAAGTCTACATCACTGAATTTCCACCCGAAAGAATCGCTTTTAGTTCTTAAGAGTTTTCACTCACTTTCATTTATGAAGGCTATTTATTACAACCATTGATGCAGGAATATATCTAAATCATTTAACCTCACTATCATCATGCTGACTAAGGTACAAGTATTCTCGCAAGTAATATGACCTTACCAATCTAAGAGGTTTTTATCAGGATCACAAATGGGGGCTCGGTCAATGACTAAGCACAGAGAATATTTCATAACTATGAAAGTAATACTCTTTGTCTTGTTTTTATAATCATGGTTTATAATTACATTAGATTATGTGATCATTATCTCAAAGTTTACAAGTTAAGAATCCTATAGTGTCATTCCTAGGGCACATCGTTGGAGTTAGAGTAGTACAAATGGATTCAACCAAGAGCCGGGCCATTACGAAGTGGGAGTTACCAACCAAAGTAATGAAGTTATGATCATTCCTTGGCCTCACCAATTCCCATAAGCGGTTCATCCGAAACTATTTGAGCATCATCATGCCACTCACGAACATACTAGAGAAGGAAAAGTCATGGGAGTGGACAGATCGATGCTAAAAGATGTTCAATCAACTGAAGAGGGCAATGATGGAGGAGCCTATGCTCGTGCCATCTAATCACTCGAAGCTAGATGAGGTAGAAGCTAACAATTTTAAGTATGCTATTGATGGTACAAATTTAGAAGGAACACTCAATGGCATTCGAGTCAAAGAAGCTGAATTAGATACATGGTCCATGAAAAGGAGATGACCATGGTGGTGCATTGTCTTCGTACATGGAGGCACTATCTCCTGATATTGCAATTTGTCATAGGGATAGAGGACATGGCCACAAGCTACTTCTAAATTCAAAAGAAGCTAAGTCCAAAGCAAACTCGAAGGTAAGATTTCCCAATGGAGTTCAACTATGCCTCGGAATACAAGTTTCAAAAGGCCAACTTCATGATCGGTGCACTTAGTCAAAAGATGGAGCTAGCAATAATGAGTTAGCCCAAGTGCCCATGGACTAGGCAAATCAAGGAGGGCTAAACTGTAACATCTGCAATTTTTATCCCTATAAGAAATGGCTATGAGTCCAATATGCCAATGGTAAGAATTGGTCATGGATTGGACCTAGAATTAACCATGAACCGATTGGCCCTATAAGAAGGGTAACCGAGGGATTAACCATGTTCCGATCAAAGAATCGGCCATGAATTGATCAATGGATCGGTCATGGACCAATCTAATGACCACACAAGTAGACTCAAGCCGCTCGACTAATGGATGAATGTCAATTGTAAAGGTTGATCGAGAGATGGTCACGTATCACCATAGATCGATAGGTGATCATGAATTGATCCCGAGCAATCATGTTTTGATTGTGAGTGATTTCGCTCGGTCATGTACCAACCGTAAATGACCATGAGTCAACTCGATGCAATCGTGTGTCCGTCACGGATTGACAAATCCTACACAATCACATTATAATTGAGAGTCAGTTGGGACCAGGCCTAGGGCCAAGTTTGCTCGGCCAATGCTAACCCAAGGACCGGCCATTAAGCCCACATCCTAAGCCGCCGACTTAGTCAAAATAGGAATTTTTGCCTACGATGACCACACTAAGGGTGGCTTTGCCACGAACCTCAGGTGTCTCGAAATGATCGATATGATATGTATAAAAAAAGCCTTTACCAAGTCCTTATTGCACTTCCAATGGTCTATTTCTCATATTTGCCTTATTCTTTGGAAATTAACAAAATGAAATATTATAAAACCCCTTGGATCATTTAATGAAAGGAGTGATTCATCACTTTAGGTGGCCTTGAGAAGATTTGGTAATTATTTCCCAAGATTTGCCTTGAGAATTGAGTTGATGAGTCATAGCACAAATGGACCAATCAAGGAGACAAAATAGAAGGTTCTAGAATGCTTAAATTAATGAACAAGTAAAGGCATGAAACATGTATAAAAAATCCAAGCTTCATGATTACCATATCTTGGGCATTAAATGAGCAACGAGAGTCATTAGCTTAAGTGGCCTTATGAAGATTATGTAATGATGGCTGAAAGATTTTCTTTGAAGAAGAAGTTTGTGACTCATGCTTAGGCATCCACTTGAGGATTTGATAATAATGACTCAAGATTTTCCTTCATGAAGAGGCAAAAGACTCATGGCTTAAGTATACCAATTGAGAGCGACACCAAGGACTCTTGTCATTTCCCTAGGATTTAGGTGCGTCATATAATCTTACTAGATGTGTCACCTTTCCAACTAGGCATGCCACCTTGCCAATTAGACTTGCTACCACAATTTATAGCTGTTGCCACTCCAAGAAAGGTGATTGAGTCATTTGGAGAAGTAATGATGAGGATGGTGCCTATAAATAAGATGAGCTCCTCATTCATTCTTACCCTTGGAGCCTTCTTTGCATGCCTCACCTTTCTTCCTCTCTCTTGACCTTCACATGTGATGCAGCCCGCATTGAAGACCAATTCTCTTGACCAAGAAGATCGGCTTGCATTCAAGCTCGACAAAACCAAGAAGCCATATCGATATCTTGAGTCCATCCCGGAAGCTTGAAAGACACCTTGGGAGCCCGCATGACGCTTTTACTAGTTTATTGTTTCTATGCTCTTTACTATTTCTCCTAGTTTCAATGCTCTGTCTTTATTTCTCCTAGTTTCAACGCTCTGTCTTTATTTCTTTGATGATATAAGCCATCCAATTTCTTGTAGAAGACAGATGACTTTTGATGAATGAAAACTTTGCTTTGAAGCAAGTATGGTGAACCTTATAGAGTTCATACGCTTGAAAACTTAGAAGAGTTTTCACTCCATCCTTGAAGAGTCGGAGCTTTTGAAATCTGCATCCTTGAAGAGTTGCAGTCATCGATCTAGAAGAATTGGTGCCCCCTCAACTTCCTTGGAGGCCTAGAAGAGCAACCAACGGAGTTTCTATCTTTTCTTGTTCTGTTCGTTATTTCCAACCCAAATTCGACTATTCTACAGTGCTTATTTCAAAAAACCCAAAATAGAGAAATTGTAGATCCATAAGTCTTTGTTCATTTGGCTTTGGAATCAGATCAACCCGATCTGTATTGACAAAGATACAACTGTTCTCCTGAGCTTGCGCAGTGTTGAAATTTATGTTCGTCTTGTTTCCCGTGTGTGAGTCACTCTCCCAATCCTACTGTTTGAAAAAGCCTACCCTAGGCTTGCATCATTTGGTATTAGAGCTTTGGAGGATAGGACAATGCCTCCAAGACAAGCTAGACACCGTGGCGGCAGAAACATTCCTCTCGATGAATTGCACACACTCGCTGAGAATATGCAACAACAAATTGACGAATTGACGCAAGAAGTTCAGCGTTTGAGGGCTAAAGCAAATAATTATCCACCCTGTTCTAGGACTGAAGATTCCCATGGTGACTCTTCATCTTCGGAGAGTGTCCAATCTATTCACGGTCGGAGGCATGTTCGACATCGTTTACAACATATTCATGAGCTAGATTAGGAAAAGGAAGTCAAGAAAGATGTTCCAGAATTTACAGGTACCAAGTCTCCTGATGAAATTGTTGATTGGCTAACACTTGTGAATGAGGTGTTTAAGCATCAAAATTTTTGGAGAATCATTGAGTTGGGATCATTGCTATGCGATTCCGAGGCAAGGCAATTGCTTGGTGGAGACATGAAAAACAAACTCGCCAAGCCATTGGCAAAGCACCAATCACTTTGTGAGAAAGATGGAGGGCAAGATTCAAAAATATTTTCTTCCCAAATGATATAAGAGAGAGCTCCACCAATGGTACCAAAATCTAAAACAAAGTACACGAACGGTGGACCAATACACCAATGAATTCAATGAGTTGGTGATTCATAACAATATCTAGGATTCGGAGGAGGTGCTTGTGAACAAATACTTGAACGGTCTTCAATTTTACATTCAAGACGCCTTGGAAGTCCTCGACATTTGGGACTTAGGAGATGCACACCAACGGGCACTCAAAATGGAGCGCTCTCATTCTTGGAGACAACAATCAACTACCATGACAAGTCGAGCCACTAAGAGTACCACTAGCACTACTAAAGTTGCTGAGGCTACAATGCAATCTGCTAGTAAACCTTCTACTCAACCCCATGTTTCGAAGCAACCTGCTATGTCTGAAATACGTTGCTATTCTTGTGGGGAGTTGGGTCATCGTGCTAGCAATTGTCAAATCAATAAGAATCGACCAGCTGGTAAAGCCTTCTTGGTGGATAATGATTCTGATGAGAATGTTGAGGATCCACTTGAAGAGGAGTTGAACAATGATGAAGAAGCTACGGATGATGAACAAATAGTGCATGCTAACATTGGCGAACTTCTTATGGTGAGGAAAAATTTTCTTACTCCTTGAGATGACACTGGAGATATGTGACTACGTACCAATATTTTTCATTCTGCTTGCACAATCATGGGAAAGGTGCGTCAATTAATTATTGACTCTAGTTGTTGTGAGAATATAATTTCTAAAGTAGCAGCAAACAAGCTGAAGTTGGAATTAAAAACGCACCCTACGCCTTATAAAATGTCGTGGTTGAAGAAAGGCACTAAGGTAACTATTTCAAAACGATACCTTGTTAATCTATCCATTGGTTCTATTTATAATGACAAGATGGTGTGATGTTCTGTGGATGGATGCTAGTCACATTATTCTTGGTCGACCATGGCAATTCGATAGGAGGACTATGCATGATGCTTATCGAAATACATATTCTTTTGAATTTGGAGGCAAGAAGATTATGTTGGCACCTAGTAGGGAACCTTTGAAAAATCTTCTCCCCTACATTGTTTACAATGAAGGATATGAATGATGCTTTGAAAGGAGTTCATCTCTTGTATATTTTGCTTAACAAAACAAGTGAGAAGAATGAAGTGGCCTCTATCGTACCTCATCGAGTTCAACCTCTTTTGGAAGAGTTCGAGGATGTCTTCCCAACGAAACTTACCCAATGGACTCCCTCCTATGAGAGATATTGAGCATCAAATTGACTTGATGCCCGGAGCCTCTTTGCCGAATCTCACTCATTACCGAATGAGTCCAACCGAACATGAGGAATTGCATGGACAAGTTATGGAGCTATTGAATAAGGGTTTTATAAGGGAGAGCCTTAGTCCATGTGTGACATCCGAATTTCGCCGGACCTCGAATATGTAACTGTCCAAGACGGGTTGACGAATTTATCGTCGGACTACGTCATTGGCACCACTTACGACCCCATTTCATCACCATCGCCAGACCAAGACATCACATTTAGTGATGGTCTTAATGACGTACCCTCGTGGTCGCGTCTTTGCCGCGTCAAGACGATCCGATTTTCATATATTTTGTCATCTCGTCGAAAATCTTCTTACGTAACACCACTCGTGAGACCAAGATTCTTTCCAACTAACACGTTGCCAAGCCATTTTTCGTGAAGATGTCCGTTGTCTCTCACGCGTGCGTGCACAAGGCAAGGGACCGAGAATTCTTCAGTCCATGTGCATGCAGAAACAAGGAACCCACGGCCACGTCTTTTCCTTTGTTTAACCAGTCAACCAAGAGGAGATTGTTGACCCATGCAGCCTTCACGAACCGGTCCTTCTTCATGCAGCATACGAAGACACGCCGCACCAAATTGCTTCTCCCATCGACAGCCATTTAAACCCCATTTAGTTGAATCGGGCAGTCAACTAAATGATGGGCACGTACGTGCATGGAGCAGCAGGTGTCGTGGACGAAGGGGAAAGAACTTCCCATGCAAAGACACGGAAACATGGAGTTGTCCCCGTCCCCTGCTGCCACGAAATTTGGACTGTTGACGTGCGCGCGCTCCTATCCTTCTTCGGCCAGCAGGCTTCGAAACTCATGCATGCGGAAGACACGTCCTCTCCAGCTGCTGCTCGCCCGAAGAGCCACCGAATCAGCCCATTGTTGACTCTTAAAGTCAACAAAAATAACCCACGAAGAACTCACTTTTCCCTCTCACGCTCGGCAGTTGTTCCATCCTCTCCACGCCCATCTTTCTCTCTTTCTCGGTGTTTTTCTCTCTCTCGGCGCCCAAGTTCTCTGTCTTCTTTCTTCATTTCCAGCGGTGATTGCATCGCAGAAAACCCAGAATTCCTTCACCCTGTCAATCGTAATTTGTTGTTCCGCCCGAACTTCGTTGACCACTCGCACCACACCGCCACACCACCCGCGCCACCAACCTCCCGCGCCGCCGTAGGCCCGAGTTTCGGTCGCTGTCGCGTTATTGTCGCCGTGAACCGGTGTATTTGCTAACCCGGTGAGTTTAGATTCATTTAAGTGTAATTAGTTTAATTATTAAATATTTTTCCATAAATTAGGCCGGGGCAGCCGGTGACCGGAATTTCGTGCCGATTGCAATGATGTGGTTAATTTTTGCAATCGAGTGTTAAATTGTGAAAATTTAAGTGCTGATTGGAAATTTGGTCATTTATTACAAAATTTGTGAATTTCAATATTTATTCAGAAAATCCCGAGTGTCGAGTTTTAAACACCGAAAATGGTTTTATATACTATATAAACCAGTGGGATTTTGAAAAGAATGTTATAAATTTTCCAGGTCCAATCTGACCGTGTACCCACACACGACTATTTTTCATAGAAGTTTTTAATACGAAGAAAATAAGCCAGGAATACTATTTTAATTGAGGCATTTGAGTGCAATGCACGGTGTCCTAGGCCGAGATTGATTGGTCGTGTGTTGGTTAAGAGAACCCATCCTCGAACTGTGTCGGATGGACGTTACCCTATATGGGTTACCCACTCATTGGGTTTCGGGTCGCAGTAGATTCTGGACTTATGCTCCTTCGGGAAAGCCGTCTTTGAGAGATGTAGTCGTGATCAATGGGGTGAGACGATGCTTGGCTACGCCAGTAGACCGCCGAACTTCAAGTAGGCCGTGCCCTAGAGCGGGTGTAATTATCAATTAGAACGCGTGTTGAGTGAAATATCTGCGCCGGATTATGGGACAAAATTGTGTGACATGAAATAGGACGTGTCATAACGATTTGGCCCTATAATCATGACCCATGTGCTGATTTGAGAATTGAGTGTGGCGTTCTAGTTGTTGGAGCTTAATTATTGCTCATATTGGTATGGCTATTTGTGATATAAATTGTACTAACCTGCCGGGTGGATCTGAGGCAAGGTAAGTCCTCTATACCAAATGCGTGATTGTGTGGTTATGACGCCTCTAGGCATATTACCTTCCTAATCGAGGTTTAGAGCACGGACTTGCTGAGACATTATCTCACTAGTTATTAAATAACCATTTATAGGTCCTTAGAAGGTGGTCGTGGAGGACCAAGGCCCCAAAGTCTAAGGAGGAGGAGTATGGAGGATCGGTGGATGTGTCCTATTAGTATGTCATAGGACAACCTCTTTTGAGAGTCAACCTTTTTGTAGGCTTTCCACTAGACTTGTTTTGTACCTAAATCTCGTTGCTTATAAAAGTGTGCTTTTGTGAATTAATGTCCTGCTTTTCTATCCCGAGATGATTATTGTCAGGGGATTTATTTTTCGCTTCCGCATGTGCTTAAAAATGAATGGGTCAGCAACTTGTCCTGGAAAGTCACAAACCGTTATCGACCAGAGAAGGATGGGCACGCGCTTGGGGTTCGGGGCGTGACACCATGTGCCGTTCCAGCTCTTTTAGTGCCTAAGAAAAATGGTACTTGGAGGATGTGTGTCAACAATAGAGTGATCAACAAGATCACGATCAAGTATCAATTTCATATTCCTTGCCTTGATGATCTCTTAGATCAACTTTCGAGTGCAATTATATTCTTGAAGTTGGATTTGAAGAGTGGATATCATCAAATTAGAATCAAACCCGGAGATGAATGGAAGACGGCATTCAAAACGAAAGATGGGCTATATGAGTCATGCCATTCGGATTGTCGAATGCACCATCGACATTCATGAGCTTTATGACTCAAGTGTTGAAGCCTTTTTCTTGGGAAAATTTGTTGTTTATTTCGATGATATCTTGATTTTTAGCAAGTCTACTGATAAGCACTTGCGGCATCTTCAAGAAGTATTATGTGTGTTGAGGCATGAACAATTGTATGCGGCTCTCGACAAGTGCTATTTTATGGTACCACAAATCCTTTTCTTGGGGTTTCATATTTCGAAGAATGGCATTTCAGTGGATGATTCTAAGATCAAGGTGATTCAAGAACAGCCAACTCCAACAAATGTGCATGAAGTGTGAAGCTTTCATGGCCTCGCTTCATTCTATCGACGGTTTATTGCGCATTTTAGCACCATTGCGGCCCCACTCACTTCTTGCATGAAGAAGGGAGTTTTCAAATGGACGAATGTAGCTCAAAAAGTTTTGAACAACTCAAAGGAAAAATTAAGCACAGCCCCGGTACTTGCATTGCCTAATTTTGATCTTGTTTTTGAAGTGCATTGTGATGCATCAAGTACTAGCATAAGAGGAGTTATAAGTCAATGAGATCGACCCATCGCCTTCTTTAGTGAAAAATTGAATGGTGCCAAACTTCGTTACAGCACCTATGATCTAGAATTCTACACATTATTTCACACACTTGAGTATTGGCAGCCATATCTTATTCATCGAGAGTTTATTTTATATATTGATCATGAAGCTTTGAGGTATATTTCCGAACAACAGAGGCTTAACTCTAGGCGTGCAAAATGGGCCGAATACATCCAGGAGTTCACTTTCATTGTTAAGCATAAGGCTGGAGCTCAGAATCAAGTTGCTGATGCTCTTAGTCAAAAGAAGAGTTTGCTCTCTACAATGCATTCTATTGTTCTTGTATTTGATTCTTTTCAAGAGTTATATCAAGAAGACCCCTACTTTTCCAAGATCATTCCCGATACACACGAAAAGAAGCTTGTTGATTTTACTGTATGTGATGGTTTTCTTTTCAAAGAAACCGTTTATGTGTGCTGGATTGTTCTCTTCGGCAACGGGTGATCGATGAAGTTCACCGTGAAGGACATTTTGGGTGTGACAAAACTGTACAACTCATCTCAACTAAATACTTTTGGCCTCATTTGAAACGTGATGTACATTGGCATGTGATGAGGTGTCGATGTTGCCAAATTGGAAAGGGACAAGCTACTAATGCTGGCCTTTATTTGCCCTTGCTTATTCCACATGCCCCATGGGAGGATATCTCTATGGACTTTGTCCTTGGACTACCACACACAAACAGAGGTATGGATTCAATCTTTGTTGTTGTCAATCGATTTTCAAAAATGGCACATTTTATTCCATGTCAAAAAACTATGGATGCTTTGCATATTGCCGACTTATTTTTCAAGGAAGTCTATAAGTTGCATGGCATTCCGAAGACCATTACTTCGGATCGGGATACAAAATTTCTTAGTCATTTTTGGCGACAACTGTGGAAGAATGTCAGTATTAAACTGTAATATAGTACTATGTTTCATTCCTAAACGAATGGACAAATTGAGGTCGTCAATCGAACATTGGGAAATCTATTAAGGACTTTGATCGATAATAATCCCCATTCTTGGGAGACGCGGTTGTCACTTGGAGCATTTGCATATAATTGCGCTGAGAACTGTAGCACTGGATATAGTCCATTTATGATTGTATATGGTTGACAACCAAACACTGCTCTTGATCTTGCACCAATTCCTTTTGCTGACAAGTTGAGTAGCAAAGTTGATGATATCGTTTCTCAAATGAGGGCAATTAATGAAGATGTGCGCCAAAGACTAGAGAGCAAAACTGAATCCTATAAAACGGACATTGACAAGCAGCGACGTGAAGTTATCTTTGAACCTGGAGATTTTGTTTGGGCTTATTTGCCACCAGAACGGCATCCCGTCAGAAGTTATAACAAGCTTAGTGATCGAAAGCTTGGACCTCTCGAAGTTCTTGAGCACATCAATCCCAATGCATATCAATTAAATCTTCCTTCTCATTTGAAGATTCACGATGTTTTCAACGTTTGACATTTAACACTTTATGTGGGAGATTCTTCTTATGATGATGGCAAGAATTCGAGGACGAATTCTTTTAAAGATGGGGAGGATGATGCAGCCCGCATTGAAGACCAACTCTCTCGACCAAGAAGATCAGCCCGCATTCAAGCTTGACGAAACCGAGAAGCCGTATCGATATCTTGAGTCCATCCCGGAAGCTTGAAAGACATCTTGGGAGCCTGCATGATGCTTTTACTAGTTTATCGTTTCTATGTTCTTTACTATTTCTCCTAGTTTCAATGCTCTGTCTTTATTTCTCCTAGTTTCAACGCTCTGTCTTTATTTCTTTGATGATATAAGCCATCCAATTTCTTGTAGAAGACAGACGACTTTTGATGAATGAAAAATTTGCTTTGAAGCAAGTATAGTGAACCTTGTAGAGTTCATTCCCTTGAAAACCTAGAAGAGTTTTCACTCCATCCTTGAAGAGTCGGAACTTTTGAAATCTGCATCCTTGAAGAGTTGCAGTCATCGATCTAAAAGAATCGGTACCCCCTCAACTTCATTGGAGGCCTAGAAGAGCAACCAACGGAGTTTCTATTTTTTCCTGTTCTGTTCGTTATTTCCAACCCAAATTCGACCATTCTACAGTGCTTATTTCAGAAAACCAAAAACAGAGAAATTGTAGATCCAGAAGTCTTTGTTCATTTGGCTTTGGAATTAGGTCGATCTGATTTGTATCAACAAAGATACGACTGTTCTCTTGAGCTTGTGCGGTGCTGAAATTTCTGTTTGCCCTGTTTCCCATGTGCGAGTCACTCTCCCAATCCTACTATTTGAGAAAGCCTACCCTAGGCTTGCATCAACATGTGTCCACCCTCACACCCTCAACAAACCGTTCCTCAAGCTTTTGAGGTCCATCCAAGTAAGTGGAATCTCTAATTCTTGGCTAGGGCGATAGGCTATGTCATTGAGTTTAATCGTGTGCTCACTCATGTAAGCCATGTGTATATTATAATATTCTTTTGTATGGTTTGCTTATATTTACACATTTGAATGCGTTCACACATTGGGACGAGGTTGAGGTTCACTCGGTTTAGAATTGACATTAAGTTGCAATGGCCTAAGACCGTGAGGTCTTAGATCATCATCAAGTCATGTCAATTCCAAGTCTCATTAGGTGTGAGGATTGTCCAAGACCACAAGGTATTGAATCGGCATTGAGGCGTGCCGGTTCCAAGAGTCATTCAGTACGAGGATCACCCAAGCTTCCAAGGTCTTGGTACCGCACTAAGAGTGTGTTTGGATGGGCATTTAGAAAGCCCCTTCAAGCCCTAAAGCCCCTTCACCCCAAATTGGGGTGTTTGGCAACCATTCTTCAAGGGGCTTTCAAGTGAAAGTGGACCATTGGGAATGCTAAGGGTTCATTTAATGAAAATTAGTAAGTTGCCTATTTTACCCTAAAAACTTTACTGAAAAACCAATTTTACCCATTTGTAAAACTGAAACCCTCAATGGCATTCTCTGCGCACCATTCCCCATTGCTCTACACCCTTCCCTCGTCGCTCTCTCCCTCGTGATGACTGCGAGCTTGACTACGCTCTTCGCTACTCGACTGCACCCTTCCCCACCCTTCCCCATCGCTCTCTCCCTCATGACGATGGCGAGCTCGACTGCGCCTTTCCCCATCGCTCTCTCCCTCGTGAAGACTATGAGCTCAACTGCACTCTTTGCTACTCAACTACACTTTTTGCTACTTGATTGCACTCTTGGATTGGAATCTTTTGTGGCTTTGGTGAGCTCTTTTTTGCTCTTCTCCTTGTGCAGCAGGCTTTACTCTTTCTCTTCCTTGCTCTTCTTTTTTGGGTGTTGGGTCATATTAGCTCTTGCACGGTGGGTTTCGTCGAAAGGAGTTGAGGAGTCTCCTTGAGAGCTCTTTCGGCATTTGAACTCTCTTCTCTCCAGTACAGTTACCCGTTTGATGTCTAAATGTTTCTCTATTAGTCGATCAATTTCTCTGCACTAATCAAGAATCCTTTCACTTTCTCATGCTTTTCTATTTTGGGTTTCTCAACCCCTTCGATCTTGTGATGTGTGAGGACAATGTGGGCTGATCAATTTCTCTGCACTAATCAAGGAAGCTTTCATTTTCTCCTACTTTTCTGTTTTGGGTTCCTAAACCCCTTCAGTCTTGTGATATGTTAATTTATGACTCGAGTTTGAGATTCATTGGACTTTTGACGGATTTATAAAAGAAGAAATATAAAAATAAAAAAGATATGAATTTCCTCTTCGGAAATTATGCGGAATCCGAAACTTGTGAAGCTCCCGCATGGGATTTCCTCTTCATGCGAAGATTGGTTTATTGGGGGCCCAAGGTCAAAGTTTTGACCTTGGGCACACACGCACACGCACACCTACATGAAGATTTCCTTCCGTACGTGAAGCAAGGAGGTGGGCATCGCGTATAAAAGGAAAATATATTTGCAGGTCTTCGATTTTTGAGGGTTTTCTTCTTTTCGATGAGTTGCTGCCGCACGTCCTAAGAAGCCGCACACGATCGTTGAGCGAAGCCACATATTGAAGCGCCATTTACTCGAGTGCCGTGGGTGTTCTCTATTTGTGAGAGACATCCGTAGGCGCCGGGTGCTTGATAGCGGGTGTTCGTGTTTCTCGTGCGGCAAAGCTTATTCGTGATTTACATCCAAGTAAGATTGGTGTATTTGGTATAATTAGGGTTTGGGAAACACCAAGAGGGTGTTTGAGTGACTCGAGTGTGTAATCTCCTTGTATCACTTGATCTATAGTGAAATTCACTACTGCTCTTCCCGTGGACGTAAGTCTTTACGACTGAACCACGTAAATCTGGTGTCCGATTTATTTTTCTTCTTCCGTCTATATTTTGTTCGATCGCTCGCCCCATCGCAACAAGTGGTATCAGAGCTAGGTTTGGTTGAGTTGAAGCGAATCGATGGCGGAAGAAGTAAAAGTGAAAATCAACATTTGATGGGAAGGATTTTAGTTTTTGGAAGATGCAGATTGAAGATTATCTTTACCAAATGAATCTGCACTTGCCTTTATTTGGGAAGAAACCAGAGACGATGAAGCAAGCTGATTGGGATTTGCTGGATAGACAAGCTATGGGTGTTATTCGTCTGACGTTGGCTCGTAACGTTGCGTTTAACATCCCGAAGGAGAAGACCACTACCGATTTGATGCAAGCCCCGCATCGGATATGTACGAGAAGCCCTCTGCGATCAACAAGGTCTGTTTGATGCGACGTCTTTTAACTTGAAGATGAAAGAAGGTGCGTCGTTGCAGATCATATCAATGTATTCAATGTGATTGTTAGTCAATTGAGTTCAGTTGAGATTGATTTTGAAGATGAGGTACGTGCTTTGATTCTATTATCCTCATTGCCTGATAATTGGAATACTATCGTTACTGCTGTTAGTAATTCCTCTGGGTCAACAAGTTTGACATTTAATGGGTTTCGAGATTTGATTTTGAGCGAGGACATTCGTAGAAGAGAATCTGGCGAATCTACATCTACTGCTCCAGTAGGTGAAAATAGAGGAAGATCTGTAACACGTATAGGCAATAGTAGTACTAATATGAACAGACGTAGTCAATCTAGGACTGCTAATGCTGTCTGTTGGAACTGTGGCAAGAGGGGGCATCTTAGAAAAGATTGCCTTAAGCTGAAAAATGAGAAGGGTAAGGGAATTATGGTTGATTCTGCAGATAATATTGCAGCTGTAGCAGATAATGTTGATTATGTCTTGTCTATCACTGATTATTCATCATTTGATGGATGGATTATGGATTCTGGTTGTTCTTTTCATGTCACATCAAATAGAAACTGGTTTATCACTTATTAGTGCACGAGTAGTGGTAAAGTCTAGTTAGGGAACAACGCTGAGTGCGATGTTGTGGGTATTGGTGATGTTAAAATCAGAATGCATGATGGTATCGTGAGGACATTAACTGGAGTGAGGCATGTTCTAGAATTGAAAAAGAACTTAATTTTCTTGGGTGGCCTAGATTCAGCTGGTTGAAAGTATTCTTCAAAATGTGGAGTTCTAAAGGTTGTTCGAGGTGCCCTGGTGATAATGAAAGGAATCAAGCACGATGGCATGTATAAACTTCAAGGTGAGACAGTGATAAATTCCGCTGCGGAGACGTCGGATGCATCTGTTCAAGAGTCTTTTGACTGCTCGAGGAAGACCTGGGTGTTTGTGCCAAAGCACAAGTTTGATGCTGGTGTTAGGATCTCGCAGTCAAGAGCTTTGATCGAGACGGAGACTGGTAAGTCGATCAAGCATGTGCGGACTGACAATAGCATGGAGTTTTTCTCAGAGCTGGCAAATAAATTCTGCATGAAAGAGAGCATAGTGAAACATCGCACTAGTGCTAGTAAATCACAACAATTTGCAAAATTGGTGAGCAGAACATTATTAGAGACGACCCGAAAAATTATCTCTAGTGCCGGTATGGCTAGGAGATTCTTAGCTGATGTGCTAAGTACGGTAAGCTACCTAGTGAATAGATCCCCATCAACTGCTATTGAATGGCAGACTCCTGAAGAAGTGTTGTTAGATAATGTTGCTAATTATTCTATTATTAGAATGTTTGGTTGCCCGTGTTATTTTCGAGTGAGTGATGGTAAGCTTGATTGAAGGGCAAGGTGCATATTCCATGGCTATGCACAAGGTGAGTGGGGCAATCAGTTGTGGTGCTCGGATATAAATTCACCTGTCAACAGCAGAGAAGTTACCATTGATGAGTCTCCAATACTTCTAGCTAGGAGTGTTTGTGGCAGTGTTAATACGGATCTGGACAATGTTCAGCTTGAGGTGGAGTTGCAACCAGAAACTCCTGAGGTAGCGAGTACAGGTACTAGCAAAGTAATCGACACATATGGTGTTTGTAGCGAGGTGGAGCTTATAGAGCCAACGGTTGCTGTAACTGCTGAAATTAACAAGGTACGTGTTCGATCTCCTGATAGATATTGATGCAACAATGGTTTTTTCTTTATCTGCGGTTAAAGAGGTTGTGTCAGAAAATCCTTGTGGAACGGTTAAAAGTGCATGTGGAGTTGGTATTCTGATGAGGTCCTCAATTATGGCGAAATTCAAGCGAAGCTTGGACTTGAATAATATCTGTGGCGGTTGAGCCCATCGGGAGCTATGAGAAAGTAGCAGCAGAGTTTGAATTTTTGTGAAGCGATTGTCACTTGGCTCAAACGTCGAGTCAAGGTGGAGATTGTTAATTTATGACTCGAGTTTGAGATTCATTGGACTTTTGACGGATTTATAAAAGAAGAAATATAAAAATAAAATAGATATGAATTTCCTCTTCGGAAATTATGCGGAATCCAAAACTTGTGAAGCTCCTGCACGGGATTTCCTCTTCATGCGAAGATTGGTTTATTGGTGGGCCCAAGGTCAAAGTTTCGATCTTGGGCACACACGCACACACACACCTACATGAAGATTTCCTTCCGTACGTGAAGCAAGGAGGTGGGCATCACGTATAAAAGGAAAATATATTTGCAGGTCTTCGGTTTTTTAGGGTTTTCTTCTTTTCGATGAGTTGCTGCCGCATGTCCTACGAAGCCACACACAATCGTTGAGCGAAGCCACATATTGAAGCGCCGTTTACTCTGAGTGTCGTGGGTGTTCTCTGTTTGTGAGAGACATCTGTAGGCGCTAGGTGCTTAATAGCAGGTGTTCGTGTTTCTCGTGCGGCAAAACTTATTCGTGATTTACATCCAAGTAAGATTGGTGTATTAGGTGTAATTGGGGTTTGGGAAACACCAAGAGAGTGTTTGAGTGACTCGAGTGTGTAATCTCCTTGTATCGCTTGATCTATAGTGAAATTCGCTGCTGCTCTTCCCGTAGACGTAGGTCTTTACGATTGAACTATGTAAATCTGGTGTCCGATTTATTTTTCTTCTTCCGTCTATATTTTGTTCGATCGCTCGCCCCATCTCAACATGATATGAGGACGATAAAGTGAGCTTTTTTTTTGCGTAATCATCCAAGCATTCGTTTTTCTTTGTGGTATGCAATTTGATTAAGTGATGGCCTACGAGGAATTTATGCATCCCTTGTTAAATTCCTTACTTGTCAAATCGAGCAGTGCTGGTTTCCTCAATTTATGTCCATTTATTAATTGCTTGTGAAAAGAATTGCTCCGTTTCGTGGCTTTCGAGATGGGTTTTGTTGGGAAGGGCCTGTGGTCCATCAAGTTTGTAGCTTTTGCTTGTTCTTTGTTGCTGAATAGGAATGTTAAGTGCAAGAGTCGTTATTGGTGTGATATTCGGTAGTTATGGATTTCACGATTGGTCTTTATGGGTGATGACTCAATGAGGCGAGGAGGGTGTTGAGAGTGATGGGGTAAAGGGTCTTGATTGGGATGCTATGAAATGAGTTCATGGCTAAGTCCACCTCAAGGCAACTGTCATGATATAGATTCCTTTTATCAACAACTGCTAATTTTTATCCACATGCTTGTGCATGGTGGCTTTGGTGGAAATAAGAATTTTAGGGATTCATTTGTCCAACAGTTATTCTGCGTGATGCTTGTTGTGATGCTTGTTGAAATAAGATCAAGCAAGTTGATGCTTGTCCAAATGTTGATGCTTTATCAAGCTTTGGTGAAGAGGGAATTTCCCCTTGTCTTGAGTTATGATTAGTTGAGTTCTCTTCAAGTTCTCAAACAAATTAGGCTTATTTCTTAGGACTTACAAGCACTATGTTAGTTCTGAAAAGACTCTTTATCGATTTATGATGTGTATTTAAGCTGTCAATTGATGATGGTATTTTATCTTCATCTTTTGGCATATGCAAAGTTTATCTAGGATGCACACAATTTGTTCACTTTGCGCTAAGGGAGGACCGTATGATTCATTGTGCTGGGAATCTCTGTGTATTCTTGTTAGTTGCTATCATGATGAGAAAGGGTGACTCGGGTGAAAGGTTAAGTTAAGATGATATATCTTCTTGTCCTTCTCCAGATTAAATGGAGCGATAGAATTCAGGTACATGATTTGGTAGGCTTTTGGTGTCTTCTGACAAGTTTCATGCATAAAAGGTTTAGGCTGTATCTATGTGGTCCATGTGAAGGTACCTCAAGCCATTCAACCTTCTTTTATGATCAAGCTACTGCCTACTTATTGTTCACATTAAACTCAGTGTTGGAAACGTAGGAAGTTGTGGCAGTGTCTTGTCCATAAGTGCATGGAGAGTACATCTATGGGAGGGAGAGGGAGAGAGTTTATAACAGTAACCGGTCTTGTTGAGGATTGTTCAGTTCATGAACTTGATTAACTTTGAGTGGAAAATGCTTTCTTGTTCATGTCCCATTTCAAGGAACCCACAAAATGAAAAGATGCTCTTAACAGGATGTCAAATTTTGAGTTAGTAGATGCCTTGTGTTATGCTTATGACAATGTGGATTGCATCTATTGTTTATTGTCTTTAAACTCAAATTGCATTTTAACTTTTTTGTGTAAGTAAATATTATTTGGTTGATGTTGAATATCCAAATCCCACGGCTTATTTGAGGCCATATAAAGAAGTTATATATCATTTATTTGAGTTTCAACGATGTCCTCAACTAACGGGTTATAAAGAAGTGTTCAACCATGCTCACTCTTCGCTAAAATAAGAAATTGAGCAGGTTTTTGGTGTATTGAAGAAGAAGTGGAACATTTTAAAGAGTATGCCAACTTATCCATATATAAAACAAGTGAAAATTGTAATAGCAACGATGACTTTGCACAATTATATACGAAGAAATGCCATGAATAATGCACATTTTGTTAAAGTGGATTTGGATCCTAATTTATATATAATGGATTCTGATGATGTAAATGGAGAGGGTAATGCTTCAAATGATGTTGTAGCATCTGATATGGCACGTTTACGTGATCAAATAGCAATGAATATATGAAGTAATTAAGGATATTTGTAATTTTTAAAGATAATGAGCTTATTTCCTCAGAGCATATGTTATCATGTTTTTATTCTAATGAAAGTATTCTTCTTGTAATTAAGAAAGAAAGCACGTAAATTTTTTCCATTTGATGTTTTTTAGCAAAAAAATGAATTTTAATTTTAATAAAATTGTTTACACAACATCTTTAATATTTTTGTCAAATATAAATTAAAAAAGTCGCAAACATTACTTTTTAATTTTAAACAAATTAAAATTAAAATATTTATATTAATCACCAAATGGGCTTTGCAAATGTGTTTTTAACCAAACAACATTTCTCTCAAAGTTGCTTTTCAAAGCAGAATTTACAAAATAATCTTTGCATTTCCTCTAAAGCCCTTTTAAATTAAACTGCTTTGTATTTTCCCAATGAGCTTTTCAAATGTCGAACCAAACGCACATGTTGTACTTTTGAAGATGTTCCGTGTTGAGAGAGTTCTAGTCCATAGGTGTCATTGAATCCGATAGCCTCTCAACCATGCAATAAATTATGAGCCAAGAATGCCCATGGCCCATTTGGTCTATTGTGGAGGAGTGCAAATAGACTCCGGCCGAGATGGCAAGAATTTCCTCGGTCTTTTGCTCTAGAAACGCTAATCAGATTGCAGACTTGGTGGTGAAGGTCGATCGAATTGACTTGCTTTGCCCACCAGCAATCCAACCCACCAATTCCTTTTGGTCTTCGTCATGTCATGATGCCGGACGCTCCACTATTTTAAGTTAGGGTTAGTAATATAAGCAACCTATCTCTTGACCGAGAGAATATAAAAAAGAGAAGAAAAGTCAAATTCCTCTGGCCACGCTACCGACTCGATCCAGCCACGTTCCATCTTCCTCCTTTTCCTCGGTTTCTTCGACCTCATAATTTCACCATCGCCCATCTTCATTTCTTCTCTCTCTCTCTCTCTCTCTCTCTGTCTTCGCTACCAAGATGGGCCTTTCATGGAGCAACCCCAGAAGAAGAAGCTACGCATACCCACCGCCCCCGCCCCATCTGCCACCGCCTCATCACCACCCGTACTACTACTCCGCGGACCCCCACCACCCTCCTCCTCCGCCCCTCCCGCCGCCCCCGCCGCCGCCGAATGGCTACTTCTCCGCCCCTCCTTACCCGCCGCCCCACCATCACCCCGCTTACCCCGCGTACCCTCCTCCGCTGCCCTCCTACTGCGGCCCAGTCTCGTACAGCTCGGGCGGCTACTCGGGCCCCGTGGTGGGTCGGGTCGGCCACCACCCCTACTACGCGAATCAGGCCAGCGGGTGGCCCGCGGTTCCGCCCGCTACGGCGGCGGTGGCGGCGGCGGCGCCTCCGACGGCCTACGTGGAACATCATCAGAACGCCAAGAAAGTGAGGAACGTGGTGAATGTGCACAAGGACACGATCAGGGTCGAGATCGACGAGCACGACCCGAATTGCCACCTGGTGTCTTTCTCGTTCGACGCGTTACATGATGGAAGGTGCTGGATCCCTTTCTTCCCTTTAGTTGCCGTTCGCTAGATTAAATGGAAGTTGGTAGTTATGGTCGTTTTGGGTGATTCGCGAGTTAAATTTGGTCGTGATGTTTGTAGAATTACTTGCTGTTGTGAGTCATAGCTTAGAAAGCGCGAGGCAAACGTGTTTGGACTTGTGATTGGCTCGTCATATGATGACAAAGCGATTGAATTAGCTAGGATTTTGAGTGAATGTTATGATGGAGTGGGGTAGTAGATAGTGGACAGCCAATTCATGGTAATGAAAGAAACCAGAATCCGGCAATATATAGAATCTGTTTGGTTTAGGTTTTACAAGTCATGATGCGGATGGGGATACAAGTTAACTGGGATTTAGAGACTTCAATGAAAAGAACGTGTTTGATATTTTGATCATATGTATACGCAGAATGACTTGCAAGAAAACATCCCTGGTCAGATGTTGTTTTCTCTTGTTACAGACGAGACTAGAAGAGGTTTGCTCTGGTGTGCACATCATGTGTTTTGAAATTGTAGAGGATGTTATGAGGCTCTGGATCAAAAACCTGTTTAGTATTGGAGAGATTAAGAAACATGGCATATTAGGAGACAAATGAGATGAATTGCTCATCATTTCTCTGTCATTGTTTTGTTCTTGGTGGATGTAGAAACTGCGAAAGATGACCAAATGGAGAATAGCAAAAGGAATGTAATCGCCCTTTGTTTTTGTGGCCTTGAAATCCTTGAAACTAGAATAACATTGTTGCAGGCACGGGCATTAGAAATTTGAAAATACACTTCTTATTAAAATTCTGATTTCAGATTAAATTGAGGAGCATTTTTGGGTGATTTCTTCTATAAAATTGACTACATTTTCCCGTTTCTTCTATATGTTTTGATGAATCTTGTAACGTCGTGTTCAAAGTGTTTTCTCCTTGATTATGGACTTGATTTGAGAGATCTTCTTATTGTGAAAGTATGATTGTTTCTATCATTCTTCATATATTTGTTAGTTTTTAATTTTCCTTGGTAAACAATGACTAAAGCAGCTTATGTAACTGCTAGTTGGCTTGATAAGGGGAAGTGCATTGATGATGTGCATGGTTAAGCAATTCGTGCAGCTGTTAGTTGGCTAATTATGGAGAGCCACATGAAAGATATGGCAAAAAATTATGCATCAAATGGCAATTAACAAATCCATTGAGACTAAGCTTCACTTTACTATTTTTTATAGATAGATTTGGTTCTAAAGGCAGTGCTCTAATGTTTAGTGAGTTGCCTCGGTCATGGTATAAACAAAGGTAATATCTTGCTGGACCAACTGTTTCAGTGAGGCAGGAAATTGTATGTATCATCGTTAACTATAGTGTGGTCAGCTGACATTTTGTTCCTAGTGATTAGTGGGTATGACTTGATAATAGACTTCGGTGACTAAGTATTGTTACATCCATCATGGTCTTTTTTGTTCTTTTTTTCCAAAAATGTTATTGCAATTTTTCCTTCTTTTTGTTTTTTTTTTTTTTTTTTTTGGGTGGGGGGGGGGGGAGGAGTTGGTCATCGTGTCTTGAGAAAGAATGTAAAGGGAATCAATTTATGAAAGTGAAGGTCTTGAAAAAAGTTGGGAGTTCAAAGACAGTTGCCAAGGTGAGCATGGTTTCCAGGTAGAACTTAGAACCTAAGAATCAGACTAATGGAAACCTATAAATTCCGAGTTCTGAGATATGTAGGGTAGGTTCTAACTTCCAAAAAATAAAGAACCTGTTTCATCAAGTAAGTTTCATGTTCTTAGTTGAAGGAACTTGGAATCGAGAACCTAGAAGCCAGAACAATTTGATGTTTTTCTTGGTTCATGTCTTCGTACAATCTTGCGATATTCCATGCCATTCAATGATGAGTGTATAATCTACAAGGTAAGTTTCAGGTTCCAAAAAATGAAGAACCTATTCCAATTGAATGTGGAACCATTCGGCCCTAGCTAGAACTATCATTTTTCTCCCATTCTGGGAAGCCTTCATGATTATAATTATACCTTTTCTATCTTTAAAGGTGCCAGCGTTTTGACTCTATTGTGCATCTATAAAGATGGAAGGGGAATTCGTTACGTACATTTTACCAACTAGTTGTAAAAATCAGCAAAGGTATCAACATGATACCTAACCCTATGGAGTCCACAATCCACGTGATAAAGTTGGATGTTAATTTCCTATCCACCAAAGATTTAGGTGGCCAGCAATGGAATTCCAAGATATTACAAGAATTTTTCACAACTTACATTCTTTCTTGGGACTCTTTTGTTACTGCATAAGGAGGTGCTCATGATAAATTAAGGGTTAATATCACAAAAAACCCTAAACTAGTACACTTGTGACAAAAAACCTCAAACCGGTACGCCTATAACAAAGTTATCCCAAATTAATTTTTTGACCACAAAAAACCTCAAACCGGTACATTTGTTAACCTCAAACCAATACACCTATAACAAAGTTATCCCAAATTAATTTTTTGACCACCAAAAACCTCAAATCAGTACATTTGTTAACCTCAAACCAGTACGCCTATAACAAAGTTATCCCAAATTAATTTTTTGACCACCAAAAACCTCAAACCGGTACATTTGTTTCAAATTGAATCTCCGTTTAATTTATGTTGGTGTACTAGTTTGGGGTTTTTCTTGGTATTAACCCATGAATTAACCAGTCAACAACTGATTCTTCTGCATGGGCATCTGGAACATCTTACTGCTTATTAGCCCTTAGCCCAGCAAGTCTAACAAGTCCAATGATCATATAGAAAGGCCATTTTAACATTAAATTATTCCAAAGTTTAGTCCAGCGTTTGGACACACTCTGATGTAAGTGCAGTGATAGATATTCTAGACGTGGTAATATGCATGAGCTCTTTGTCCTTCAGCTTCACTTTCTTTTATGAATTTTTTACCTTCCTCATTCAGCATTCTCAAGGACCATATGAAGGTTTTGCTAGCCAAGGACATGTAACATGTCATAGTTTCAAATCTTTCAAAGCTGAAATACTTCATTCTTGTGCTTGCTTGAGTATGAAATCTTAGTTATAAAAGCTAATGAAATTTGAGTCTGACATCCATGGGTTTGACTGGGCTTGAGAAATTCGAACTGGTTAAATGATGTACAAATCTATTGCAAGAGGAGTGAGATTTAATTATCATCTGATTCCGAGAGACTTTTACTTTAGACCTACACATGCTTTTAGCGGATCAGAAATTGAACATTTCCAGAGAAGCATTTGAAAAATGTAGATTTTGTGCATCCATGTTGTCAACACTGCTGTTTCTAATTACGCGTCCCTGTTTTGCAGTATTACAATCTTATATTTTGGCAAGGAAGAGTCCAATTGTCGATTGGTTCCCCTGATTCCTGAAAACTTTGGGCCTGTGAAATTCCAATTTCAAAAAGGACTCAGTCAAAAATTTCGTCAGCCTTCAGGGACTGGCATTGACTTAGGCTTCTTTGAATTGGATGATCTCTCAAAACCATCTCCTGGAGAGGATGTGTTTCCTCTTGTCATATCTGCTGAAACATGCATACAGCCTCATTCAGTGGATGACCATTTAGTTAATCCAGTGCCGAGCACCTCCTCTCATGCGCAAACAACTCAGGCTGTTCTGGAGAAAAATAATGGCGGTCCTTTTCATGTAAGAGTTATCAAGCAACTTCTCTGGGTGGATGGAGTTCGTTACGAGCTTCGTGAGTTATATGGGTTAGGGAGCTCTTCAGCAGAGGGTTATAATGACAATGATTCAGGGAAGGAATGTATAATTTGCATGACTGAGCCAAAGGATACTGCCATTTTACCATGCCGACATTTGGTGAGTCTACATAGTATTTCTTCACTGGTATTGACTTTACCAAGAGATCGTTCTGTCAATATTAATGCTTGTAATCTGCTTCAAATGCACATCTAGTATGCTCTTTGCTAGATGATTATTAAGATGCTTACACTTCCACTTGATACGTGCTTTTCAGTATAAATTGTCGACTCTGCCTACCTTCTCCTATCTGTCATCAACTACAATCATGTTGTGATTTTGTTACAATGCTGTGCTGTATTTCCTAGTTGGAAAAGACTTAACTCAAGTAATATGATCAGAGGGTTGAATTTATGCTTATATACAGTGTCCTTGCTTTACTTCAATCTTGAGGGTACTGTGCTTCTTATGTGGAATGTGGACATCCATGAGTAACAGCTCATTGGAGATTACAAAATAGGAAAATCTCCACTTTGCTTTAATTCGTTGTTCTAGATGTTACTTATACATTATGATTTGTTAATTATTTTTCGCAGTGTATGTGCAATGAGTGCGCCAAAGCATTGACGCATCGGTCAAATAAGTGCCCCATATGCCGCCAACCAATCAAGGAACTGATAGAGATCAAGATAAGTAACTGTGAATACTGAGAAGTTCCATTCTTACTAATTGGGATTGTATGGTACAAATCCTAATTTTTGACTCCTCTTCGGATCTTCCCACGAGTCTTATTTTCAAATGCATGGGCTCTTAGTGTAATTGTCATCTGTTGTCAACCTAATGCCAGCTGGCAGTAACTAAAATGTATATGTTCTACATGAATATTTCACTTTGCCGGTGTTGAGAGGTCGTCGTCATAGTCTGAGAATGCTTGAGCTTGGAAAGAAGACCTGCACATATGTGTACAGATGCATCAGCAAGGAGCAGACGTTAGCTTTAATTCACGACAACTCTTTTGTGTACTTTTATATTGAGCTGAGCTTCTTGATAATGGTGCTGAGAGCAGTCCTTGTACAAATGACACTGCTTTCCCCACTCACCCAAGTGTAGCGTGTATGGTGTGAAAAGATTTGTAATTTGTAAGCACTAGTTTGTACGTGTCCTAATAGTTATCAGTGATTTTTGTGATTAATTGAGAAACCACCGGTATTTGTTTGGAAGGGACTTAAGCAACGCATTTTCTGTTATTTCTTTAGCTTCTTTATGACTTGGGTGGTGAGTCATACTGCAGAAAATGTTTCGGTGAATTTTTTTGGCGTTGATGTTCTGTCTTTGACTGAATTTGCTAAACTCTCGATGAAGCCTAAAGAAATATTGGGGCACAGAATTAAGCAGTTAAGACCTCTGAAGAATCTAGTTTCTGGATGGCCTCGGGAGTAAATTACTTTCGAACATCCTAGGATGAAATATGCTACCACAATGGTTTTTTTTTCCATTCCTATTAGCTTTTTATTTGAAGATGGGCACTCAGATTTTGGTCCTGTAGCAAAGGAAATTGACCTCTAGCTATAGTAGTTATATTCGCACAAGCCTTTATTTCGATGTTTAAGAAGTTGCCTCATAGTGTTGATGAAGCTCCATGTCATCGTCATGGTGCAATCCCGGTGCAGCAAAAATGGATGGATCTTCATATTTTATGGCTCTGTAATGTCTTTTGGTAGAGATACCTGCATATCCCCAAGCTGAATTTACCGGTATTCATAGTCGCCGATCACTACCAGAATTCAGAGTTACCAATCGCTGCTCTATCTATCTCTCCCCCCTTATAATCTGATTCAGTTTGTATGAAATGGGTACATGAGAAATTGCAGAGCACAGGTCAAAAATTTCCTAGTCCTTGTCAAATGGTATTTTCCTGCGACGTTATGCATCATTCTTTAATGATATTTTGCTTCTGTGATCTGATATTCTTTACCGCCTGTGCAAGTCACTCTTTTGAAGCTGCATGACTTGACCTACACAGACTTCAAAAGATGGCGTCTCCTCCAGCTTTTTTTTCCCAGAGAAGCAATGTGACGATGTGCGTAGAAGAAAGATCCCTGCCAGTGACTCGACTAAATGAAAATGCCTAGCAGCAAAAAGAAAAAGAAGGAAAAAACACAGAAAACGAAAAAGGGCAGCAGAAATAAGTCAAAAGTTGCAGCTCCATCATGTTAAATGAAGGTCAGGATATAGAGTTCACGTTAAATCTAGACAGGCAAAGTTTTAAGACCGCTGATTTTGGTCGATTGCTTGTCTGTTGTTCTCTCCTTAATCTTGGAAAAAAATGATTAAATTAGCAACACGAGCCCTCAGGGTGGACCAAGTTACAGGATACTTCCGGGACATTCTTTTCCCTCTCAAGCAGCTTGCGTTATGCAGACACTAGTTTTGCTGAGCTTTGTGTATATGCATGTATGCGCCCATGCCTGAGAATTTAATGCCTCAAGGGTTTACAGAAAGTGCTGGCAGGACCATGTGGGGGTATATGCAAGTTAGAAGTCCCATTCACAGTCCCATTCTCTCTCTCTCTCTCTCTCTCTCTCTCTCTCTCACACACACACACACATCAATCACTGTCTAAACTCCATGTGGTGCTCATGTGAAACTCTGAACCCAGCAAAGGTGGTGGCGATGGCAAAAGCTCTTCGAGCTAACGCAACGAAGAGGGCTTATCCTCCGTTTCCGTTTAAGAGCCACGAGACAAAAGAGCGCATGTTCAAATCAGTAGCCCAATTCATGGTAACTCCCTCCACCCGAAAATGTGCACTTGTTGCCTAACAGTACGGGAAACCCAAAATGCGTGAAAACCCTTTTTCTTGTTGTTGAAGCGTTAGCTGCCAAGATCCCAACCACAGCTCCCATGCCGGTTCGATCCTTCCTTTTGGGTGTTTTGGGGTCCGTCGCCTACTACTCACCCATGCCCTGAACATGGAAGATTCCGCCTGCCCATTTGTTTGAGCCTAATTCCCGTACGATTACTATAATCAATACAACACGATAAGACACAATTAGTGACGGGACAAGCGTGTGTGGTCCTTTAGCCCGATCGTTTCTGCAGTTTTGGTACCGAGGTACTTCTATTGTATGGACTTTTGTCGACGAAAACCGTGAGCCGCGGAGATTTTTTTGAAATAATGGATCCCAAAGGTTTTTGATGGCTGTGATACTTGTGGGATCTCTTTCTCATTCTTCACTTCAGTTTTTACTTGCTATTTTTATTTTTTTGTCCTGGGGACGAAATTCATTGTGAAGAGTTTAGTTTAAGGGAGACATCGATCTAGGGCAAAGATGGTTGCCTAGGTACAATAATGTTAGCGGCTATTCATGTGCAAAGCTGAAAATTCTCACAAACACATACCATCCCCTTTTTCATCAAGGGTGTTTAGGCTTTTTGAGGACAGCAATAATTTGCTCGAGCGAAAAGCGAAAAGCGTATAAAAGCAAGAGAAATTAGATAAGCCCTTCTTGAAGAAGCTCCCTCTTTTTATGCCAAACCGTGGATAAAGTAATGGGGAGAAAAGAACACAGCCACAGGACATCATTATAGCAAGGTTTGTCTTTAATTAGTAGTTGCTTAACCTAACATAACGTAGCCTACGTCTACCCAGAATGCTCTTGAAACTCCCCAGAAGTTCAGCAACAGTCCAGACTCCACAGCTACGAACCTCTTGGCACATGACCTTAGGTAGAAACAGTCCGTAGCCAAGACATTGAGAATCATCACCCCTTGTTTAATCGTGGCCTCGGACCAGATTTGTTCAAAAAATTTCAATCGAGAGCGCACACGCATGTCGGTCGAGGTAATAATGTAAATCAATCTTTTCTGCCTTGATAGATCAAAATTGGTGGTACCCAATTGGCCAAGAGACTTTCATCAGCATAAAACTCATGTTAAGCACTGGGTTTTTTCCCATCTCTTAAGAGATTTCCGCTCCTTTTCCTGATATGTCTTCATGGTATAAATGCCAATGCGCCGTAGCACGTTAATGTTCTTGCCACGGGCCAACCACCACTGCTGCCAGGACGAAGTACACAGAAATACAAATCATAACATCGACGCCAGGTGCTTAGTCATCATGGCAACCCAAAATACAATCTTCAACTTTGGATATGAAGTTATCTGTTCATCATTGAGATAAGGATGAGTATGAAACTAACCTTACTCAAATGCACAGACCATGACATAATAATTATCCATGAAATGTCATTATTCACTATCACAGAAGATTTAAAAACAAAAAAACAAAAAAAAAAGGAATTTTTTATACAAAAAATGGAAAACAGTATCTACCTTGAACCTACGTCAAACTTACAATATACCATTTCAATCTGTCAGATGAAAACGCATGAGTACATAAGGAGGTGGTTCCTTTTAGAAGAATCAATCAAGTTTGAGAGACCGACCAAAAAAAAAAAAAAATCAAGTCTAAGAGCAATGCCTCATCATTTGGCTTGGCTAGTTAGCGAAAATTTACTAAATTTCAAATATTGCTCAAATTAATTTGTTGGCACAATTTGTGGAAACTATAATTTTCATTGAATAGTAGATAAAATATACACTTTTTTTCCTTTAGGTAAATTTTACTTCAATAATTTCCTTCTCTGCTCTTTATTCCCGAAATAAAAGGTATTATTTAAAAGGGACAAAGACAAAGATCGATAAATTTAGAGTAACTGTCTAGTGGAAAAAATCGAATATACTTTGCTATCGAATTGAGATGATGTATTAATATTATTTATCGTATTGCAACTAGTAGGACTATAGTTCGTCTCGTTGTATGACTCTGGGGCTACTGTTTCCATAAAATACTAATATTGAGGGAGTATATTCCTCTTGAAAGGTATACAAGAAACCAGAGAATTTACTGTCCAAGACAGTCTAATTCATCCCTTTGCAATCAATGTAGACAGCTAAATACTCAGTTTAGGCGACGTACATTATATGCGGGGAGACTGTTGAAGAATAGCATGTTCGATTGCAATTTGTTCAGTGCAGAGAACAATAACATTTTCTTTTCCAATTCTTCCCTCGACGGGAAGTTAATGAAGTAGGAGAAAAGTGCAGAGAAACAGCCATCCACTCTAAGCCCTACTAGAACAAGAAAACCTAGAGGTGAACTTTACAGGCTTTGACCAAGAAATTCTGGTGCATTATTATTCTATACCTAAGAGAAAATGGGAATGAGCAACAGCAAAGTATTGCATTATTTATTCCATAATACTGTTCCCTAATCTCAACAATGATCAGCTTTTTTTTTTTTTCTCATTGAGGTTAAACAAGAAGTTTTCAGTGTGAAAGAGCAAACTGTTAGTTGTAAAAAATTCGTAGCATCGATAAGAACCCTTCTACTATACTTATTGTAATTAAGCACAATCATAAACTCAAATCCATGAAGTGAGGCAGGTTTGCATGCATCTATAACTATGAGCGTGAGTGGTAAGAAAAGGGATAAGCATATTAGAAATTCTAAAACTTTCCATGATAGTTCAATGAAGTTTTAAAACTTTAAAAAAGTGTAATTAAACATTAAAACTCGTCACGAAAATATAATTAAATTATAAAAATTTCAAAAAAAAATGAAATCTAAAACGTATCAAATTAGTCCAATCAAAGTCCTTCCGTTAATTGTACTTTTTGAAATTTTTAAAATTCGATTGGATCTTTGCTATAAATTTGAGGTTTAATTGCACTTTGTGAAAATTATAGGACTTGATTGTACTTTTGTGATAAGTTTTAAAATTTGATTGTATTTTAAAAAAAAAAGTTTTAGAACTCAATTACGTTATTATGATAAGTTATAAAACTTCCGGTGCAATTACATTATGAGATGCGTCTCGACAAAAAGAATTATGGGATGCATCTGGACAAAAAGAATTATGGGATGTGGGTTAGCAACTTTATTTTATAACAAGAGATTGACTAAAATGCAGCATAGGCTTATGAAACTCTTTCTTAAATTTGGACCCTCCTGGTCTCCGTGCCAAAGGATAATGAATTAAGGGGCAAGAAGAAAGATTGGCTGAAAGAGGAATGAGGAACGGGTCAAGTAAGATTCACTTAACTCAAAATCCAGAATTTTAGAAACAGAAGTGGGGATGAGGGGTTTTATTTAATATTCAGTTTGCTTTTTCAATGGGGGGAGAATTTGGTAAATTGAGGCGGGGGAAACAGCCCACTGCGAGAAGGGACAAGAACAGTGAATATTCAAATAATTATTCAATATGGTCCCATTTTGAGGCCCATTATTTAGTGCTCACCCAATTTGGGGAGAAGAAATTCTGAAAGTGTCAGAAAGAGCTCATTGACATATGCTGATAATAATTAGTGCCAAAGTTTTTTGTTTTTCTAGCAGGAAAAATATGGAGGGGGAACAGGAAGTGGAATTGAAAAAAAAAAAGGAAAAAAAAAAGGGAGAAAACAGAGGAAATACAGGGTGGGTTGTCACTGAGCCTGAAGCAAAAACCCTCTCGCACCAGTCAGCCACCCCCATGGCTTATTTATGAACCCCTGCAAAAAGCCTCCATGGTGAAGCTAAGCCCAAGACACGCACAGACACACTGACTTCCAAGCCAAGCTAATTAGCCACACTGGCCATGGTTTGTGCACATTACCTGCTTGGGGAAGGAGGAGGATACCATTAGAATCGCCCCTCCCCATAAATAAAGAGGTCTCAAAAGAAAAGATTGGTGTGTCAAGAGAAGCCTTGAAGGGCAACAAAACTCTCTCTCTCCTCTCTCTCTCCCTCTCTCTGTGCCAGTCTAGCAATCTTTCTAGACCCCCCCTCCCTCTGTCTCTCTCTCTCTCTCTCTCTTTCACCCCTGAAATAGAGGAAGCAGAGGAACCAGAGGAGTTTAATGTGCACCCGCACATCTCCTTAGACCCCTCACTCTCTCTCTCTCTCTCTCTCTCTCTCTCTCTCTCTCTGTAGAGAAAAACTGGAACTTTCTTGCTGCATTACAATACTCTGTTCAGAGACAACCCGTTGGACCATTTGAGGTTCTCCTCTTCATTTCCTTCTGGGGATTACTACTCTGGAACGAAGCGCTTTTGTGGAGCTCTTCCAATTAAAACACCTACGCCTCTCTCTCTCTCTCTCTCTCTCTCTCTCTCTTCTTGGCTGCTGCTTCTGTTTGTCAGATCTGTTTTAGGACCGCCTCTCCCTCCTTTTCTTATCTTTTCAATAACTCTGTCCCGGTTTGTTCCATTTAAGTGTAACTCAAATGAGTAAAGAAGAGTTCATGAAGATCCAGGTACGCATTTTGTCCCTCCTAACTCAGCTCATCGGTAGTTTCCCCTCTGTACTTTGCCTTGTTTCAAGCTCAAGAGTCATTGATGATGGTCATTGGGACCTTTTTTTTTTCTTTTGGTCGAAGTTTTTGGGACTTAATGTGTTACAATTTGGGTGCGTGCTCTGTTTTGGCCTGTGAACTAATCTCTCTTTCCAGGCTTGGTAATGACTTTTCGGAATGAAACTCCGCATAGGAAGCTTCGTTTCATTCGTTTTTTTCCTTCTGTTATTCTTTTGTTGGAGCGAGAGGAATTGTTCTTTACACCTGTTTTTGTTCTCTGGGTTTGCTTGTGCATGCAGACTTGTGTTCTAAAAGTGAACATACACTGTGATGGCTGTAAGCAGAAAGTGAAGAAAATCTTGCAGAAAATTGATGGTATTACTCCTTTTTCAGTTCCAGTCCTCTTTATTTAATCTATCTTCTTCTTTTTTTTCAAGCCTCTCTCTCTCTCTCTCTCTCTCTCTCTCGATTTTAGTTAGATTTTATATATATATATAAAAAAAAAAGTAGTTCCTTCCCGTGCTATTTTAGAAAATCTCAGTTGATTTATACTTATCACATTCAATTAAAAAAATTGCTTGGTTGATTTTTCCCCTTGTTTCTTTTCTTTTGGATTGGTGTGTTACAGGGGTGTACACCATCAAAATAGATGCAGAACAGGGCAAAGTGACCGTTTCAGGGAACGTAGACCCAGCTCTACTCATCAAGAAGCTCAATAAATCAGGCAAACATGCAGAGCTTTGGGGCGCTCAGAAGTCCAACAACAACAACCACCTCAACAACCAGCTCAAGAACATGCAAATTGATAATGGCAAAGGTGGAAACAAGGGCCAAAAGGGCGGTGGCGGAGGTGGTGGAAACAACCAGCCTAAGGGTGGTCAGAACCTCCCGAACCCGCAGCAGCTTCCACATCTGAACCCGCAGCAGATTCAACATCTGAACCAGCAGCAGCTTCAGCAGCTCCAGCAGATGAAAGCGTTGCAAGATCTCAAGCTGCCCCAATTCAAGGACCTCAAGATGCCCTCCAAGGACCCGGGTCCGATCCTGAACCAGAAAGGAGGGAAATTCATTCTGCCTGAGGATGAGGATTTCACTGATGATGAGTATGATTATGATGAAGATGATGATTTTATGGATGATGAGGATTTTGATGATTATGATGATGCCTACCCCCCAGAACCCAACAAGATGAAGCCAATGATGGGCAATGGCCAGATACCCAACATGATGATGCTGAAGGAGATGATGAATGGGAATCATGCCCAGCAGCTCTTGAATGCTCAAAAGGGTGGGGGAAATGTTGGAGGTAGTGCTGGTAATAATGGCAAGAAAGGAGGCGGTGGTGGAGGTGTGCCTCTTCAGAACAATGATGGCAAAAATGGGAACGGTGGGAAAAAAGGCGGAGGAGGAAATAATCAAAACCAAGGTGGCGGTGGTGGTAAAAATGGTGGCAAGAACGGGGGTGATGCCAAAAATGGTAACCATGGCGGTAACCCTAACAACAAGAATGGCGGCGGTGGTCCTAGCGGCAACATCAATGGGAATGGCGGCAAAAAGGGTGGCGGAATGGAAAATGCGTTCCTCCACATGGGTGATGTTGTTAATGGCAGTGGTGGGCAGATGGGTGGTATGAAGATTCCAATTGGTAGTATGGGCGGCATGCCTAGCAATTTCCCGGCTGTCCCAGGCCTCCCAGCCGGCTCGCTGGGTGGCGGCGGCGGCGGCGGCGGCAGCAGAGGAGTGGGCGGAGCAGATGGCTACTTCCATGGGGCTGGGCTGGAAGTCATGCCCGGAAATCCTTACCACCAGCAGCAACAGCAGCAGCAACAGCAGCAGTACTTAGCTCATGTGATGAATCAGCAGAGGGCTATGGGCAATGAGAGGTTCCAGCCCATGATGTACGCCCGGCCGCCGCCAGCTGTCAACTACATGCCACCGCCATACCCAAACCAGTACCCGAACCCGAACCCGAACCCGAACCCATATGCCGGCTCATACCCATACCTGGCGCCGCCCTCCCACACGGAGGGGTACAGCTACTTCAGCGATGAGAACCCATCAAGTTGCAATGTGATGTGAGAGACTTTGCTGCCTGCTTATAGATAGAGTTGCTGCTGTTGAAAGTGGGGTTTTGGTCTTTAAGAGTTCGTGGTGGTAACTGAAAATCTCATGTTATATTACACTTGCTGATGGGTTTTCTGTCTCTTTTTTGCCTTCTTCCTTCTAAAATTTTAGTTTCCTCTTCCTTTCCCCTTCCCCTCATATCCCAAGCCGAAAGATGTAGGGTTATTAAATCTGTAATAGAGATAAAAGGTAATGTAAGTTTCAATTAGGGAGGGAGGTACTTTGAGAAATATGTATGGTGGGTGGGTGGGGATTAGTGGGGGGCCTTTTCTTCCTTCCTCTCTTTTGCTTTTTAATCTATGAGATGTTAATATGTGTTTATATATATGCTGGAGACATATAATAAAATACGAAGGAAAGAAGAAAAGGTGACACCAAAAAAATGCCCCATCTTCCTCGCCTCAGAAAAATCTCAATCTCAAATGCCCCAACTTCTAAACAATCACATCAGATCTTTTGCGCAAATTCATCTGGAAACCAAATTGAAATCTGCCCTTTGCACTTGGACCCTCTGCATCTGCACCCGCACTCAACTACCACCTCCTCCACTTCCACTCCTAGAAAAACCCAAAAGAAAGAACAGAGAAGGAGGAACAGGAGGAGGGGAGAGATTGCAGGTGGATGTTTGTGGGCCTCACCCTCTCATTAGTCGCAGCAAAAAAAAGGTGAGCTGGGGAGGGGCCCAGCCAAAGGGCATTCAATAGCTGTGAATATTATTAATGCAAGGAGGGTGGGACCCGTTGTTTTATTTTTTTGCAAGATCAAAGAAATCGAAGACATGAGGCATTATTATTGGGGAGGCTGTTCACGTACGCTTTAGTGAAAGACGCTGTGGCAGCGATGCTGGTCAGAAGGAAGAAAGAGATTGGGGGGGAGAGAGAGAGAGAGACTCTCTCGCATACAGAAGCTCACATGGGGCCAAAAAGTCTTTTATGGTGCCTGAGCTTTGTAGAGGGAGGGAGGGAGGGGAGGTTGTGGCTTTGACAAGGACAACCTAACAACTTTATTTTCGAAAATCTAACGGCGTTGACACTTGACACGAATTCCGGTAAGCGTCTGGTCTAATCAGCGGAAAGAGCATCAGAATATGTGCAAGTGTTGCAGACAGAGCGAGGGAGAGAGAGAGAGAGAACAGAACAGAGAGAGAGGCAGAGAGGAACAGGGATAGGCCAATCCGATACCGATGCTACAGTCATATGAATGAATGAACGAAGGAACGAAGGAACGATCAAAAAAAAGCTCAAAGGGGGTCGTCGTGCGCGCTGCTGCAGCTGCTGCTGCAGTTGGGTTTCTGGATATGGTCACGAGATCATATAGAAAAGAAAAGAGAAATGGGGGTTGTAAAACGCATTAGAAATGGGTAGGAAGATCGAAGAGAACGAGAGAGGAGACCCAAATCTTAAATCCCAGTCTATCTGTCTAATCGGCTAGATAGCGAGAGATGTGTGGCTCTTTCAGTACCCCTCTCTTGCTCTTTGTCCATTGGCAAAAGAACAAAAAGTTTCTGCTGCACTGTCCTGTTTTCCCCTCCTCTTTTACTCTCTCTCTCTCTCTCTCTCTCTCTCTCAGCAGCAGCAGAGCTGCAGCTGCGTTAGGGTTCGTGAGCTCCCCACTTGCTCTCCGTCCATGGATGTTCCCCAAAGTCAACATTTTACTGAATCCAGAATGTCAAAATTGTTCCCTCTCTCTCTCTCTCTCTCTCTCTAATATTTTTCTCTTTTTCAACCTTGGTATGGAGGGGGGAAATACATTTTTTTTTTAAAAGTAATTAGGATCTTGGGATATCCCACTTTTTAATATTTCTGGACAGTACACAACATGCATGATGCAACACTTTGGTTAATGTGATGCAAGAGAATATGATCCCATTAAAAAAAAAAAAAATTGAATGCTATCTTTTAGGTCATCAGTGTATATTTGTCAATTCCATTCTCACTCTATACTACTTTACCCATCTGAAATTTAAGACTATTTTGATTTTCTGGGGGGTTGGTTTTTTTTTTTTTTGGGTAACAAATTGTCAAAAAAAATTATTTTTACCATCAAATTTCAAAATATCATCATCCAAGTTGAAAAAAATATATATATATATGTCCATATTAACATTTGAAAGTTTATAGATTTAAAAAGAAAAAAAGAACCAAACAACATGCGCCGCAAGATTGAAAAAGGCGAAAAGTGAAAGGCCAAAGCTACTTCAAACAAACTTATTTTCCTTCTCAAGCTTTAGGGTCTTTTTATCATGTCTTCCCTCAAGGTACTTTGTCATTTATGCCAGATATTTTGAGAACTACAAAAGGAAAAAAAAATATTGATTTTATAAATTTCGAGTTCCTTAGTGACTATACATGCCGAAGTCTATATAACCCTCAAATTCTTGTGCACTCAATTTTATAACTCTACCCAAAATGAAAAAAGTGAGGCAAAAACCCATAATTACTCCAAACAAAGCCTCTACATGTTAAGCACGAGGGTTAGATACGGTACAAATACAATAGAAAATTTATGAATTTCCATAAAGTGGAAAGGGTTAAAAAAAAAAGTACGGAGGATAACATTGGAGGGCCATCTCCAAAGTTAATTTTCTTTTTTCCCTACTAAAAATTAAATAAAAAAAAAAAAGGTATTTCCATCTTTGGGAAAACGAAGGGTTTCCTTTCGGAAGCGAAGACTCTGGCGTTACATGCTCGTGGCAACTTAATATATATCGTGACTCATTAATGCGGTAGCTCGAGATCCGAAATCTTCTCCGCCCGTTTGGTTGCGGGGTCAACGTGTTCCCCTATCCGGATTAGTTTATCCATATCTAAGATCAAACTAATCCGTTTTTGCAAGGCTTTTTGTTAGTGGAAGGCACTCGTTAAACATGTTTGATAAGGACCGTTTCAATCTTCAAAAGCACGATTACGACGGACCAAACGTTTCACTTTCTCTTCTATTTTTATATCAAATATTGAGCTCAAAGTAAGAATATATTCTAACTATCAATATAGATTTCCAGTACACCTGCTCATCGATGTGGATTTATTTAAGTAAAATTCAATTGTTTTTTTTTTGTTAGTCCAATATGATTTTGAACAAGCCGATCGAGTCCTACTCAAAATAGAATCGAATCGAATCGAACCGAGTGGAACTCGCTTTCCGAGATTCGATGCCCGGCTCGGCACGTGCGAGGGAGGTAGGGGGGACTTTGACAAGCGGGTGTCACGTGGGAAGGTCAAAGGAGTTTGCATGGGAATGAGGGAGTGAGATTGCGGTATCCGTTTGGATGCATTTGGAGTTGCAGAATAACATGCATCGCTATCCCACCAAATCTAATTTAATGCTTGTTTTCTTCCCAAGTTTAATATCAATTGTGCCTTTAACGCATGTTGTCTGTTCTTCAACCTTTCTCTTATCTCATCTCAATGTCCAATTTCTTTTCTTTTGAGCTTATCCGTAGGCTGTTACTGTCACGACGACATGAGGATAGGACTGAGGGGGAAAAAATATACAGCGAAAGAGATCGCTTAGAAAACTCTATCCATCAAAAGACACCTCGAAGTCCCGCTTCGATAATAAAGACCAACCTTTCAAATCACTAGTACTCGACAACTGCTATTAAGCATACAACGGGGGCTCATGTGAATCGTACCTGATCATCGCGAGTTCTGTATCGAGCGTGATAATGATCTGTGGTGTTATCTTGAAATAAAAAGTACCATTTGCCCGTGAATATTATTTCGGAACACGGGATCGCTAAAAGCAAACTGTATTTTCGCTAAGTCTGTAGAATGGGTTTTTGCTTATTTAAATAGATCGGCCCTATAAATAATCGCATGATGTCCTTGCACCTAATTTAACAATGAGATAGGTACCACCTCGTTTTCTGTTTGTCTGTCCCACCTCCCTCGCCAGGCGAGTATTCCCAGCGCTCAAAGTCAAAAGCACTAAGGACTATAATTCTTGGAGGAGTGCAGTCCTTGTGGCATGGGAAAACTAGCATTAAGGACATTATTAATTCGCACAATAATACTATTTCCTAATTTCTTTGCAAGGCACGTTTGATATTTAAAACATTATCGTACCTTATGTCATCCTTTTCGACGACATAGGAAAAATTTTATAAGCTAAGAAACTGGTCGAGAGACGTCCGATGAATTGCCTTTTCATACTTTCATGAAAACTCAAAACACGTTTTCGTGAAACTACAAAACAAGAACATGCCCGTCTTCGCATGTTTTCGAAGTGAAATAGAAGAAAGGGGTAAGTCGTGATAGTTTTTTCATCTTATATATAAAGAACAAGATGATGAAAAGGGTATAGACATTTGGAAAGTATGCACCCAACCGGCTTGAGAACAAAAAAATGAGTTTGAACGCAAGTAACAAATAATATTTTCACTGAAAATTGCAGACTACAAATATCGAAGTGATATTTCTCTTTTATCTATTTTTATCTTTTATCAATTGAGCTTTGCATTCATTTGATAGTGAAAATATGAACTCCTAAGCTCATTTGAAGTAATTTTTTTTGGGGGGCGGTGTTATAGTTTTTTAACATCGAAATAGTCTTTGCGTTTTAGTAGGAAAATTAAATTAACAAGTAACTTTTTTAACTGAAATAAACCAAACAAAACAGACAAAAAATAGACTGGTGCCCCTTATTATATCGAATTTCCTATTCAAATTTAACCTATCGCTATTGGCTTTTGTTCTGTCCCAATGCTTCCTCTTCTTCTTTGAAAAAAAATCATCAAAAATCTCAAATTATGTCTACTGCCTAAGAGCAACGATACTCTATAAAAATCTTTGTGTTGTGTTGAACATTTAAACAACATGCGTCAAAATTTCAACTTTCCTGATACTCTCCGACACATGAATTCATAATTATGACATGTGAGTTCAGAATTCCGATAAACACAAGGTCAATTTTTAAAAAAATTCAATAAATAAGAGGTCAAAAGTTTTGCTTGTTTTTTTTCCTCTAAGTGTTATGAATTATTAGGATAGACTCAAATTCGTCGAATAGAAATAATTAATGATATTAATAAATGGTGGATTAATATTTTTAGTGTAAATTCATTCTAGGCTCTTTTTTTATTATTTGATTATTTGTGAATTTGAATCAAATTGACTTGATTAAAATAATCATAAAAATTGTAATTTATGATGTATATATATAAAATATATATATATTATATATATATATTTAATATATAATGTGTCATATATGTTAGAATTCTCTCTTTATTAAAAAATAATGTATCGATGTGTCATATTTGTGTTGCATGTCAATATCGGTGTTACTTAACCCATCACAACACATTTATCCCAAATCTTTTTTTGACATAAAAAATGCTAAAATATGCTTACTATACATATCTACTTAAAAATTTTAACTTGTATCTAAGATTTTTTCAGTCAAAATAATATATTTTTATTATATTTAAAGGATAAATGTGTTATATATATCGTAGAAAAAAGTGTATAACACAGTTTAGAATTTTTTTGGCGACTTTTGCCTTTTTTTTCAGGGAGGGAACAATGCTTTTGCCGACTGCAAGCACGCATTTCACTAGTTACTACCGTTTGCTTTTAGTATCTTGCGGAATGTTTTTCAACCACTCTAAGCTGACTTTGGGGAAGAAAAAGCCAGCAATTTTGCAGGAAAAAAGCGAGATTGAAATTTAGCTTTTCTTTATTTATATAGTCAAAGGGTAAGGAGAGAAAGGCAGGAGAGGAAGATGAGAATCGAAGCAACAATCATGGATTAGGCAACATAATGATGAGCAAGGTGACAGGCGGATGTTCCTTCTTTCCCCCTCCCTTTCACTTTTCTCTTTCTCTTTTCTGGCACCCCAACCCCCTTTTTGACCGAAGAAATTCGCGACCCCCTCCTGAACTTTTTCCTTTCGCATGGGTCCCCCACCCCCCGACTTTTCGATTTTATCACCCATTTGTCACTCTCCAGTCGCCATGTCAAATCTTGGAGAAGAGCCCTTAAAGGGAGTCGCTCGCTCGAGCGTTGTACATATAGATCCCAAGCTTATCGCCCATCAATTTAAATTGTGTTTTTATGTGAAATTCACGTGATTTGATGTCGGAAGATCTATTATGTGCATATAGATATGGAGATCATGTGGTAATAAGGCGTCCGATTTTATGATTTTCGAGCATTATTCTTGGCCTTGTTGGAGAGCTCGAGATTTTGACAAGAAACTAAATTCGCTATCCGGTGATGGGTCTTGTCAAGAACCTAATTAGGTCCTCAAAAATTCATGACATGGCAAGAAATAGTTGAAAAGGACTTCCAACATTTGCGGTTCCACAAAAATTAGTCCAATTGCCTAGTACAATTTTGCAAATTACCGAAATGGATCCCGGTAAGAAAATCAAACTTGAGTGCGGCTTTTTACCTCATTCTAATCTCGATCAATCACTGGTGCAAGATCACTTCAATCCCCTAAGTATAGTCCCTGATTTCGATGCCTAGAGTAGTGTGGCTACTGACTTTAAAACCTTGAATTTTCGAATGCATTATTGAGTGCTCCACTTTTATGTGTCATTTGATTTAGAGATCTCGATTTAGAGATCTCCAGTTAGATTGTTCATAACTATTTTTTTCATTTGGGAGACAACTCTTTCATCCAAAATCTACACGTGCTCAATCCACACGTCTTAGACTTTCTCACGGTATCTGTTTTTATGTGAGAGCACGTGTTGGACACATACAACATGCACCATGCTTTAATAAATTGAGGTTTTAGATTGAATAATTGTGCGCTTAACAGGTTCTTTGATCTTGATACTAATCCAATTCACAATAAAGGGTTTGAATGCTTTATACTTTGGTCGTGATACTAATCTTTGTGCGAGAGGGCGGGTCAAGCACAGACAATACAAGCCATGCTTTAGCATATTAAAGTTTTAGGATGAACAGTTATGCACTCGATCTCAATAGAGATAAAAAGGACTCGTCGGCATCAAAGTATCTCGCCGATAAGGAACTGATTCGAAAGAGGTAAAAAACGAAGACATTCATTCCACTCCACCCGACCCATTCCCCGCTTTATATGATCTTATGAATTGAACGAGAAAAAGCCAACCCTCCTATCCATAACTCGATTGCACCATCGAGAATGAGATTGGCTAACCTTCTATTAGGGTTTTTTTCCAAAAGCAAGTAGCTTTCTCCCCTTCTTGGAAGGGATTGTGATGCTTCCTTACCTTCTCAAATGGGCTCTCTCTTTTCCAAGGGTAAGACCCCTTTCTTTTTCAAGAGAAGGTAAATATCTTCTAAGACGGTTCGGTCTAAAGATGAAATTTGGGTTCATCCCAAACATCGAACCCCTTTTTACTCCATGAAGCTTTGGTTTATGCAGTCAAAAGTCAAAACTAGGTTTATGGTAAGAAAAGCAAGTTGGTCATAGTCTCTCGATTTTCCGTCTCTCCCACCATCGCAAGTTACGCGTGGTTTAGCGCAAGTCTAGTCACGCAATGAGTACTACCCCACGAGCAAGTGTCACGGTCCATGATTCTCCTATATTCGTGAATCTTTGTGGATAAAGTTTGGGGTTATCCAGTGAAGAGTGAGTAATATAGAAGAGAGGAATATAACCGGTCCGTAAATATATCATTAGAACAATTAATGTTAGGAGTTTCGGGATAAAATTATATTACTTAGAAGCTTCGAAGGCGAAATGACCTCCTATGCACTAACTAGTCAAGAGCTAATGCTAGTCTTCAGATGAGATCATGGCAAGTCGTTTTTTTTTTGTCCTCAAGGTTAATATCTTCTAAGACGATTTGGTCTAAAGATGAAATTTGGGTTCAACCCAAGCTTCGAACCCTTTTTTACTTTGTGAAGCTTTGGTTTATGCAGTCAAAAGTCAAAATTAGGTTAATGGTAAGAAAAGGCAAACTTGGTCATGCTTTGCGATTCTTGACCCATTGTCCATAGTCCCTCGATTCCCCATCTCTTCCACCATTGCAAGTTACGCGTGGTTTAGCGCTGGCCTAGTCGCGCAATAAGTACCACCCCACAAGCAAGCACCATCGATTGTCCCCCCTATTGAACTATTGCGACTCCACTCGATTGGCCGTTTTCGTAACAATATGACAATTTAAATGTAATTGAATCGAAAGCTCGTAAGCATAATTTCTTTTCTTTCTTTTTCCTGCTTTCATTCAATAACAAAACACCGATTGAGAATTGTCAAAAGAGTTTATTGTCATTTCCTTCTTTTCCTTTTCTTTTTCTTCCAAAAGGAAATTCACTAAATTAAATGAAAACGACAGAAGTTAGTTGCTATTCGCTGGGTGACATTGAATTATCGGTAGTGTTTCGGTGCACTTATCAACCCTATTGCACCGTATAATTTTTTTTCTGAAAAATACCCCCACCAACAACCTTTTTCTTTTATCTATTTCCCTTCCTTAGTTTTTCTTCTTCTTTTTCAACCTGCCCTAGCCGGGTTCCCCCGGATTGGGCCTTTTCATCGGCTATACCTTGCTGGGAATGGTTACCCGGGATCGGTATCGCGGCCTCCAAGGTGGCCCCTCAACCCCGTATAGGGGGTTTTGTGCGAGGTGACCAAGTGGGCCGGAATATTTTTCGAGGCCCTTCGATCCCGCCTCTCTACCCAGACTTTCCTGCAGTGGTCATAAATTTTTAAGGTGCTTTTGCTAAGGACCATTTTCTTTTATCTATTTCCCTTCCTTAGTTTTTATTCTTCTTTTTCAACCTGAGGCCGGGAGCCCCATAGACAACTATAGCTAACGGGCAATTGTCATGGTCCATAATCGTCTTGTACTCGTGAACCCGCATGAGTGAAATTTGGAGTTATCAAGTGAAAAGTGAGTGATGCAAATGGGATAATATAACTAGTTTATAAGAGTGGCGTCAAAATGGTTGATGTTAGGAGTTTTAGGATAGAACAAATATATCTCTACAAAACTTTGAAGGCGTGGTTGATCTCCCATGTACAAACTGATCAGGAGTTAATGTTGCTTTCCTGATGAGGTCATGATAGGTTGAAACCAATTGTTAATTCTATAGTAATTGCTATCTTGCTAGATGGATTAGATGCTCAAGTTAAGTTGATCGTGGTACAATTTGATATGAGAAAGTAATTCAGTGTATTGTTCTCTGAAACAACTATAAAACAAAGGTTGGCCTCATGTTATCTGCTCACCAGGCATTGCACAAGCTATTTCACAGCCAAGTGTTATCGATCGTGATGGATGGTATCAAAGTAGAATCCTTCTAGTAAGTGAGTTAAGTCAAGAAAAACCTATGATCTACTTGGTCTTACAAAGGCAAAGATTGAATTGCGGGAGCAAATGGTGTTCAAACAAATTGTGGCTCTCGAACAACTTCTGGGATGAATGGGCGCATAAGAAATAAATGATTCCTCACCAAATAGGGAAAATATTCCTAAATCAATTGGCAAATCTCAAGAAGACTTGCCACGTTTTCAATCAAGAAAGAAACCTCCATTGGTCTACTAGGATTAAGGAAAGCAAACTAGGTGAAATAAGATGCTGCCAAAAAGGTGCAATTGGTGAAAAATGCCACACTTGTCAAGCAAGGAAAGGACAAGTGATTGAAGGAGCCCGAACAGCTACGTTCAAAAGAAGCTACCAATGGAGCAGCTTGTTTTATTCAGCAAGTATTGTCATTTGATGTATGGTCCATAGTGGCGCATCATTGGTTAGGAAACGAAGGAAACAACAAAATAGCCTGCAACAAAGGTGTTACAGAATTAAGTGAGAGAGAATGTCACGGTTTCTAATCCTCCTGTATTCGTAAACCCTTGTGAGTGAAGTTTGGAGTTATCAAGTGAAAAATGAGTGATGCAAAGGGGATGAATACAATTGATATGCAGGAGTGGTGTCTAGATAGTTGATAATAAGAACCAAAATGGAAAGAGAGAAAAACAAACACATCATAAGTTCCCCACTTTATTTGAGCATATGAATTGAACGAGAAAAAGCAAACACGCCGATCGATTACTTGATTACACTCTCGAGAACCAGATTGGCTAGCTTCTATTAGGGTTTTCCCATAAGCAAGTAGCTTCTACCCTTCGTGGAGGGGATTGTGATACTGTCTTACCTTCTCAAATGGGCTCTCTCTTTTCCAAGTGGAAGACCCTTTTCTCGAGAAGGTCTTCTTGTTTTGTCTTAAAGATGCAATGTCGGGTTCAATAGCATCGAACCCTTCTTTACTTCGTGAAGCTTTGGGTTATGCAGTCAAAAGTCAAAACTAGGTTTATGGTAAGAAAAGCAAACTTGGTCATGCTTTTCCATTCTTGACCACCATCCATAGTCTCTCGAATTGAAATCTCTCCCACCATTGCAAGTTACGCGTGGTTTAGCTCTAGTCTGGCCGCGCAATGAGTACCACCCCACAAGCAAACACCATTGAATGTTCTTGAATTATCATGAGTCCACTCAACTAGCCATCACCATAACATTATAAATAATTTCGTGTAATCGAATCAAAAGCCCATAGCATAATTTTTTTTTTTCTGCTTTATCATATAATAAAAGATAGATTGAGAATTCTCAAGAGATTTGATTGCCATCCCCCTTTTTTCTTTTTCCTTTTTCCAAAAGGACATTCACGATGTTAAATGAAAAAATGGATAGGAGTTAGCTACTGTTCGCTAGGTGATAATAGGTTGTTAGTAGTGTCTAGGGCTAAGCGATTCCAGATTCCATACAGATTCCACTTAAAACCTAAAATCTACTAATGGGAACAAGTTTCTTATTTTTTGGAACCTGTTCCACTTAAGGTTGGTTTCAGAGTATATCTAGGTTCTACCTATATTATTATTCATTAATCATGACTTATATTTAGACATATGAAAAATATTAATATTAATAAAGCAAAAATCTTAATCATAAAATGGAAATTGATTATACATTCATCATTGAACGCATGAAATATTGGAGGATCGCATAAAAATATGAACAAAAAAAAAAAAAGAGATTAAAACTTGTTACAGGCTCTAGGTTCCAAATCCAAGTTACAACTTCCTCTAACTGAAGACTCAAAACCTATCCGTCAAAACAGATTTTTCATTTTTTGAATTGAAACCTACCATGCTCACTCCTAATAATGTCTACACTTATTAATTGTACTACACAGTATAATTTTTTCAAATACAAACCCCTCCACCAACCTTTCTCTTTCATCTACTTCCCCTCCTAAGTTTTTCTACTACAACCAATGGTCTGAGGTTCGAGAAGGGTTTCCCTTTAAAAAAAAAAAAAAAAAAAAAATTAGTTATGGACTCCCTTGCGGTGCAAATTTAGTGGCCAACCGAAGGCTGTCGAGTTATAGCATGTAGCTAAACGTGCAAGTGAACGATGGGAACCACCAATAAACGAGCGACTGCCGCCGCCCCCACCCCAAAAAAAAAAAAAAAAAAACAATTTATAGAGAAAACGTTTCAAACAAGATTTTAACCTTTCAGCCCAATCTACGGGAAAATCAACTCCAATTTGCTCGTGACATTATTATGCTATGACGGCCGAGATGAGCGCGTGGGGCCCACTCGTGAGTCTCTCCCTTTTTTCTTTTCTACTTTTTTTTTTTTTTATTGGTCGCTCACCGAAGTTTATCCCTTAACGCGACATGGCCCCGCCTACGGCAAAATGATTCTTGAATTTGAATCGAGTCCATACATTTATGGGTTTTGCTAAAAAGTACCTTGGCATATTCTTTTTTAAACAATCAAATAAAGAAATGTAATAATTATCAATCCACCGACATGTCCCCGAAATATGTGCAGCTAGTAATTTGATGATCGAATATTTCCTCTGGATTTTGTTTGCCGACCTTCCTAGATCACGCGCTAACAAAATTTATCCACTTACATATCGGTTCGATTTGTTTAAAGGGATATCCATGGCATTTTCAGATTTATTAATATAGATCATCGTAAATTCTTGAAAAATTACGAGTGATAAATCACTTTATTTTAAATAAGTGAATTCATATTCAAAACCATATGGTGTTTCCTTCAAAAAAAAAGGCACTCGAGTTTAAGCACAGGTGTCAGCCAACAAAAGCAGCTCTAAAGCAAAATAACTTTTTCAAAGCATCACGTGTGGCGCTGTTATGATCGAAGGTCACAGGTGTAAACCACCCAATAAATACCACAGTCTCACTTCTCATAATTGGGTGCATCTGGTTTGGCTTAAGAAAAGACCTTAGATAAAAATAATCTTAAAAATGTAAAAACCCATTTGGTAAAGTGTAATTTAAAAACGTATGAGAAATAACTTTGACTTAAATGCTATTTAGAAAAACTATGGATTTTCGCTAGTTTTTCTTTAAAAAAATTATCAACCCTTTCCACTATTAGAGAGCCAAATCGGCCGCCAGCAGCCATATCTAGCTGGCGGCAGCTTGCCAAGCCTCTGCTAGCACCATTAAAGTTTTCGAGCACATTTCTTTAACTGCAAAACTATAGTGAGGGCAAAAATAATATCGACAAAGGAAGTCAATTCGCATCTTAAAGCACCTCCAACCAATCTTGGGCTAAAGATCTTTGAAAATGTAATTATATTTCCTCAAAACTCCCCAAGAAATTTTTCCAAAATATTACTTTTTCCTTAGAGAATTTTGGAGCCCGAAACGAAAAATTTTGAAGCCGTGCGGGGATTTACCACCACCGACGACGGGGGACGGAAGCGACACGACGCCGTTAACACGGACGTTTGTCATCATGATCATCGATCGTGCTGGAATGATGACGGCCGAATTCGAAAGGAGGGAAGGACGCGTCTTCTTTCGTACCATCGGACGATTAAAACAAATCCTCTCGTCCATTGGACGGCGGGAAGGGGCTCGATTCCCTCTCTTGCTCAGTGCTCGCCACCACACGGGATTACTGTACCCCCGCCTCGGCTGTCGCGACGTCGGATTTACCCAATTGCCCCTCCCGTCCCCCATCCGTTTTTCCACGCGAAGAATTTCTTCCTTCTTTTTTTTTTCTTTCCTGTAAATATCTAGTTTAATATCGCCGAAACGAGGTTTTTTTTTTTTTTTTATAGCATTTTTCCCCTCTAAACATTTTAATTTTGGATAACTATATAAGAGTCTGAATCCTACGTTTCAGTATTTCTAAAAAAAAATTGTTACAGAGAGCTGTGCAATTTTATGCATATGATTTTGAAGAAAAGTTACGTTTCAAATATTACAAGAAAATTAAGAGTCCCCAAATAGTGGACTTGATCAAGAGCCCAGCGGTCCATTCGATTCGACTAGCCCCGATTTGATAAAAGGACAAATTTGGGCAAGTTTCAAGAAACCATTCACTTATTGTACCCGACTTGCCTAGCTAGGCTCACTCAGCCTCATTTAATTTTGTATAATGCATCGGCATAGTCAAATTATTCTGTTTGATGATGGAGACAAGATATTTTAATCAAATTGGAAAAAAAATCTGAAATTTTTATATTACTTAATTAATCGAATCTTAGATTTGCGCCAAAGTTTAAGGGAAAAAGTAGATTTAAATTGTACCAAGATTTAAGGGAAAAGGTAGATTTGATTTCCCTAGTACCATCTCAGTTATTTAAAAATTCAGGTAATCACAACAACAAAAAAGCATGTCATCCTCAAATTTCTTTGAATTGACATTTAGGGTGCATTTGTTTAAATGAATATATATTCTCCATGAATTAGTTTTCTAGACTTTCATACATTTGATTTGTTGAAATCGATTAGTTAACAGAAAATCATCTATGGTTAAAGAAATCATGCATATTTATAGTTAGGAAATTGAATTCCCTAACTTCAAAATGGGAAAGTAGTTTTCTATATGATGATTTATCGAAAAGTATTTTTGTTTATGAGGAAAGTTTTTTTTTTTAAACAAGTATACCTTAAATGTACGTCAAAAACTCTTTATTAAGACATGCGTCATCTCCATTTATAGGTGAATTGAGAATGCTTTCTTGCTGCATATGATCTCTATTAACGAACAAGTTGAAACTCATCAAAATTGAGATATTATAAGATGGATTAAAGTCCCTTGCCTATACTAATTATGAATGATGCAGTCGGCCTCTGGCCATTTATTTACATTGATAATAGTTTCTTCCTGTGCATGCTAATTTTATAATATGATCACGTTAAGCTGCCACCAAAGGAATCTTGCCAAATCAAAAGTAAACAATGAATAAGTGAAGCTTCCTTTTCATTAGTAAATTGGTGAGAAGGGGCAATCAGTACTAGTAATCTCCGTGAGCGTTATCATAAGGTTCCGTTTGCACTACGAAACGTTCAATTTGAGCGATAGTTAATCCACATCACCTGCGACCCCAAGACATAAGGTTAGCAAGCTCATTACCATAATCCTAAGCAAGCCATGAATTCTTTTCGCACGAGTTATGCTCTAACTAAATAATGTAACATGAGTCATTTAGAGGTTCGCTCATGGTGTGTATGTTTATATATGTACTTTTATATGTTTACATGTATATATTTGTTGTGAAATAATGCAAAAGTTAACGTATCTTGTAATTACATATCAAATGCAAAATGTTGAAATTATCGGAGATTTCAATGACAAATCATAACGCACATTAGAAATTCGCATGTTACCATCCGAGCATTGATACCTACTGCACGAAAAAAGCCACCCATAGAGGAATCCGCTATTAATCGAGGAGTTACAAAGTCACAATCAATTACTCATCCGTTTTTCATGCGTTTCTTGAAAACCAATGCGAAAACCCTAACAAGCTTTCGCGTTACTAATCACTCATGTGTTTCACTCGAAAACCTAAGAGAAAGCCTCGCATATCCACGTTTGTATTCTAAACAAAATAGGTCAAAATAAGACTTGAAAAACGTGTTGCCGAGTGTGGATCTCGACAACAGGGTGATTGCTCGATTCCTAAGTCTCTGTGAGTGCCTTGATGTAGGCTTGTCCAAGACATACTGTCCATGGTCACTCGGGTTAAGCAATCATCCATGAACCCTAAGTTGATTCGGGATATCATCTAGAGACAAACCCTAAGGCTTGTCTCTAGATGATGACATCTTAATATACTTTGTGATGTCCGCTTATGCGAGAATAGGTAATGCTCGTGGAGCTCTTTAGGAGGGTTTTGCTACTCAAAACTTTCATATCCCGAATCAACTTTAGATATTTCGACTCGAGCTCCGATATCGACCGTTGTGAACTCACGGGGAAACTTATGAGTTTGGCAATTATCAAACGCGAGAGTCCGCAAGAGAAATTTACAAGGAAGAGAAAAGAACATGGGAGTTGTACAGTACTTCGGCCATATGTGGCCGAGGTGGCAGGCAGCCCACTCCATGCGCACTAGCTACAGACCCCGACACTTCCAAGCACGACTCCAATCTCAATCTCCAAACTTCCGACTCAAAATTCGATTTGGCAAGAGCTCGACCCATAAGCTCGACCATATCTACCATTGCATAGTAATAGCGAAAAGAATGCAGACAGTTTGCGAGTTTCAAGCTAATGTTCTCACCATCTGCCCCCACATCAATGTATCTAATTAATATATTTAATTCTTCTTTTTTAGATTTGAGACCCATATACGAATAGTAAGTACAAATCAAAAAGGTTTTACAAAATATATTTTCGTGCCAATACGACGGTATTCCCGGGGAATGTTCTTGAACGGTGGTGGATTCGTAATGGACGCGGCAATGAGCTATCGTGATGTGTTTTTTTTTTTAGAATTTTATTCTACGCATGGGAGTCTGGACCTGAGTGGGAGACTCTTCAGTGACACCATTATTAGAGGCTATGGTACAACATCCACTTTCGTAGGCTCACGCGAATCCTCTGTTCCTCTTCCCTTCTCTCCTCTCTCTCTCTCTCGCTCTCTTTCTCAAAGATCAAGGAAGAAAATTGCATATCTCTAGAAACGGGAAGAATAACATTACTTATATGCCCCTAATGTATATAATTAGTGTAATGCGGTTCGATTTAGTAAATTATGTCCCTTGAAAAAAGTTCAAATATGGATTTTAGTAGTACCCTTTGCGGCGTTATTATTATTATTATTTTTTTTTAATGAACTTGAAATCAGACTTTCGTTTAGGGCCAAATTTGACTAATCGAACGGGCAGGGTTGGTTTAAGATTGGATCGGATCACAAATGATTTGATCCTAATAGACTTTTATTCGTACAATGAAAAGCTAGTGGCCTATACTCAATACATATCCGACGTGATCCAACTTATATAAGCATATATTCAACCTCATTTACGAAAAGTCATACCAAAATAAGGCGAGAGTGAGAAGAATGAAAAAGCAATGTCTATTCACTATATGTTTAAATCCATTTATGATCAATTTATTGAATATGATACATGCATATAACTGCTCAGCTCATCTTATATGGATTAGTTATTTATCGTTAGATTAAAAAATGAATATTTTTTTAAAAACATTATAATTCATCCTTCATAATTTGCTAAAATGTAAAATGAATTTGTCACACCAAACACACTTCTCAAATAATTGTTCTCTTGGGAAATGAGGCTCTTGTTTATCACTCATTTTTCCTTTCTCTCTCTGTTTACCACTAGTGGAAAGAGCTCGCGCTCCCGGTGACTTGCACCTTGAAAAAAATGCAAGACTTAAGGTGCATTTCACAATCGCCCACATAGCGTTTGGTTCTATTATTTTATTTTTGGGAGTAGATTTGGAACAAAAATCCGTTTGGTAAATTTTTTGTTCCAATAGAATCGAGAAGTGAAAAAAAGTTGATTTTTTGTTTCCAAAAACAATTTTAGAATCAAGCAAATCAAAAAAATTTATTTTCTTTTCTCTTCTTCTTTCTTTCTTGTTTTTCTTCCTTTTCTCTTCTTCTTCCACTATCCCGCCATCGTCCATCGCCACTAGTCATCGGCAATTGGCCAAAGCGAGGTCCATAGAGCTCACTAAAGGCATGCCCAACCATCGGCAAGCCTCGCCCTGGCCTCCCCCTGCCACTGGCGACCCTCACCTGGCCGAGCGAGGCTTGGCCTTACTAGATTTGGGCAAGATTAAGGCTCGCCTAGCCCAACCACAGCTCAGTTGACAAGGTGTGGCCTCACCGGGGGCCGGCGACGGTTGATAAAGAACATAAAAGAAAAGAAGAAAGGAAGAGAAAAAAAAAAAAAAAGTAATAAACTTATTTAAAAATTAGAAGAAAATGATTTGGATAACAAATTTTGAAAACGGTGCCAAACGCAATTCTATCTCGGAAAATAAAAATTTTGAACAGTTACTAAACGCCTTCAAATACTTAGAATTTATTCTAAAAAAATAGAATAAAAAAGATTCATTTATGATAAAAAATTGTTTCGAAATAGAATGATTATCAAATGTGCCCTTAATGTGATCTATAAGATTGGCTTAATAAGTCATCAATTCTCAATTACGATCCACTTTTCAAAAGAGTCTATTATAGATTAATACATCACTTAGTAAATCAATTTTACATATCAGACTTAGTAAAGTTTAGCATTGTTCACATCTCAACACATCATTTAATATGGAGAAAAAATCGATCTTCTAATTGATGCCTTTGAAGGTTATGCATAGAGACTCCTAGCTAGAGAGAGAGAGAGAGAGAGAGAGAGAGAGCATTTAGTCTAGCCGCTGAAGATAGAGCGAGGGGGAACCCAAGCATTGATTATCCTATTCGAGGAGGTTTAGTATGTGGGGAACCTATAAAAAAATCCAAGTTGAATCATCAGTCTAGTCAAAATGTAATAATGCCTAGATGGCTAATGGGAAAACGTGTTGAGGTTGCGTGAAGCTGAAGAGTTTTAACGAGTTGAAAGTCGTTCGGTCAATTTTTTGATGAAAATACATTTGGGTGAGAACCGGGGATAAGTTAGTATATTTCCACAATTTTCAACAATTGTCTACATTACCCTATTCAAGATTATGTTGATTTATAAAGGCAAATTAGCTTGAATCACATTGTTGAATACACTTAAGTTTCTTTTAGAGATGGGGAATGGAGATCTTCCCAAGTACTTGATCCAATTTAGCCGTCACCATCACAACACACATTTTAAATCGAGTAAATGACTTAGGTGCAATTATGGTGTTATTTGTCGTCATCGTGGGTAAGACTGGTCGGAGTCAATTTTGTCTTAGTCAAATCTTAAGCATGCTTCAGCGCACTCCTCCTTTTGATACGATGAACCAAAACAAATCTCTAGGATCCCGTCCAAGATGATGCAGATATATCCGCAATGCACATGGACCGGCCTATACATTGCCATCAAAGTGATGCCAGAAGTCAAATGTAGTAGCACTAACTCCACTGTTGGGAAAACTAGCCGAAGTGTCTTCTGGATTCGATCTCACGAGACTATTTTGACAAAGATACATGTGAATGAATCGTTTAAATCAGGGAAAAACGCCAAATCTCCCAAGTCAAAAAGGTACAAATTATGGAAGGGTTTGGTGCAAATTGGAGCACTAGGTTAGGACCCACGGGCATGTACATCTCGTGCCCTTTTAGTTTTGGCAGAGTTAGTATGACGGGTTCGATCGTCCATCCCGCTCGTGATTCACAAGATGGTGGTGGATCTCCCTTGGTCTCAAGTGGCCACATCCCTTTGACTTCTGATGAAGTGCGTCTCATTATTACTTTCTTTTATAAGGTACGGAAATCGACATTCATACGTGGGTGCACGTCTCTTTCAGCCCTCTTATATTAATGGTTCGGCCCATAAAATAATGTAACATTTCCTCGTCTAAGTATGGCGACGAGGAGTGGTTGATGTTGTCCCCGTTTTCAGCTCAATAAATGGTTTTGGAAAATGAAATTGGAGGGGGTCGAGAAGATAAGGGGAGCAGATAGCTTGGGCCTGCGATGTGCACAAGGGTTGTAAGCCATTTCAGGAACATCGATCTTCAATCTCCATCGTCAGCTAAAACGTTCGTATCGTTCTTTGTAGGAGGATACGTACGAAAGAAGTGCATTTCCGTGAAAACAGAAGGGAGTGGGCAGAAAATCGACAGACGATAAACAATCATGAAAGAGAACATCGGGTCCAGCTGCACTTTGTTGCTGTTTCGTATAATTTTTTGCATGATTGAATCTCTTCTTGCTCCACGGTTGGATGAAGACTAGTTCTAGATTAGGGTTCTTATACCGCCATCGGAAAATTTCACTGTGAACTACGTACGATTTTCGCATGTGACGCTAGGGTTACGAAGTTAATCGAGAGATCAATGCTTATTAAAACGTCTGATCTGATATTGAACCATGGTCTTGAGTGTGATGACTAAAGAGTACCTTTTTTTTTTTTTTTGGTCATAGACTAAAGAGTACTTCGAGAGTGCGGTTGTTAGGGTCAGCACAAAAGGGTCCTTTTGGAGTTTGATACTTATGCGGTCACATTTTCACGTCGAGCTTTGTTGAAAAGGTTGGCTCCAGGACAAGCTTCACTTCAAGGGTAGCGTCTAATGAGTGCAAAGCAAAATGGGAGAGGAGGTTTCCTTCAGATAGATCGCATTTCTGATTGTCCACGATCGAATCTCCTTTTCATAAAGGTTTTTGGCCTCGACTTTCGAGGGAGATGGCGTGGGTTGTGACTTGAATGGTACTATAGCGATTCCGATTCAATTTCAAGAGGATCGAAGCTTTTTTATTTTTATTTTTTTCATCATGTTTTTAATAGGAGAATGCATTTGCCCGTGGCAATTGTTAAATTGACGTGATGATACAGTTTAATATCGTGTCATTTGCTTCAAATACATTTTAACTCATCTCAATTTGATACTTAGAAAATCTCATTTGTGATCGATTTATTTATTTATCTATCATAATTATTCGATAAACATGAAATAATTTCTTTACGTAGCTAGAAAATGGCAATATTTTGATGCATCCCTTTTTGTTTGCAAGGACAACATTTTTCTCTTTTTTCATACCATATCAAATTGGTGAGTTATACTAATGAACATTACCTGCATACAAATTTAACTAAACATCAACGTGGATGACAGCCATGTTTGCCAATTTGTAAACTATTGATCAAATACATATCGAGAAAAAATGATTTCTTTTGTTTTACTGTTTGAAAATGAGTTGATAGTCAACATCACGTTTATCATTTTTGTTGTTTTAATTTGCACAGTTTTGTCTTTAGACAATAATTCAATCTTGAACATATGAAGTAATGAAAGATTATCACTCAAACTATACAAGGTGTCCAATCTTTCTTGACAATAAACAACAATACTTGAATTTTCACATTTTCTTCCGAGATCCATCGAGAAAAAAAATTCCCAAGAGATGAGAGCAGCTTCCCCAGGCTTCTTTTAGTACGCTTGACAGATTGGACAGGTGCTACAGAATGATTGCTTCGAGCAGTCGCAAAGTGATGTTTAAGCTTCCCAAAGATGGAGATTTTTCAACAAAGGCTGTCGATTATAAGCTGTTCATTCCACGACTTTTCAGTAAAAGTGAATAAACAAATGCTGCAGCAGCATGTATATCCACGTTCACGTGCCCTTTGGGTTCCGCGAGGAAGACCCATGCAGGATATGATTAGTACAGCTTTGATAAAAGATGAACCCTACAAAAAAGAGGACCTTGAAAACCTTCTTACAAAAAAGAGGACCTTGAAAACCTTCTCAAGAATGGAATCAATCATCATCACCTAAAGCGACTGTGCATTTGCAGGTGTTTCTTTATCCTTTTTCTCTTTGCTTAAAACGAAAGTCGAACGCTCTCAGACGCGATGATTACCACCCTCTTAAAGAACCGAGATTTGACAAACGAAGCAGAGGGGAGGGGAAGTGGCTTGTTCTTGTCGTCTGTCTTTGAATCTTTTTCCGTGAATCTTTCCCTTTTTCTCTGATATGTTGTCTGTTGTTCATTCACTGCCTGTGGATTTGAACGGAAAGGAGTATTATTTTGCAGATGTTTGCTTTTCATGATTGCTTTTTTACCGGAGGGCAGCGATGTCTCGAACATTGCAAACGATCTTGGGTTTGAACGAGCCGAAGCAAAAATCTCGTACATCTTCTTTTCGTAGTTTTCAAGCGAAACTGCAAGGCATTTCTTGCAAGTTAGTAAATTACATAACCAGTCCATTAATTTGCTTTTTTTCTTTGGAAAAACTTTCACTTTACCCTCCTTATTAGCCCTCGGACTCTCTTTAAGGATGCGCATGACAAAATTTTTGGTCAGAAATTATTTTTCAATTTTTATTTCAAAAATTAAGAAATTTAAAATTTTAGCTTCTAATTTATTACTCAAATCTATTTACCAAATAAAAATATGTTACAGAAATAAAAAAATCAAATTGTGTTACTAAACGAATTTGTATTCCAAATCTATTTCGAGAAATAGAGAAACAGATAAATAGAGAAGTAGAAATTTTATGATTCGCACGCTAAAAGGTACATTGCAAAACCGCCCTTGAATGTTCTAAAGATGATATGTAGTTTCTGTGCAGTTTTATATTTAAATTTTCTTGTTTAAACAAGATGGCCATTCTCGGTTGAAAGAAGAACTCAAGGGGTGGCCTTGACAGACCACTGGTTGCCCTGGAGAGCCGCAGATGGCATTGAAAACTAATCATGTATCCGCCTATGGCCTTGGCAAACCATGTGCACTCCCATGCCCACCAAGGCCACATGAGCTGGGGCAGGCTGGAGGAAAGCCATTCAATAATGAAGTTTGGCCTCACCCGATTAGACATGAGCCAAATCGATTGATGAGCAGTATAAGAGTAACAAGTTAGTCGTGATCCAAGGGTCCAATTATCCCTGGCACATCGAATGATCGATGCTACTAGCCAAATTTGGGTGCAGAACCTTGACAAACACACTAAAGTGATCGCTCGATTGCCCTTTACGGCCAAGCCAGTGGCAGCCGAGGGTTTAGACAAGATGGGCTGCCTCGGTGGCCATTTTGATTCGTTTATGGCTAGTATAGAGCCATAGATGGTCCTCGACAGCCACCTGGCCTGTCTTCCTCCTATTTTACTTTTGTAATTAGGCAAATACAAATGGTAAAAAGGCAACAAAAAAATCATAAAACAGCCTCAAATATGCCAACCGCTATATATTTACTTCAAACTTTTTGCAACATAAAAAACCTTAAACTTATACCTATGTAAATATGGCAGAATTGTCCAAAAAGTCAAAAGTCCTAAACCTATTGCAGTTTTGCCAATTCAGTCCTAAACCTTTTAATTTTGCCAATTGAGTCCTAAACCTTTTCATTTCTTGCCAATTAAGTCCATCCGGTCAATTTTGACCGGAAAATGCTAATGTGGATGCTTTGGCAGTGCCATGCAAGACCGGCTTGGCGACGTGGATAATTTTTAATAATTTTTAATAATTTTTAATAATTTAATTTTTTAAAAAAAAATTGAATTTTTTTGAATTTTTTTATTTTCTGTTTTTTTTTCATTTTTTTCATTTTTTTTTTTCTTTTTGGCCTTTTCCGGTGGCCGTCACCGGCCATAGACAACGGCCGGCCGCCTCGCGCCACAGCGAGGCCTAGCCGGTGACGGCGACGCCGGCGAGGGTTGGCCTCGCCGGATCCGGGTCCGGTGAGGCCGGCTCGCCCCGGCGAGGTTGAGCCCCGGGAGGGCTCCCCTCGCCGGATCTGGCGAGGCCGGCCCTCGCCGGGCCGGTGGCCTCGCCCGGCGTCGCCGTCTCCCGGCGGGGCCTCGCCCGTGGCAGGGCGACACCGGCGAGGCCGACGCCGCTGGGCGGGGGGGCGAGCCCCGGTGAGGGCTCCCTTGCCAGATCTGGCGAGGCCGGGCCTCGCCGGGGCTGGGCGGCCTCACCGGCGTCGCGCGCCGCCCGCCGAGCCTCACTGTGGCGGGCGAGGCCAACCGGCCGGCGGTGGCCGGTGGCCGGCCGTCATCCGTGGTCGGTGGCCGGCCACCGAAAAAGGCCAAAAATAAAAAAAAAAAAAATGAAAAAAAAAGAAAATAAAAATATTCAAAAAATTCAATTTTTTTAATATTATTAAAAATTATTCACATCGGCGCCGGCAGTCCTACGTGGCATCGCGTCCACATCAGCATTTTCCGGCTAAAATTGGCCGGATGGACTTAATTGGCAAAAAGTGAAAATGTTTAGGACTCAATTGGCAAAATTAAAAGGTTCAGAACTGAACTAGCAAAACTGCAATAGGTTTAGGACTTTTTGGACAATTCTCCCAATATTTACCTTCCAACAAGATTTTGTCAATAAGCAACATTAAAAATCTGCTTACATAGACGATGGAAGGCAAACGGTGTTGATATGGCTTAAACAACATTGTTTTGGCTAGAATTGACAGAACCTTGACGGAGGGTGCATGTCTCATGCAGGTACAAGCAAGAGGTTTTTGATGTTAGAAGAAAAAATTTAGAGTAAAGGTATTACTGTGGGCACAGTTAAAAGTTTTTGATTTCAAAACAAGAGTTCGGTAAATATGTCAAGTAGACATAATTTGGGATTTTTTGGACTTTTTCTATTGTAAATATGTATCTAACTAATTTCTTATCTTATCTTAATGACTTATTTTTCTCAATGTCCTTGGTCATGTTTTTCTTAATGTATTGAATGAGCCATCCACATGTCATTGGAAATTACAAAAGAAAATAACACAAACAATATCTGAATTTTAGTTCAATATGTAATGTGTCCATCAGCTTTTGTTTGTTCAATGTGGTTTCTAAATTTTTAATTTGTCTAATGTAATTTTTAAACTTTTAGTTCATGTTCAATTTAGTCTCCAGATTATATGAAAATGTTCATTACTATCCATAATCTTGAATTAATGGAAGAACTATATTAAACATTTTTGTATGGTTCGGGGATTACATTGAATATACACAAAAAATTTAGGGATCACATTGAGTAAACTGAAAATTTAGTGATTACATTGAATATTAGCTTAAAATTCAATGATCGCATTGAACATATTTAAATGACCAGGAACCATATTACATATTATGCTAAAGTTCAAGAGCTATTTGTGTCATTATCCCAAATTACAATATTACATGATATCATGTTCACACTCAGTAACTTTTCCATGACTAAAACACTTTCCTTAACAAGTTCTTCATTAATCATAGCACCAAATTTTCCTGTCATTCATTTCAAGATTTATTATTTCAAGATTTCTTATTTCGTTGTCATCTTAACTTTCCTGTCGGTGGACTCATTTATCGATATTACCCTATCCGCAACACTTTCAAAAACCTCTCTAAATTCTCGCACATATCACTCATTCAACAATAACTAGGCATTCACCCTAAACTGTCCTAAATCTTAAGTCTCAATTTCCATGTAAACTTCACTTAAAAGCTAAAACCTAAAAAGAAGCCAAACCTGGGGAAAAATACTATACAATTCATCAAGATACCGGATTCACTTTTCATCTATTAAACAACAGATTCTCATTGTTTTCTGCTTATTGTTGTGCGCAATCATAGTTGCATAGATTATACTTCCATTTGGCAAATTGGTTCTTGACTCGGATCCCATACTCGTCTCATTTCATATCCTCGATTGGCCAAAGTTGTTATAGATTCTAGATAAGATAACGAAGGGACTGTCCATCTTTTGCATACTATACTAGGCACAGTCCTCTCCACTCACATCCCTATAGCCTAATCTTAATAATTCAAGCTGAATTTTTGGTTGCCAAATAGAAAATTTGAACATGTCAAATTTCGAACAGCATTTTTGACTATGCTCAATGGGTTACCATCATCCTTTTCACATGAAACAGAGAACAAACGAACTCACACTAAAGCCATTTCATCTTTCTTTTATCTTTTCCTATATTGGATTTTTATGAGGTCTATTGTGTCGATGGTATTCTTTTAATTGGTACGCAAAAGTGCATACATATAGGTAAAGCTAGGGTATGGATATAAACTCAATCTCTATATGTACTTACATAAGGAGTCTTGTGCAAAGTTTTCTATTGCATATGGGATGCACCCAATTATTTCTATTTGCTGGAAATATAGAGAATGCTAATGGAAAATGAAGTCTTTCGAGAAATCAGATCCATTGTGGGGAAAGAGAGAGAGAGAGAGAGAGAGAGAGAGAGAATGGGAGTGGTTGTGGGTAGGGTAGGGTTCCTGGTGTGGTGGGCTGGTGGAGTTAGGAGTTAGAGCTAATCAGGAGAGGGTCACGAGATTGGAAGACCGCGATGTCATTGGATGCTTTGAAAACTATTATGGAAAAATTCGATGCATTCGACACGGTTTTTGCTAATGAAAGGGATGGGTTTGATTTGATGGAAGCACCGCCTGGCAGTGGGTTCGGTAGGGCTCCAATTGCATTGTTTTTTGTTGGCTCCAAATTCTTTTCATGTGATCGCTTCGAATCATGACCCACATGAGCCTGCTTCCAAAATTTCCCCTGGACGTTTCTCATTCGGTCTGTTTGGCAAAATTCCGTGAGATTGCAGTCAATTATTTTAAAAATTTAAAACGATAGGTCAAGACTTAGTTTGTTATTTAGGTATTTTAACGTCCGTATTCAAAGATTAAAGCATGAAAATATATAATAAGAGTAACAAATAAAGTATTGTGAAAGATTAAAACTCAGAATCCCCTACTTTGGTATAATGTAAATATTTTTTTTTCATGACTATTGTTAATGTTTGTAAAAACTAAAATCGATAGATGAATATGTGATTTAATATTTGAATATTTTAACGTTCTTCACTCTTGAGTGATTGGAAAGGAGCGACGAACATAATTTTGGAATTACACTTATCAAGTAGAGCTTTGACAAGGTTCATTTGAATTTATGACGTGCTAGCTAGTCTAGATTCTTCAAAAACTACAAAACAAAGATTCTATTCATTGTAATATCAGTTCTATAGATGATATCGGCTTTGACTACTCGTATCGGCATCCCATCGGACGCCGGTTGAGCACGTTCTAAGCTACTGGATCGGTCCGTCAGAGCTTACCCAGCCGGGCCATGGGTGGCGCCGACGGCAGATCCGGTGAGTTGGTGAGACGGGTCAAAGTCCTCCACTCAGCTAAGGCAAGTTGGTTAGGTAGAATAGAATTGTCCCCAAAAGATGATAATTACGATTTTAGCCCAAAAGAGGGAAGTTTATAAACTATAATTGTAAAAGTGACGAGAAAAAAAAAAGGACTTCCAGTCCCCTACTAATTGATGTCTACGTTCACTGGCTGTTCGTCTTTATCCAATTGACTTTTCTATCTCGTTTGTAGCTTATTAAGGAGCTCGTAGGTGGAGAGACTTTGTCGAGGAATGCGTCACCAAATACCACTAAAATTTAAATTAATCAATTTTAAAAAATTGTCAAGGATGAATGATATGTACAAGTGCATTTCGACACTCATTTTCAAGTAGAGGACCCAGGAAACACGATATATGCACTTCAGTGAAATATGACTTTTAATCACCAAATGCGTTGAAATTCAAATTTTCTACACTTACTGAAAAGTTGGTGCAGGAAATCCAAATAATTTAGTTCTAATTTATACATGATTGATCTTTTAAGGGTTTCTCAATTGGTCACTATGAGAGATAATTATAATGTTTTTATATTAATGAAATTAGAATATTTCGTAGGTTTTCTTATTAGATAATTAGGATATTTTCCTATATGGGTGCAAATCAACTAGCTCTGATACTAAGATAAAAAAACATGAAAACAGATTTGAAGAATTTTTGTATATTTCGATAGATCTTAATGAATTATATATACCTATAGATTTTATGAGATGACTATCTAAGATAACATATAGTATTATAAATTATAATGAATTAGGATTGCGAGACTATGATATGAGAGATACACAGCATCGGATAATATATTTCTAATAGTTAGTGTTCTTCACTTTAATTACATGGCAAGTCACTATACTTTTCAGTTTGGCAACAAAGCTACTCGGAGAACGGCCAAAAAGTGCGCTAGTTACAAAAGAAATAAAAGTTGAATGCATCAAAAGATCAAAATCAAAGTTCAGTCATCTAACTAAAGACAAAATAACTACATTAAAGTATAGCTTTCTCGAATGTCGAATGACAATCTACCCTCGAAAATTAACCTAGCTTAGATATGGAACCAAAGGAAGATAAGGTTTTTCTGAATGCAACGTGAAGGATGAGATAACATAAACTACACACACACATAATTGGCACTAAGCATTAGCAATTAAATAACATGATGATTCATTATTTCACGTTTCCTTTTAAGCATTTTCTATACGCTTCTATGTCGTAGTGTCTCCCCGATGTGCGTTGAATGATTACGCGATTGTCTGCGACAACGATAAAGGGCGCAAATAATTGATCTTTATCACCGATTATTTTAACACGAGTTAGGTGCTTAGCATATAGTTCATATTGTATGGACAATGGTTATAGTATTATGCATGCATGGGAAGCTGGATTGTCGGATTGGGCATGCTAGATTGAGATAACTAGGGAGTTCTTAAGTTGACGGGCTTAGATTGCAGTTCGTCAAGAACGTCCGTATTGACCTTAACTTTTTTTATATTGGGAATTATTAATGTTAAGTAATGTCTCTACGATAATGAACACTCTGATGACTCATTTCAATTACAAACCAGCCAATGCCTCGGCTCGTTTTTACTTCTACGTTACGCAAAGTCCACACTCCTTTCAAATCAGCCGTACAAAAAGTCCATATTTCAAATAGGAACTTCGTTAAAAAAAACTACATTTCGTGGTGTTGGTGTCGACCTAGCTTGCCAAAGCACCCACGAACCGATCTGGCTTCCTGAAACACGAACTTCATCTGAACCTGCTGCAGCCGTAGCAGCGATATCCTGCATTCTAACATAATAGGAGTTGATGTCGAATTTTCTATCGACTCCTGCACCACTCCGACAATCGACACTATATCATTAGATTCGATTTCATGCTTCCTAATCTTGCTCTCGAGAATCACCCCACCTGGCAACGCTCTGGCCTCAGCCTCAATTGTACTTAAAGTAGAAAAACTAAAGCACATTAACGGAAGCTCAAGACCTTGACTTGGGGAGATCGTTAAGAGAGAGTCCAAGTCCAAAGTCGCCAACATATCAACTTGACCCATCTTCAATTAATAGCTTAAACTAATGAGTTGTGAGTCATTTGAGATACATTGACTGTTATACATCACATCAATTATTTGATGTGGAATTTTTTTAACATAAATTTACATTTGTATCTCAACAATCTCCCATCACGTATGACTTCAGTATTAGGTTTGCCCTCCATTAATTCAAGTATTTTTCTATACCAACAGCTTCACCTTTGGATCTCTTTCACCCGACCAAACCATGAAGATGTCATTGGAACTGCATTGCTATATCATAACGCCCACTTTCACCCCAAGGTCTCTTTCTCTGAACTAAACCATGAAAGCTACTTGGAAACCATGTTGGTCAGGACATTTCTTCCTTGAGATATTCACTAAATACAAATACATATTAGGAGTAAGCCAATAATTAGCCATTGGTTTTGACACCATTTATTGTAATGTGCATAATGGAAGCTTGATACTTCATCATGGGAAATTGCCAAGAGGGAGTTCAAGTTCAAGCCTAACAACAAATCTTGTTAAGCCAATCTTTACTTAGAAGCTTAAGTCTCATCTTTCCACACCACACAAGTTCTCTTTCTCTAATATAATTGGCACTCGCATCTTAATAATCTTCCCCTCACGTGTGAGCTTAGTCTTAGATATGCTCTCCCTTAGGTTGCATATTGAGAGTGGACTACCGATCAACCATCAACTCCAATTCCATTGTTGGATGTGCGAAGTAGAAGCCCGTTCCTTTCACTTGAGAAAATTGCTAATAAGAAGCTCAAGTCTGACCCCATCAACATATCTAGTTGGCCTATATTCATTCAAAAGTTTAAATCAATGAATTATAGGCCATTTGAAATATGTTAACTATTTCAGGCCACACCAATGTTGGATGTGAGACTTTTTTTAACACAGCATGTGCATTTCAACACTAATGAATCTTTAGACTCACCTTTCATTCTCATCTTTGATGAGATAGCTAGCCCTCGCCATGTCACGGATTCCTAGAAACTGAACCATCTAAGCTCCAAAAAGACTTGGTCAACTTTTTCGTATCATCAAAATCAGTTCATAACTTACACGCGTGTCTCAAATGTGTTCTCGATCCGGACTTGGATTTCATTAATGTAATCTAAGGTTCCAAAAACTAAGAACAAAAAATAAAAAAAGTTGTTGATATGGTAAACTAGTGGAAGGCACTATATAAGATTCCGTGCGAGCTGTCGGAAAAGCGAGCATTTCGTGGAACTTTGGTCCCCCCTCTTAGAAAAATGTCTCATGAATTGCCTCAAATCAATTGATATTTGAAAGCATGGAATGAGAGAAAGTCAAGGCGAGGAATCCCCACGTTCATAGCCCTGAGACCAAGGCGTGGGTTAGTAGCAGTAATATCACACGGTGGGGGGGCAAGAGGTTTGGTCGTGCTGACCACCGGCTATTGCCGGTTCCCGAAGCCGCAGTACCAAGGACATAGGTGGCCTCGCTCCGCCTGTCTGACCCCCGGTCGCCGGTCTGCTCGAGAATTTGTTTTTATCTTTTTATCACTTTTCGATGCATTTGCTCTTTCTCCATACGCAGATGATACTTTAAAAATATTAAAGGAAACAGATAATTTTAGGAGCATAATGGTACGACATGGCACCTTCATTCATAGTCCTGTCAAAAATTTAAAATATACGAAGAGGATACGTGCCAGCATCTTATTTTTGCAAATAATATAATAAAATACTATTTTTGAGAAAAAGATAAAAGAAAAGAGAAGAAAAGAAAAGAAGATAACTACTTTTGATTTCCATCGGTCAAACAATAAATGAAGGACCATATCAAGAGAAGTATTGGGACAGAGCCTAGTAAAAATCCAATATCTTTACTAGGGAGATCATCAAGAAATAGTCAAGTACGAGCCCATTAACATATCTAGTTAGATTTATATTTATTTAATTTTTTTGATCAAATTTATTTTAAAGTTTAAGTCAACTAATTTTTTTGATGTGAGGCTCTTTTAACACAACTTACACATGCATTCTAACTATTTTCCCCTTACATGAGAGCTTTCATGGAGTAAGGTTTGCTCCGATTAATTCAGATATTCTCTTGCATCAACTTATTAGTCTACACCTATTGATAATCCGGGCTTTGACACTGATGTTAGGTGATCTTGAATTTCTCTTATCTCAAAAATCGGTTCAAAATTTTTTCCACACACTCATTAACTGATTGCTTATTCCTAATGTGGGATAATTTGACAGGAAGGACTTTGAGATGAAAACCATTCACTTTCAAGAAAAGTTAGGAGATCAGACAACCTACGCTCAAATCCATGAACCACTTGTGAAACGCGATGGACCGGGCCAATCCATCACGGGGGATCGATTCGGTGACTTGACCCCATTTCGAATGCTTCTCAGTTTGGCCGTGTCAAATAGGACAAAAAACCTTGTCTGAGCCAATTCAACGCGATGGATAGGTTCGTTCCACCGCCGTACTCCTGGACAGGTTAATCACATGAATTATTGGAACCAGAGTACAACATATATATTTTTTTTTTGCCGACGATTCCTTTTTCCTTTTGAACAGAAGGGGAAACTGTCAGTCTAAAATTTCGACACAGCCTCGGGCAGCAGTGGACGCAAGCGATTACGAAAACGACGGTCCGAATTTCGCGGTCCGTGTATGAATATTATTAAGATTCCGGTCGGCCGATTTGAGCTTTTCAGGCAAATGTTCTGAAAGATATTTTTGCCGTCACAAGGCACCGGGACAAAACCCCCGACCGTGACAACACAGTGCAAAATAATAATTCACTCCATAATGCCATCCAACCCCTATTTCGATTTCTTCTTTTTTATGGAAAGTTTAATTAGATAAGAACTTCTTTTGGAGTAGTAGATTAGCATGTTCTTGCGCCGTTCAAGGACGAACGCCTAACTTTTCCCTTCGCAAGGCTAATATATATAAATAAGACGGGTTTTTTAGTTATAAGTAAATCTTTTGGGGCCCTTTTATTGACACCGCTTACTCATTAGAAAAGATTAATTATGTGAAATCCGTAACTATTTCATGAATTATATGATATAATCTGAAAGATACAAAAGAGTAAACCGTCAAATTACGATGCAAAGATACGCCGGGTATGTTATTTTCATCAAAATAGAGCTTAAGAAATGGGCAGGAGAAATTTTGAAACTTACCATAGGAGAGATTGTCTTCATACTCAAACTTTTAAAAGGCTAGATTCAGTCGATAGTAATGCCTCGTCGTATAACTAATAACGTGATTCCCATTATTCTGTACCAAACAAATTATGCTAGTCTATGCTTAAAAAAATATTTTTTTAATGAAATAAATCATCTTCAGAGTGCGTTGATATGTGTTTGTCACTTGTTTGGTTTGCTGAAAATGATTAGTCAACAGAAAACTGCTTATGATCAAAGAAAATATGCATGTTGGAAGTTATGAAAATGAATTCCTTAATATGAAATGAATTTCTTTTTTTTTGAAAAATAATTTCTCTCAAAATAATATCTTTATCATGAATTCTTTCTCGAACCAAACACACCGTCGCATTAATAAGTCAAACATTTTTGAAACGCTCCACTAAATCTAGAGATTAGATGAAAGTAAAGATCAACTTGAAGTGCATATGTCGACGAAGTTAGAAAAGGCCACAAGGGTAACTTACAAACCATAAAAGGGGGCAAGGGATGCTTCGTCGTTTCAAGGACATGCATGTGGCATTGTGAGGTACCGTACTTCAGAAAAATATCACATAGATCGACTCTATTGAATTGTTTTTCCTGTTACTTCAATCATTCGTGGTGATGATTCGTGGTGATGATGGTTGTCGTCGCCACAATATCGATGGCGATTTAGTAGGTGTCGACCCCACAGGACTGTTAAATTTGGCATTACATATATTTATGGGAATTATAGCATACATTGCAGGTGTAAAAGAGCTTTTTCGCTAGTGGTCTTCCTTACCTTTTGATTTGATGGTTAGCGAGGGTGCGTGTAGTTGCGGTTCTCAGATCACGGATGGATATGACAGGAAGGTTCTTTAAACTCTTGTGCTCTAATATTTCCTTATAACATCTGTTAAGAAATATTAATTTGTCTAATAAATATGCTGGACTCAAATCTGCTGGACTCAAATCCTCTGAGTCTTTTCGTCCATCATCTTTGGCCCATTATCTCTCTATGGGATAACATATTGAGAGGGCCAAGACCCATGTGCATAGCAAAAAAAAAACAAGTTTGATTTTCAAGAAAAATACATGCTAAACTGTACCTAAAAGAAGGAAAACGTGTATAAGAAATCATTATTATTTCGGTTGATCCAACATAATGGCTAATAACTAATTCATCACGCCCTCATCAGTTATCAATTTCATGCCTTCCACCATTTCGGGTTTCTATAAATCATGACATTACTGAAACTTAACCCTTGATTAATGAATCGATTAAGCAACCTTCTAGACATTAGACACATGCAAAAAAATTAACTTAGAGAGATGGGCATGGTTTCATTCGATTCACTTACTGAGGGTAAATGGACTATCGAATAGGTCCGTCAAGAGTAAGCTTTCATTAAAGGGCTAAAGCTAAAAAAATTTAGGTCCATAAGTCAGCCCGTCTATTTTCTCTATAAATACGTGCGTGATCTACAGTCCGCAGGAGTAATAAGCCATCTCTCACTCTAGAGCATTCCAACATACATAAATTCAAGAGGTGGGCTGGGGATGATAATATACACAACGTGCAAGAAAACAACCATAATTTCTGACCCAAAAAAGCTACGAGCCCGAGCCTCGTACTACCCATATGGATATCTCCTTCCGAGCACTATATCGCAATCATTCGGATCTCAAAAACCATACGGATTCACTTTTGTAATTTTATGTCGATTATTCATGTTAGTCTAGGCTTTTGTTCATTTTTCTGAATTCTTTACTACTTAAGGATATATTTTTGGTTTTCTACTATCATCTAGGTTTAGCAAGGTATCTATTTGATTTTTTCTATGCATCGGACATCTTTTCACCATATTTAACAGAATACAGAAAAGAGATTCTATTGTTGCATCTCTGAGCGTGGATCACTAAGTGTGTGTTTGCGGATTGATGAATTCGTGTTTATCTATCGCTTGTTGCATCAAGGTCGCGACCCAGGTAATTACTTTCTTTGTAGAGTGCGAGTTCAAGGCGTTCGAGATCCAATTCCGGCGATGTTGAAGACCCATCAAACTTGGACATTCAACAATAAAGACACTGTAAAACAATCAAAACGATCATATTCCATCTACTGTACAAGATCAACGGAAGATCCTCCGAAAGATTTAGAGCGAACATGTACTATGTTAAAATAAATTTCTGTGGGAACTCCTTGTCCTGGCGATGCGGATTATGCGGACTTTGGTGTGGCACTGTTAGGACATAGTTGGGTGGGGTTTCAAGGAACAGACAACTCGAACATGCTGGATGGATCACTTTTATTTCTGTTTCAAACTGAATGGCATCTAACTTAAATAGTCGTTTCCCTGGTCCCGAACGTGGCTGCTATCATTAAAGCTCCTGAACAACTTCGGTGGAATGTCTTTGTTTGAGACTCTCGTGCCTCTAGAACAGCTTCACTTGCTATTCCTCTATGCTCTCTAGGCGCTAAAGTAGGGTGTGGACAAGAAATAAGGAAGGAAAACGATCTGATTTCTGTTAGCAAAATTTTAGTGGAGATCTGTAGGAAAGAGATGGAACGAGTTAATGGAAGTCTTCATATTTAGCCCTCCAATATCAGCCATTTCCAACAGTGGGAAGAAAATGATGTGTTGGTTGTTCATTTCTTTATGAGACTTTTCCCCCCTTGATTTCTTCTACTCTGGTGAAATGAAGTGGAGGCTCTTGATGTCCTTGACAAAAAGTGAAGACCTTTTTTTGCTCATGCGTTGAACATCGCTACTTTTCTTTTTCACCTACTCTCTTTCAGGGTGACCTAATTCGGTTCAATGCTGAAAAATAGATAAACAAAAATGAACTCACAAACGTACACGCACAAAGTGCACAGACAGGAATCTTCCAATTTTTGGTGTATTACAAATAGATAGTGTCTCAAGCCTGACCCTAGGACACATCGAAGTAACTAGAAAAGAAATAATCCGACTGCACATTAGAGTAACATAAATTACTACTCAATGAAATATTTAGAGGAATGTTATGACCCTTCTAACGTTGTGTTATACCAATTCCTGTCCCAGCTCCACCTGTTGATTTCTGTTTATCCGAATGCTCCACAAAGTTTTTAGCAAACGTGTCCACGTCAAGTTGAAATTGTTAAACTGGATTGAATCAAGTTCAAATTGGCAGTGTGGATCATCTTGAGGGGCTACTTTGAATGCTTGGTCTAAATTTTTTTAGAGCAAACCTAACTAAATTACGTCATAGAAAACAATCCTCTTTTTTTTTTTTTTAAAAAAAATTTTCTTTCGAACTTTATTGTATTATTGTAATGAAAAAAAAATGTAAGAGTTAAAATTGAGCACATACATGATCTTGAATATATTCACTGATTACTTGATAATAAGTTGAATAGAATTTCAAAATGAAACTTAAATTAATTCCACACTTATCAAAAATTCGGCTAATCAATTTTTTCTGGGTCAAATTGATTTAGTGTGGTTTGATTCTGTATAGCATCCAAAGTCCAAAACCAAATTGTGCTTAGTCTTACGTTGACTCGCACACTTCCAAACAAGCAAAAATTATAATTATTCCTTTTACTAGATTTATTATACGTGTTTAACTATTATCTTTCCTCACCTTCAACTTCACATTTCATTTGCGCTAGATTAAATCATATACCGTTTGGGTTGGGGAGCCGAAGCGAGGCATTTAGGCCCACAAGGCTTTTACGCTGACAAAAGCAAAAGCTTTCTCTACCATGGTGATTTTGGCATTCTTGAAATTCCTTGTACACTCTGTAAACATGAAGCAAAATCAAATTTCATGTTTCATTTGATCTCACGAAAAATGGAAAATTGGATTATCGAGCATAAATAACTAACTGTCGGATTTTGATCTTGGGCTAAATGAAATTTTGTCTTGGAATTTCTGAGCATATAGAAGAGCTCTTGGTGTTCATCAGGTTCTGGCACAAACAAGTAGTCTTTCTTTTGTGTTTAAGGAAAGTTATGGAAGTCAATTGAAGTATACATGAGCTCTAAGAGAAAATATAAGTTGGGAATTATTCAATTGATATATAAAAACCTCAACTGTAATATATAAATAATCAAAATCTTAACAAGGATGTCATTCGATTGCATATGTACGCAGTCCCATCCAAACAGAATAATTCATAAAATCGGCACATCCCATCGATCTTGTCTGTGATTTTCATACAGAGTCTTTAATTTATTTCACTTTGGTTTGTCAGATCATATAAAGTCTTAATTCCATATTCTAGTTTCATGTATATATGAGATCTATATTGACTTTGATTCGTTAGATCATATCTTTAGATTCAACTCAAAATTCTATAGTTTCGAAAGGCTATATGCACTCAAATAAAGTATTTACTTTCCCAGGTTTAGTCTCCATAGGCATAGTGTAATTCAAATTCTATTGATAGTCCATTTGATGTTTTTTGCTGAACTACTAGCTAGAACCTTAAAAAATTTCAAGGTCCAATCCCAAATGCTTGACACCGTGATCGATAATAAGAAGCATTCCGACTTGGACAAACAATCGGATTAGGCTTACAGACTGGTTGTAGACAGCTTCAAATGTAAATTCTGCATCAAGAAGATGAGGTTTTTGCTCGGGCATTTGTGTGGAACAAACACATCAGTAGATCTATGAGGATAGGGCAAATGAAAAGTCCAAAAGATTCTGAAAGATCATGTGACCTATGTAGATTTCATGTAGATCTATGAGGATAGGGCAAATGAAAAGTTCCAAAGGTCATGAAAGATCATGTGAGAACAATGCAAATTAGAAAGCTCAGCACATTATACCAGACTTAAACTTGCGTAATATATTAAAGGTAGCAAGAAGTATTACAAGAGGGAACATTTAAATCCTCCTCTTTTTCTTATAAGATGATTAGGGTTTCTAAAACGCAAGGCTATATTGAACTCCCATAAAAACTTACACTTCTGCATTACACGAAGGGTCCAAAGAGAAGCTTCGTTGAACTTCTAGAGCTAGTTCCTCCAAGCTTAGCCGACATTCAAACCCTATCTGCAATAAAATCACAAAGTTTCAATTACTGTCATAATTATTCGAATCAAGAAATCATACGAAATTTCTTTCATTGTGGACTTCATTGCCATAGACATTGGGGTTCCGGTATACATATTGATGCTAGATGCATATTACAGATAAAGCTTGATGTGCCATCAAAATTTGGTTTCTGTATCACTCTTAGCATCTTCGAGGTATGAATTATGTGCAGGTCCAATATCATACTAAAGTAAATTGTTACATAAAAGAAACCGTCTTACTATGATACAAACAAGAAAAACTCAAGTTTACTCTAAGTACGTGTGTTAATATATATATACTGAATCATGTACACATTTGCCATAATCTGAGATCTATAACTATGAATAGAGAAGCATGAATAAATCATGTACACATTCGCCATAATCTGAGATCTATAACTATGAATAGAGAAGCATGAATGGGTTTGAACTAGCAAATCCAAACCAACAAGTTTTCCCATGCGTGATTCTCGCTCTAGAGTTGATGACGTATATCACAATGCATTTGCTTCAATGCCCTTGAAGTCTTCCCTCATACCATATGGATTAGTCTTGCCATAGATAGTTCACAAGGTCCATCTGCGAGTAATGAGAAGTTCGAACCTCTAGATGGAAAGCAATAGCCATTAACTATGTTTTTGCAAGTGAGTTCGAACAACTTCGCTCCATGGGCAATGGCAAGACCATGAAGTTCAGATGTAAATAGAAATCCTAATCTTCATGTATATAAACTCAGATTGGCTTACGTAGAATTCTCATGAATCCGTTTGACAATTCTTAGGAAAGACATGTTATATCATAATGCTTCTAAAACAAGAATGATAATACCCGTTATGAACCAAGAACCTTGAAACCTCAGTGATATAACTGAATCTCTTTCAACATATAGAATTGAGATGACAATTGAGAAACCTCAACTTTTAGTACCTTGACGATGAAGGAGTACAAAACCATGTCTTCCATGCTGCTGATGTTGAGGTGAATAATCTGAAACGAGAGTTTCTCAAGGACGCTTATTATCTTCAAGATTTGGCCTGGTATCTTCCGAGCAATTACCTTCAACAGCACGTTCGATCCTGAGATCTTCGCCTCGACATCGGCTGCTGAGGAGTTGCAGCACACACCTAATTCTTTATTAGCAGTGATGCTCTCGAAACTGAAGGGACTATCAGGGGGCGGCGGCGGCGTGTTGATCAGTTGGAGCGGTTTTGGGCTGGGGCTAGGGCTTAGACTCTTTCTCCTCTTGTTCGCCTCCAAGGATTGTAGGACTTGTTGCAGTTCCTTGATGAATTCTATTACGCCACCTATGATGGATGCTTGATCTCCCTATAAAGATTAATCCCATTTGATTTGAATTATCATGTCTATGAATTTTAAATATTGTAATTGAGATGCTTAATCATATGATCTATTCAAGCTCAATTACTTCTTTACACCAACTTGATTCGACAGTTTTCTTGTGCGAGGTAGATATGAATAAATGAAAATAATCAAGATTTGACTTGCTAATACTTTCAATCAATTAATTAAGAAAGTTGCAATGGAGTTTAAATTAGAAAGATGATTACGTACCTATATCTCAAGTACTAACGCTCATCTAAACATTTTTTTTTTTATTGAAGCTCGAGGGTTCTTGGTGAGCTCAACTTGAAATTTTGATATAACTTATGCATGAATTAAGATTGAGACTTCATTGGATATCGACCTGTCAACTCAGAAAAGCTTGATTAAGATCAAGCAAATTGATATCAAGCCTAGAGTCAAGTTTGAGCAACATGAACAGCAACATCGACAACGTAATATGATCTCATTTACAGTCCACACGCTTGGGACGGGGGGAGAGAGAGGGAGAGGGGGAGAGAGAAGGGGGAGGGGGGGTGTTTACCCGTTTGATGTAGAAGCATGGGGTTAAGGAGCGCAGGACCTTGAGATGTTCATTCATCTGCCTCCTCCTGTTTCTCTCCACAGCTATGTGCGACATGCTTTGTTTGTTCCTTCTTGATGGTCTTCAATGGCAGTTCTATCAACACGCCGACTCAGAAAGAGAAGCTCTCAACTATTTATAAGCCGAGAACTTTGAGGACGAGAAGGAGCTGACTCGGTACACTGTAATTACTACTATTACTCCTACTTGTGCTCTCATTAAATGCCATATGCTGCACTCCCGTGAAGTTACTTTTACTCTCTCTCTCTCTCTCTCCCCTCCCTATCTCCGTGTGGGTAGTGGTATGCAATATTACGCCTCTCACGTTGAATATCTTGGGGTCAATTACGTTACACGCGTGATGATTAAAAAGGAGCACAACACTGATAGTTCGCTGGTCGTTTCATCTTTTCCATGCACATGCATTATATTTACACTGCCTCTCTCTCTCTCTCTCTCTCACACGCGCGGGCGCACGCGCGCGCAAACACATTGCCTTCGCTCATGCCTCTCCCGCTTAGCCCTTCATAGTTCTCGATCTCTATCTTCATAGCCCAGCATACAGCTCGCTTTGATATTTATGAGACAAGTCGCAAGACAATGTTTGTCGAGATGAGACCCTTGGTTTTAGGATATTTTTGGTACTATATAACGATAACGATAGCAGGTCGAGGTACCATCGAATCAGTCGGTGGTTCCTCTTCAACAGGACTTCACAAATCTCTTCTTTTTTCGAATAAACACTGGAGTCTCCTTACTCTTGCAAGAATGACTCCACCTGGATTCACATTATGAAGTTAAAAAGGAAGATTCAGTCAAAGATATAATGAGAAGTGTCATTATTGTCTCCCAACTGATTAAAACAATGTAACATCATGAAACGTGACCATGTCCAGCCTGTGCAAGTTGCCATCCTTGGACCAAATTAAGATACCGAATAGGACTTTTATCTCCGGTACTATTGTCGTCGTCTAGCAAATTAACGAACATGGAAGTCTCGTTGATTCCGTAAACATTCCACAAGATATGCATGATGTCAGATTTTGTGACAGGATCATGTTTGAGAGTATCGAACCATATTTATGATGTATTCTTCCCGGGAGAATTACAAAAAAAGTCCTAAAATTATTGCAATCGTGCCAATTCAATCATAATTTTTTTTTTAATCAATTCAATTTTAAACCTTTTGTATTTATACTAGTTGAGTCTATCTGACCTATTTTAGCCAGCCAACGCTAACATGACACTATTGTGTTGATATGATATTTTTTAAATAGTATCTTAATAATATTTTGAATTTTTCTTTTTTCCTTTTTTTCGTTTATTTTTTCCCCTTTCACTTCCCCTTCCCTTAGAGCCGGTGAGGGTCACCCTCGCTAGCACTAGGCGAGGGCCAAGACGCCCTTGATAGCTCTATAAAAATAGAGTTATTTTATCTATTTTAGGCAACAATTAATACAATATCTATGAGAAAATATTTGGATTTCCTTCTGATTATTCGAATTTTCTTTGTTTATGCAAAATAATAAGATATGGTGAAGATAAATAAAAGAATGATAAAACTCAGGAATTCAAGTCAAAAAGCAATGGAAGATAGATATCAAATTATGGAATCCTTGATTTTGTTCCTTAATGTTATTTGCAAGCGTTGAGAAATAGATATCAAATCAAAGATCCTTTGTTTACTCTCTAATTTTATGCACAATTGTTTGGAGATAAGGATGTTAGATATATATTATAAATAGGAGAACATTGAGAGCCTTGGCAAACAACTAAGTTTTTGTTAGATCGTTTTTCATTGTTCTGAGAGTTTTTCAAGTATTTTGAAGAGAAGATAAAAGTGGTGACAAAATTTTTGTTTTTTGATTTAAGATGTTGTGTTTGATTCATATTTTTATTTCTTCTTTTATTATGTTCTAATTTTCTTTTGTTAGGGCTATGATGTAGCCTAACTATGATGATGTAAATTTCATGATTTTTATGTTTTGCAATTGATTTCATTCATGTGAGTTTTATATTATTATGCATAATTTTTTTGAGTGACTGACCACCACTTGAATAATCTGATGTGCATGCTTGAGATTAAGAAGTGATAACATGCAATTGTTCATTATAATAAATAACCATGAATTAAATGTGAATAGAAATATACCGCGTTATTTATGTAGCATTCAATGATAAGGTGATCTAAAAGACTCATTGTAAATAGGGAATATTCATAATTTTTAATGTACTTATGTTTATTTAAATTCACATAGAGATTTAGTGGATTTATAAATTGAGTAGGTTTGCTATAGCTAGAGATATGATAGTAAAGAGAGTAGGAAATTTTGCTATCACATGTTTGATATCGTTCTTATACCAACAACAATATGAAATTCATATTTAGTGGTTATGGTGAAATCGAATGTTCTAACATATTTATTTGATTGATTTACTATATTTAGTCTCCAAATTTTGTTTTTAATTTATTCTCAATTATATTTTGATTTGTTAGATAAATTTTAGAATTAATCTAATTTAGTATTTAATTAGCTTATTAATCATTGATCTCTCGTGGGACAATACTCTTTCTCATCATTATATTACGTATTCGACACGTTTACTTGTGTTTAGAATTTTACGAACACCTTTGCTCAATCTACCCTTGTGTGACTAGAATTTTACGAACACCCTTGCTCGATCTCCCCTTGTGTGACTAGGCGAGGGCTATAATGCTCTTGCTCACCCAGTGCTGATAAAGGCATCCCAACCCTCGTGCGTGGCCGGCGAGGGTCGCCCAGTGCTAATGAAGGCATCCTAGCCCTCGTGCATGGCCGGCATCGACCCTCGCTAGCTCTAAGGAAGGGGAAAGGGGAAGGGGAAAAATTAAATAAAAGAAAAGAAAAGAGGATAAAATTATAAAAAATTATTAAAATATTATTCTAAAAATGTCATGTGTAATGTCACATTAGTGCCAGTAGCCAAAATTGGTCATTGGCACGACGAAGTGCAAAAAGTTTAAGACGAATTGACATAACTGTAATATATTTATGACTTCTTTAGTAATTTTCCCTATTCTTCCCAAATCTAAATTGGTTTTGTGCTCTATAGGATTAAGATTAAGCACTCTGTATTTTCTTCGTAGTCTTCATGCAATTCTACCACGTCTATCCTCCTTACGATTCAGTATTTTCGCATAATTTTTCTTCATAAAGAGTTCATCTTCCGGCAATGGCTTGCTTCAAATAGGTGCAGTCGAGTTACAAGTTAGAACTAAAGAAATTACCATCCGAAAAAAGAGGACACTTGACAAGTATCTGCTATAGTCCGAAAGGGGTTCCTTTCAATTTAAAATAGCAAAAAATAATTCATGAAGATAAGGGACATCCATTGTGAATGAATTTTGAACATTGCCCGAGTTTTAACAGGGTAAAGGGCTAATTTGATATCAGGCTCAAATGGTTGTGGCACTGCTTAGAGAATTTTCAAATTCTCGAAGTTGTACCATGAAGCCACTATTAGGAGCTGCCTGAGGCCTTCTGGTCTTTACATGTTCCAGAGCTTGAGACAAGCGCATTCCCCGCCGCTTCATGAGATAAGCTGCAACCACAGTCACACTGCCAAAGGAAAAAAAAAGTGTTTATGAAGAACAACTATGCAAAAAAAGAAAAAAAGTTTGCAGAAAAAGAAAATTGTCACGAGTCATTGACAACTTCCTCTCGACAGTACTTAAACCACTGGGCTGAAATGCCATGGCATTTGTCACTTCAGATTCCACCATCTTTCCCCTTCTCTACTGCAGTTTAAATGGCTACACGGCCAATCCAAAACAAATATAGTTTGACGTGACTGGGGGACTAATGAATTTGCATCTGTAAATTTTTACAATGCAGAAAAATTTCAAGTCGTTCGAAAGTAGTTTCAGCCAAGAACTAATAGCTTTACCACCCAGTGTCTTCTTCTTTCATTTGAATTTTTTTTGATAAGTAATTGAATTCCCAAGTTGCATTAACCTAACATATCTTCCTTACATAGAGCCAGCAGGAACATAGATATGTTTTACCTAACAAAATGGAACGAGCTGTTATGGATGCTAGACATGAACTTCAGCAGTCAAATACATAGATCAATTTGAAGGAGACTGGTTTGGTGCATTAAAGAAATTACTATTCCAATCCCTCGAAGAACCGGGCCTTGTTCCTAAAACCCATTTGAAGCATAATCTACTGTCCGAAATCACTTCAACCTAGAGTTGTGCAAACTCAGTAGAGTTCATGCCGAGTGAGCCAAAATAAAAACGGTATGAGTACCCAGAACAGAGTGACGTCGAAGTACCCACCAAGAACAGTCTAGACCAAGTATTATTGAGATAACTTAGTAAATCAAATTGTTTATGCAAATGCAAGAAGCGAGAAAACGACCTTCTGGAAATTCCCATAAAACAGTGGACCAGTACGCTGCCTCCCTGTCTTCTAGCTTCATCAATGAAACTGATACACTCCTCGAAGTGCTGTCGGATGTGCGTGTCCTCGGAGTCCATGACTTCAGAGAAAAACACATGATAGTATCCAGTCTCAAGGCTCAATATGGCTTAAGACAGTTACAAGGACTAGTGATTCTTTGATTTAGACAGGCAGCAGAGGCTAACAATGTGACACTGGGGACTAAAATACTGAACTGTCATGAAAGAATATGAAGATGACAAACTGGAAGCATACTAGAGCAATACCAAGAACAGGTTGCACATATAGAGCTTACATAGATTAAAATTTATTAACAGTATATTTGGAGCAAAAATTATTTGAAAAAGGATAAGAATCACTGAAATGTCATAGATAGAGGAAAAGAGTATGGGATCCACATGACGAGCACATTCTCACCAATATGAAAGGACTTAAGGACTTGGTTCAGGAAAGGAAGATGCTATTTTCGAATCAAGATAGAGAGGTACCATCAACTACTTTATAGACAAAATCATTGGGAAATGCCGGAGCTAAGTCAGCCACCGTCAAGATGTGGGTGACATTCAAGCTCTTCAGCCTGTCCTTGTTGCCAGCATCTCCGTAAGAACCCAAAAAGAGACCCTGATAAATGACAGAGAACTGTTCAGAAATCAACAGGTCCTGCATTTCAATTCCTATCTAGACAAATGAAAAGAAAATACTAGAAGCCCACAATTATAGCACTTGCAACGGTGTGGATTAAGCATGACAAGATTAGTCTTCCTAGTTAGTTTAACTCGGTAAGATAAGTTACCTCTTCGATTTGGCACATTCTGAGGCCATCAAACGGATCCATTGTCATTTAGGATAAATTGTCTGCCCTACTCTCTCTTCACCCTTCAAAATAGCACAAAATGGCTTGGCGATGGATGTTTATTCAGCAACCCACAACTTTCACGAATAAACTTCCATGATGAAAAGAGACAATGTGAATAAACATTTGGTTATCATAAAGCAATCGGCCATCTCTAAACTGCAACAAGAAATTCACCAAACCATTTAAACACGGTTCTCTGTCACTACTTCTTCAAGAACTTTTTTGAAAATAAATAGTGATTGAGATGCAGAAAAAACTTCCTTGACTCATGCAAATTTGCCACAAAATTTCATCTGAGTTCATGCCAACCGTTCTACTGTATTGTGCAACACCAACAGATGCTCTACAGAGCTCAAAAAATGACATCTGTTGAGGCTGAATCTGGAGGCGGACGCCATGAATCATCAAATTCATCTTTCTCATTCTTCTTCACTAATGGCATTCTCGCTGGTTCTTTTTATCACACGACTAATTCAGCAATCAACCTCCAAAAAAACTTTTTCTTTTAGACCCCACCCTATCCACTGAGGACCTTATCTAGACTCCCTCAAAATATTTCCTTCGACAGTACTTGACAAGTAGTACCGAAGTAATCATGAATCAATCGATTTGAACTACCATAAAACCCAATGATCAGCTCACGAAAAAGAGCCATCTTCTCTGTTCAAGCAAAAAAGCAAGGATAAGGGGTGAAAAGACAAAGAAAGAACTCATGGTTGTTCACTCCAGAAAGATGGTCAGCGGCATTTAAAGTTGAATAAGAGTGGGAACAAAGGCGGGAAGCGACCGCTGCAAATACATAAGCATCATCGACGACATACGTACAGACACATTTGATGGCACGTTCAATTTCTCGGTGTCAGACAAGCCATGAATCCGATGCGAGATGTCATGAAACAGAGGACTATCCAGTATTCACGCAGAACTGATGAGCCTGACTAAGCATGCGTGGAAAGCAAGAGGCGTCGGAATTGGGTCTTACCGGCGGCCGCCGAGATGGAGTCTCCCCGAGTGATGATTGTGGCGCGGCACCTGTCTCCCGTTGACCTTCTACCCTTAAGAGAGAGAGAGAGAGAGAGATTGGGTGGTAGAACGAGAGTTTGTCGTGTTTTGCGGTTCACCTCCCGAGGAAAATGTTATTCGAAAATGATTTTTAAGGAAAATGATTGGGTTCCAATTGTTTGATAGTGAATTCGAAGGTAAGATGTCAAAAGTTTTTTTGATGTTCGGATCTAACTTTCACGAATTATTCAGTTCGTTTGTAATTACATTTTATTCATAATTACAGTAGACTAAGATTATATCAATGATGCTTGTCTAAAATATTATTAATATATGAAGTGCAAAATTTATTTTTTTAATTATCAAAATAAAACTCTATGTATGTGTGCAAGAGAAAAAGAAGCTAGGGAAACTAACTTGTTTTCAAGATGGAGAAATTATTTTTCTCAATTTTCAGCATAGTTATTTTCCTTGACTATAAAGTCGTTTTCGTATCTGCTTTTAGTGAGCCAACCACGTGAAAGTGTAAAAAATTATTTATTTCATGTCAATTTTTTTCACAAAACAAACGCATCCAAAGTTAAAATTCCAACTCGTCTCACTTTAAAATTTTTGTCTTACCCTCACATTGATATCTCACATTGATATCTCTCTGATTGGGTAATGGAGTTTAGCTTTGAGGGAGAGTTGGCCAAAGAGAAAAGGAAAGAGTACTTAGAAGAAAGAAGGTAATTATCCAAAATTTCCAAAATGAAACTAACATTCTTAATTTGTTCCAAATTAAAACGTCTTTTCCTTTTCTCCATTTTATTTTCTACCATGCTATTCCCCATCACATATTCCTTGTTCATCACCAAGACCATAACTTATCAGTTTTTATACTACACTGGCGATTGACCATTATAATTCTCTTTCTCCCTTAAAATTTGAATTTGACTCATTATACTCATGAATTACCTTCAAAAGCCTTTGGCTAGCCAAAGTTTACAAAAGACTTGAACTTCAGCATTTTGCTCGTCCTAAGCATGTATATTAACATGATAATACCCTAGGAATGGCAACCAGGCCGTCCAACTGCAGACACAGCACAGAGCCAGGTACGGCCTCTCAGTGAGGGGTCATGTCAGGCTGGGCCTGTTAGCAATAAACGATTCGTTTTTTTTTTTTTTTTTTTTTAAATAACTTAGTATTCATCCAATTCTAGTACATGTATTCTCCTTAAGATTAAGTAGTTTCACATGATTGTTGTTCATACATAGATCATCTTCTGGGGATCGCTTGCTTCAGGCAGGTGCAGTAGATTTATAGGCTAGAACTACAAAATTTACAAGGTCCAAATAGAGGATACTTGACAAGTATCTGCTAAGTCTAAAAAGGGTCATTGTTCAATCTGAAAAAGACAGTTTCATGAAGTGAAGGCATATCCACTAGAAATGAATTTTGAACATTTTCCAAGTAACCATGTAAAGGGCTAAGATGAATTCATGCTCAAATGGTTGTGGCGCTGTGTACAGAACTTTCGAAATCTTGAAGTTGTACAATGAATCCCCTGTTAGGAGCTGCCGGATGCCTCCTGGTCTTTATGTGTTCCAGAGCTTGAGACAAGTGCATTGCGCGCTGCTTCATGAGATAAGCTGTGACCACGGTCACACTGCTCAATAAGGAAAAAGAAATTGTGTATGACCAACAATCATGCGAAAAAAGCAAAGAAAAAAGAAAGTTGTCACTAATCATTTTGCACTTGCTCTCGACAAAGGTTAAAACCACTAGGCTAAAATGCCATGGCATTTATCACTTCAAATTTCCGTCTTCCCCCCTCCCTCCAGTTTAAATGTCAACACAGCCAATCCAAAAAGAAATAGTTTGACGCAACAGGGGGAATAATGATATTGCATCTGTATATTTTTAAGCATTGCAGAAAACTTCTAGCTATACGAAAAAGGTTTCAGCTAAAAATTTATGTGTTTACCTGCCGAGCTTCTTCTTCTCCTTCTCTCATTTGAGTTTTTTAAGTAACTAAACTGTCTTCCCCACATAGAGCCAGCAGGAACATACAAACGTTTTATCAAGGAATGCTGAACGAGCTCTAATGGTTATTAGACATGGACTTCAGCAGTCAAACGGTTAAAGATCAATTTGAAAGAGACTAGTCCTAATGCATAAAAAGATTACCTCTCCAACCTCTCTAAGAACAGGGCCTTGTTCCTAAAACCCCTTTAAAGCATAATCTACTGTCCCAAACCACTTCCCAACCTAGAGTTGTGCAAACTCAGTAGGGTTAATACCTAATTCGGCCAAAATAAAAAAGGTATAAAAACCTAGAACTCCAGTGAGATTGAAGTACCAAAACGAGATCAGTTTAAAACCAAGTATCAGTGAGATAACTTATAACTTAGTAATCAAATTGTTCATGCAAATGCACTATAGAGCAAGGAAACGACCTTCTGGAAACTCCCCATAAACAGTGGACCAGTATGCTGCCTCCCTGTCTTCTAGCTTCATCGATGAAATTGATACACTCCTCAAAGTGCTGTCCAATGTGCGTTTCCTCAGTGTCCGTGACTTGAAAGAAAAACACCCAATAGCATCCGGTCTCAGGGGTCAATATGGCTTAACAAGTTTACAAGGAGTAGTGACACTTTGATTTAGACAAGCAGCAGAACTTAATAATGTGACACTGAGGAGTAAAATATTGAATTGTCATGAAAGAACACAAAGATGACAAACCAGAAGCATGTAGAACAATAACATGGGGAGATAGATTGAAATTTATTAACAGTATGTTTGAAGCACAAAATTATTGTAAAGAGGATAAGAATTGCTGAGATGGCATATATAGAGGAAAAGAATACAAGATCCACACAACTATTGCGTTTTCACCAGTATGAAAGGACTTAAGGACCTGGTTCAGGAAAGGAAGATGCTATTTTGGCATCGAGATAGAGAGGTACCATCAACAACTTTATAGACAAAATCACTGGGAAATGCCGGGGCTAAGTTAGCCACTGTCAAGATGTGGGTGACATTTGAGTTCTTAAGCCTGTCCTTATGACATGCATCTCCGTAAGAACCCAGAAAGAGACCCTGAGAAACAACAGATAACGGTTTAGAAATCAACTGGTCTTGTTTTCAATTCCTACCCTCCCTCTCTCTACTTGTCTATCAAGAAAAACGAAAAGAAAATGCTTTAAGCTCAAAATTATAGCAGCGGCTACATTGGGTGGATCAAGCTTGACAAGATCTAGTATATTTAACTTGGCAATACAAGTTACCTCTTCAACTTGGCACATTCTGCGGCCATTGAAGCAATCTGATGTCTTAACGAAAGTTCCCAGCATTACTCTCTCTTCCCCCTATAAAATAGCATGAAATAGCATAGTGATGAATCTTTATCCAGCAATCCACAACTTTGACATATGAAATTCCTAAATGGGAAGGGACAATATGAAAAAACAGTGTGGCATTTACAAAGGAAACTGCCATCTCTCACCTGCTACGAGAAATTTACCAAACCATATAAACATGGTTCTGTATCATCCTTTTTCGAGAACTTTTTTGAAAATCAAAACTGATTGAGAAGAACAATAATCTGCTTAAGTTAACCAAGGTCATCAAAATTTATCAAATTTGGCACAAAATTCCATCAGCAGTCATGCCAGCTGTTCTACTGTAATACGTAACGCTAACAGAGAGTTTCTGGCTACTTAACAGGGCTAAAATTTTTTACATCTTTTAAGGTTGAATCTGGAATTGACCACCATCACTCATCGAGTTCATCTTCTCCTTCTTCTTCGCCTCACTGATTCCATTTATCATATGACTAATTCAGCAATCACCCCAAATCATTTTCGTTTAGACACACCGCATCCACTGATCAGTCATAACACTCCGTTAGGCCTCAGAGGGTTAGCCATGTTAGTTAACGCTCAACACCAGACTACGCCCCAGTAGTTACCTACTTGCTGTTGGGACAGGAAATACTGAAAGCCGACCGACTTAGCGGTATGCTCTAAGGGAATCGGCACAAAAAAAGCAAAACAAAAGTTCAGGGCAGTCTTTAAAAATCATATTGCTCTGAAGACCTTACCTGGACTCCATTATGTATTTCCTTTTACAGAACTTGTTGTTGTACTGAAGTAATTATAAATCAATGAAACTCACCTACCGTAAAACCCCAGGATCAACTCACGAAAAAGGAACCATCATCTCCGTTCAAGTAAAAAAAAGGAAGGACAAAGGGTGCAAAAAAAATCATTTACTGGTGTTCATTCCACAAAGAGGGTCGGAGGCATTTGAGTTGAATAACAAGGGGAACTGCCTTAGTAAGCATCTACGGAGAGAGATCAAGTGGGTAATCGACAATGTTTGGAACAAGGCGGGAACGAAAGCGGGAAGCGATCACTGCAAATGGATAAGCATCTTCACCAAGAAAACATGCGCTTTTGATGGCGCAATACACTTTCTCAATACAGGTACGCCTGAATTTGGTGCGAGATGGCATGAAACAGAGGACTACCCAGTATTCAGAACGGAGTGACGAGCCTAACTAAGCATGCGTGGAAAGCGAAGGCGTCGGAATTGGGCCTTACCAGCGAACGCCGAGATGGAGTCTCCCCTCCGAGAAGGATTGATTATGGGGGAGTCACTTGGGTAGACGAATGCACTTGAAAACAGAGAAAAGGAATAAAGCTTCATAGATTGACCTGGCGAATATGCTGGAGTACGATCCTTTTGGTCATATTTAACTAATTACCGAATAAATGGTCAGCAACTACGTAAACAAATTACGCCGCCTCTAACATTATACCGAACAAAAAAAAGAAAAAAAGAAATTGGGATGCACATCTAAAAAATTTCGGAACTCTACACTGTTCCTACCAAAAATACTAGAAATTCTGCCACAATGTAGACAATTAAGTGATAGAGCTAGTAAAAACACTTAGAGGGGGTGAATATGTGTTTCAAAGAATTTTTAAGAAGTAAATAAATTTTGAACAAGGTCAGAGAATCAAATAGAGTTTGATAAGTAAGTTATCAGACTTTTGATGAAAATTCAGAATTAGATAAGAAATGGAATAGATTTTTGCAAAACTTAAATGATGCAACATATTCAAATGAAAAGAGTTAAGGGAAGGGAAAATTGCACACAAAATTTGTAGTGATTTGACTTAGTTTAAACCTAAGTTCACTCTCCTATACTGACACCCTACTGGCTGGAATTCACTATAGTATCAATAAAGAATTACAATATTTCGAGTGCAAACATTCAGTAGAAGATTTTTTTTCCCTCACTAAATCACTCTTCTTGTGATTTTCTCTAGTGAATATAATTTCTAAGAATTGTCATTGAAAAACAAGTGGTTAGAAAGGCTCCAAATTTTGGAATTTCAATTTTCACACACTATCTCAAATAGACTGAATGACCTCCTTAAATACCATTTTTCTAGATTTATTTCAATCAATCCGTTGGATAGAATCGATCAAAGAAATCTTGTAACCGTTTGAAGATTGAGATGAAAATCTATTGATTCGATCGCCCATACAATCAAAATCTAACTTTCCATAAGTAGATGCTTCCCAAAAAGGAACTCATCTTCAAGATTAAATTCATCAATTTGTGATTGATTCCATCTATGTATTTATAAAATGTAAATGAAATTATTCGTCAGAAAGCTAGATATTAAAGAATAAATTCCTATTATGTTCATACTGAATCCTTGTCGCAAGATTGCATTAGAGTGTGAAAGACTTCTATAATGAATAGACTTTGACAAGAGTTTGCGATATAACTTCAGAAGTCTACTATTCTTCAGAATAAGAATAAGAATAAAAAAGTTTTGTTAACTTCAAAATTTAGTAGGAGTTTTCTCAACAATTTCTCTTTTTGATGGTGACAAAACTTTCATGCAAATTTAAGCATAATATAAAAGTTATCATGTAGAACAATACTTTAGTAGCACATGATAATTGACAGAGATAATAAACAATAACCACAATAAAGTTTGCATAAAACACACATAGTCTTCACATATAAAACACACCAACCAATAGTCTGCATAGAAGAAACACCAACCACACTAGCATAGAAAAACTCAAATATGCACTAGTTAAAGCTTTAAATCTACAAACCTCTCCACCTTTTTGTCAATAGCAAGAAAGGAAAAAAAAAACAAACAAGCACGAAGAAAATAAGAAAAAGAGTTGGTTTTAAAAATGATCAAGATTGCCTAAGAACACAAACAAGTTGGAAATCCTCCAAAGTCTGCACGGTCTCCTCAAGCTTAGTCAAGCACTGATTGAAGACAGTCTCAACCTTCATTAAATTCTAAGTGCCTTACTAATTCATAGTTTGAATTGTGGTGTCAAGAGACTGTACCTTATCAGTGAGAGTTTGTGAGGTTGTATCTAGAGTAGCATGCAATTTCTAGATTTCAACCTCCATCCCATATTGATGTGCCTTAATCTCCAAAAGGAGTTCCATTATTCGAGGATAGTTTGAGTTTGGTTCAGTTTGGGCACTAGTTTCAGCAAAATGTGTTGGTGGAGTATCTAGAGGTGAAGGAACATCGACCTGAACATGAGAGATTTGTTGCTCCCCCTGCACATTAGCCTCTTTATCCTAGCCTCTAGAAAAGTCTTCAAGGAACTGAGATGCATAAATATGCTTAGCATTTGGAGGAGATCGACCGATACCATCACTTGTAGTTGGTTCTACAGTTTGGTCAAGAGTTTTCTCACCTACTCTCCTTGTCACAGTGCCTTCAGTCTGAGGGAGAACTCCTTCTTCCTGCACTCATTCTCTTTTAGCATTGGATTGTTTGCCAATTCCCTTGGTTTTTTCTCTAGCATTTTCTTTACCAACTTCCAATATATCTTCTCATTCCTTGTTAGGATGCTTATGTTCCTTGTTTTGATTCACATCTCCCATTTTTTCATCTGAGTCATCCTCTTCACTCTCTTGCACTCTTGTTTCCTCTTCTTCTTCTTCTTCTTCTTCTTCTTCTTCTTCTTCTTCAGAATCAACTATGCCACCAATAGGATCTCGCATGGCAATGGTTGCCACAATATCAGAGATGGTCTCGTCTTCATTTTCTTCCTTTCTTCATCTTGAAGAAGAAGAACATGTCTTTTTCTTTTTGGAGTCCGCGAGAGAACACTCTTCCCTTTATGCTTCTTCTTAGCCGCAGATCCTACCTTAGCTTTGCTAGCAGATTCCTTCTTCAAAAGTTTCAAGGCTCTAAAGAGATTCCTTAATCTCAATTTTGAGATCATTTTGAGTACAATTTGCATGAGAAGAATTGTTCTGGAGCAAAAATTGAATGGTGGTTGAATTTGAAAGTGTTGGAAGAGTTTGATCACCAATGCTGTATAAGAAAGTTGTTTTTTTTCCCTTCATGAAATTTTTGTACATATGCAGTAGAATTGTGTGAGGGAGTGAAAAAGCAACTTCATTGCAAATGGCCCACATCATTTTTGCCTCGAATTTGGAGATATCGATTTTTGAAGCAGCCTTGGGTCTGATGCAGTTGATGACAATCTTGTGGAGCAAGATATTAGAGGCAAACATCTTGGAGTAAGTAATGCTTCCTCTAGTAATCCTATATTTTACTAGAAATTTGGTAACCTTTTTGTTGGACACATTTATGGGCAAAAATCCACTTCTTTCTACGCCCATAATACCAACCAACAAGTTAACATCAACATCAAAAACTTTGTCACTCAAGTGAATTGAATACGAGTGGGATCTAGAACTGACAGGTTGAATTAAAAATAAGCAGTCAATTCAGGATAAGCATCAGATGACTCTACACAAAACCTTTCCATTTGAAACTTGGCAAATTTTTCTTGCAAATTCACCTTGATGGAATCCAAGAAATCAAAATCTACCGTTCGAGGGTTGATGATCCCTCTATTCAGCATCTGCGCATAGACTTTCTTATGTTCCTTCGTTCGAAACAACTTCCCTTTTGTTTCAGCGATTTCTACAGCCACACCCATTTTGGGTTGGAAATTCTTGAACACCCTTTCATCATCATCTTCCTTTTTACTCTCAAACTGACCCTCTGTATCGAAACAAGGATCAACAGGAAAATTTGAAAATTCATTTTTTGCCCAACCAGCCTTTACCAGCCCTAGTTTTCCATTGCTCTCAATAACAAAGTTTCATTTCCATGGCCATTTTCTTTCAAGAATGAACTTATAAAATTCATAGGATTTCCTCCTTTTTTTAGAAACTCATAATGTTTGAGAAGTACCTCAGGCTTTCTTACCGAAATAGGAGTCGCTTCCTAAGTAACTTCTTCCTCCACTAATGGTCAATTCATGCTTCGAGGTGATTCATCTTCGATGAGATCAAAATGCGTCGGACCACAAACAGAGGCCCACAACTAGTAATGTGAGAGGATTTCCTCTAATATGACATCGAAACGAACTTGGAAGATTTTGACGACATGTTCGAGAGTGATCGTGTGATAAATTTTGCAGAAAATGTGAGAGCAGATCAAGAGAATTAAAGATTTGAGAGAGAGAGAGAGAGATTATGGTTTGCAAAGAGTCTGGATATCGGGAAAAAGAGACCGAAGACTTATTTTAAATAAATTTGAACCAAGGCAACTGAACATGCACACCGTTTTTTTAATTTTTTTTAAAAGTAACTGTCAATAATTTATGAAATATTAATTCCTAAAACTTAGTAGAGATATAATCTTTTCAAAAAATATAAAAGGCAAGCAATAATTCGAAAATAATCATACCGTTCAAGAAGGAAAGAAACTTACGTGCCAAAATTTGAAATGTAACTACCTGAGTCTGGAAGAGCTTTCAGAAGGATGTTCCTACCATAGTTTGAACTAATGAGTCTGCTTGTCCATAGATTTTAACCAGATGCAAAAATAATAGTAAGCTTTTCATGAGTGAACTCAAATGATCCTTTGTCCAATGGCTTGGTGAAAATATTTGCCAGTTGATTTTTTGATTTAATGAATTGAACATTAATTTCACCATTTTATACATAGTCTTTTGTGAAATGATGGCGGATTTCAATGTGCTTTGCCCTTAAATGGAGATTAGGATTTTTGGTGAGGTGATTGCACTTGTGTTGTCACATTTGATTTTAGTGCAAGGTTCTTCTATTCCAAAGTCCTTTAGTTGTTGTCTGATCCAAAGAATATGTGAACAACAACTTTCAAGAGCAACATATTCTGCTTCTACCGTTGAAAGTGCCACAATGTTCTGTTTCTTTGAGAACCAGGACACTAACATTTCTCCCAAGAGTTGGCACATTCTTGAAGTACTTTTCTTGTCAACTTTACAACTAGCTAAATCAGCATCTGAGTATCCAAGTAATGTAAAGTTTCATCCTTTTGGATACCACGAGAAAATATTCAGTGGTTAGCAATCACCACGTCATTGTCCTACGTGGCACGCGCAAGCCTAGGTGGATCCAATAACGAGTCGACACGTGTCGTTGGACTTGGACCAGCTGGAAAATAGGAAAGTAAAAAGTCGGAGGGTCTCTTTTTCTCTCTCTCCCCTGACAGACGACTGAAAAGGGCCTCTGCAGAAGCAATAGTTAATGCTCTTGCCGCTCAAAATCTCTCTCCTCGTTTCAATTTTCAAGCAAGCCTTCTCCTTCGTCGGGTCGAGAGGAAAAAAGAAGCCATCTTCTCTCATCTTTCTCCGGCACGCCCGACCGCCTCCCTCTCCCCCTCCGCCTCCCCTGCCCCTTCCCCTTCCCCAAATGCTACTTAGATCTGCCCTTTGGCACGTTGCTTCCCAAAGACCCCACTCGTTCGCAGCTGCTGGGTCCCGAGCTCCTTCGCCTCCGTCACCTTCGGAGCCTCATCGGCGGCTACGATTCATCAGCCGACTCCTCTCTCTACCCCCACGCTCGCGCCGGTCTCTTGGGAACCCTGGTGGCGTCCACTGTGGCGGAAAGAGAAAAAACACTACCGAGCCCGCCGCTCCTCTATCCCCTCCCCCCCTCTTTCTGCCAGCATCTCACCATTTCCAGCAGTCGGAACATCAATAGCGTCTTCTTCTTCGATGCACATTTAAATCGGCCTACACGTCCATGGCCTTCACTTCCTCCATCTCTCGCCTGTCGGATTCATTGTTTGACGGCATCTACAGTTGACGTTGCGGGCGAGCGGTTGGAACCATGGACCAGAGCTCGGGTTCAACTTCGGCGTCGTCGCCGTCGTCGCCTTTCCAGCGCCGGCTCTAAAAACCGTGACTGACTCGGTTGTGATTTTGGGTTGAAGCGGAAGCGGAAAAAGCTTGCGACTACTAGGTCCCAAGCCTCTCTGCCCTCACATGCCGCTCGCTTCGTTTGTCGCCGTCGTTGCTTTTCCAGCGCCGGCGATAGAAACCGCGCGAGGCTCGGTTTTGATTTCGGGATTGGGCGCGTCGCCACTGAAGCCGAAGAGGTTTGCAACTGCTGGGTCCCGAGCCCTCTCGGCCTTCACACGCCGCTCGCTCCGTTCGTCACCGTCTTCGCCTTTCTGGCGTTGGTTCTGTGCATTTTCTTAATGCTTGGTTAATTAATTATAAGTTATTGTCTTTGTCAAATTCTGGTGCTGTGTAGTTGTTGGCTTCGGAAAGAAGAGAGGCGCCCACTCGTCTGAGAAATGAGCTTCGTGTGAGCCAAAAGAGAGGAGCTGTGTAGGGGTCTGCAAAGATGGCCTTTTGGGTTTTTTGTTTCTTCATTGGGATATTATGCTTTTAAATTTGGGGTTTGATTGCATACTCTGGTTTTGGCGACTGCAAACATGTTGAGGTTTTGCGTACCTAATAATCAAGTTGTTGGTTTTGGATGACTGAGCTTTCTCCATATGCTTTTTCGCTGCGGTACTTCTACTTAAATTGCATGCGTTATGTGGCGTCCGTGTTTTGATTGGTTGTTCTCATTCCATTCCACAATAATTATGTATGTGAAGAAAGATGGGATGTCTGCAGGGATAGCCAATGAATGACTGGTGTTTGGCAAAACTCTTATGAGTTTCATTATGAATTGAAGAAGTTGAAGTCTATTCGGTTGTATGACCTTTCAACTTTGAATGTGCCCAGATGATGATGATGATGGTAGCTGGCAAGTGTTGCTTGTTAGGTTAGTGTTGGGCATATCGCATGCCCACAAGTGAAATCTAGGCATGCCGAGGGGTTGAATTTGTGGTCTTTAAAGTTGAGTTGGAATGCCAGTTGAGGTTGTTTTACAGTGCACAATTTGGCGAAAACAAATCACGGTTACATCTTTCCAGTTACTGGGACACTATACGAGTGCCCCCCTCTTTGGGAAATATTTGCATTTGTTCGAACCTCGTGGCCGCGAGGTGGGCGGCAAGAATAGTTCCAATCTTAAATGGATGAATCAACTTCTGGTGTCCAAAGAGCCTTTTAAATTGAGAAGTAACTACGTCGGAATTTTCAACTCATTCCTGAAGTTGATTTTATATACAAAGGCAACCCTGTTCACATTATAAACCAGTCCAACAGCCAAAAAAAATTCGACAATTGAAAGTCTTGACTAGCAGCTACACCATATCAATTCTGAAGCACCATGGTGCGGCATCATTTTTTAATTTCTGGAATTCCACATAACTAAACCTTTAAACCTAAACATCAGATTCACCGATTGTATAATTTGAAAAAAATAATAATCATGTCCATGAGCCGACACCAGAGCAGCTTAGACGGTCCTAAGACTCATAGTAGTTAATTAAATTCCAACGTCATGCACGGCACATAGCGGCATCAACGAGCTGCAGAAGCCGACCATCAATAACAAAAATCAACGTGTTCTTGCCAAAATGCTCGTGGAAGATGCCATTGTCATGCCCTAGTTCTGGACAGCAGACTCCTGCACAAGCCATTAACATACAAAAAACACGGACGCCACTCAACTTTAAAGACCACAAATTCCACCCCTCGGCATGCCTAGATTCCACATGCGGGCATGCGATATGCCCAACACTAACCTAACAAGCACATGCCAGCTACCATCATCATCATCATCTGGGTACATTCAAAGTTGAAAGGCCATATGACCGAATAGACTTCAGCTTCTTCAATTCATAATGAAGAAGTTGCAAAGTTCTTCCGCTTTGGTGGCGACGCGCCCGAGCCCGAAATCAAAACCGAGCCTCGCGAGGTGTTTCTATCGCCGGCGCTGGAAAAGCGATGAAGGCGACAAACGATGCGAACAGCATGTGAAGGCGAAGGGGCTCGGGACGCAGCAGTCGCAAGCTTCTTCCGCTTCCGCTTCAACCCAAAATCACAACCGAGTCAGTCACGGTTTCTAGAGTCGACGCCGGAAAGGCAACGACAGCGACGACGCCGAAGTTGAACCCGAGCTCTGGTTCATGGCTCCAACCACTCGCCCGTAGCGTCAACTGCAGATGCCGTCGAACAATGAATACGATAGGCGAGAGAGATGGAGGAGGTGAAGGATATGGACGTGTAGGTCGATTTACATGTGCATCGAAGAAGAAGACGCTATTGATGTTCCGACTGCTGGAAATGACGAGATGCTGCGCAAAGAGAGGGGGGAGGGGGATAGAGGAGCAGCAGGCTCGGTAGTGTTTGCTCTCTTTCTACCACAGTGAACGCCACCAGGGTTCCCAAGAGACCGCGTTGCGAGCGTGTGGGGGGGGGGGGGGGGGGCTGATGAATCGTAGCCGCCGATGAGGCTCCGAAGGTGATGGCGGAGGTGAACGGGCTCGGGACCCAGCAGCTGCGACCGAGTGGGGGTCTTGGGGGAAGCGACGTGCGAGAGGGCAGACTGAATAGCATTTACGACCGACGGAGGCTTTGGGGAAGGGGAAGGGGAAGGGGAAGGGGCAGGGGGAGGCGGACGGGGAGATGGAGCGGTCGGGGGTGCCGGAGAAAGAGAGAGGATATCTTCGTTTCTTTCCGCTCAACCCGACGAAGGAGAAGACTTGCTTGAAAGTTGAAATGGGTGGGGAGAGAGGTTTTGAGCGGCAAAAGCATTAATTATTGCTTCTGCAGACTCTCTTTTCAGTCGGTTGTCAGGGAGAGAGAAAAAAAAAACCCTCCAACTTTTCATTTCTCTATTTTCTGGCTAGTCCAAGTCCAACGACACGTGTCGACTCGTCAGTGGAGCCACTCGGGCTTGCGCGTGCCACGTAGGACGATGACGTGGTGATTGCTAACCACTGAATATTTTCTCGGATACCACAGACCTAACTTTGGATTCGTGGCAATATATTTGATAATTTGTTTGACAGTGCTAAGATGAGATTCTCTAGGATCAGCTTGGAATCTAGCACACATACACACATTGAATAAAATATTAGGTTAAGAAGTAGTAAGGTAAAGAAGAGACAAATCATGCTTCTGTATGTCTTTTGGTCTACTTTATTTCCATCTTTATTCTTGACGAGTTTGGAAGAACTGGACATGGAAGTCTCAGTCTTCTTACAGTTTTCCATCCCAAACTTCTTAATAACATCTCTAGCATATTTTTCTTGATAAATGAAGGTACATTTTTTTATTGTTTGACTTGTAAACCTAGAAAGAAAATTAACTCACCCATCATGCTCATTTCAAATTCTTCTTACATAGACTTTGAAAATTTCTTACACATACTTTCATTAGAAGACCCAAAGATTATATTATCAACATAAATTTGAACAAGTAAAAGTCATTTTCCTCCCCTTTGATCAACAAAGTTGTGTTAACCATTCCTTTCTTAAAATCATTGCTTATCATAAACTTACTTAGTCTCTCATACGATGCTTGAGGTGCCTATTTTAGACCGTACAAAGCCTTCTTCAGTCTGTAGACAAAGTCTGGTTTTCTAGAATCTTCGAAACTTAGTGGTTGTTCTACATAGACTTCTTATATGAAACCATTTAAAAATGCACTTTTGACATCCATATAGAATAACCTGAAATTATGAGAACATGCATATGCAAGCAATAATCTTATAGCTTCCAACCTGGCTACAAGTGCATATGTTTCATCATAGTTTATTCCTTCCTCTTGGGTATAATCTTTTGCAACAAGCATTGCTTTGTTTTTGGTTATTTTGCCTTTTTCATCCATCTTGTTTTTGAACATCCACTTTTTTCCCATCACAGATTTTCCTTTTGGTTTTGGAACTAACTCCTAGACATCATTAATTTTGAATTGTCTTGAGTTCTTCCCACATTATTTCTATCCAACTTTCATCAAATAAGACTTCTTTGACTCATTTTGGTTCTATCTCAGAAATAAGAGTTAGAGCACCTGAGTCTCCTTTTATATTGGATATGGTAGGAATCCCTTCTTCTATGTTGTCAATAATAAGCTCTTTAGGATGGTTTGATTTTTTCTTCTAGTTATTATTGAATTTGTCATTATTTGTATATGTTTCCTTTGATTCTTTTGTCTCTTCTTCTACCTGACTTTGATCACCAGAAGGCTGAGGTTCCTCGGGGGAATCGGACTTTATTAAGTTTGAAACTAGCTCAGACCCTTCGAGGAGTTTGGTCTTGTTGGTTTTGGACATTTTCTTAAAATCTGATAGTCATTGATAAGTTGACAATCTGTGTTTTTTGTTGAAGACTTTGTAAGCTTTGCTTGAAGTAGAATAACTAAGAAATATTCCTTCGTCCACTCTTTCTTCAAATTTACCAGGCCGATCATTTCCACTTCAAAATAAAGCACTTGCAACTAAACACGTAAAAATGATAAATATTTGGCCTTTTCCTTTTGTAAACTTCATAGGGAGTTTTTTTTTTTTTTTAGGATGGGTCTTACAAATACTCTGTTAATTATATGACAAGTAGTGGAAACTGCTTCTGCCCAAAAATGAGAAGAGACTCTACTTTCAATTAGCAGAGCTCTAGTCATCTCCTGTAAAGACCGATTTTTCCTTTCTACAACTCCATTTTATTTTAGAGTGTAAGGAAACGAGATAACATGTTGTAGACCATTCTCATCACAAAATTTTGCAAAGTTTTGATTTTCAAATTCTCTCTCATGATCAATCTTAATACTTGAAATGATATAACCTTTCTCATTTTGAACCTTCTTAGCAAACTTTGAAAAATATGAGAAGGTTTCCATTTTATTTGCCAAGAAGAAAACCCATGTAAATTTTGAATAATCATCCACAACTACTAAATAATATTTCTTATCACCAATACTTTGAGTTTTGGTTGGTCCGAAGAGATCCATGTGAAGAAGCTGCGGGATGCGATTAGTAGAGACTTAATTTATAGGCTTAAATGAGTTTCTGACCTGTTTTCCCAAGACATATGAAATAAACAACTCAAAATTTTAATACATCATTCTGGGAAGATCACATACCAACTTTTTAGACAATAGTTTAGCAATATGTTTCATACTAACATGTCAAAGCTTGCGGTGCTAAAGATTTGCTTAATCTTGAATTAAGATAAGACATTGAGAGCTCTCTGCACTTATGTCCAGAAGATAAATATTGCCATGTCTTCATCCAGTGAAGGTTTGAGAGAAGTCTCAACTAACTCCAGAACAAACATCTTTTTGGAAATTGATTTTGAATCCTTATCACATAGCTAGCTTATGCTCATAAGGTTGTAGTTCAAGCCTTTCACTAGGGAAACATTGTTGATGATCAATCTTCCAATCCTCATTGTTCTATATCCAATAATTTTTCCTTTTGTTGTTTCCTTTAAACGAAACATTTCCTCATCTTTGTTTTTTCTAGTTTTACGAAACTTGCTTGAATCTCTAGTCATATGTCTGGAAGAGCCACTGTCCAAGTACCATTTGCTTTTCTTCTTAACAATAACCTACAATCAAAAAGAAATCTCAAACTTTCTTTAATACCCAATTTTTCTTGGGTCCTGATGAGTTAGTTTTAAAAACAACATTTGCCCAATCTTTCTTAACAAGTTTCTAAACTTTAGGACATTCATTCTCAAAATGTTCCGAGTTATTACACTTAGAACATTTAACAACATTTTGTCCAATAGGTTTAACAAAAACTTTTTGAAAATGATTTTTGTAAGAAGATTTTGGAGGTCTTTGTCTAAATCTCTTATTGACTTAAAATCGATCAAAAGAGTACCTTCTTTACTCAAACCCAAACCGGATGTGTTATAATATGGTATTTGAGTTGAAAGAATTTTCACTAAAGTTTTTGATCTTTTGGAGAACTTTGTAGAAATATCTAAAATCTCATTTTCAAACATTCATTTTCTTTTGAAAGAGAATCAATATTTCCTTTCAAATTATCAAAATTATTTTTTAGTTCTCAAAATTTTTTCTCAAAGAATTGTCCTATTGCTTGAGTTTTGAATTTTTTGTTTTTAATTTAGAGATCCTTTTAATATAATATTTGAGGTTTAAGTAAAGTTTATCTATATACTTAGAAACTTTAAAAGGAATTTCTAAATTTTTTACCTCAAATTCCTTGTTAGACTCGAGTCTATGTTTGAGTCCAACTATAATTCGATCTAATTCGAGTGAGCCATCCGACATATATTTGTAAACTTCTCTTCACTTTTCTCATATTCTATGTTACTCCAAGTTTCCGCTTTAGAATTTTTTGATATTTTTCATACTTACCTTTTTTTTTTTTTTTTTTCTTTTTTTTTTAGCAAGGGACAATTAGGCTTGATGTGTCCTTTTTTCTTGCACTCAAAGTATATTACATCCTTGTTAAATTCAACATCTTCCATTAATCTTTTTTGGAAATTTTGCTTGCTTTGCTTTTTCTAGTTAAATCTTCTTCATTTCTTATTCAATTTTCTGAATTTCTTTATCATGAGAGCTATCTCCTCGTCGTCCATATCATCATTTGTGTTTGTGTCATCGGAATCAATATTAGATTTAAGTGCAATTAACTTTTTACCTTTTGGATCCTCTTTATCATTGATTTGTTCCACTTTATATGATTGGAGAGTGCCTATTAGCTCATCAACAGAGAGAGTCATGATTCTTTGTGTCTCCGGATTGATGTTTTCACATGTTTCAGTCCTTTGAAAGTCATCGCATAAGCTTGTTGACCTTCATTGGAGTAGAAATTGGTTGACCTTGATATGCCAATCCATTAACAATTCCTGTAAATTGACTAAACATATCTCCAATAGATTCTCCATGCTTCATTCTAAAAGATTCATATTGGTCTGTCGCGACCTCTTTTTTTTGGCGCTCGCGATCAGGTACGAGTGCCTAAGGAGGCTAATGGCTCGGCTAAATTTATTAAGCCCGGACTCTCCCAAGTCTATCAATTCACGACTTTAATAATCTAAGTTTTTACCCTGTAAGTCAATTTTTAAAATGGAGTCGCCACTAATCGATTTGGGATGGGTTGATTAGAAACCCAAACGAAGTATTGGGAGAAATACTCGCTCTTGCGCAACCAAAGAAATTAGGATCGGGACTTGATTACATTAGTTAATCACTAATGCCATTTCGGTACCTAATCTTGTTTAAACCCTGAGGTTTTTGGATGTTTGAGAGATTTTCCATGCATTTTTTGGGAGGGAAAACATTTTTTTAGTCTTTTTCTAAGTTTTTGGACATAAAATGGATTTTTTTTTTGGGATTTTTGGAAAAATAGAAGTCTTTTTGGCTTTTTCTGAATTTTTTGGCTTTTTTTTTTGGATTTTTGGCATTTTTTTTGGAAAATATGGAATATTTTTGATTTTTTTTAAAATAATTTTTTTAACATTTTTAAATATTTTTTGAAAATAAATATTTGGATTTTTTGGAAAATAAAATATTTATTTATTTAAAATATTATTAAAAATAAAATTGAAAAAGCGACTCGGGTCGGATCTGCGGGTTGGGTTCGACTCGAACCGGTGACCCGTTGCGGGCCCGACTTGTATTTTTTGTATTTTTTATATATTGAAACGGCGTTGTGGTCGAGCGTTTAGGGACACACGGCCCGACCCGACGACCTCGACCCAACAACCCGCTCCCCCCGGTGAAACCCTACCCGACCCTGGTTCCGGCTTCGACCCAACCTCCGCCGCCCCCGGAATTTGTGGAATCCCTACCCGATTCTCGATTTGGGTGCGACTCGACAACCCGAGGTCGCGGCCCGAAAAATTGGGAACCCTAGGGTTTCCGAATCGCGGCACCGAGGAGGAGAGGACCGAGGCATAGCGGTGACGACGGCGCGATGAATGGAAAACGGAGAGGGAGATGGCGACGGCGGCGACGACGGCGACGACGACGACACGATACCTGTTCGTGACAACGTCGCGACGGGGCGATGACGATGGTGAGACCCACGCGAATCCCTTCCCCTCTAGCTTCTCTCTCTCTCTCTCTCTCGCTCTCTCTCTCTCTCTCTCTCTACTTCCCCCTCCGGCGAGGCTCAGATCCGCGGGTTGCGAGTCCTCGGACCCCCCTGAAGTCTCTCAGTGGGGTGTCCAAGGATGCTGCCCTAAATCCAGCTCTCTCTACAAGCTCGCTTGCCGTGGCCTCCTCGATGTCTCTCGGGGGAATGCCATTTGAGCTCGCGACACTCGCCTCTCTCTCGCTCGCTCTTCATCCTCCTCCGAAGTCTCTCAGGAGGAGATTTCCAAGCTTGCGATCCTCTCGCGTGCCGCTCCAAAGACAGAAATGGGGCCTATTTATAGGCCGAGGGAAGGCCGGTCGATGGAGTTTGACCGTCGGTCGCTGCGGCCTTCGCCGGCCGAACCGGCGTCCCATTCGACGCTAGCTGCCCCCTACTCCCTGTCCCATCGCTGCTCGTGCTCTTCGCTCCACGTGCATCACTGTTTCTCTCTCCTGCTCTAGCGTCGCATCTCTGGCGCGTGAATTGTAGAGGCGCCGAGGAAGGAGACGACCGAAGGGGGCTGGGCCTTGCGCTTGGGCCGTGGAGGCCCACGGAGGGGGTTGCTGTTTTTCTGTTTTTCTGCTTCTTTTCCGTTTTTTTTTTGTTACTTGTTTATTTATTATCCAAAAAAGATAAAATAAAATAAAGTAAAATAAAGTAAAACCTAATTAATTAAAAGAAAATTTAGGCGTCAACATGGTCAAATAAGATATTTATTTTTATCTCCTTTACACGATTTGTTCCTTCATAGGTGACATGAAGCCTATCCCAAACTTATGTAATTGTTTCACATAAAAAATTATGTTATATTCAACAGAGACAAAACATAGTATAAAAAATAGATGGCTTTTGCATCAAGAGCCTGTCTCTTATTAATTTCTACTTGGTTGGTTTCCTTAGCATCCTTATCTACGACTTCTTTTCCCTTGTGAGATGTTGAAGCTGTCTTTGGGTTGATTCTTCTTTCTATAACATCCTATTCTAGAAGATCTCTGGATCTTAGAAATGCCTTCATTTTATTCTTCCACACATTATATTCTTTACCATCAAAATAAGGTGGACTGATATTGCTCCACCTCTCCACGAGTCCTGGTGCTAAACAACTAGCCATAGAGGATCTTTAACTCGGAAGTATATACACTTCAACAGATGAGCATAGGGCTTTGATACCAATTTATAAAGCTAGTAAAAACACCTAGAGGGGGGATGACTAGGTGTTTAAAAGAATTTTTGAGAAGTAAATAAATTTTGAACAAGGACTGAGAATCAAATAGAGTCTAATAAGTAAGTCACCAAACTTCTGATGAAAATTCATAATCGAATAATAAATGGAATAAATTTTTGTAAAACTTAAATGATGCAACATATTCAAATGAAAAGAGTTAAGGGAAGAGAAAATTGCACACAAGATTTATAGTGATTCAACTTAGTTTAAGCTGACGTCCACTCTTTCACACTAATAACTTTCTGGCCGGAATTCACTATAGTATCAATAAAGAATTACAATATTTCAAGTGTAAACACTCAGTGGAAGATTTCTTTTCTCTCACTAAGTCACTCCTTTTGAATACAATGTGTAAGAACTATTGTTGAAGAACAAGTGGTTGCAAAAGCTTTAGACTTTGGAATTTTAATTTTCATGTACTATCTTAAATAGACTGAATGACCTCCTTACATACTCCTTAACACCTCACTAGCCGTTGGCATTTTCCAGAAGAATTTCTTCCAATCAATCCATTGGACATAATCGATTAAGGAAATCTTGTAATTGTTTGAAAATTGAGATGAGTATCCGTTGATTTTGGTTGCCCAAACAATCAGAATTTAGGTTTTCATAAGTAGATGCTTCCCAAAAATGAACTTGTTTCAAGATTGATTTCATCAATTTGTGATTGATTCCATCAATGTAATTATAAAAGGTAAGTGAGATTCTTCACCAGAAAGCTAGATATTAAAGAATAAATCCTTATTATGTTCATACTAAATCCTTGTCGCAAGATCAATAAGTCTGAAGTTTGAGTATATCTTTATTTTGGACTTGGTTTCAGTTTGGATTGCATCAGAGTGGGAAAGACTTCTAGAATGAATAGACTTTGATAAGAGTTTGCGATATAACTTCATAAGTTTACTATTATTCAACCTAAGAATAATAACAAGAAAGTTTTGTTAACTTCAAAACTTAGTAGGAGTTTTCTCAACATTAAGAAATCTCATGTGTCTCACGTGGGGTGGGCCTGTGTCAATCCCTTCTCACATAAGTTGGAGATGAAAGTAGAAAGCATGGAGAGTCCGTAGATAACCGGAGTGCCCATTTGGCCAAGTGGCATGTCACTTGATCAGCCGAGCGACCCCGTCCAACTCCGTGACAAGTCAAGACTATGTTAAAGTGAATTCTTCTCAACAGAGGTGATCCCTACGATAGTCCAAGAAGGGGGAGCCATTTGTAGCGTTTATGACTTTAAGTGGCAATGGAGTCTTTCTCAAAGATTAACTTGACGCCAAACTGAATGCTTTTTGCCCATGCAAGGATTGCCTTGCTACCCTCCTATAAGTCCCTGATGAATTATCCATGGAGTCTCGAGCAATGACTGCTACAGTATCATTCTTAAAGGTTGCATCCATACTGAGCTTGATCCAATGATCTGGTGGGAAGCCAATTCTCTCCAGCATTGGAAGTATGATGATAAACAATTCATTTCCTTTTGTGTAAATTCGTTATGCCCCACTAGAATAGCTACACTATTCATTTGTTTATGTACGAGATTAGCCTTGTTCTTGAGAAGTCCCGACCCATAATGGTAGTCCTTGATCCGAACTTGTCAGTTGAGATCGAGGGAGATTGGGTTTGAGGACCCCCATGAGGAAAAATTGAAGAAATTCTCAGGATTTTGCTCTTGTTAGGGATAGGTACAATATAAGTGCTAAAAATTATGAACAATGCTCACTTTGTTGTCAAAAGTTTCTGTCAATTCACTAAAGTGCTAAATCGGGAAAAAAATTGTCACTCTAGTGCCATCGGCGAGATATTTCAACCAAATTGATTACGTAACTTTCATAATTAAAAAAAAAAAATTAATGTGGCATATTTTTTTTAAAATGCAATCCATGTGATCATCATAAAGAACGTCGTTTTTCTGTCCTATGTGGCTTGAACAAAAGAATGCATGTCACAAGCCTCATTTGGTCAAAATGATGTTGCATAAGGTGGATGAAAATTGGGGCCCATTGATCTCCTGTTATTGCATACAAGCTACACTCCTTGTTGACTGTTGCTTGCTCACTCGCTCACCATTGCTCGCTCATTGTTGCCATTTTACCGTCGTTTGCTAGCAGTCTCCATAACTCTTACTCACTCAGGTTTGTCCTCTTCTCTCCCTTGCTCAATTGGGTGGAAAATTTAAGGCATCGATAGCAAAATTAGGGTGTGGAGGGCAAAATTAGGGCTTAGCTCAAAGGCAAAAAGAGTTCTTGGTACTAGAGTAGGGATCGCAAAATAGTGGTGGGGACCTCACTTTAATTAATCAATTTGGGTGCTATCCAAATTGATCAAATTAACTTCGTTGGTTTCTTTCCACCAAACGACAACCATGGAATGAATTCTTTAATTAGTTACTTGCGATTGTGGGGAGCCCTATGTGAAGTTGTTGTCATTTCTACTTTGTGGTCTTGAAAGCTAATGGATTTTTTTTTTACCTTGGGTGCACCGTTGGCATGGGGGAGAATCTTATAATCGTCATTGTTTGTTATGATAGAGAATTTGTTATTGGCACCAAAATCAATGGAAATGAAGGTACTATCTATATCGATGTTAGGAGGTCATCATGTATTGATTTCATGAGGGATTTAGTGTATTACTTACGATGCAAAGTGCAAAAATTTAATTATTGTATTCTTGGGAAAAAGTTGAAGGAGGGTTTGAGATACTTTAGTGATGATAATGCTATTAGGGATATCATTTACCATTATTTTCATGACAATAAAGTTAAGGTGTATATTGAGTATTATAATGATTATGAGGATGATGGAGATGATGAGGTTGATGAGAGCACCAAATTCGGAGTAGGAGATCGTATTCAACCAAGTAATCAAGTTAGCAATGAGTTTACATTAGATGAAGGGCAACATGAGAGGCAAGTGAGGGAGGAGAAGGAAGCAAGTATCAAAGAAATAGGTTAGCAAATAGGGAGACATCCAAAATCTTTGGTGAAGACTTAGTTGATTAAGAATTGATTGAATTAGGATGTGAAGTAGCTCTATTGTGTAAATTAGATAATGAAACCTTGGCAAATGTAAATTTCCCAAGTGACGAAGATGATGATGAACTTGCATAGTTAAGACAAAAGCATAGGGGATTTGTGAGAAATAAATTTGCAGCATTTGGAGTAAGACATGAATCCGAGCTAGTAAATAGGGATGAAGGAGGTCCAACTAGAGGTAATGAAAATGAATTTGAAGAAAGTGGCGGTGATCAGAGTGGTAGTTTTGAGAATGAGCTTAATGATGATGAAGTATTTGTGCATAGAAGGAAAATTAAATATTCTTATTATGATTTGACTAATGGCAAACATGTTTTGGCTGTTTGCGTAAAATCTCATGTTGCCAAATGATTTAAAGAAGTTATCGTCAAGAACTCATTGCTGAATAGCGGATTGTTTAATTAATTAGAAATACGAAGGAATTCGTGAAAGTTAAATGTTCATAACCTAGTTGTTCATTAAAGATTTATGGCACATTGAGTAGGACTGGGTCATTCCAGATTAGGTTCTTTTCGGAGGAACATACTTGTTCCATTATTTGAAAATAAAAGGGTAACCAATTATGTATGATCCATTTGGTTATATTTAACACCAAAAAAATTGTCAGCAATCACGTAAACAAATTTCCCCACCTCTAACATTACAAAAAAAGAAAAAAAAAAGAAAAGAAAAGGAAACCGAGAAAGCATCTAAATTTTTTTGAAATTTTATATTGTTCTACCAAGGATACCAGAAATGCTGCAACAATAGATAAAGTAAAAGGAATCTCATGCATCTCACAGGGTAGGCGTGTGTTGATCCTTTCTCACATAAGTTGGAGACGAAAGTAGAAAGTGTGGAGAGTCTGTAGCTATCTAGAGCGCCCATTTGGCCAAGCGACATGCCGCCTAATCAGCCGGGTGACCCCATCTGACTCCTCGACAAGTCAGGACTAGTGGAAAAACAAATTATATTCGATAGAGGTAATCCCTACCATAATCTACGTAGGGGAGTCATTTGTAGCCTTGGTAACTTTAATTGGATAGAGATTCGCTCTCAAAGAGAACTTGGTGCCGAACCCAATGTTGGCTAGGTCTGCCTCATTTGTGGCCCAGCCAATAAGTTAAATAAAACAAACACAAGAAAACAAAACAAAAAGAAGAAAAAGTCAAAAAGTGAAAGGAAAGAAAGAAGGGGTTGCTTCAGGAATGTGCATGAGAGAGTGTGAAAAAGGTGAGGAGAGGGAAAGAGAAAAGGGAAGTCTAGTTGCTTCGTACAAGACCAGGAGAGAGAGAGAGAGAGAGAGAGAGAGAGAGAGAGAGCAACCTAAGAGGAAGCACACGAAGGAGAAGAGAGATGACTGAATTTTTTGGTCCTCAAATTTGAGTATGTTGTTTGTGAGACCATGGGCCATGAGCTAATGGTTTTCATTTGTCAAGAACCACCTTCATCTTCTCCGATCACGGTTAGGGTTTTCTTGCTCCGATTTATTTATCTACTTATGTAATGAGAGAATATTATGGTAATATTGATATTGAGCCTCTAATGTATGACTAGAGAATAATGCTTTGTGTATCATGTTATTCTTGATGATTAGTGGATGTTTTGGGTGGTCCATGGTTTTTCTCACATTGGGTTCTTCACGTTAAATCTTTGGTGTCATTATTTGCATATTGTGAGGTTATATATTGTTGGTTGGTGCTGGGTTAAGAGAATTTCGATTGATTTAGTTTCGGGAGAGAAATTGATCCTAGATTAAATTTAGTTCGTGGTTGAATTGTTGCCAGGGTTCTCCACAACAAAGTGGTATCATAATAAATGTTGAAATTCTAGTGTAAAATGGAAGAGACTAGTGGTACCATGCTTAAGTTAAATGCCTTGAATTATTCTATTTGGAAGTTTCAAATGGAAGACATGTTATGTCGTAAAGATTTGTTTGATCCCATTGAGGGTAATGGGGTTAAAGGTGATAAGGAAGACAAAGAATGGAAGCGAATGAATCGGAAAATGGTTAGGTTTATCTGGCAATGGACTGATGATAGTGTGTTTTATTGTGTAGCTCAAAAAATGAAGGTGGATACTTTGTGGAAGAAACCACAAGATCTCTATGAGAGGAGAACTCCACAAAATAAAGCTTTTCTAATTAAACGACATGTGAATTTGAGATATAATGAGGGAAGTGGCATGTCGGAGTACTTGAGTGAATTTCAAAATACTATAAATCAATTGACAAATCTTAAGATTGACCTTGATGATGAATTGCAAGCATGCTTATTACTTGGTACTCTTCTGGATAGTTAGGATACCTTAGTTGTGGCGTTAAACAATTCGGTTCCTTATGGTATGCTTTTTATGAGTGTTGTTAAAGAAAGCTTGTTCAATGAAAAAATAAGAAGAAAATGCTTGAATTATGCTTTTACATCGAATGCTCTTGTCATAGAAAACATGGCGAGAAATCAATCAATAAGGTTTCAAATAAATGATAACAGGAGCAAGTCAAGAGGCAAGTCAAAATCAAGGCCGATGAGGAGTGTGAAGTGCTATAATTTTGGTAAGATGGGACAATATGTGAGAGAATGTAGATTACCAAATAGAGATAAATCCCATGATAAAAATGAAGATCGAATGAAAGAAGAGGAACAGGTTACCACGACAGTTGCATCCAATGATGATATTGTCTTCATATGTGACGATGGTTGTGTGAATTTTACGTGCTAAGATTCTAGCTAGGTTGTTAATTATGTATCTTCTTTTTATGTCACTTTACGGCGTGACTACTTTACTTCCTATCACAGCATTGACTTTGGTTATGTTAGGATGGGAAACAATGGTGTTTCCAAGGTTATTGGCATTGGTGATATTTATTTAAAAATTGATGTTGAATGTGATTTGCTTTTGAAAAATGTGAGACATGTTCTGGATATTTGACTTCACAGGTGCCTTAGATTATGATGGTTATTGCAATTCTTTCTTTGATGGCAAATGGAAATTGACTAAGGGCAAGAATACACACTTTCTTTACACCATGCAAGCTAAGTTGAACAGGGAAAAGATAAATGTAGTGGAGGACTCCTTAGTTAACCTATGGCATATAAGACTCAATCATCTCGAGCGAGAAGGGGCTTGGCACTCTTGCTCGAAAGAATCTCCTACCACTGAAGGAGAAAAATTTGAAGGAATGTATCCACTACCTAATAGATAAGAAATATAGATTTTCATTTCATATTTCATCTCTACAAGATTCTCATTTGATCTCCACATGTGCCTTAGATGATGATGGTTATGCAATTCATCTTTTGATGGCAAATGGAAATTGACTAAATGTTCTATGATAATGACTAAGGGCAAGAAGACATGCTCTCTCTACACCATGCAAGCTAAGTTGACTAGGGAAGAGATAAATGCAGTGGGGGACTCCTTAGTTGACCTATGGCAGATGAGACTTGGTCATCTCAGTGAGAAGGGGCTTGACACTCTTGCTAGAAAGAATCTTCCGCAATTGAAGGAGAGAAATTTGAAAGAATGTACCCACTACCTAATAGGTAAGGAACATAGAGTCTCATTTCATAATTCATCTCCACACACGAAATCAAATGTATTTGATTTAATTCACACCGATGTTTATCGTATGGGCACTAGAACCCTTGGTGGTGCACTATACTTTGTGACATTTATTTATGAATGTTTTAAAAAAGCGTGGACTATTGCTTTGAAATCTAAAGATCAAGTGCTTGTGGCTTTCAAATAATTTCGTGTTAACGTGGAAAGAAAAATCAAGAAGAAACGTACATGTGTTCGAGCTGATAATGGTGGTGAATATAAAGGTTTGTTTGAACATTGTTGCAAGGATTATGGTATCAAGCTTGAGAAGACTGTTCCAAAAACACCACAATTGGATAGAGTAGTAGAGAGAATGAACTGGACAATTAATGATCAGATTCAATGTATGCTTTCTCATGCGATGTTACCTAAGTCATTCTGAAGTGAAGTGATGAGAATAACAATTGACTTGATAAATCTTTCTCTATCAATTTCTCTTAAGGGGGATGTTCCTTAAAGAGTTTGGAGTGGGAAAAATAATTCCTACAATCATCTAAAAGTGTTTAGTTGTTGAGCACTTATGCATGTTCCAAGAGATGAAAGATCTAAGCTTGATGACAAGTCTAAACAATGTATCTACTTGAGTTATGAACATGAAGAGTTTGGTTATAGGTTATACGATCCGGTTGCAAAGAAAGTCGTTAGAAATTGAGGTGTGGTGTTTTTTGAGCATCAACCTATTAAAGACATCGACAAGCTAGGGAGACCAAAGAACATAGCTCAACGTTTTGCTAGTTTCAATACAAATTCTCTTGCCGTGGCTGGAAATCATGGGGGAGAAGTGTATGGAAATCATAGAAATCATGAAAATGGTGAATCTTCACATGATGTTGATTCTTTAGTTGAGCCAAAACAACCAATTGAGCAAGAGCAGCTTGTTGAGCTAGTTGAGCAAGAATAGCTGGTCTTACCTCAAGTTAGAAGATCTAAAAGAGAGCATAGACCTTCACAAAAAATCAATCGCATGAGTATGTGTTATTCACTAATGCAGGAGAGTCAAAAACTTATGAAGAGGCTATGTCGTGCGATCAAAAGAATAAGTGGCATAAGTCATGTAAGAAGAGCTTAAATCCTTATATGAGAGCCACACATTTAAATTCGTGAAGTTGCCTAAGGGTAAGAGAACACTCACAAATAAGTGGGTGTATAAGTTGAAGACAGAAGAAAATAATTCTCAACCATGATAGAAGGCTACGCTTGTTGTGAAGGGCTTTTGTCAAAAGAAGGGAATTGACTTTGAATATATTTTTTTCTAGTTGTAAAGATGCCTTCTATTCAAGTTGTTCTTGGGTTGGTCGCTAGTTTGAATTTAGAAATTAAACAACTTGATGTAAAGACAGCTTTTCTTTATGGAGACCTAGAATAAAAAATATGTATGGAGCAACCGAAGAGTTTTGAAGTTCAAGGCAAAGAGCATCTTTATGTAAATTGATAAAAAGCTTATATGGTCTCAAGCAATTGCCAGGGCAATGGTACATGAATTTTTGAATCATTAATGGAAGAACATGAATACGTTAAGACAAAGTTCGATTTTTGTGTTTTTATGAAAATATTGTCAAATAACGATTTTCTTATCCTCCTACTTTATGTGGATAACATGTTGATTGTTGGGCATGATACTAAGAAAGTCAAGAGTTTGAAAAATGAGTTAAATAAAGCTTTTGCAATGAAGGATTTATGCCCGGTCAAACAAATCCTTGGTATGAAAATTACTTGTGATAGGAAGAACAAGAAACTTTGGTTATCTCAAGAAATGTATGTTGAAAGGGTGCTTGAAAGATTCAAATGAGCATATGTAAATTGGTAAGTACTCCACTTGCGGGCCATTTCAAGTTGAGTAATAATGAGTGTCCTACAAGTGAGAAAGAGAAGGAATAGATGAAGAATATTCTTTATGCATCGGCCATATGTAGTTTGATGTATGCCATAATATGTACAAAACTAGATATTACTCGTGTAGTTGGTGTTGTGAGTAGATTTTTCTCAAATCTAGGTAAAGAGCATTTAACTGCTGTTAAATGGATTTTGAGGTTTTTCAAAGGCACTCATAGACTTTGCTTGTGCTATGAAAATGTGAAGCTTAAGTTGAGTGGCTACTTGGATACAGACTACACCAGTGATATTGACTCTTGAAAATCCACATAGGGTCATATAATGACTATTGCAAGGGGAGTTGTTTCGTAGCAATCAAGATTGCAAAAATATATTGCTCTGTCTACAATCAAAGCGGGATATCACTATTACCGAATGAGGTAAAGAACTCTTATGGATGCAAAAATTTCTACAAGAGTTAGGCTTAAAACAAGAGAAGTTTGTTTTATATTGCAATAGTATGAGTGCTATCTATTTTAGTAAGAATTCAGTATTACATTTAAGATCAAAGTATATTGATGTGAAGTATCATTGGATCCGATAAAATTAAAAAAAAAGCTCTTCCACTTAAAAAAAGTCCACATTGACAACAATGGATCCAATATAATGACTAAAAGCGAGCATGATTGATCTTTCCGCATGAGGTAAAAGGCGAGATTTTTTGGCTAGGTGCGCCTCATTTGTGGGCCTAGCCGATAAGTTAATAAAACAAACAAAATAAAACATAACAAAAAGAAGAAAAAGTGAAAAAGTGAAAAGAAAGAAGGAAGAGGCTGCTTCGAGAATGTGTGTGAGAGAGGGTGAAAAACGTGAGGAGAGAGAAAGAGAAAAGGGAAGTCTAGTTGCTTCGTGCAAGACTTGAAGAGACAAAGAGAAAACTGAGAAAAGAAAAGGAGGGAAAGAGAGACCCACTTGAGAATAGGCACACAAAAGAGAAGAGAGAGGACCGAATCTTTGTGGTCCAGATTTGAGGACCAAACGTTGATGGAATTGGCTCAAATTTGAATAGGTTGTTCATGAGACCAAGGGCTACAAGTTTTCTGAATGCTCCGATCATGGTTAGGGCTTTTTTACTCTGAATTTGTTTATCTACTTATGTGGTAAGAAAAAATTATTGTAATGTTGATGTTGAGTCTCTATTGTGTGATTAGAGAAGAATACTTTGTGTATCTTGCTATTTTTGATAATTAGTAGATGTTTTGGGCGGTTCGTGGTTTTTCCCTCATTGGATTTTCCATGTTAAATCATTGGTATCACTATTTGATTTGTTTACTTATCATTTCGACCTTATATTTGCATATTGTGAGGTTATATATTGCTGGTTGGTGCTAGGGTTAAGATAATTTTGATTGATTTAGTTTCGAGTAAGAAATTGATCCTCGATTGAGTTTAGTCCGTGGTTAAATTATTGGCCCGGGTTCTCCCAACACCCAAAGCTCTTTGCCTATGCAAGAATTGCCCTGCAACTTGATAACTCTATAAAAATAGAGTTATTTTACCTATTTTAGGCAACAATTAATGCATTATCTATGAGAAAATATTTGGATTTTCTTCTGATTATTTGAATTTTCCTTATTTATGCAGAATAATGAGATATGGAGAAGATAAGGAAAAGAATGGCAACTATCGGGAATTCAAGTAAAAGCAGCATTGGAAGATGGATATCAAATCAGGAAATTATTAATTTTGTTCCCAAATGTTATCTGCAAGTATTGGGAGATAGATATTTTAGATCTCCTATAAATAGGAAAGAGAGAGAGAGAGAGCAACTAGGTTTTGGGGGGTTAGATTGTTTTTTCATTCTTCTGAGAGTTTTTCAAGTATTTTGAAGAGAAGACAAAAGTTGCGACATAATTCTTGTTCTTTGATTCAATATGCTGGGTTTGATTTATATTTATATTTCTTATTCTACTATGTTCTAATTTTCTTTTGTTAGGGCTATGATGTAGCCTAACCATGATGATATGAATTTCATGATTTTTATGTTTTACAATTAATTTCATTTATGTGAGTTATATATTATTGCATTTAATGCTTTTGAGTGATTGGCCATCACTTGAATGATCTAATGTGCATGTTTGAGACTAAGAAGTGATAATATGCAATTACTCATTATAATATATAGCCATGAATTAAACGTGGATAGAAATATACCGCGTTATTTGTGTAGCTTTCGGTGATAAGATGATCCAAAAAACTCATTGTAAACCAGGAATATTCATAATTTTTAATGCACTCAGGTTTATTTTAATTCACATAGAGATATAGTGGATTAATAAGCTGAGTAGGTTTGCTATATCTAGAGATAGGATAGTAAATAGATTAGGAAATTCCGCTATCACATGTTTGATATCATTCTTGTATTCACAATAATATGAAATTCATATGTAGTGGTTATGGTGAAATCGGATGCTCTAACATATTTATCTGATTGATTTTACTGCATTTAGTCTTCAATTTTTGTTTTTAATTTATTCTAAATTATATTTTGATTTGTTAGATAGATTTTAGAATTAATCTATTTTAATATTTAATTAGTTTATTAATCATCGATTTCCGTGGAACGATATTTTTTCTTATCATTATATTACTTGTTCAATACGTGCACTTGCGTTTAGAATTTTATGAACACAACCCTTCCATAAGTGCCTCATGCATTGTCCATGCAGCCTTGAGCAATGACTGCTGCAGTGGCTCGATCGTTCTTGGAAGTTGCATCCGTCCTGAGCTTGATCCATTGATCTGGCGGCAGAGCCCACTTCTCTCCTGCATTGGAAGGACGATGATAACCAACCACACAAGAATAGTTGTAATATCCATTTGTTTCTGTACAAGATTTGCCTTGCTTCTGAGAATTCAAGATCCATAATGGCAGTTCTCGACCTGAACACAATAGCTGAAATCGAGGGAGATCGGGTTTGGGGACCCCCCACAGGAAGATTTTAAGAAATTCCCAGGATTTTGCTCTGTAACCTATAAGCATTGAACCCCCATCTAAGTTGATTCCAGACAATCCGAGTTATGGGACAGTCTTTGAGTATGCGCATGTTCGTTTTATCTACACTTGCATAAAGGGCATTGCATTTTCGCCATTTGATCTTCTCGGTATGATCTTCATACCCAGGTTAATGACTTTCTTCTTCGTGGGGTCGATAAAGAATATTATTAGGTAGATAATATTAGAATTTTGTAAATTGAAGGTGCTTGGGGATGAGCCAAAGATCTTAGTCTGAGATTTAATCATGCGTGTCAAGCACTTGAAAACGTCGCCGATTTGCACATGAAACTTTTCTTCATTGAAGATCACATTTGCCGTGCTAATGACATACTTATAAAATAGGTGATTTTCTCTCGCGGTGAGTTCCAACTTCACCAAAATGTGAATAGGTTGCTTGTTTGCATTGGTTTACCGCATCTGCTCAATAAATGAAATACTCCTCTAATGCACGGAAATCTGTCATTTCGATTCAGTTGACGTCAACTTCGGTACTGGTACGTCGCCATTTATGAAGCGGCGTGCATCGACATCTTCTGCGTCGTCGAGAAGCCCGGATGAGCTGTGATTCCCGAAAGTCTGCTGGTCTGAACAAAGCACATTGACTGACTTGCAGTAGAGAGAGAGAGAGAGAGAGAGAGAGAGAGAGAGAGGATATGCATCCTCTTCGATGATTATCTCAGCCAGAGCTACGTGCATGCAATTCAATTCATAGTAGGCTGCAGAAGTCAAAGTGTCTATTTCCAAGTCTGCAACGTTGCCCTTATCGAGAGGGGGTTTGACTGGGGTTGGAGAAGAGTAATGCTACAAGTCAAAAGTGCTTACAAAGGCAGTAGACCAAAGTGGGGTTGGACGTTGTTGTGTTTGAAGTACATAAAAACTTCGTTCCTTTAGTGCAAAGTTGCTCCTCTTCAAAGCTTTCTCAAGCCCATCATCTTCAGTGTCAGCAATGGTGACTCCTCCTCGCCTCTTCCTCCTCCCCTTGATCGCCTCCTTCCTCTCCCTCTCATCCTCTCGAACCCAACCTCCTGCTCCTTCCTCTCTCATCTTCCCCGTCGTGAAAGATGAGGCATCCCGCCAATACTACACCACCATCGCCCTCGGCACCCCGCCTTCCCCCGTGAAGGCGGTGCTTGACCTCTCAGGGCTCATACTCTTGGTTCGACTGTGCTGCCCACTACAACCCGTCGTCGTCCTCGTCCCACCGCCACATCCTCTGCAGCTCGGCCAGGTGTAGGGCCGCCCGCGGTGGCGGCTGCTTCAATGACACGTGCAGTGTGTTCGTGCACAACCCGCTGACGGACGTGGTTATCGGCGCTGGGCTCGGCGAGGACGTGGCGGTGGTGCACCACACCGATGGGATCAAGTACACGTCGCGACGAGTAATAGTAAGTGTGATTTTAGAAAAAAGAAAAAAGAAAAAAGAAAAAAGAAAAAAGAAAAAAGAAAAAAGAAAAAAAAAGCAGGAATGAACACAAGAAGTGCATCTGATATTATAGACAACTTGAAATCAATATCGAAAGCTTACTAAGTTTAGTAAATTATCTTATTCTTATTTGAATACCCGAGTGTATATATATTTGGAGATATCACATTGAATAGGACTCAATTTCTAATGTCGTAAATCGTATATTCTTGGTATATTGTCAGTTTTTTGTGATGTTGAAATGGAAGGAATTTTAACGGTGCACTCATCGTCGTCTTCCATTTTCCGCAGAAACTTCCTTTCTCTTGCGTGCCTTCGGAGTTCATGCGCGGCATCTGTGGAGCCGGCAATGGCGTGATCGCGCTTTCCCTCGCTCCAACCTCGCTCGCTACAAAGTCCTCGGCCGACCTCAACCTCCCCCACAAGCTCGCTCTCTGCCTCCCGTCTTCTTCTTCCTCCTCCGGCCACGGCGACTTCTACCTTGGCGGCGGCCCGTACCTTAGGCCTCCGATCAAACAGGACATCTCGAAGTCGCTCCTCGTGACTCAGCTGCTCATCGATCCAGTCAGCCAACCGCCCTCTCACGGCTCTGCATCTCCGTCCGACCAGTACTTCATTGACGTGACCGCCATCAAGGTCAATTTTGCTCCCGTCAATTTCGAGGCATCGTTGTTAGCTATCGACAAGAACGGAAGAGGCGGGACCAAAATTAGTACTCTGACTCCGTACACGGTCCTCCACTCGACCATCTATAAAGCTCTGGTTGCGGAGTTTTCGAGGCAGGCGGCGGAGAAGAAGATCAGGAGAGTGGAGCCGATTGCACCGTTTGGGGCGTGCTTTGACACGAGGAGCGTAAGGAGTGGGGTGGCGGGGCCGGATGTGCCGGTGATTGTGCTGGTGCTCCGGAGCGATGCACAGTGGAGGATCGAAGGGGCGAATTCGATGGTGAGGGTGAGCAAGGAGGTGATGTGCCTGGGTTTTGTGGAGGGGGGCTCAAGGCCGAGGACAGCGATCGTGATCGGGGCGCACCAGATGGAGGACAACCTGGTGGAGTTCGACGCGGCTTCGTTGATGTTCAGGTTCAGCAACTCGCTCCTGCTTCGCAACACCAGTTGCTCCCACTCTTGAGGTCGAGGATGGAGGTTGCTGCATTCGCTAGTTTGTCCGATGATTCTCAGTTGGGTCAGTGACCTGTTTAATCACGAACGTCTGTTTGACTTTGTAGTTTGCTGCAATGTATGGACTAAGCACGGATGAAGATAAAATGTTCGGCAGTATAAATAGATAACCTCTTTCTGCAAATTTATTGCAACTTCATCGACGCTTATAGTACCCGACAGGCAACAAGGATAACTAAATATCCTTCAGTCGAACAGCCCTTATCCTAGTTTATATCAAAATTACAATTACGGTGTCCATTAGATCCTCCCTCTCTCCACCGATTCATCAAAGGGCCTATTGAGAGTAGATCAGCATACTGGCGTTAGAAGAAGATGTAGCAAAGCTGGAAACCTCCCCCCAAAGACAAAATGAAAGCACCCGCGATGGCTCCTGTAATTGGTGCCATGATGAAGTTGTTATAATATGTCTCGAGTGCAAGCCAGTTGAACAAAATCCCAGCCCGAATATATTAATCGGTCATTTCATACGTGGACTCCTGTCATGGAAATTGAAAAGGAAATTGAAAAGAAATATAAAGGGTTACACAAATATATATCTTGTTAGTCCAAGCGGTCTTGGAGTCGGCCAAAGAAAAGTCAAAAGAGGGGAGTCTAAATTTGAACTTAGTTGACCGAATATATGGATTTCTTGCATGAAGAAGGTATAGTGATACACCACACTAGTGTCAATGAACCACAAAAAGTTGTAGAGTTTATAAGCATAACATTATTAGAGACAGCCCACAAAATGGTTGCTAGTAATGATATGCTAAGAAGTGACTGGCGAATGCCCATAGTATGACGAGCTATTTGGTGAATAGATACCTATTGATTACGATTTGATGCTGGATTCTAGTAGAAATGTGATAAGATAATGTTACTGATTATTCTATTTTTAAGAATATTTGGTTGTCCATGAATTGTTAGAGTGGGTAATGGTCAACTTGATGGAAGAGTAAGAAAGAGAGCTGTTAAACAAGTGGGTCAGATCGGATTTGGGTCGGGTCATTAATGGGTCGACCCAAATTGATCCATTAACCCATTTATGTCTAATGTAAATTTTTTGACCCATATTAATAATATTAATAAGATATTTTCATATTTAACCAAATTTAAGAAAACTTATTTTTATATATTTTTTTTTTAAATTATATTACTAAAAAACTTCCAAACAATACAAATCCAATCAATAATTTTTCAAAAAAATTATTATATATATAAACTAAAATAGTTTTATACATTGGACAATTTTTATAAAATTTATTTTAAAATAATTATTTTAAAAATCGAATTTTAATTATTTTTTTTTTTAAAAAACTTTTTTGTTCTTCTTCTTTAGCCGGCCGCCGGCCATGATGACGGCCGGTGGCTGGCCACAAGCGAGCCTCAAGCTCACCCGGCTTGCCAACGCCGGCGAGCTCACTAGCTTGCCAAATCCGGCGAGCTCAAGCTTGCTCGACATCGGTGAGCTCAAGTCTCGCCATCCGGCGAGCTCAAGCTCGCCCGACACCGCGAGCTCTAGTGAGACTCAAGCCTCGCCGGATGTTGGCGAGGCCTCCACCTCACCAAATCCGATGGCTCGAGGCTCTCCGTGTCGGGCGAGGTCGAGGCTCGCCGGCGTCGGGTGAGCTCGAGCTTGCCCTCGCCAGATTCGGCGAGCTCGAGGCTCTCCCGACGTTGGCAAGCTCGAGGCTTGCCTAGCCGATCGCCAACCATTGCCATGCCGGCAACCGGAGGAAGAAGAAAGAAAAATAAGAAAAAGAAAAAGAAAAAGAAAATAATTATAATTTTGGTTTTTATAAAAAAAAAAATTGTAAAGTTAAAGAGAGGAGAGAGATGGTGAGGTTTTGAGTGAAAATAAATGGGTTCATTTTTAATGGTTGATAAATGGGTCAGCTCTCTGACCCATTTAAAGCTCATATATCTTAGTATTGACCAATTAAAACCCATTATGGGTGCTTTATAAAATAAAACTTGACCCATTAACGACCCATTTAATCATAAATGGGTCCTTTAACACCTCTAGAAAGCGCATATTTTAAGGCTATGCACATGATGAGCAGGGAAAGCTATTGTGGTGTTTGGAATTAAATTTACTTGTTGTCTCCATAGAAGTTACCTTTGACAAGTCTCCAATACTTCTGGTAGGAGTGGTTGTTGTAGTTTTTATACAAATCTTGATGATGTTTAGTTCGAGGTGGAGTTGCAATTAGAAACTCCTAAGGTAGTGGGTACTAGCGGAGTAATTGACATAGATGGTGCTTGTAACAAAGTGGAGCCTAAAGAGCCAACTGTAGCTATAACTATTAATATTGACAAGGCATGTCTTTGATCTCATGGTGGATATAGATGCAATGATGGATTTGCTTTATCTGTGGTAGATGAGGTTTTGTCTAAAATTTCTGATGTAGTTAAGGGTGCAAATGGAGTTAGCTATTCAGATGAGGTTCCCAGTTATAGCAAAGTTTAAGCAAGGCTTGGACTTGAAAGATGTCTATAACAGTTGAGCCTACGAGGGGCAAGTGGAGTTAATGGTCCAGATTTTTTTAGAAAAGTGATTAAGACTTGGCTCAAATATGGACTCATGTTGTGGAAATTGATAGAAAAGATAAGGGGGAACAAGTCTGAATGTTACCTGACGTCGGCCAAAGGAAAGTCAAAAGAGGAAAGTTAAAATTTGGACTTGATTGAACAAATATATGGAAATTGGTCACTGAATGATTTCTTTTGCATTTGTATATGGGATTCCTGGTGAAGAGGTTGAAGTGCCTTTCATCGAGTGCTTGGCAGGAGTTTATCCTCGTGGGTTTTATTCACGGATTACACGAATAATTCAAGGTTTGAAACCAATTAAATCTCATGAGTAACATTTGTGAATTCCCTTATAAGATCGAGAGGTTATTTCTGAAAGAATTTTGCAGCTAAATATTAGTGGAGTTATTAAGTATAATTGGAGCTGTGAAATATTGAGAATGCCTGGTTTACTTGAGTGTGGTTGTAATTTTCATTGTATTGTTTGATTTATAGTGGGATTATTTGCTATTCTCCTAGTGGATGGAGGTCACTAGGCCAAATCACTTAAACTTGGTGTCCTTTTGATCGCTTTTTTCTACAACAATTGGTATCGAGTTAGACTCAATTGAGTTAAAGCAAATCGATGATAATAGAAGAAGGAAAAGCAAAAATCGAGATATTTGATGAGAATGATTTTAGTTTCTAGACAATGCAGATTGTGGATTATTTGTATAAGAAGAATCTGCACTTACCCTTATTTGAGTAAAAATTAGAGTCGATGAATTGAATGAGAATTGTTGGATATATAAGTGTTGAGTGTTATTCGGCTAACATGGACCCATAATGTTACGTTTAATTTTGTGAAAGAGAAGACCATGGTGAATTTGATGAAAGCCCTTTCGAACATGTATGAGAGGCTCTTTGGAATAAATGATGCCTACTTGATGCAGCATCTAAGTAATGTCAAAGATGGATGAAGGTACTGTTCTCATTTTGTTTGTTAAAACAAAATGAGTGCTTTTTATTTTGTCCCACATAGAAAAGGTGGGAGCAAATGGGTCAGTTTAAATATGTGGGATTTCCTTTTGTAGTTAAAAGGAGTGATTAGGTGGGGCTAGACAACCATTGGAAAATTACTTATTCGGTTTTTAACTTTCCCGAAGGGTTGTAATTGTTCGTTTTTCGACTTCTTCCGAAGGGTCGCATTTGTTTATCTAAACAATTTTCAAAAGATGTGTTTGTTTGCAATTTTCATGAAGAGTTGCAAGACTGTTTCATATATATACTTGTCATTTTTCGGAAAGAACAATGTGGTCATTTTCGAGTCTTCTTTATGAAAAACTGCAGCCAATTTTTCGATTGTTTCTTAGAGAGACCCTGGAGAAATACTAGAATTGCTATTTAGTATTCTTATCCGAGACTTTGTTGTATCCTGGAGGATTTTTTCCAGTGACCATTAGCAACGTTGTGGGGCAAATAAATTCTTAAAGAAAGTGATATCACGCCTCAAAGTCTGAGTTGTTTTACTCGATCCGATTTCATTGTTCAACCCATTTCAAAGCAATATTTGCACAACAGGTGCGTCATTTGCTGATAGATCAATCAATTCAATGTGTTTGTCATATGAGTTTAGTTGACATTGACTTTGAAAATGAGGTACATTAATTGATTTTATTATCCTCATTACCTGATAATTGGAATACTAATAATACTATCGTTAGCAATTTCTTTAGGTTGACAAGTTTGAGTTTAAGTTTGATGGGGTTTGAGATTTAATTTTAAGTGAGGACATCCGTAGAAGAGAATTTGATAAACCCATGTCTAATGCTTTGGTAGGTTAAAGTAGAAAAAGAGCTCTTACTTATGTTAGTAGAAGTAGTATAAACTTGAATAGTTGAAATCAATCTATGACTAATGGTATTGTCTATTAAAATTGTGGCAAGAGGGAATATTTTAGAAGGGATTGTTTGAAGCCGAAGAATGAGAAGGATAATGGAATTAGATTTAAGTCTATTGCTGATGTTGTTGCTGTTGTTAACTTTGATTTAGATAGTGCTAGTCATGCCTTGTTTGTCATTGAGGATTCATTGCTCGAGATCCTTTCTACCAGAGATACCTAGATGACGATTCTTCCATAGGTCCTCTTGATGAAGACGGGGAAGGTACCAATTTATGATATCCTACACAATGCCTAACCTTACTCTAGTACTATCTCTAGTTTCTTCCTGATTGTAAGCCTTATGAATCACTAAAGCCCGAGCCACATAAAATAAAGCCAAAAGAACAACTCATTTACCCATTCTATAAAACCATTTACAAGTGGATTAAAAAAAATTATCTTGTAATTTAGAACTACTCAAGCTAGGAGAAGCCTATCATCCTATTGATCTAGTGCCAAATGCCCAAAAATTCAAGAGCCTGAACAACATATGGCCAAACCTCCGGATATATACGTGTTTTCTCCTATAGCTTTTTCTCCTTTGAGCTCTATTAGAAATATGTAGAGATCTCACTAGGCAAGATGCCTCGACGCCCTAATATCAGCGCTCTACGAGATTTTCAAGGATTTCAAGGTTGATATCTTCATTTTCTTGAAAGGCAAATGAACAAAGACCTTAGAATTCTGCCATGAAAATTAGAGCATTTTTCCAGGAACTCTGAGGGGGATTCTACAAATGAACTCAACAACTGCCGCGAAATCGGTACTATTTAGGCTGCTTGCAAGGAATACATCCTTCTGATGTCAACAAATTCCTTGAATAATCTTTGAAATGTAGCCCATTTGGATTCCAATTGTTCGTTTTATGCTACATCAGATAAGAAATGATTTTCAATTTATCAATGTATGGATAGTTGTAAATGGCGATTGAAGAACAATGCTAAGTGTGATATTGTAGTCGATAGTGATGTTAGAATCAGAATGTATAATGGTATTGTAAGAACATTGACTGGAGTTCGGCATGTTTTAGAGTCGAAGAGGTTGAAGCGCCATTTTATCGAGTGCTCGGCATGGGTTTCATTGATGGAATTACACCAGTAATTCACGTGTTAAAGCTAATTATACCTCATGATTAAGATTTGTGAAGATTACAAACTTATTTCGTGATAAATTATGGAGCCAAACACCATGTGAGTTCTTGGGTGTAAGTGAGATTATAAATATTAAGAGTGTTTGAGTTATTTGAGCATGATTGTGAACCATCAAGGGAAAAGCTGATTGATTACTAAACATGCAATTACTATGGCATTGAATTGGTGACGTGGCAATGGGATGTGTTGATATGGTAATGATGACATGGCAATGGATGCAACTAATTTTATTAAAAAAAATTAATAACATGCAATTTAAAGCTCACATAATCATTTATTCATCATTTCGAAATAGGAAATAAAGGCAATCGGAATCCGATCTTAGGCCTTAAAGCTTGAAACCGATTTCATAAGCATGACTCGAACGTAAAAATTCCTATTTAGGAATCATAATTTAGGTAATAAGCTGTCCAAACTGAGTTTAGAGATTATCTAAATTGGAAGATCGTTTTCCAACGATGCCGACTTCTCGTTGCCTCTTCCTCCTCGCCTCGATCACCTCCTCTCTCTCTCTCTCTCTCTCATCCTCCCGGAACCAACCTCCTGCTCCTTCCCCCTCGTCATCTTCCCCGTCGTGAAAGACGAGGCTTCTCGCCAGTATTACACCACCATCGCCCTTGGCACGCCGCCTTCGCCCGTGAAGGCGGTGCTCGACCTCTTGGGCTCATACTCGTGGTTCGACTGTGGTGCCGCCCGCTACAGCCTATTGTCGTCCTCGTCCCACCACAGCATCCTCTGCAGCTCAGTCAGGTGCAGGGCCGCCTGCAGTGGTAGCTGCTTTAATGACACGTGCGGTTTGTATGTGTACAACCTTCTGATGGAGGTCGTCATTGGTGCCGGACTCGGCGAGGACGCGGTGGTGCAGCACCACACCGATGGGATGAAGTACACGTCGAGAGGAGTAATAGTGTGATTTCTTTTTAAAAAATTGGAAATTAATATCAAAAGCTTAATAAGTTTTGTATATTATCTTAATTCTTTTTTGAACACCCATATATATATAGGAGGTATCACGGGATAAGTACACTAGAAGTGTCAAAAGTTGTGTACGGCGTTCACTTTGTGTTAAAAGTTTATTTTGGATCACTTAAGTGTCAAAAAGTTTGAAAAACGATCATTTAAGTGCCAACGCCGATTTGATTGATCGGAAATCCAACATGACACTTTTTTTTATTAATTTTTGAAGCTGATGTACAGTCATCATTTAAACAATAAAACGACACCGTTTAGGGTCTTTCCCCCAAGTTAGAACCTTAAATCCCCAAATTAAGAGAGAGAGAGAAAGAGAGAGGGGGGGGGGGCATGGCATGGGCTTTCCCGTCGTCTTCTTCCTCGAAGAACAACACCAACACTAGCATTAGCAGCGACACCGGCAGTGGCACCGGCACCGGCACAACTCCACCTCTAGCTCGTCTGAGATTGTTGACAAGCCCAGGCTCTTGTCCTCTTCCTCTCCTCCTCATTCTCCTTCCCCCTTCAGAAGGATCCACTTCAGCCGCTCCTTAAGCAGAGCCCAATCCACCATCTCCATCTGTGCCCTCCCTGTTTCCCTCGCCCTCCTCGTCTTTGCTCTCTCCACCTTCAACCCCCATCCTTCCTCCTCCTCCTCCGCCCTCGCCTCCTATTCTTCCCGTCACTTCTTGCTCGTGCAACAACCTCAGCCTCTCCTTGCTCACCTAGTTGAGCAACTACAACGGAGGCCGAGCGATGGTGGCCGAGCGACGATGGCCGAGCAACGGTGGCTAAGTGAGCTAGGTCAGCGTTGGGTGAGGATGCGGACAAAAAAAACCCTAATTTCAATCCCCATAAGAGCTGTGGAGTGTCGTTTTTGTGAGGCCATCTATGTATGATGGCAAAACGACGTCGTTTTCTTAAGGAGAGCGGAAAACAACGTTGTTTAAAAGCCACGTCAACTTTTTTTTTTTTAATAAATATAAAAACCACGTAATCAATTTGGTGGAATATTTCACCGGTGGCATTTAAGTGATCATTTTTTTTTTGATTTGACATTTAAGTGATATGATGGAAATTTTTGGCACCAAAGTGAACAACTTTTGGCACTGTACTTTCCCTGAGATATCACATTCAATAAAGCTCAATTTCTGATGTCGTAAATTTTATTTTCTTTGTATATTGTCCAATTTTTTGTAATGTAGAAAAGAAAAAAGAAAAAGCGGAAATTTTAATGGTGCACTCATCCTCGTCTCCCATTTTCTGCGGCAACTTCCTTTCTCTTGCGTGCCTCCGAAGTTCACGAGCGGCATCTCCGTAGCCGGCAATGGCGTGGTGGCGCTTTCCATGGCTCCGACCTCGATCGCCATGAAGCTCTCAGCCGACCTCAATCTCCCCCACAAGCTCGCTCTCTGCCTCCCGTCTTCTTCTTCCTCCCCCGGCCATGGCGACTTCTACGTCAGCAGCGGCCGTACTTCAGGCCTCCCCTCAAACGGGACCTCTCGGAGTCGCTCCTCATCTCTCGGCTGCTCATCGATCCTGTCAGCCGACCGCCCTTTCATGGCTCCGCATCTCCGTCCGACCTGTACTTTGTCGACCGCCATCAAGGTCAATCTCGCTCAGGTCCATTTCAAGGCATCGTCATTAGCTATCGACAAGAACGGAAGAGGTGGCACCAAAATCAGTACTCTGACTCCGTACACGGTCCTCCACTCGGCCATCTATAGTGCTCTGGTTGCGGAGTTTTTGAAGCAGGCGGCGGAGAAGAAGATGAGGAGAGTGGACCTGATCACGCCATTGGGGGCGTGATTCGACGCAAGGAGCATAAGGAGTGGAGTGGCAGGGCCGGACGTGCCGGCCATCGCGCTGGTGCTCCCGAGTGACGCGCAGTGGGGGATCGAAGGGGTGAATTCGATGGTGAGGGTCAGCGAGGAGGTGATGTGCTTGGGGTTCGTGGATGGAGGGTCGACGCCGATCACTGCCGTCGTGATCGGGGCGCACCAGATGGAGGACAATCTGGTGGAGTTCGACGTGGCTGCGATGGCGTTCAGGTTCAGCAACTCGCTCCTCCTTCGCAACACCAGTTGCTCCCATTCTTGAGGTTGAGGATGGATGTTGCTGCATCTTCAAGCTTAGTTTTCTTTTGTTCTTGTTGTATAATTTAATGAGTTTTGTAACAGTTTTTGACCACGGTCAATATATAACGCTTTTATAACATTTTGTAACGATTTTCAATTAAATGCAAAAATCAATGGACTCTTTTTTTTACCAACAAATCGTTACTCCATACATAATTGAAAAGAGAAACATAAGTCAAAACAAATATATTGTTTTTCCTCTTTAAATATCTTTCATTTATTTATTGGATTGTACACATAACATTATTCATCTTTCTTCTGTTATTCTGCTCTGTTGTATTTTGGATGATACTAATAGAACTTATCGCATTGAGCTTTTTACTCTAAGGGGTGAAATTATTTTAAAGATAGCGCATACACGCCTCAAACAATTTATTTTATTTTATTCATTTTTTTCGAAAGATTTCTAACTATTCTCTTTTTCATATTCTCTAAATTTTTCCAACAGATCTTGCTATTAACTGAATATCTTTAGTCTGACAACCCTTAAGCTGGTTTATTAACTAATTTACAATTTCAGTCTCCATCATATCCTCCCTGTCTCCCGTGCTGCATCAAAGGGCCGCCTGAGAGTAGATCAGTAAACTGGCGTTAGGAGAAGATGCAGTGGAGCTCGATTCCCGGCCTTGTAGGCGAAGAAGGCGGTACACGAAAGCGGCCACGATGGCCCCTATAACCGGCGCCATGATGTATATCCAGATGGACTCGAAATCCCAACAGAGGATCGCAGGTCCTAACGATCTCGCCGGGTTCATTGATGCTCCCGATACTGGCCTGGGAATTAGCAAACAGAGCTCAGGATGTCTGACCGAGTAGCTTTCAAAAGAAAATTTTATCCTGATGAAATTGCAGATGGGAACAAGCGTTCACGCTCACCCCGTGATCACTACGGCGAGCGCTATTCCTATTCCGATGACAAATCCAGATAGCGGGCCGACCTGCAAAGTTTTCAACGTAACGATAAATTTATCACATTCTCTGACATGGGCTATTGTCTCCAGCATATCTATACAATGGGTATTGAAGTGCATAATTTCTGTCTTACTGATTGATGATTGTAAGTCAATCCCGCAATTAGGAAGACCATGATGAATGTTGCCAAGAACTCCACCCAGAAGGCAGAAGCCATGTGACATCCCAAATTTCTGATTCTGTTTTCAATTAAATGAGACGGACTTTTCAACGACGCGCTTATAGTTCAATTCTCCGAGCTGATCACTCACGAGATAACTAGTCTATCAGGTGAAGCCGTTAAGGAATTTAAATGCAATAGGCTTGAGAATCTGACCATGAACCGACTGCTCGACCGTATAAATCTGCAAGGATCATTGCGACACATCGTCGAAATCGAACGAGATCGATAATAGGTCGATTCGACGAGATATGTAATTAGAGTGTGGGTGATTCCACCTAATTGCAATATCCTTGTTGATTGACACTAAATTGATTATTTTTTCGTTTTGGGTATCCTATGTTCGTATTTGAAACCTCGAGATTTTCACGACAACCAAGAGTCGCCAATGTGTCGAAGATTATGTCGTGACTTGAAAATAATCAATCACGGGTCAATTGCACCGAAAATTCCTAAAAGCTACCCGGTGGATTAGGACGCGCTCAAATCGCGCCATATTGAAATTAACTGTGATTTTAAACCCGAATTCAGAAATGGAAGGTTCTGGCATGTCACAATTCATTTTAGGAACGTCGACTCATATTCAGAAGATTTTTCTACAAACCGAGATTTTGGCGGAAAAGCAAAGTAAGGCCGTTTTTGTTCGGGATTGTCAGAGGGCCGTTTTGAATCGAATCTTCGGGATGCAAGTTGGATCATTTGATGGGAAAAGGTCATGAGACGGACGAGGATACATGGATTTAATTGGGCTTCAATTGATGTGTTTGGATTGGAATTAAGGATGAAATTGATTGGATTGAATGGGGAAATGTCCAAAATTCGTAGCTCCCATGGCACACCACATTTTGCACCTATTGCCAAGGTTGTGAGGAAGATTGGAGGAGAGAGAGTGGCTGAGGTCATGTGATGTCATGTTGGGGGCAAAGCCAATGAGAAATGGCATGTGTTGAGCTCTAAAGAGCCCAAGGAGACCCCCCTCTTCAGCAGCTTCTTCTCCCTTAATTTGTGGCTTTCTCCATTATTGTTGAAGGAGAGAGCTCAGCAAAAACCAGAGGAACCGAGAAGCATCAGCCCTCCACGGTCGCATGCCCATCGGACCCCATTTCCTCCTCTGTTTTTCCCCTCGTTCCAGTTTCTGCTCCAGCCGACCTTTCGCCAAAGATCCGAGTAAAAAGTTAACTTCCGGTTGAATCAGCGAATGAGCCACCCATCACCACGAAGACGACATCCAGAACGTTCCGGAGCACCTCGCCGCTTGCCGGAACGATTCTCCGGTCGTCCCGAAATCCGGTGAGAATCTGCCGCTCGCCGGACCGCCTGGTTCTGCCCTGCTCCGCCTGTTTCGCGTTTTCTTGCTGTTTTGCCCCTTTCCGACCCTTTCTTTACCCATCCCAACCTCCAGCAAGATCCCCTTGACCCCCGGGAGCCGCTGGTTGCCAACCACCCGCTCGCCGGAGCTCCGATCAGCCCGTTTTCGCCGTTGAAGTTGCTGGTTTCTTCTCTGCAGTTCAGTCCAGATCAGAAGCAGAAGACAGCAAGGTTTTGGAGACTTCGTGGCCCGTTTTCAAGCCCTTCCCGGCCTCCGTTGGTGTCGCCGCTTTGGGGTTTATCGACCGCCTTGGTGTCGTGGTCGCCGTGAACTCACCGGCGTGCAAAACCGGTGAGTTTATCCTCTAAACCTCGCTTAGCAAGTTAATCATGCTTAAGGGGTGTTTAGATTAGTCTAATTAGGTTTAGGTGGTTAGATTAGATTATTTTAATGTAAATTAGATTAGTTGTATGATTAGTTTAATGGATGTTTAATTAGGGCTAATTGTATGTTTAAATTAGTGTAATCTTGTTTAAGCCCTAATTAATTATTTTAATTAAATAATTATTTCGAATTTTATAAATATTATTTTTTTAAATTATAATATTATAATATAATATTTAATTATTTAATTTTCGGAATTAAATTTAATTATTTAATAATTTCGAAAATTTTGCCGGGATGGCCGGTTGTTAGAATTTCGCGCTGATCGCAGCAGTGCGGTCGGTTTGTGCTAACTATATGTTAAATTGCAAAATTGAGTGAAAATGATGATTGTGGTTAATAATTCCAAAAATGTGGAATTAAGTGAAATTGGAGAAGTTTTGGTATTTAACTTGAAAATACCCGGTGTTAGTTTCTAGCACCGTGATTGGTTTGTATGGCCAGTTTGAATCGATTGGATTGATTGATTGATTTAATTGAGGTATGGATTGGGTTATTGTTGAATTGATAGCTTTGGCGAGCAGTTGTTTATATATGTATAAGCTTGGTCGAACAAATATTATATACATATACGCTACAACTTTATGAGCTATCTATAAGCTACGAATTTCTTCAAAGAGCTATCTATATGCTACAACTTCAGTGAGCTATCTATACGCTACGCCTTCGTGAGCTATCTATACATCGGCTTGAGCTACCGTCTATATAATATAGCTTTGGAGAGCATTTGTCGTATTAACGACGGGTTTGATAGACGGTATGGAAAGATAGATAATATGATTGAATTGAATCATTGTGAATGATCGGATTTGGTTGAATTATGAAATGTACTGACGTGCAGGATTGGACTGAGGCGAGATAAGTCCTCAATCCTCTTTGTGTGGCTAGAGCACCTTGGGGCTTATTTTCTTCCTAATCGAGTTTTAGAGGGTAGGACTCGCTGAGACATTGTCTCATCCCGGTTATGGGATAATATTTCAGGTCCCTAGATGGCGGATCCTCCGGAGCTTTTTGGTAGACCAGTGAGGGTCGCTGGGAGGATTTTTGACTTCGCCGATCTCGACTGAAGAGCTGGCGAATGGACCTGTCTAGCTGATCTTAGGACAGCTTAGTTTTTGAGGACTGATCTTCTATAGATCTTTTGTAAATAGCCTAGTCCCGTAAATGAACCGGTTTGATATGTATAAAAAGTATGTGGTTGGTTTTGAAAATATGATCCTGCTTTTCTATCCCAATTGAGTTTTGTCTGGGGATTATTTATCCGCTTCCGCATGTGTAACTAATAAGAATGGGTCGGTGACGTGTCCTGGGAAGTCGCATTTCTATCGACCGCAGTGGGATGTGCGCGTGCTCGAGGTTCGGGGCGTGACATCCCCGTTTAAGTGGTATCAGAGCGGGTCTGTGATTGGAGTGATAAGGTGCGATGGTTTATGGGATAGTTAGTAGGAATGACTTTGATTTCATGCTGGTGCATGTGATTCTAGTTGATTGGTAAATTGTTTGGTAGGTCACTCAATTCTAATTCAATGTGAATTGGAAAGGTGTGTCTCGTAGAGAACTTGCATTATGAGTGATCAGGAGAGGACTCCTAGGAAGAAGACCATGAGTCTAGTTACTCAGGGTAGGACGCCAACAAGGGTCAGTACCCGAGGTGGACGTGGTCGAGCGCAAGCTGAGGCTAGCGCTAGTGGAGTAGCACCACCTCCTGTTGGTGGTCTTGGGGTAGCAGCCCCTGGTGATCCGAGGATCGACGGGATCCTGCAGATGCTTGAGGCCATGGGGAATCGGTTGGATCAGCAGGCTCAGAATCAAGCCGCCGCTATTACTGCTGCCGTTGCTGCTGCCACCGCTGCTGCACCTGCTGTTGCACCCGCCGCCGCACCAGTTGCCGCACCTGTTGTTGCACCTGTTGAAGTTCCACCTGGGAACGTGGTCGCTGGGAGACCAATGCATGACTTGGTGGAGCATTTCCTGAAGTTGAAACCCCCAAAGTTCACCGGGACAGGAGATCCCGAGGCTGCGACCCGTTGGATTGAAGATCTAGAAAAAGCATTTGAGCTACTGAAGTGCTCCGAAGAAGAGAAGGTTACCCTTGCGGTGTATCAGATGCAGGGAGTTGCAAGTACTTGGTGGAAAGCCACCAGGAGAGAAGTATTCCCGGAAGGCATAGTCCCAGCGTGGAACACCTTTGTTAGAGCATTCAATGACAAGTACTTCTCCAACTGTGCCAAGCAATTAAAAATGGCGGAATTTCTGCGTCTCCGTCAAGGTCCAATGACTGTGGACTAGTACGAGGCAAAGTTTACCGAGCTTTCACAGTATGCTCCTAGGTTGATCCAGGATCCCGAGGAGAAGGCAATGCGGTTTATAGATGGCCTCCGACCAGAACTGAAAGATCCGCTTGTGCCATTGGATATAAATAACTACAATGAGCTGTATGGACGAGCTCAGCTGATCGAGAAAAATTTGAATGAACGAGCCGCCGCATCTGGATCGCGGTTTGGGTCGAACAGAGAAGGTAATCGGTTTGGGAAGAAACCGATGTATGGAGGAAGGTATCACGTTCCACCTAATAAGAAGGGTGGAATTGGGAAGTCAACGCCAAATCAGAATGGTGCGTGTCGCTTTTGTGGAAGGCGACATGGTACAGCCCCATGTTATATTAGGATGGGTGCTTGCTACGAATGTGGCCAACAAGGTCACCTAGCTAGGGATTGTCCCAGAAAGCAGAGAGGACCGCAGCAGTTACCGCCGCCACCGCCGCTTCAGTTGGGTCAGAATAGGGGGTTTGTGCCGCAGATCGCACCACAGGGTGGACCGATTAGACCTCCAGCTCAGGGAAGGACGTATGCCATCACAAGAGGACAGGCGGAGGATGCGCCTAATGTGATTACAGGTACGGTTTCGTTGAACGACCATGCTGCTTATGCTTTGTTTGACCCTGGCGCCACTCATTCTTTTATAGCTGAACAGTTTGTTAAGCTAATAGGATTAAGTCCTGAATTGTTGGAGTCAGTGGTTAGCATATCTACACCGTTAAAGGATAAGGTGTTAGTTGCATTGGGTTGTTCTGGTTGCAAGTTAGTGATTGGTGAGCGAGTGGGGGAAATAGATCTGATAGTCCTAGCCATGTATGATTTTGATGTGATTATTGGCATGGATTGGCTCACCAAGCAACGAGCTAAGATGGACTGCTATCGTAAATCGATTCAGTTTAACCCGTTAGGGGGTGAGAGTTTCGAGTTTATTGGGAGTCGAGGAGGACCCTCGATTGCTCTGATCTCGTCGTTTGAGGCAACCCGTTTGTTAGACGGGGGTTGTCAAGGTTACTTGGCGACTGTCGTAGATACGACAGTCGAAGAGCTGAAGTTAGAAGATATATCAGTGGTTCAAGAATTTCCAGATGTGTTTCCTAAAGAGTTGCCAGGTCTACCGCCAGAGAGAGAGATCGAGTTTGTGATTGAACTAGCACCCGGGACAGAGCCAATCTCTAAGGCTCCTTACCGGATGGCGTTGTCTGAATTGAAGGAACTGAAGGTACAGATGCAAGAATTGCTGGATAAGGGATTCATACGCCCTAGTGCATCGCCTTGGGGAGCACCAGTTTTGTTTGTGAAGAAGAAAGATGGTTCGTTACGTCTATGCATCGACTACCGTCAACTAAATCAAGTGACGATTAAGAACAAGTATCCACTTCCGAGAATCGATGACTTGTTTGACCAGCTTCAAGGAGCGTCGATATTTTCAAAGATCGACTTGAGGACGGGGTATCATCAGTTGAGGATCAAGAAGGAGGACATGTCACGCCCCGAATCTCGAGCACGCGCACATCCCACTCTGGTCGATACAAATGCGACTTCCCAGGACACGTCGCCGACCCATTAAATTTTATTATGCATGCGGAAGCGAAACAAATCCCCAGACAACATTTAACTTGGGATAGAAAAGCAGGCAATCAATCACAACCAAACAAGCTTTCTTATAAAAGCATAGGTTTATATACAACACTGGATTGTCTACAAAATAGACAGGCTCAACAACTAGGGAACTGTCATATGACCAACTTGTCAGACACGATCACCGATTCTTTAGCCTCCACCTTCCGAACTCCAGGACTTCCGGTCCTCCACAACCGTCATCTAGGGACCTGAAATATTATCCCACAACCGGGATGAGACTACGTCTCAGCGAGTCCTACCCTCTAAAACTCAATTAGGAAGAAAATACGCCTCAGGGCGCTCTAGCCACACAAATAGGATAGAGGGCTTACCTCGCCTCAGTCCCTTTCCTGCACGTCAGTACAATTCATATTCACGCAATGCTCGTACAAGCTGAAACTACCGACACTTATATCGGTCTATTAATTCAATCAATCCAATCATTCGCGATGATTCAATTCCATCATACTATCTATCTTTCCATTTCAATCCGTACTATCTATCAACCATTACTATCTATCATTCAATACCGTCTATCAAACCAGTCGTTAATACGACACATGCTTTCCAAAGCTGTAATATATAGACGGTAGCCTGCTCAAGCTGTATAGATAGATAGTATAATAGCTCGCCAAAGCTGTAGCTGATAGATAATATGATAGCTCGCTAAAGCTGTAGCTGATATAATAGCTCTCAAAAGCTGTAGCTCATATAATAGCTCACTGAAGCTGTAGCGTATAGATAGCTCACTGAAGCTGTAACGTATAGATAGCTCACTGAAGCTGTAACGTATATGTATATAATATTTGCTCGACCAAGCTGATACATATATAAACAACTGCTCACCAAAGCTATCAATTCAACAATAACCCAAACCAATCATCAATCAAATCAATCAATAGATTCAAACTGGCCTACCAACCAATTACGATGCCAATAGCTGACACCGGGTATTTTCAAGTTAAATACCAAAACTTCTCCAATTTCACTTAATTCCACATTATTGGAATTATTAATCATAATCATCAATCACTCAATTTCTCAATTTAAACATACAATTAACACAAACCGACCGATCAAGACCTTTGATCAACATAATTCTAACGACCGCCATCCCAAGATAATTTTCGAAATTATTAAATAATTAAATTTAATTCCGAAAAGTAAATAATTAAATATTATTTTATAATAATATAATTTAATAAAATAATATTTATAAATTCGAAATAATTATTTAATTAAAAATAATTAATTAGGGCTTAAACTAGATTACACTAATTTAAACATACAATTAGCCCTAATTAAACATCCATTAAACTAATCATACAACTAATCTAAATTACATTAAAACAATCTAATTTAATCACATAAACCTAATTAGACTAATCTAAACACCCCTTAAGCGTCATTAACTCACTAAGCAAGAATTAGAGGATAAACTCACCGGTTTTGCGCGCCGGTGAGTTCACGGCGACCCCGACACCAAGGCGGTCGATAAACCCCAAAGCGGCGACACCAACGGAGGCCGGGAAGACACTGAAAACGGGCCTCGAAGTCTGGAACTTCTTGCTGTCTTCTGCTTCTGATCTGGGCTGAACTGCAGAGAAGAAACCAGCAACTTCAACAGCGAAAACGGGCCGATCGGAGCTCCGGCGAGCGGGTGGTTGGCAACCGGTGGCTCCCGGGGGTCAAGGGGATCTTGCTGGAGGTTGGGATGGGCGGAGGAAGGACCGGAATGGGAGAAAAATGGCCGAAAACGCGAAACAGTGCAGGCTGCAGGCGGACCGACGGACCGGCGGCCGGTTCCTTCACGGCGGAGCCCAGGCCGCACGGCGGCTCCGTTCGGGACGAAATTGGGCTCGTTGGAACGGTCTGTCTCTCCCGGTCACGATAATAGGTAGATCGTTGGCTGATTCATCCGGGAAGACCACTTTTGACTCGATTCTTCACTGAAGGGTCAGCTGGAGCAGAAACTGAAGGAGAGGGAAAACGAGGAGAGAGAGAGTGAAGTGAGGGCTGTCAAGACCCCCATCAATGCTTGCTTCAAGTCCCCATGCCAAGCCATCATCATTTTCTCTCTCTTCTCTAGCCTTTTCTCCCTACAACTAGGGGTATTTTGGTCATTTCACCTTGCACAAATTACAAATCTGACCTTGGGCTGAAATTGGTGGATGAGCCTAAGAAATGGGCTTGGCCATGAATAGAAGTGGGCTTGGAAATTGGTTGGGCTTGATTGGGCTCAAAGTTGGACCATGGGCTTTGAAAGAGAAATAGTTGGTTTGGCCCGGCCCACGACCTCACGGGTTTGCTTCCTCGGTCCGAAAATCCCTTTTTCCAATTGCTCGGCTTAACTGGCTCTGTCGACTGTCTGAAGTAGCTTCATCCAAAGTCCATCCCGGACATTCCCGATAATTCGAAGTCCAATAATAAGTTCTCTTGCTATGTCAATTTCGCCAAATGCCATTTCGGTTACAACTCAGACTGACGGGTGGCTGTGAGGATTCACGCGTGACCGACTCGTGCCAAACCACGTTCAAGACATCTCGACGCATGGACGTCCTTAACTGCATGAAATTACGGAGGATAGATTCTTATTTCAAAGTACACGATTATTGAGGATCGACATAGGGTCGTTCGTGGATTCGATAACAGTAAACGGAATCACCCGTCGTTCTATTATGTTCTGTCCGCGAATCGACTTTTAGTCGTCCTTAGAATCGGCCTGCCTATCTACAGGATCATCCTCACGCAAGTCTTACGGTCAAGTCGTTTTCCCAGGTCGAGTCCTTTAGTCGTACGAGTTCTGTCCTCATTAGCCTTTCCCCTCAAGGTCAGTATCTCAGGAGTGATCAATTCTGAGTGAGATCAACCAACAATGCATTGACGAAATTCACATCCACTCGTCCTTCAGAGGACTCGAATTTCAGGATGTCACAGGACATACCAAAGTCAGCGTTTCGTACTCGATACGGCCATTATGAATTTACTGTAATGCCGTTTGGTTTGACGAACGCTCCAGCTGCTTTTATGGATCTGATGAATCGTGTGTTCAAGGAGTATCTGGATCAGTTTGTAATTGTGTTCATCGACAACATCTTGGTGTACTCGAGAAGTCCAGAAGAGCACGAAAGACAGTTGAGGATAGTGCTACAGACTCTGAGGAATCATGAGCTGTATGCCAAGTTCAGTAAGTGCGAGTTTTGGTTAACTCGTGTGGCGTTTCTAGGTCACGTGATATCAGGCGAAGGAATATCAGTGGACCCGTCCAAGATTGAAGCAGTGATCAACTGGCCGAGACCGACGACAGTAACAGAGATCAGAAGTTTTCTGGGTTTGGCAGGGTATTACAGAAGGTTTGTGGAAGGGTTTTCAGCGTTAGCATCACCGTTGACTCGACTACTGAGGAAAGATGAGAAGTTCGTGTGGACAGACAAGTGCGAGTGTAGTTTTCAAGAGCTTAAGAAGAGGCTGACTACCGCACCTGTGCTGACCATACCATCTGGTCCTGGAGGTTATGAGATCTACAGTGATGCATCGTTTAGTGGACTGGGTTGTGTGCTGATGCAACATGGTAGGGTTGTTGCATACGCATCCCATCAGTTGAGGCCTAATGAATTGAATTACCCGACGCATGACTTAGAACTTGCAGCTATTATCTTCGCTTTGAAGATTTGGAGACATTATTTGTGCGGAGAAAGATTCCAGATCTTCACTGACCATCAGAGTCTCAAGTATTTATTCTCTCAGAAGGAGTTGAATATGAGACAGCGTCGTTGGATGGAACTCCTGAAGGACTATGACTGTGATATTCTGCATCATCCTGGAAAAGCAAATAAGGTCGCTGATGCTCTAAGTCGGAAATCTTCAATTGCTCAGATGGTACTCAAGGAATGGAGATTGATTGAGAAAGTTCGAGATTCGGGTTTCAAATTTGAGGTAGGCCACCTTTCGAACCTTATGGCCACCCTCAGAATTGAGCCGGAAGTTCAAATCGAATCAAGACGCTTCAAAGGGACAGATCCAGAGATTCAGAAGATTCTGCAAGAGAATACAGAAAAGAAGAATGCTAACTTTCAGATTGCTGAGGATAGAACACTGAGGTTCCAAGGACGATTGTGTGTACCCGACGATGTAGAGCTCAGAGAGGAGATTTTATCAGAGGCTCATCGGAGCAGTTACAGTATTCATCCTGGCAGTACGAAAATGTATCAGAATCTGCGTCAACATTATTGGTGGTCTGGTATGAAGGCGGACATCGCCAAGCATGTCGCCAAATGTCTGACTTGTCAGCAAGTAAAGGCACAACACTGTAAGCCGGGAGGACTTCTGCAACCTCTCGAGATTCCCGAGTGGAAATGGGAACATATCACGATGGACTTCGTGACTGGACTACCGAGGAGTCAGAGAGGAAATGATTCAATTTGGGTAGTGGTCGACAGATTGACGAAGTCGGCTCACTTTATTGCAGTACGAAAGGACCTTAGTTTGGATAGACACGCAGACCTGTATGTGCGTCAGATCGTTCGTCTGCATGGAGTGCCAGTGACGATTACTTCGGACAGAGACCCGAGATTCACGGCCGCTTTTTGGAAAAGCTTGCAGAGTGCTTTGGGTACGAAGCTGCAGTACAGTACGGCCTATCATCCACAGACGGATGGCCAGTCTGAGAGGACTATTCAAACCCTCGAAGACATGCTGCGAGCTTGCGTACTGGATTTTAAAGGGAGTTGGGAAGAGCAACTTCATCTCGTCGAATTCGCCTACAACAACAGTTATCAGCAGAGTATTCAGATGGCACCTTTCGAAGCGTTGTATGGCAGAGCATGCAGAACACCCGTGTGTTGGGATGAGGTTGGTGAAAGAAAGCTTACAGCCCGAGTTAGTCCAAAGATCGATGGATGCGATTCTTGCGGTGATCGAAGCAGACATTGGTTACGGCCGCTCGTGAGCCGTCGAAAAGCTATGCAGATAAGCGTCGAAGATCGTTGGAGTTCCAAGTTGGTGATCACGTTTTTCTAAAGGTGTCACCAATGAGGGGTACTTCGCGCTTTGGCAAGAAAGGAAAACTGAGTCCGAGGTACGTAGGTCCCTTTGAGATTCTTGAAAGAATCGGGATCCTAGCGTATCGTCTTGCATTACCGCCAAGGTTGGCGCAAGTGCATGACGTCTTTCACGTGTCGATGTTGAGGAAGTATGAGCCTGACCCGACCCACGTGCTTAATTTTGAGGAATTGGACGTGGACGACCGAGTGTCATACGTTGAAAGCCCGGTTCAGATTGTGGACCATAAAGAGCAGGTCCTGTGAACCAAGACCATCCCGTTGGTCAAAGTGGTCTCGGCAACACCACGCACCAAGAAGCAACCTGGGAAAGTGAAGAGTCGATGAGAGAATTGTACCCCCACCTTTTTGATTCAAAGATTGTAATGGTTTAAATTTCGAGGACGAAATTTTTATAAGAGGGGAAGAGTTGTGACATCCCAAATTTCTGATTCTGTTTTCAATTAAATGAGACGGACTTTTCATTGACGCGCTTATAGTTCAATTCTCCGAGCTGATCACTCACGAGATAACTAGTCTATCGGTGAAGCCGTTAAGGAATTTAAATGCAATAGGCTTGAGAATCGACCATGAACCGACCGCTCGACCGTATAAATCTGCAAGGATCATTGCGACACTGTCGAATCGAACGAGAGATCGGTAATAGGTCGATTCGACGAGATATGTAATTAGAGTGTGGGTGATTCCACCGATTTCAATATCCTCGTTGACCGGCACCGAACGATTATTCTGTCATTTTGGGTACCCTGTGTCCGTATTTGAAACCTCGAGATTTTCACGACAATCGAGAGTCGCTAATGTGTCGAAGATTATGTCGTGGCTTGAAAATAATCAACCACGGGTCAATTGCACTGAAAATTTCCTAAAAGCTACCCGGTAGATTAGGACGCGCTCAAATCGCGCCAGATTGAAATTAACCGTGATTTTAAACCCGGATTCAGAAATTGAAGGTTCGCATGTCACAATTCATTTTAGGAACGCCGACTCATCTCCGAAGATTTTTCTACAAACCGATATTTTGGCGGAAAAGCAAAGTAAGGCCGTTTTTGCTCGGGATTGTCGAGGGGCCGTTTTTAATCGAATCTTCGGGATGCAAGTTGGATCATTTGATGGGAAATGTCATGAGAAGGCCGAGGACACATGGGTTGATTTAATTGAGCTTCAATTGATGTGTTTTGATTGGAATTAAGATGAAATTGAATGGATTGAATGGGGAATGTCCAAAATTCGTATGCCCATGGCACACCACATTTTGCACCTATTGCCAAGCTTGTGAGGAAGATTGAGGAGAGAGAGTGGCTGAGGTCATGTGGTGTCATGTTGGGGGCAAAGCCAATGAGAAGATGGCAAGTGTGTTGAGCTCTAAAGAGCCCAAGGAGACCCCCACTCTTCAGCAGCTTCTTCTCCCTTAATTTGTGGCTTTCTCCATTATTGTTGAAGGAGAGGAGCTCAGCAAAAACCAGAGGAACCGAGCAGCATCAGCCCTCCACGGTCGCATGCCCATCGGACCCCATTTCCTCCTCTGTTTTTCCCCTCGTTCCAGTTTCTGCTCCAGCCGACCTTTCGCCAAAGATCCGAGTAAAAAGTTAACTTCCCGGTTGAATCAGCGAATGAGCCACCCATCGCCGCGAAGACGACATCCAGAACGTTCCGGAGCACCTCGCCGCTTGCCGGAACGATTCTCCGGTCGTCCCGAAATCCGGTGAGAATCTGCCGCTCGCCGGACCGCCTGGTTCTGCCCTGCTCCGCCTGTTTCGCGTTTTCTTGCTGTTTTGCCCCTTTCCGACCCTTTCTTTACCCATCCCAACCTCCAGCAAGATCCCCTTGACCCCCGGAGCCGCTGGTTGCCGACCACCCGCTCGCCGGAGCTCTGATCAGTCCGTTTTCGCCGTTGAAGTTGCTGGTTTCTTCTCTGCAGTTCAGTCCAGATCAGAAGCAGAAGACAGCAAGGTTTTGGAGACTTCGTGGCCCGTTTTCAAGCCCTTCCCGGCCTCCGTTGGTGTCGCCGCTTTGGGGTTTATCGACCGCCTTGGTGTCGTGGTCGCCGTGAACTCACCGGCGTGCAAAACCGGTGAGTTTATCCTCTAAACCTCGCTTAGCAAGTTAATCATGCTTAAGGGGTGTTTAGATTAGTCTAATTAGGTTTAGGTGGTTAGATTAGATTATTTTAATGTGAATTAGCTTAGTTGTATGATTAGTTTAATGGATGTTTAATTAGGGCTAATTGTATGTTTAAATTAGTGTAATCTTGTTTAAGCCCTAATTAATTATTTTTAATTAAATAATTATTTCGAATTTTATAAATATTATTTTTTAAATTATAATATTATAATATAATATTTAATTATTTAATTTTCGGAATTAAATTTAATTATTTAATAATTTCGAAAATTTTGCCGGGATGGCCGGTTGTTAGAATTTCGCGCTGATCGCAGCAGTGCGGTCGGTTTGTGCTAATTATATGTTAAATTGCGAAATTGAGTGAAAATGATGATTGTGGTTAATAATTCCAAAAATGTGGAATTAAGTGAAATTGGAGAAGTTTTGGTATTTAACTTGAAAATACCCGGTGTTAGTTTCTAGCACCGTGATTGGTTTGTATGGCCAGTTTGAATCGATTGGATTGATTGATTGATTTAATTGAGGTATGGATTGGGTTATTGTTGAATTGATAGCTTTGGCGAGCAGCTTGTTTATATATGTATAAGCTTGGTCGAACAAATATTATATACATATATGCTACAGCTTCAGTGAGCTATCTATACGCTACGGCCTTCGAGCTATCTATATGCTATAGCTTCAGTGAGCTATCTATACGCTACGCTTTCAGAGCTATCTATACGCTACCGAGCTACCGTCTATATAATATAGCTTTGGAGAGCATTTGTCGTATTAACGACGGTTTGATAGACGGTATGGAAAGATAGATAATATGATTGAATTGAATCATTGTGAATGATCGGATTTGGTTGAATTATGAAATGTACTTGACGTGCGGATTGACCGGGCGAGGTAAGTCCTCAATCCTCTTTGTGTGGCTAGAGCACCTTGGGGCTTATTTTCTTCCTAATCGAGTTTTAGAGGGTAGGACTCGTTGAGACATTGTCTCATCCCGGTTGTGGGATAATATTTCAGGTCCCTAGATGGCGGATCCTCCGGAGCTTTTTGGTAGACCAGTGAGGGTCGCTGGGAGGATTTTTGACTTCGCCGATCTCGACTGAAGAGCTGGCGAATGGACCTGTCTAGCTGATCTTAGGACAGCCTAGTTTTTGAGGACCGATCTTCTATAGATCTTTTGTAAATAGCCTAGTCCTGTAAATGAACCGGGTTTGATATGTATAAAAAGTATGTGGTTGGTTTTGAAAATATGATCCTGCTTTTCTATCCCAATTGAGTTTTGTCTGGGGATTATTTATCCGCTTCCGCATGTGTAATTAAAAAGAATGGGTCGGCGACGTGTCCTGGGAAGTCGCATTTCTATCGACCGCAGTGGGATGTGCGCGTGCTCGAGGTTCGGGGCGTGACAAGCCAGGCCTCCGAGAGGCCGTGTGATCATGAGACTCGATTCAACGCCGTAGACCATTGCTCCAACATAGGTCGCCAATACTGAACCTGTCAACTGAGCAATAATGTAGAGTGGAACCTGCGAAAAATAGAGAGAACATCAACAAATGTCTCTGGCGTTTAGAGCTGGTCATGGAAATTGGATAATTAGTGAGGCACACACTCTAGACCACGGGAAGTGACCGTAGATTGCGAAGGCGATTGTGATGGCTGGATTAACATGAGCATCAGAGATGGGCCCTAGAGAGAATATAATGATGACTATGGTCATCCCAGCCGTGGCGGCGTACCCCATTAGGCCCACTTCACCTTTTAGCAGCTGTGTCATTGATAGTATTGCCGATATGCAGTACATCAGTATGAAAGTTCCTACAGCCTCTGCTAGTACCTGCAGTTGAATGGAACAGAGACATCCACTGAGCTATTCTTATGGAAGATTTTGAAGCTAGTGAAAATTTAGGTCAGAGCATCTAGCTCACCATACGAGCAGTATTAAGCTTCGCTCCTTGTGGAAAGTGACCGAGGATAAAGTCTTTAAGCATTGAACAATCTCTAGTTCTCGGTTCTACGTTGTGGCCGCTCTCTTGATCCTCCATTGAGGGGTTGCTTGCGGGCGATGCTGCTTCTTTGGGGAACTGGTTCATATTCAAGCCTGTCGTCATGTCATCCACACCCCCAAAATGCAAGACTATAACAGACCAGGTCTAAGACTCTTTTTAAGGATGTCTCGGACAGATATGGCAGAAGCACGGTCGAAGATATAGCAGCAGAGGATTAGGTTGATCGGAGAGACGATGTTTATACAGCCGCGTCGTTCACATGATATTCACACCTGATCACAAAGGTCAAGTCCTGGAGGCAAGTGCAGAGAAAGACGAAGACGCTTCAGCGCGATTCGCATGTTGCTCCCAGAAGTAGGAACAAGAATGAACTTGCGCTGCTCAACTGTCTCTCTTGAGAAGTTGAACAATTTCGATTCCTACACATCTTGATTCTGGGTGGACCTCCCCTTTTCCCGTTTACAGTATAAAGTAGGGAAATAATAAATTACCTAAAATCAATTATCGACTTCTTCCAATCTGCGATTAAAGAGTGTGATAGGCTTGCTATGAATGCTTAGAGTAAAGTACTTGCCAGTCGACTGACATGGTCCAATTGCATTCGCTAAATAGGCAATGAAGCGGATTCAGACTACGTTTAATCGAATTTATTTCATAAACGGGTCAATTTATTCTCAATTTTTTACTAAAGATAATTCTTTTCTTTTACGGATTGACCCTTTGAAACCAATGGAGGTCATTGGGACACTTGATCTAATATTGCACATGGAACAATCAACAGCGGTCCTACTAAATCTAATATTGTATCAAAGTCGAAGGTTGATTGGTGTTAAATGCTCATTCTGTTATGGTGTTTGGTAAAATCAATTATATGACTTCTTCCGATCTGCAATTCAAGAGTGTGATAGGCTTGCTTTATATGCTTTGAGTAAAGTACTTGTTAATCGATTGACATGGTCTGATTACGTTCGTCAAATAGGCAGTGAAGTGGATCCATACTACGTTTAATTGAGGGGAAAATTATAAAAAAAAAAATGAAAATAAATCCTAAATCTATGACATTGATATCAATTTAGTCTTAAATCTTTTAATTTGACCAATTTAATTTTAAATCTTTTCATATTGGTACCAATTCAGTTCATTTGACCAAATTTGGCTAGTCGGCACTAACGTAGGCCATAAAACGCCAACGTGACAATTTTTAAATAATTTTTTTCGAATTTTTTCTTAATTTTTTCCTTTTCTTTTTTATTTCTTTTTCTTTTTCCTTTTCTTCCTCTTGGTTTTCTTCTACGGTAGTGGCCAACCAACCACTGGGCAAGGGCTACAAATCCCTCACTGGCTATTGTGAGGGTCGTAGCCCTGCCCGATGTTGGCGAGGGCTTTGTGGCCCTCGCCCAGGGCCACAGGTGAGGCTGCTTTGCCCAGATCTGGGTGAGGGCAGCCTTGCCTTGGCTTCATCGCTAGTGAAGGCCTTACTTGCAGTTGGCAAGGCCATGTTGGCATTTGCCAAGGCTCAGGTGAAGGCCATCATGGCCTCACCAACTGTGGGTGAGGTTGGCCTCACCTAGATTTGGGCAAAGCCATCTTGCCCGTGGCCCTAGACGAGGCCAGTGAGGGCTTTGTAGCCCTCATTGTTGGTCAACAACGACTTGGTGGCTCTTGTCCAGTAGCTAGAAAGCCTGCAAGGAATCTAAGGAGGAAAAAAAGGAAAAAGAAAAGAAAAAAGAAAAAGAAGAAGAAAAAAAATTGATACAAAATTTGAAAAAAAATAAAATAAAAATTATTAAAACTTGCAACGTCAGCATTGCCCGAATGACCAACATCCACATTAGCACCGGCATATCAAAATTGGTTGGATAGACTGAATTTGTACCAATGTAAAAATGTGTAGGACTGAATTGATTCAATTGAAATATTTTGGATTGAATCAGTACCAATGTCATAGGTTTATGATTTTTTTGGTAAATTTCCCTTTAATCGAGTTTTTGTTATACGCAGGTCAATTTATTCTCATGTTTATACTAAACATACCTTTTTTTTTTTCCGTATTGACCATTTTAAACCAATGGGGACTATTGGGACACTCGATCCAATATTGCACATTGATTAGACTAGTTAGCATTGATCCCTCAAAATCTCACATGGTATTAGAGCCGATGGTTAATTGGTGTTTAATGTCCAATCTATTTTGGTGTGTGGTGAATATCTCAAGGAAAGAAACAACCTTATGATCAACGCATTTTTTCGAGTAATGGGCGTTGTGGTGTAATAATCCCAATGATAGATTTCATAGTTTGGTATGTAGAAAGAGATTAGGGGTGAAGGTGGGAGCAATGAAAATTTAAGTTGAGAAATGTTGGTGTGTGGACAGTGAAGGAGATTAAAGTTTTTGGTGCAGAATGATAGGGAGTAGAACCAGCAGTGAGCTCACACGTGTGGGGGAATCATTAAAATATAAATGTGAGATGTACTAAAAATGTCTCACATCGGATAATTAGTGTGATGTGGAATAATGAATATATTCAATAATATGTGTTCAATTGAATATATTGATGAGCTCAAACATAAGTTCTCTAAGAAGAGCATGTGAGAATGCATGTAAAATTTTATGGGACCACACTGGCTACTACGGAGTGCTCATGCCTTTATTTTAGCTTAAACCTTTTTAACAAGAGAAGTGCTAAAATATTTTAATTAATATTAAATCTTACTTTTATTTAATAGTTTAAGTTTTTAGAATAGTTAGGAGTGATCTCACAAAAAATAAACTTTAGAATCAAATTCAATAAATTAATTCTTGAGCTTGTCGACACGAACATAGGCAAATATTATGTACGTTAGACTAAAAAAAAAAAGAGTAAAGCGACAGACATAAAGGCATGTTCACAAGATTGGCTTCTTAAATGGACGTAAATAATGATTATGGGGTGGTTGACTTATTCCTCGCTCATTTAGGTACGCACTCACAGGCAGCCAAATTAATTTGTAAGTAGACACTAATGCAATGTTACTCAATCAGAAAATCACAAATTAAGAACTCCCACTCCAAAAATTATGAAAAGTAGAAAATATAACCCATACTAGAAATTATTTAGTGAGCCTACTACATACACCAAATTGTGTCTGGACCGTTTGATTTGGTGAGACTTACGTACTATTCACAAGAGATTTACATTCATTAGATTTTTAATTCAATTTAACGAATATAACTTGCCCATTTTCTATTATCTCCATCCACAACAAATTGCGGGAAGTCAATCTTTCATAGTTTCGACCAAAAAAAAAAAAAAAAAATCCTTCATATTTAATGCACCAATTAAAATTATCATTATCTTCTCAACTTACCCAAAAAGAACGAGGATTAATACTATGAAAAACTCTAAACTGATATACCTATAATAACTTTACCGCAAACTAATTTTTGATTATAAAAATCCCAAACTAATATATTCATAACATGTTAAATTACTGAGTTAGATATCATGTAATAGTTGATGAGTATATAAGTTGAGGTTTGACTCTTCATTTGTCACAGGTATATTGATTTGTGATTTTCAGTGGTAATAATCTAATTTAATGAAAAGTAATGGATGGTAAATTTATTACAAATTAAAAAAATAATATGGAGTAAATTTGTTACACGTGTACTAATTTGGAACTTTTCGTTGTATCATCCATTATACAAAAACATTGACATTCTAATGATTGTTGGAGAAATTAATTGGTGCCAACTTAAAGCAAATGATAAAATTTCTACTTTTCTATTTCATTGTTTCCCGCAAACATTTAAACATAAATCCGTTTGGTAATATAATTAGATTTTTCTATTTCTAGAATAGAAATAGATTTGAAAAATAAATTAGAAATTAAAATTTTCATTTCTTAATTTTTAATCAAAAATTAATTTCTGTTATAGAAATTTTATAATGCGCACCTAGCTTGGTGGTCGGAGAAAATATTAGGTAACTGGATGCCAGCGTGTGAAAATCGCACCTCATTCATTGGGCGCCGCCTAGGCCCCACCTCTCCCTCTTTCTTAATTGATTTCAGTTTCACCTCTCCCTCCACTTTCTCTCTCTCTCTGCAGCAACAACATAGGCTTTTTGTCGCCTCCCAGCCTAGCTCTCCTTCTCTTAGTGATTTCAATTTTAGCAAAGAGGGATTTTCTCTCTCCATTCTCTCTCCTATTCACTCTCCTCTTCACTTTGCATTGCTCTTTCTCCAACTCATGACAAAGCCCGTCATCAAACAAACTACGACACCACCTCTACATCCGCCTAGTCTGTTGCCACGCTGAACAAAGTTGTGTTCTCTCTCTCTCTCTCTCACTCAACTCACTCCGTCTCGCCCTCTCTACCGCTGCGTCGCCTCCACCCCTAGTCCAAAAACAAGCCCAAGGCCCCCCTTTGTCCGCTACCCCAATCCCTCCCTCAGCCCTTGCATCCTCGAGATCCCTTGCAGCTCTAATGCCGTGGCCTCCCAAACCCTTGCCAGATCCGGCGAGGATAACCCTTGCCTTCGCTTTGAGGGCCGAGCCCTTGCCAAATTCAACGAAAACGACCCTTGCCTATGGCCAGTGAGGGTCGTGACACCCTTGCCGATGTCATCACCTCCTAAACCCTTGCCAAATCCAGCACGGGCGACCCTTGCCCTGGTCGCGAGGGTTGAGCCCTCCCCAAATTTGATGAAAGCGATCCTTGCTGATCATAGGTGAGACAACACCCTTGCTAGACCTCACTTCTGGCCAGTCTCCAACCACTAGAGGTGAGCATTACACACACACACACACACACACACACACACACACGAGTGAACACACACACACACACACACCATAAAAACAAATATACGAGGCGAAGAAATGAAGGCGAGCAACAAGGCGAGTGAACACACACCATAAAAACGAACATACGAGGAAGAAATGAAGGCGAGACACACACACACAAGGTAATGACAGAAATTTACACTTACTAAAAGCAACAAACCATAAAAATGAACATACACACACACACACAAGGTAATGACAGAAATTTACACTTACTAAAAGAAATGAAAACGTGAGCAACAAGGCGAGTGAACGCAAGTGAGGTTAAGACACACACGCGCACACACACATAAGGTAATGACAGAAATTTATAATGACAGAAATTTACACTTACTAAAAGCAACAAACCATAAAAATGAACATACGAGACGAAGAAATGAAGGCGAGCAACAAGGTGAGTGAACAAAGGCGAGCGACAACTTGAGTAGGCAAGTGAGGTTGACATGAGTGAAAAGGGTTTCTTTCTACATTCTAATTTACACAATAAACTGAACTGCGAAGAGAACAGATCACATGCCAAAGGGAAAGAAAAGAAATGAAAAGGGAAAAAAAAACAAGGAAATCGGTGAAGAAGAGAGAAACGAAGGCGAGAGGGAGGGGCGGAGCTGTAGGTTTTCTGAAAGGTGAGCCCATGAGTAACACCTGTCGTTCAGGAGTGGACTTGTGCATTGCTGAGTTGGTTACCCAGCTTTACCTAATAATTTCTCGGCAGGATATGATCATCTTCTTATAGATTTTCCCATTAGTTTTTTTCTCTCTGGCGTGCAATGAACACGTTATGCTATTTTGATTTCACGTTAGTCCATTGCAAATACAAGGGAGATATTGCAGAATGAGCTAAGATAAGGGGACCTCAGGGGCCATGACGCAATGTTGACCTGCCCCAGGCACGTCAAGATCTTGAGGAGCAACTGGAGTTCTGAAGGAGGAGCGAATTGCTGAACCCAAACGTCGACGACCCCACGTCGAACTCCACTAAATTATCCTCCATCTGATGAGCTCCTATCACGACTGCCGTCCTTGGCTTCGATCCTCCGTCCACAAACCCCAGGCACATCACGTCCTTGCTCACCCTCACCATCGAGTTCGCCCCTTCCATCCTCCACTGCACGTTGCCTTGGAGCACCAGCACAATTGCCGGCACGTCCGGACCCGCCTTCCCGCTCCTCACCATCTTCGCATCGAAGCAAACCCCAAACGGTGCAACCGGTGACGCCTTCTTGATCTTCCTGTCCATCGCCTTCTTCGTGAATTCATTCACCAGAGGCCTGAAGATCGCTGAGTGGAGGACCGTGTACGGAGTGAGAGTGCCAATTTTGGTCCCCCCGATGCCGTTCTTGTCTATCGCGAGGATCGAGGACTTGAAGCTGATTGGAGCGAGATCAACTTTGATGGAGGTCACGTCGACGAAGTACTCATCAGAGGGCTCGCCTTCACTGTAGACAGGGGCCCGTTTCACAGGGTTGACGAGTAGCTGAGTGCGGAGGAGCGTTTTCACGAGGTCTTTCTTGATTGGAGGTCGTATGTATGGGCCGCCGCCGACATAGAGGTCGCCATGGGTGGATCCGGAGGAGGAAGAAGGGAGGCAGATAGCGAATGTGCGTGGGAGATTGAGCTGCGTGGAGAGCTCGGTGGGGAGCGAGGCCGGGTTCCTCGCGAGCGCGACGATGCCTTTGGTTGATTTCGACAGTCCCTTCTTCCAGTCAGAGCCGTCGTCCAGGCAAGAGAAAGCAAATTGTTGCTGGAAGTAAAAGAAAGAAGATTAAAAAGGTATAATCATCTCGGTTTGGTGAGATTTCTGTGATTTATATCTCCATTTTCTCTTAAGTTTGCCTCAATTCAATGATATTCGACTTACAAATTTACTGGCGGACTTGTACTTGATCCAGTCCGGGGAGTGCAAGGCCAGGACGTCCTCGGCCAGGCCTGAGCCCAGGATCACGTCCAGGAACGGGCTCGCCGCATAGACACCGCACGTGTCGTTGGTGCAGCCGGGCCTGGCGGGGCCGTAGCAGCCGTTGCAGCTGAGGCCGCCGGCGGCCTCGCACCTGGAGGAGTTGCAGTGGACAGGACGGTAGGAGGAGGACTCGTAGCCACTGCAGTCGAGCCACGTGTACTCACCCGCGAGGTCAAGGACCCCGTTCATGGCGATGGCGGGAGTCCCAAGCTGGAGGGTGGTGTAGTACTGGTTGGTGGCGGCATCTTTCTTGACGGGGAATACGAGCGGAGAGGGTTTGGCTGTGGGCACCGGGGCGGCGGCTGAGGAGGGAGTGGAGCAGGCTAAGCCTAAGATGAAGGTCGAGAGGAAGAAGGGAATGAGAGAAGGTGTTGACATTGGTGGAATGTGGGATTGATTGCATGGAATCAGCCTTTGGTTGCTCTCTTGATTTATAATGGATGCCAGCGTTCTCCCGAGTAATGTTCATTTTACTTTTTGCTAGTTCAAATGCACGAGGTCAGAACCGGTCCGCCCGCCTTAGATGAATTCCTGTTGGACCATACGGACCGATCATTTAATACAAGTTTTAAGGACTTCTCAAGCCAATGTTGACTGTTGACTGATAGTACTAGCCCTTCGGTTTCGCAAAGGCCGTAATTGCTTCACTTTCTACAAAACCAGAGCCCTGTAGATCAAGTGATTGGAGAACATGCGCCGTTATTTTCCCCATCGAAACCATGAGGTTTTGAGCTCGTTTTCCTATAATGCAATCATTCTGCTTAGAAAGGTTAGTATACGACCCATGGAATACAGTGTGGGAATTTCTATGGTCTCTATAGGCATTACCGTTGTGTACCTTAGGGTATTGTGTTGTGCCTTCTATACTTCACAAATACTTGAAGACTGTATATGATAAAATTTTGATAAGATAAACTTTATTCTATTATATATTTGGTACTTACTCAATATATGACAAAGTTAGATATAAGTGAGATATATGCTAGAAAAAATTATCCTATGGGTGTAGTAAAATAAAAGTGAATAAGATTTATAATATCCATCATACTAAAGTTATTTTCCCAAATAAAAAACTTTTTAATTAAAAAATTAAAAAATATTAAAATATAAATGATATTTGAATTTGAATTTTAATTTAACAAAAAAAATAACAATTTAGTATTTTTACTTTAATCTTATTTTTATTTATACAATCAAATTAATTATATCCTTATAAAACAAATAAAATTCATTTTTATAAATATATATTTATATTTATTACATATTTTAAGTATTTTAGTATTTTAGATATTTAGTATTGTTTACTATTGAATAGATTTTTATTAGAAGGGGAAAAAAGAAAATTACAAAAAGAGAAAAAAAATTTTAAAAAAAAGTAGATAAGATTGTTGCGAGAGATTTTTGCCATATTTGCTAGTGAATTTTTATGTTCATTTATATTAATATAATGTTTATACAAAATAATTTACATAATATAATGATTATATCTAACTATATTATTGTGATTCACCAAATACTGAATATGATATTGCAAATTCATCGGATTTCGTATCTTGATTAGAAATCTAGATAATCAAACAAATCCTAAAAGTTTCCAATGAAAGATCGAGATATGATATGGCTCATCCCTAAATTTGGATTTTTCTATGATTTGTAGAAGTGCGGGACGAAACTTACTCAATAATTGTCTGTAAAATTCTGAACCTCTCTCCTATTAAAGTAATGGAACCATTGATTTTCCAATCCATTTTGTTCTCTTACGTAATTATCCACGTGGAAATTTGGTTCCATGCGATTTCTCCACCTTCCAAAGCATCGACGGTTGGATAACTCTTGGACAAATTAATGGCACCCACTCAGCGGCTCAGCAACCTGGCGCCGGGAGATATTTTGGACTTTGGGATAAAGTTAAAATAAAATCAATCATTCCCTAACTAGGGATTAAGAAACTTCTATCTCTATAGATGACCAGCTTTTCCTATATTTTCCCTCTAGTTTTCTTTGCGGGTACAATACTGCTTTTTATTAAAAAATCCAATCTAAAAACTAAAGAGCAAGAGACCATGTAGACCTCATAATCAAATAATGTAAGATATTTCAACACTTATTCTCATGTGTAAGTTGGATTAAAAGAGACATGTCTAGTGAAACGGCATGGAAGGGAGCTGCAAAACAGTAGCGAAGAAACCCTAAAACACTGCCTCCACCCCTCCAAATTTAAGTACTAGAACCCTCCCAAGTACCCATCTTTCTTCCATCCGCACGCACGCGAAGAAGCAGGGTTGCAGGAGGAGGAGAAGAATAATAGGTCTAGGGTTTGCGAGGATAGCAGCAGGTCCGTCCATCCCTTTCTTTATTCAGCCCTTCGAAAAATTGCCATCGCCCTTGACAGCAACCGTCTGTCCATCCGTTCCTTTCTCTATTCGGCACTTCGAAAAATTGCCGTCACCCTCGACAACAACAGGTCCGTCCCTTTCTCTATTGGTGAGACTGGTTCCCAGGTGGATCCATGCAACAAACGAGTGGATCCCGGTTCCAATTTTTCGAAACTGGTCCTTAGCGGGCAGTTCCTAGCTCTAGGTCAGGAACCGCCCGCCCGGACCATGCACACCCCTAGTGTAGACACACACACGAGGCCAAACTTCCTTCGATACCACTTTAGAACGTTTGACCCAAAAAGTTGTGTTCATAAGTAGAGGGAAACTTGATGTGTATAATGAGTATATAATTTTCTTTATCAATTGACTTGAGATATTTTTACAATTTTAATTTCGAACAAAGTACGTTGCAAATTCACGGTAGATATTGCAGAAGTGCTAAGTTATGGACCTCAGGGGCCACAATGCAAGTTGACATTCCTCTGACAATGCAAGTTGGCACGATTTAAAAGGGACAATCCCGGGTCCCATGGGTGTTCTGTTCAAGATGAAGAAGAACCAATTTGGCATGTAGGACAGATTGGTCTTTGCTTGTTGTTTGAGACAAAACAAATCGGAATTTGTAAAATAACTTCAAATTGCAAGTCGGTAGAATGAGCGGACCGCGTTAAGGACTAAACCTAGGTTTTAACAGATTTTGTCCATATATTCAGTTAGGGGATATCAATGAGCTAGTTTTTGCAGCTTCTCATGTACGTAAATGTAATTGACCAGGTTAACAAGTCATTGCAAAAAATGTCAAGAAAATGTTATACCCATCATACAACAATCATTTTAGCCTTAAATCTTTCAATTGTATTAATTGAGTCTTAAACTTTTTGATGATTTATCAATTTAATACTAAATCTTTTAATTATGTCAATTTAGTTCTAAATCTTTTACTAAAATACTCTACACTCAGCTCCTCATCAACCTTGTGAATCGGGCCCTCATCTACAGCGAAGGCGAGTACTTCATTGACGTAGCTACCATCAAAGTTGATTTCACTCTAATCATATTCAAGTCCTCGATTCTCACAATTGACAAGAACGGCATGTGGGACTAAATTAATACTATTAAAAGATTTATGATTAAATTGACAAATCATTAAAAATTTTACGTCAAATTGACATAATTAAAAATTTTATGACTGAAGTGGCTGTTGTACAATAAGTTAATGGCTTTTTGGATAATTATCCCACAAACCATTCACGTAATGGATCCATGGTTCATTAAAATTTAAAAAATGGATCCAGTTCCCTCCACATACAAATCAAATAACTTCTTCCTCTTTAGATCATATTTCTTTGAATTTACTTGTTACTATTATTTATTTTCTTCTAGCAATCTATTAACTTCCAAACCCTAATGGGAAAATTACTAGAAAAGTCATAAACCTATTAGAATTATGTCTAGTTAGTCCTAAACTTGTTTTTTTAGTCAACTAAGTCATAAACCGTTTGTAATTGTGCTAATTCAATCTATTTGCCAAATTTGGCATGCTGGCATTGACGTAGATACTTTTTAATAATATATGTTTTTTTTTCTAAATTTTGAATTATTTTTTCTTTTCTTTCTATTTATTTTTTTTCTCTTACTCCTTACTTTGGCTAGCCGTCAGACCACATTGATCAGCTAGAGGCAAGGGCTGGTCGTCAGGTTGAGGCGACCTTGCTAGCTAGGGGTGAGGCTCATTTCGCCGTCACTGGGTGAGGGCGAGCTTTGCTAGCCACTAACGAAGGTGGCCGTGGCCTCGCTAGCCATGAGTGAGGCCGCCTTCACTTGTGGCTGGCAAGGCCATGGCGAGGTTGGCCACGTCTAGATTTGGGTGAAGTCGCCTCGCTTGTGGCCAGCAAGCCTTATCGGCAAGGAAAATATTGGGTACCCTAAAGGGACCACGTAAGCCTTATCCTAAACCATTCACAAGTCAACATGCGTCCTTGGGGCCCCATGTGTTAGCCAATTTCAAAACTAGTGTGCAAGACGGCCTCTTCTCTCTCTTCTCTCTAGATGAGCATCTTTCTCCTCTCTCTTCTTACTCTCTCCACACCTTTTCAACCTAATGACATTCTCTCCCACTCTTCCCTCTCCGACGACAGTCATACTCCCTCTTGACAACGGCCTCTCTCTTTGCTCCACGGCCTCTTCCTCTCAACGGCATTCTCTTTGCTCACTTTGTGGCCTCTCTCTTCCCAAATTGCACTCTTTCTTGATGATTGATTTCGCTTGACTTGTGACCAAGAAGCAATTGCTCTGTTCTCTCATCTAACCTTTCATCAATGAGTCACTTCCATGCTCCGCTTTGCTCAAAACCGTCTCTCTCGAGAAGTCATAATTCTGCGATGACAAGCCTTGCTTTCAGTTTCAATTTTTTTCACTAGGTTTTTATGTTTGTTTCTTTGTTTTGGGTGAAGCTTGCATGTTGATTGCCAAAATTTCTTGCTTTGCCACAATGTATGTAGGGGGTGGTTCTTACCAAACGGAGAAGCAATGGTTTTGCTCTCTCGTCTAATCTTTGACTGCTTCCATCCTTCGCTCAGGTCAAAGCTATCCCTCCTAAGAAGCCCTACCTCTATAGCGTATTGCCATACACAAGAGGGTGAAATTTTTTAATATTTCTTTGGTTGTCATTCCCCTCATTTAATTACTCCAATAGTCATGAAATCATTCCTTTCGGAAAGCTTGATGAGAAAGCGCAGTTCATCGACATGCGAGGTCCGATTTTTAAGTTGGTAGGTTGGGGAATTTCATAGAAATCATGGATTAGGACGTTGTAAAGTCATAGGATTTGATAGGAGTCAATTTGAAATAACGTTTTTTGTTTTTTGGCTGAAGAATTAACGGTTTGGTCGAAGCAAAATTCTAAAATTTTGCCCTCAAACTCTGCATTGCGGAGAGCTTTGATTATTTGCAGCAAGTGACTTTTTGACGCATGAGAGCCATTTAGTTAGTGATTGATTTAGTTTACCTGATTCGTAATTGGGTATTGTTTTATTTGATTTTGATGTTGATCCCAATTTTATTAATGGGATTACGAGATCATCGGCTTGTAAAGCTACGTTGTTTGACTTTGATTATTCCCCATTTTGCAGGATTGAGTGAAGATCGAGGCAAATAGTGATCAATGAGCGAAAAGAGCAGAAATGCAAGAACGAATATCGAAAGCAGCGAATGTTTCAGGCTCGTCGTATACGAAGGACCACATTCTCTCAACTGTGATATGGGCTGACCAAAAAGACGAGCTCAATGAGATCTTGGCAAGCTCGATGGCCATGGGCCAACCATCAGATCTCGGCGAGGTCGGCCACTCCTCCGCCATGGCAGATGTTGAAGACGAATATTAACCAGAAATTATGAACAGGTAAGGAACATCAAGTCATTCAATTTGGTACAAGCGATACATGATAATACTGAATTTTCTGGGTACATTCCTTCATATATTGCTGCTCAAGTTACTTTTGATACTATAAGATAAATTGTATCACCCTCACCACTAATGAGGTTACTTGTCAAGATTTTGACAATGAGATGGTTTCTTGGATACTGGCCTCCGTCACAAAGGCTAGCATCTGGTCAACTTGATCTGGCCGTCCAGCCGATGACGAGGTGGATAATTTTTACTAATATTTTAATTTTTAAATTTTTTGTTAATTCTTTTTTATTTTCTTCATTCTTTTCCTTTTCTTCCCCATAATGGCCTCTAAGGGTCTCGGCCTCGCCCAGATCTAGGCGAGGCCTAGGGGTCACCAACAAGGCCAACCTTGCCATGGCCTTAGGGGCTGTGAGAGAAGGCGACCTCACCAACCATGGGTAGGAGTGATCGGTTCCTTGTCAAGTCTAGTTTTCAAGGACTGGTTCCCAATTTTTGGGACCAGAAACCGATCACTTAGCAAAAAAAAAAGAAGAAAAATACAAGAGTTGTTACTATTTTTAGGTTTTATTGCTATTATTTAGAAATGAAATTAATAAAAAAGAGTCAATCCGGTCCATCGGTCCAATTTTGCCCCGAACCGAGAACTAGATTGATCCTCTCTGGGAACTAAACCAAACCGGCGGGTCCAAGAGGTTCCTAGTTTGGGCGGTCCGACATACTCACCCCTAACCATGGGCAAGGCTATCTTTGACCATGGCCCCCAGGCTTTGCCAACCATTGTGGAGGAAGAAAAAGGAAATGAAGGAAGAAAAGGAAAAGGAAAAGGACAGAAAAATTTTAAAAATTCAAAAAAGGTCAATTGGTGTCCTCATCAGCATTGGCCAAACAAAATTAATTGGATAGACTGAATAAGTTTGGAATTGAATTAACCAAAATAAAAAATTTAGGATTGAATATAAGTTCATGACTTTTTTGGTAATTCCCCATGAGAATAACAGTTTGTTTTAGACCCCAAAAAATTATATATATATTTGAGGTGCACTCATTATGGCTCACAATAAACTGTTACACTCACATTAATCCAAAGACTATTATGCTAGCAAAATCCAAGAGGAAAACATCATCGATAGAACTACCAAGGAAGTGGTCTTTTTTTCTTTGGGGGGGGGGGGTGTCCTCTGATTGGTTCTGCATTGGTTATTGTTTGATAGAGTGGCCAACATGACAAATGAAACATTTTTTAGATAAGTACTTCAAAAGTCCTAAATCTTGACATGATGTCGATACTCCTATGTTTTGGTCCATTTTGCATTATAATGAAATTTAAAAAAAAAAAAAAACCTGAAATTTGATAAAAGAAAAAATAAAAACGTGAGGGCCTACCTGTGCCCTGACTTGTGCGTCAACAACACTATCCCACTATCAGCAAAAAGGGTCGGCAGGGGTTGCCAGGGCCTCAATGGTGGTCATGGAGGGTTGCAACCCTGGCCCAAGTCCGAGGAGGAGCACCGCTAGCGAGGGTCAATGGTCTTCTCCAAATTTGGGTGAAGACGAAATGGGATTGGTGAAGAGAAATTGGGAGGTAGGCAATTGAAAAATGGTTTTAGTAAAAACTTAGTACCGATTTTGACAAGATCTAGGTATATTTGAGTCCCACGACGATAAGATATATGGGTAAAATGAACCAAAGATGAGGTCGTTTAGAGGCAGGATTAGGCGATTGCGAAGGAGCAGCAACTCTTACCTAGATCTGCTGCAGGAGTTGCCGTGGGACACTGACAACAACCGATTCCAATTATTCAGTGATTTTGAGATCATCAAGTACAGTTCAAAGATGGCTAAGTGCTACCGAGGACGGAGATAGTGAGGCGAGTAGGGCCATATAGAGCAGAGGGGTAGGAGATTTTCATCAATAACAAGAAATTCGTGATAAATAATCGTTCAAAGGGGGACCCATGCCCCAGACACTAAAATCAAACTAATTTACTTTAAAACAATATTGCTTAAACAATCTCTCAAGTCTCGCTCAATCATTGGAGAACGAGATTCCAACCATAACACTTACTCATTCTCTTCAGAATAAGTAGAAGAAGTAAGAATCGTCTTAAAACTCCTTCTTTTCTTTTTATCCATATGGCCACCTTCAGGGACAATTACTAAACAATTCCAAACCTATTGTACATATGCCAGATAAGTTCTAAATTCTAACTTTTCCAATTTTATGAACAAAGTCCTAAACCTTTTTAAAAAATTTCAATATAGTTATTTTGTTGTTCTATATCGAATTCATCAGCTTAAGCGCATGTTTGAAAATGTGTTAAATAATGCTTGATTCTATTATTTTGTTTTCCGAAACAAAAAAAGAACAAAATCCATGTGGTAACTTTTTTGTTCTCGAAAACAAATTTATTTTTGAGAATAAATTTGAAAAAGAATAAAAAAAATAGAAAAAAGCTGTTGCTTTTTTGTTTCCAAGAACAACTCTTGAATAAAGGCAAATTATTTTCTTTTTTTTTCTCGCTTTTTTTTTTCCTCTTTTCCTTTTCTTTCCTTTCCTTTTCTCTTCTCTTCTTCTTCCTCATTACCGATTGCTAGATGGCCGACAACTGATTGGGCAAGGTCTTGGCAACCTCACTGGAGTTTTGTCGTGTTTGGTGATTGATTGGGTGAGGTCCATAGATCGACAAGCCTTGACCTTGCCCAATTGGCGCGAGGTCGGCCTCAACCTAGCCTAACAAGACTTGCATCACCAAATCTAGCCAAGAGTCTTGCCTCGCCATCAATGAGGCTTGACCTCACCAAGCCAAGGCAAGGCTAGCCTCATGCTAGCTTGCCAGTGGCTATGCGAGGTCGCTTGACCTTGCTCAGCCAGTCGTCAGCCATTGTCGTGGTTAGTGATGGGCTAGAGAAGAAGAAGAGGGAAGGAAAAAGAAAAAAAAAAGAGAGAAAAAAGAAAAATATAATAAAAGTATTAAAAATTTAAAAGAAGACAGATTAGATGTGTCGGAACTTGCGTAAGTGTGCACCAACAAATTAGAAGTGGAAGGTCACCTGTGGTATATGCTGAAACATCTGACTTTTCTTTTATCTAGACAGGCTTCCTGTTCTTCACAAAGTTGAGCTTCTAACTGCCGTACTTTGTTGTCAGAGATGACAAAGTTTTGCCTCGTATCCTCCTATGCCAAATCTTCTGATCAATCATCTTAATTCCCACCCAACACCGAAAAAAAAAATGAATCAAGTATACCTAAGAAAAAGCTAATGCAGAAGTACTAATTCGATCCTCAAAGTATCCAGTGGGCACCTTTCCATCTCTGTATCCTGAGGATCCAGTACCATAACTTCAATCAGATGCCCAAATAGTATATCTCATATTCTTCCCAGATAACCATCGCAAACTTAAAGTTCATAATTTAGTCCTTCGAACCTGGAACTTATTTATTAATTCTTGCTGCTCTTGCTCTTGCTCTCGTTTTGAGGCAGCATCTCCTGAGCCTCTGCATGAACTTTTTGCACAGCAGCTTTTAAATCTGCTGCTGCCCTTTCACGTTCTTCTCTTCTTTGATCTCGCTCTTCCACCAACTGTTCTTTAAGCATAGCTATGGATGCCTTTTGACTGAAAGCAAGTATTCAAGCCACTGTCACCTTCTCTAGGTCAACTGAGCCCATCGTATGCAGATCAAACAACAAAAACAAGTCCATGCCATATCACACAGAAAAAATTGCACATGGTTACTTTGCAGAAGTTAGGCCATAAGTAAAGTCACCATGCCGCCCATATCAAGGGAGTAATGGAACCCCTTTCAAAAGGCTTAGAAGAGGAGTACCGGAAAGAAAGAAATCAGAAACTAAACCATGGAACACTGCCAAACACGCGCATACAAAAAAGGAAAGACATAAATCAAGTGAAAAGAATCTATGGAAAAGTAAATCAGGTTATCATAGGATAATAATTCTGGTAAGTTAGTGAAGGAAAAGAAATTTGTGCATTTGTGACTTACCTATCCATAATCTCATTTGCTTCAGCACAAGACTGCAGAGAAGCATTCAGCCTTTCATTAGGATCTACAATCACATATTTTTGTCCAGCTGATGACTTGTGCAGCTCCAGAAGTTCCTTCCGTGTTGTGTCAACCATATTTTGCAACTCTTTAACCTGTTTGACATAGGACCTTGAAATTGATTGTTTCACCTCCTTCATTTCCTACGTCATCAAATTTTAGTAATCGCTACCATATCCCCTCCATTACTGCTCAGTCCAAACAGTTGAAAAATCAGTCCTCTCTGGGTATGGATGTATTCGATGGGGTAGATTGGTCTTTTAGCTTTGGAATTTATCAGAAGACGCAAATCATAAGTACTCAAAGTTGAAGATGTTAATTGATATAAGGATGAAAAATCAAGATGCTTTCTTTTACCAAAAAAAAAAAAAAGTCAAGATTATTTCGAATATTTTCTCAAAGAGAATTATTAGCTTATGTAGCTTGTTTGTCACTTTAGTTACAAGGGCCAAAGGTTAATATAAGTGATGTGATGAAATTAAATAGACAGATCATATGAAATGTGGTAAATCAATGAAGTGGTTGCATTTTTATTGCAGTCTTTTCTCCCTACTTACCTCACTATCTACTACCATATCCCCTCCGTTACTGCTCAGTCCAAACAGTTGAAAAATCAGTCCTTAAAGAAAGAGGTTACATGATCACTTATCGAAAGTAATCTTGAGAACCATTCATGTCTCGTCATGAGTGGATCCTCACCTAATTCATGTAGATGCGGCGATTTACGCATTCTTGAGATTCTTCGAGCCAAAAGTTCGAAATATGTGTTGGGCAGAGGGGAAAGAGATACATGCAATCATCCAATGGATGATAATGATGTTTATGGCTATATGAGATTGAATGGCCAAATCTTATTGATGGCGACTAAACCTGTAGGATTGGCATTTGGGCAAGTAAAGCATGAAGAATTCCATACATGACTGGTTATACAATGTGCATGCAAGTGGTAAACGATGGTAAATGACATTCGACATCCTGATGCGATCAAGAACTCATAAGCCCTTTCATGCAAGTGAATTTCCAGGGCAGCAACTTCACCCTGTAGAGTCTAGATATGTGATTATGTCTTTTAAGAGCCTCACATGGAGAGAGTGCATACACATTCACTTATTTGTACATTTCAAAGAGCTTTCCTTTGATATATGAACTCTCCGTTACCTCAATAGCTAGAGCTCCTGAGTTAATCTCGGTCTGAGCATAACCTCCAGTGAGGTCGCTTTTAAAATAGTCGGTCCGAAGATCTCAAACACATCCACTGGTGAATTGTCCACAATTGATATCCCGAATGCATGTAAGAACCTAGCTAGAAGAAAATGCACCATCTCCAATCCAAAAGATATTCCGGGACAGATTCGCCTACCACCTCCAAATGGTAGGAGCGCAAAGTTGGAGTCCTTCACATTGACGTCCTTATGGCTGCTCAAGAACCTCTCGGACCTATACTCCAATGGATTGGGCCATGTCCTAGGGTCGGTTTGGATTTTCTAGATTTTCAAGATCAACCATGTGCCCTTGGGCACGTGGTAGTCGCCGACAGTGCAATCCTTGGTGAATAGGCCTAGCCTTGAGAGTGGGGCCGCCAGGTGTAACCGGAGGGTCTCCTTCACTATGGCTTGCAGATAAGTTAGGCTAGCAATGCCCCTTTCTTTCACATTCCTCTGCTTGCCGATCTGAGCGTCAAGCTCTTTTTGAGCTTTCTTCAGGTTGTGAAGGTTGTTGAGCAACTGTGAAATTGCCCACGTTAGGGTAACCATCGCGGTATCACTGCCGCCTGCAATCATCGCCTTTATATACAACAAACGTTTTCCTCGTTAGAACTCAGTTATGATGATTAACTGCAACATCATTCGTAATCTAAATTCATGTGCCCTTCCACTTCATATGGTTCAGAGAACGAAAAAGAAGATGCATAATTTGTAATTGAGTCCAAATTTAGTCCCACTCCTGCTGCCCGAGATTGCAGGATGTTCATTAATATGAAAATTTAAATAAGCCCACAATATTATAGAAGAATAAACTTTAGTCCAACTTTCGCCCCTCTAATTTGAGCAGTTATCCAAATTGAGTGCTCGAGCCTTATATTATTGTACAAATTAGGTTCTCTAACTTGATTTCCAATCTAAGTACTTTTTAATTATCAAACTCAATTATTTCAATGTAATTGTTCAATTTGCGCATTGTCCATATCATAACACAAATTCTTTACTTAAAAAAAGAAAATCGGTTACTATTTTTTAATAGACTGGAAATAACAAAAATTGTTGGAGTGGACTAGCACTCAATTCTACCTAGAACCCGCCAGAGCCGGTTCAGTTCCAAACTTCGTTGTATGGTAAATTGGTCTAGTTCTCAACTTCAGGTTTTCTAGAACATGCCCCTCTCTATTAGATTTATATGGTTCCAACTCTAAAATTGGACCGACCGGACCATTCTCACCCTAATTGAAATCAACTAAACCTATAGAAAATCACCCCTGACTACTTAATATGTGGGCAACTAGCATTATGAAGAAGAAAAGACTGCTTTAACGGGAAGCGAACAACAACTTACCCAGCATGTAGCTTTTATAACCGTACAGCATCGTAACTTCCAACTTCATCATCGTTAAGGACCGAAAGCATGACGTCCATGAAATCTCTACTGCTACTGGTCTCACCCAAATCCTTATTATCCCTCTTGTGATCCTCCAACCAACTACCTATAATTTTGTCTAGTTCTTATGCAGTCCTCTTCATGGCCTTCTCCTGTCCACCTAAGTCGAGCCACCTTAGGAAAGGTAAAGCGTCTGCCGATAAAAACAACCCAAAGAAGTCGACGAACTCTCGTAACGCCTTTTGGCACTGCTGCTTCTCTTGCTCGTCCGCTGCACGGTAGCGCTTTCCGTCCACGATTCTCAGGGTCACGTTCAGAGTCAACTTCGCAAACCACTGCTTCAAGTCGACTATGATGTGGCCTAACGAATCAGAATGAAGTAGATGTCATGCTAAATTGAAGTTTTGAATACTCTCATGAACTAAAAGAATTGATGAAACATATTCAATTTTGAATAATACTTCATTGATGTTGTGTGTCATTCTATCTAGTTTTTTCAAAAATATTATCTAAAAAGTCTTAAATCTATTGTTTATTTGCCAATTCAATCCCAAATCTTTTAATTTTGTCAATTTAGTTCTAAAACTTTTAACGATTTGTCAATATAGTCATTCTAGCCAATTTTGATTCAAAATCGCTGACATAAACATATACCATCCTACGTGTCACGGCCGGTTTTAACATAGACAATTTTCTAAAATTAATTCTAAATTTTATGTTAGTTTTTTTTTTTTATTTCTTTCTTTTCTTTTTCTTTTCTTTTTCATTGCAGCTAGCGAGGACTGCTAGAGCTCACCGAGTAGGGGCGAGGGCCATTAAGGCCTTGCTCAAATTTGGGTAAGGTAGCCTTGCTTGTAGCCATCGAGGGCTTTGTGACCCTTGCCCAATAGCCAACGAGCCCCGAAAACCCTCATGGGTCACAGTGGAAAAAAGGAAAACCAAAAAGGACATAAATAAATAAATATAATTCAAAAAATTTAAAAATCAAAAAAAAAAATTATCCACGTCAAGGCCAACCGTGCCACATAAGATGACCATTATCCACATTATTGATTTCTAATCAAAATTAGTTGGAAGGACTATATTGGGAAACCATAAAAAAGTTTAGGATTAAACTGATCAAACTAAAATGTTTAAAATTGAGTTGATATTCGCACAATAAGTTTAGGAATTTTTTAAAATAATTATCCAGGATTCTTTCTTATGGCAGAAAAGCCCATGGCTAAGTGATCGAGCAAGAAATATGCTAATCGAGACAGAGAAGGGTGACCTAAGTATGGCATTGTTTGTAGTTGCATTGAGTGATAGAGGAATCGAATCTGTATTTCGTGTGTCAAACACACAGGACTAATTCCTAAGCCATCCATAAATCCAACAAATTAGTAGGACATGGGCTTCGTCGAGTGACTCACAAAACTCAGCACTTCATTTAGGTTGCTCCTTTCCGAAAAAACCTCTTTGACTAAGATTAGACAAGCATCATGTTTTTTTTTGTTTTGTTTTGCTTTTTTTCGCCGGTATGGACGCCATAAAAGTGCAAGTCTTGACTCGCTCTTAATCTAGAGAAAGTACTGCAACCTAAAATTCTAAATTTGATAATTTTCGTGACCTTATACTATGAAAACGACCGGTGTTCACCAAAAAAAGAAAAATAATTAATACAACCAGGGAAAAGCCTATCATCAAGATCCGCCAGAACGACATATAGAATGATCATCAGCATTAGAAGAATACCTGAATCGTCCTTTCTCAATCCAAAGCTCGTGCAGCTCTTGAATGGCCAAGTCCGCTTCGGAGGCCTGTATAGGGTTGAGAAACGAGTTGACCCTCCGGCTCGAGAGCAGCTCCCAGGTGACCATCTCCCTCACCTCGTGCCAGTATGGGCAGTAAGGTGCGAGCGGGAACATGGCGTAGGAGTCGCCCAAGATCTTCTGGGCCAAGTGCCGTGGCCGAGGGGACAGCGTGACGTCATTCTTGGTGAAACACTCCTTGGCCATCTCAGAACCACTCACCACTAGGGCCTGGAACGTCCTGAACCGGATGGTGAAGATGAGTCCATACTGGTCGGCCATGGACGCTAAGGTCTTGTTGGGAAGCTTGAATCTCGCTAGAATGGGCAAGTGACCTATGACAGGCGGCAGAAGTATAGTCCAAGTGCCATAACTTGGCACCGAGGGATACTTAAGTATCATAACTTCAAAATGGTACATTTGAGTGCCGGTTTTGAAGTTAAATGGGACACTTAGGTGCCACTTCGGCGAAAATCCGCCCAAATGGCTGACGTGACAACTTTCCGGCGAGTTTGGTCCAAAACGGCGTCGTTTTGCCGACGTGGTGGAGAAAATGCAAAAACGATCTTGTTTAACGTCGACGTATAAATAATAATATAAAATTTAATTTAATTTAATTTAAACTTAATTTTATTTAAAATGTTCAAAAAATTTTAAAAAAAAGAAAATTTAAAAAAATTTAAAAAATTAAGTAAAAGGGGGGGGGGGAGATCGAACGGGCTCAGCCCTCAGCCGCCGCTCGATCTCCCCCCCCCTTTTTTTCTTAATTTTTAAAAAAAATTTTAAATTTTCTTTTTTTTTTAATTTTTTGAATATTTTAAATAAAATTAAGTTTAAATTAAATTTAATTAATTTTTATATTATTATTTACACGTCGACGCGAAACGGCGTCGTTTTTGCATTTTCTCCGCCACGTCGGCGTGCAAAACGACGCGCCGTTTTGGACCAAACTCGCTGGAAAATTGCCACGTCGCCATTTGGCCGGATTTTTTCGGAGAGGCACTTAAGTGTTTCATTTTACTCCGATATTGTCAATTAAGTGTACCATTTTAAAGTTATGACACTTAAGTATCTCTCCGTGCCAAGTTATGGCACTCCAGGTGTCCCAACCTCTATGACGGGCCATGCCCTCGAGGCTTCTGGTGGTATTTTGAGCTTGACTGATGTTGTCTATTTGAATAATACAAAGATTGATAGGACGACGATGGCTAGGATTATTCCGCACAAGCGGGGTAGGTCTTGAAGCTGAGAGTCCATTTTTGCTGCGTGTAACGTGCAGAAGCACCAAGGAAAAAGGTTGTGAAGCACTTGAGGGTTTCAAGCTCCAAACCTATTGCAAAAGGCAGAAAAAGCATCGAAAATTCGTGGCTGGGTACATTGTTTTCGCTTCTCTCTTTGTTCGGTAGTGGAAATCTATGACAAAAGATTTTATGCACAAATATATACATGGTCCTATCGACTTTAATTACATTATCCTTTGGAGTAATATTATTGTTCAAGTAATAAGCGTGTTTGTCCTTTTAACTTGAAATATTAAATCTGAATTATCATATTTATGATTTTCTTGAGACGATCTCTGATATAAATAGGATACTTAATAAATCTCAAATACTCTATTTATAAAATATGAGCCTTGTTCAATTGAGCATCTCAATGTGCTTGCTACTGTCAACGTGGCATATTTTATGCATGTTTTCAACTTGGTAGTGTACATATATACATACACACAACTTTAATGTACACATACACACAACTTTAATGAGTTTTGTATTTGTTCTCATATTCAAATTCGACATAATTGATAATGGTCAAATATATTTTGCGTTGCTTACTGATTTGTACCATCTCAAAGAGAAAAAGTGAAAGGGAGGTGGAGGAATTGGCCAAAGATACATTGTTTTTTTTTTTTCAAGTTCCTAATTGAAAATTCAGTCATGAGTGGCTCTATAGACTTTGCTAGCGTAACTTATTGTAAGTCATAAATTTTTATAAAAGAGACTCAATAGTAATTTTTAATTATTTATTATTTGATTTTTGTAGTTCTCTCTCCTATTCATTTCTCATTAGAATTCATCGGTGGGCCTGCACGTGGTCCTGAATTTCCATCAGTCCGAACGAACCAATCCCTCAGACAAGAAATGAAGTTTTGGGCAACGTCAGACGCGTTTGGTAATGATTCTATTTCGAGGAACAGTTTTCGATGAGAAATAGTTTTTTTTTTTTCTCTGTTCCCGAGAACAATTTCTAAAGTATAAGAATGCATTTGGTAACTACAAAAAAAAAAAATATTCCAGGAATAGAAATGCATTTGGTAAACTTGTATAATTTTGTTATTTCTTTTAATTTTTTAATATTTTATTTTATTTTATTTTTATTTTTTTTCTTCTTCCTCCTTTGTGGCTGGTTGCCGACCACGGTGGCGGCCGGCAACCAGCTGGGCGAGATCCGATGAGCTTGCCAAAGCCTCGCTAGGTCACGTGCGAGGCTTGACCTCGCCCTAACTTGGCGAGGCCGAGCCTCTTCTTGAGCCACCACTGGGCAACATCGACCAGCGATGGCCCCGTTGACACCTAAATTTTAGCGATCATTAAGTCATTTATCACATTAAAAAATTATGGGTTAATTTTATCCCTATATATATATATATATATATATATATATATATATATATATATATATTAATTGCATAGCATATAGATTTAGGTGCATTTGTTTTTAATTTGCATTGTTTACATTTGTTTCTTTACTCGGTGACGGATGGGTCGAGTTGGTAGTTTTGAATTTTAAATTAACAGGTTGAACTAAGCCCATGAAGAATACGAGACTAACCCAAGCCCGTTTTCTGAAATTGAGATTTGAAATGAGGATTTTTGGAATTTAAGAAAATCGGGTTATGATCTTATCTTTAAAAATCAGTAAAAAATATTCGGGAGATAAGGAAAATAAAAAATATTTTTGTGATCGGAAGGTCATATATAATCTTTGCGTATATTAAAAAAGATACGAAATATCCTCTGAATATCACATTTATCTTTGCCTATAAAAAGTGTGCACAGAGGTCGAGATATGGGGAGGGGGGGCTTTTCTAGGGTTTCTTTTGGTCGACAGAAAAGAAAACAAAACAAAAAAGTGAAGGAAAGTGAAAAGGGAAACATAAAAGCCGAAGCAGCAGAGGGGGAGGAAGTGATTGGACATTTAGGCTCCGTTCGTTTCGCGGAAAATAACTTCCAGGAAAATATTTTCCGAAATTTCTAGTGTTCGGATGGTGGAAAATACACGGTCAACGGAAAATATTTTCCAGTCAACGGAAAATCCATCTTGAAATCGCGGAAAATGATTTCCTCTTTTGAAAAGAGGAAATCATTTTCCGCACCTCTCGCACGAGCTCTCGCGCTCCCGCTGCTTTCTCTTTCCTTCATCAGTTCTCGTTCTCTGTCTCTCTCTTTCTTGCTCTCCCTGCTGCAATGGCTTCGACAACGTCCTTCTCCGGGATTAGCCTCCGCCCTCCCCGGCCACTCCTGCCCGCCTGCTCCGGCCGGGGCGCCGCCGCCGCCACCGCGCTCTGCTTCCCCAGCGGCTTGAAGCCGCTCGTGAGGATTCGGCTCAAGAGGGAGCACCGTGGCGGCGCTGGGAGGCTCGTGGGGAGCCCGCCGTCCAAGGCCGCTCGTCGTGCGGCCGCAAGCCGTGAGCTCGTCGGATCTGGCGGCGGAGCTCGCGGCTCACCGGATCTAGCGGCAGAGCTCGGACTCCCGATCCGAGCGAGCTTGAGCTCGTCGCCGATCCGGCGCGCTCGAGTGAGATCGGCCGAGCCTCGAGCTCGCCGGATCTAGTGGCGGAGCTCGCGGCTCGCCGGATCTAGCGGCAGAGCTCGGGCTCCCGATCCGAGCGAGCTCGAGCTCTGTCGCCAGATCCGGCGAGCTCGGGTGAGATCGGCCGAGCCTCGAGCTCGCCGGATCTAGCCACCGGGTCTTGGTCGGGCCAAAATCGTCGAGGGGAAGGAGGTGGCGGCGGTGGAAGGAGGAGGAAGAAGGAGGAGGAAGGAGGCGAACAAAGCCGCTCGGGAGGAAGGAAAAGAAAAAGAAATAATAAATAATAAAAATTTCTATTTTAAAAAATATAAATAATTAATTAAAAATCATTTTAAAAAAATAAATAAAATAAAATAAATTTTTTGGTCAATTAAAAATATTAAAATTCAATTTTTGATAATTTTTTTTCCAGGAAAATGTTTGAGCTAACGAACAGTGGAAAATATTTTCCACTCAAATTTTAGATTTTGGTCGAACACACGAAAATAGAGTCATTTTCCTGGAAAATGACTTTCGAAAAAATGTTTTCCGGAAACATAATATTTTCCGTGAAACGAACGGAGCATTAGTGTTCATCTTCTTCCCCATGTTCGCGCCCCAATCGCGTTTCTCTTCACCCACGCCGCGCTACACCGCCGGTCTTCACCAGCCATCTTCGCGCCGACCCACGACGACCCAAGTGCCGACCAATAGCCCACCGCGCCCACCGTTGGTCCTCGCAACGTCTCCCGCCTCGGCGTCCCCCGTAGCTGAAGTCCATCGCGCTGCCGCTCGTCGCAACGCCAGCGGCCGCGACGCCTGACGCCGTTGCCCCGAGCTCCGTAGTGCCTCGCCCGCAACCCGCACCGATCGAGCCGTCTGCGGCTCGTGATGCCTCGGCCTCCGCCTACGCATCCGCTCGGAGCCTGGTGCCGCTGTGCCTCTGCAACCAGCCAGCCCCTGCTTGACGACCTCTGCTGTCCCGATCTCACCGCTCGGGCATCTAACGCCCGCAGGACGCTTCGTCGCTCCACCCAACGACCCGCGAAGTTCCGACGCACATCCGCACCTCCACCCGCCAAGCCGCTCCGTGCTCGCTTTCTTTGGCACCACCGCCCGCGACGCCCCTCACCGTCGCTACCCGCCCCCTCACCGGAGCTCCGACGCCAGTCGTCCTCTACTCGGCGTCGACGAATTTGCTGCCCCCGATTTTCCTTAGGTTGCTCATTTTTCTTATTTTATGTTATTTTACTTTATTTTTAGTTAGTTTTGCTATTATTGTTTAAGTTTGAATATTGTGAGGTGACTTTTAGGTTATAGATAGTGTAGGCATTATCGGCGGAGTTATCCTAAGATTATTGTAATTACTAATTTGACCCATAAGATGTTGGGTTATTTTTTTAATTATATTAATTCTTGGGATTTGTTGATAGGTTTTTAATTGTTGAATCAATATAATTATTAACTTGATCCGTAAAAATTCGGATCAGATTTTTAGTTATTTTGAACTATTTGTCGTGATAAGTAGGGTTAGGATACTAGTTAATTTGACATGTGAGACAACGAGTTATCTTTTCGATTATTTTGATCATCTATTTGATTGAATGTCTCGATTGGTTTAAATACAATGTTTATGTGATAATTGCTTATTCTGGAGAACCACTAAAAAATCCAAAAAAATATTTTAATTAGGATTCAGTTTGTTCCGGAATATTTCTTGTTATCTTGCATATCTAGAATAGGGATTTTAGTTCGAATTTTAAAAAAAATAGAAAAACAAAAAAGTGCATTCATTTAGGTTGTTAGTTTTTAATTTAAATTGCACGTTTAATTATTTGACAATTGTGAATTTCGAATTTTATAAAAATAAAAACACAAAAGAATCATCATGCATATATCATGTAGAATTAGGGCATTCTTTGTATGTCATGGCATCTTAGGATAAAATTGCAAGTTTCATTTTAAATTCACTTCATTATTTAGAATAGATTGCATTTTTAGGATAAAAAAAATCATATGCACGTCATATAGAATTAAGTTCATGAAATGCATGTCATTTAGTGATTGTTGTTAAGTTCATTATATTAGGAATTGCTCATCATTAGACTAGGTCATTTAATAAATGTCGCATGACATATAGCTCGTCATTTTAGTTGAAATAATTTTGTATGTCATTGCATTGCATTGTATGTCATTAAAATTAGGTCATTTAGATTGCATTTAATTATTGCATTTCTTCATGTCATATAGTTTAGGTCATGTAGTTAAAATGCATGTTTTTATGAAAAAATTCTAATTTCAAGAAAACCCAAAAAATTGTTTGCTTTGTATGATGCAATTTATTTATTGAATGTTTGAGCATTTGTGTGGTCACTTTTTGCATGATAGTAATTTAGGTTAAAATAAATCAGCCGCTTGCAAAAAAACATTTTTGAAAATAAAAAGAATGGTACCGAAAGGACATTAGAGAAATCTAATGTAACCAAATCCCCGTACCCTTAGTCTCTGGTTCGTAGGAGTAAGGTAATTCTCTCATTATTTTACTTATGTGTCTAATCGACCTACTATAAACTGATTAGTGGCGACTTCTAAATAAAATCCATTTGCATGTTAAGAAATTTGAACCTAAGTTGCAATTTGGTATGGGCTTGAGAGAGCCCGAGTTAAGTTTAAGCTTAACAATCCATTAGCCAAACCTTAGGTGGTTCACACTCAAAAAATTGGTCACGACAAGCCCGGTGAGGCTCGGGCTCGCCCAAATCTGGCGAGGTCAAGCTCGCCCAGCCATTGGCGAGACTCAAGCCAACAAGCAATTGTTCTTTTTTTGTTTCTTAAAACAAAAGAACAGAAATTTTTGTTTCACGGAACAGAAACAATTTTTTGCCAAACAGACCCTTCACGTCCGGCTCTAGGTGTCTTTTGTCTTACGGAAGAAGTTGCCAGCGAGAGGATGGGTGGGGTCCTGTGGGGATCCACGTTGCATGACTTTCCATGTGCTCACTTTGAGCATTCCCCAAGTACCTATGAAAATACTTGGATTTGTCAGTTCCTCTGCATCTATTTGGAGTAGCACAAGCTTCATTCGATTTCCTCTCTCTCTCCGCGACTTCACACTCGCGCACACACTTCTCTGCCTCGACGTCAACAAACGGCTTGACGTCAGACCTGTTTGAGCTTGATGCCCCACATTCTTACCCCGGTGTTGAGCTTGAGCTTGAATAGATCTAGGTCAAGCTCAACCTGCAGTCTAGCCCAACCATGGAGGAGAGATAAGGGGGAGGGGGGTTGAGGGAGGAGAGAGAGGGGTTTAGGGTATGGATGTGTTTGACGGGGTAGATTGGTCTCTCAGCTTTAAAATTTGTCAGAAGAAGCAGATCATAACTACCAAAAATTGAAGATGATTGATATAAGGATGAAAAGTTGAGATGCCTTCTAATATTTTCTCAAAAAAGAATTATTATCTTATGCAGCTTGTTTGTCGCTTTAGTTACATGGGCCAAAGGTTAATGTAAGTGATGTGATGATATTAAATAGACAGATCATACGAAATGTGGTAAATCAATGTAGTGTTTGCATTTTATTGCAGTCTTTTCTCCCTACTTACCTCACTATCTACTACCATATCCCCCCCGCCCCAACTTCTCTGATGTATCAGTGCGCGCATGTGTAGATATAAATTGAAATATCCTTCCTTCCGTTATTGCTCAGTCCAAACAGTTGAAAAATCAGTCCTTAAAGAAAGAGGTTGAGTGATCACTTTTTGCGGGTAATATTGAGAACCATGCATGTCTCGTCATGAGTGGATCCTCAACTAATGCACGTAGATGTGGCGTTTTACGCATGTTCTTGAGATTCTTCAGAGTCAAAATTTCAAAATACATGCTGGCCAAAGGGGAAAGAGATACATTGGAATCATCCAATGGATGATAATGATGTTTATGGCTACAAGAGATTTAACGGCCAGATCTTATTGATGGCAACTAAACCTGTAGGATTGGCATTTGGGCAAGGAAAGCATGAAGAATTCCATAGATGATTGGTCACACGGTATACATACAAGTGGTAAACGATAGTACATGACATTCGACATCCTAATGCAATCACGAACTCATAAGCTCGTAAGCCCTTTCATGCAAGTGATGTTCCAGTGCAAACAACTTCACCCTGTAGAGTCTAGATATGTGATTATGTCTTTTAAGAGCCTCGCGTGGAGAGAGTGCATACACATTCACTTATTTGTACATTCCAAAGAGTTTTCATTTGATATATGATCTGTCCCTTACCTCAATTAGTAGAGCTCTTGAGTTAATCTCGGCTTGAGCATAACCTCCAGTGGGGTCGCTTTTAAAATAGTCGGTCCGAAGATCTCAGACATATCCATTGGTGAGTCATCCACAGTTGATATCTCGAATGCATGTAAAAACCTAGCTAGAAGAAAATGCACCATCTCCAGTCCGAAAGATATTCCGGGACAGATTCGCCTGCCGCCTCCAAATGGTAGGAGCGCAAAGTTGGAGTCCTTCACATCAATGTCCTTGTGGCTGCTCAAGAACCTCTCAGGCCTAAACACCAATGGATCGGGCCATGTCCTAGGGTCAGTTTGGACTTTCCAGATGTTCAAGATCAACCATGTGCCCTTAGAGACGTGGTACTCACCGACAGTGCAGTCCTCGGTGAATAGGCGTGGCCCCGAGAGTGGGGCTGCCGGGTGTAGCCGGAGGGTCTCCTTCACTATGGCTTGAAGATAAGTTAGGCTTGCAATGTCCCCTTCTTTCACTTGCCTCTGCTTGCCGACCTGAGCATCGAGCTCTTTTTGAGCTTTCTTAAGGCTGTGAAGGTTGTTGAGCAACTGCGAGATTGCCCACGTCAAGGTAACCATCGCGGTATCACTGCCACCTGCAATCATCGCCTTTACATATAACAAACACGTTTTCCTCGTTAGAACTCAGTTGTGATGATTAACCGCACATTATTCGCAACCTGAATTCATATTTCTTCCACTTCATATGGTTTAGAAAAATGTGGTCCGATAACGAAAAAGAAGATGCATAATTTGTAATTGAGTCCAAATTTAGTCCCACTCCTTCTGCCCGAGATTGCAGGATGTTCAAAAGGGACGCTGGCATTAATATGAAAATTTAAATAAGCCCACAATATTGTACAATAATAAACTTTAGTCCAACTTTCGCCCCTCTAATTTGAGCAGCTTTCCAAATTGAGTGCTCGAGCCTTATTTCATTGTGCAAATTAGGTTCTCTAACTTGATTTTCAATCTAAGTACTTTTTAATTATCAAACTTAATTATTTCAATGTAATTGTTCAATGTGCATATTTTCCATATCATAACACAAAAGGGAGAAAGTTTTTACTTAAAAAGAGAAAATTGGTTACTTATTTTTTGATATACTGAAATAACAAAAACTGTAGGAGTAGACTAGCTAGCAATTCTACCTAGAACCCGCTAGAGCCAGTTCAATTCCAGATTTTGTTCTACGGTAAATCAGCCCGGTTCTCAACTTCTAAGTTTTTTAGAACGTGTCCCTCCCTATTAGATTTCTATGGTTCCAACTCTAGAATTGGACCGATCAGACCATCTTCACCCCTAGTTGAAATCAATTAAACCTATAGACAATCACCCTGACTACTTAATATGTGGGCAACTAGCATTATGAAGAAGAAAAGACTGCTCTAACGGAAAGCGAACAAAAGCTTACCAAGCATGTAGCTTTTATAACCGTATCAGCATCATAACCTCCAACTTCATCATCGTTAAGGACCGAAAGCATGACGTCCATGAAATCTCCACTGCTATTGGTATCACCCAAATCCTTATTATCCCTCTTGTGGTCCTCCAACCAACCACCCATAATTTCGTCTAGTTCTTCTGCAGTCCTCTTCATGGCCTTCTCATGTCCACCCAAGTCGAACCACCTCAAGAAAGGAAAAACGTCTGCTGGTAAAACCAACCCAAAGAAGTGGAAGAACTTTCGTAACGCCTTTTGGCACTGCTGCTTCTTTTCCTCATCCGCTGCACGGTAGCGCTTCCCGGCCACGATTCTCAGGATCACGTTCAGAGTCAACTTCGCAAACCACTGCTTCAAGTCGACTATGACGTGGCCTAATAAATCAGAATGAAGTAGATGTTATGCTAAAATGAAGTTTTGAATACTCTCGTGAACTAAAAGAATTGATGAAACAAATTCAATCTTGAACAATACTTAATTGATGTCGTGTGTCATTCTATCTAGTTTCTTCGAAATATTACTAAAAAAATCTTAAACATATTGTGTGTTTACCAATTCAATCCCAATTCTTTTAATTTTCCAATTTAGCCTTAAACATTTTGAAGATTTGTTAATGTACTCATTCCGGCCAATTTTGGCTGAAAATCACTAACATGATCGCAAATTATCCTACGTGGCACAGCAGATTCCAATGTAGACAATTTTTTAAAAATTAATTCTGAATTTTATATTATTTTTTATTTTTTTCTCTTCTTTTTCCTTTTTTTTTTTTTTTTTTTTTTTTTTAGTTCGGTTCTTTGGGTGCGTTTGTTTGTTTTCGTTTAAAAAATTTTTCGGGAAACGAAATAGAAAAAAAGTGTTTATGTTCCGGGGAACAATTTTTGAACAAAAAACGCGTTTGGTAAACTTGTTCCGGGAATAAAAAATAAACAAAAACATGTTTGGTAAATTTGGATATTTTTTTTATTTTTTTTATTTTTTATATTTTTTTATTTTTTTTTTTTTTTTTTTTTTTTTATTTTTCATTTTTTCATTTTTTCTTCTTTTGGCCGGTCGCCGGCGAGGCCGAGCTCGCCCAGCGGCGGGCGAGGCGCGGCCTCGCCGAGCCACCGCCAGGCGACGTTGACTCGCCCCGGATCCGGCGAGGCCGAGGCTCACCGGCCGTTGGGCGAGGTCGGCCTCGCCGGATCCGGGCGAGATCGAGCTCGCCCGGGCCGGCGCGAGGTCGGCCTCGCGGGGGACGGTGAGCCTCGGCCTCACGGCGAGCCTCGCCGGGCGGCGAGCGCCGCCTCGCCGTGCCGGCCATGGCGAGGCCGCCGGCCAAAAGAAAAAGAAAAAGAAAAAGAGAAAAAAAGAAAAAAAAAAGTGTTTCTCAAAAGTGTTTCAGAAACAAGAAACACAAAATTTGTGTTTCTTGTTTCTGTTTCTTTTTTGTTCCTGGGAACAAAAAAACAGAAAAAGTGTTTAAAAACAGAAAAAAGAAACATAAACAAACGGGCCCTTCCTTTGTTTTCATTGTGGCCAGCAAGGGTCACTAGAGTTGACTATGGGCAAGGGCCATGAAGGCGTCACTCAAATTTGGGTAAGGTAGCCTCACCAGCAGCCACCAAGGGCTTTGCAACCCTCTTCTAATGGCTGATGAGCCTTGAAGGCCCTCATGGGTCACAGTAGGAAAAAAAAGGACATAATTAAATATATAATTCATAAAAAAAATTAAAAAAAATTGTCTATGTCAAGGCCAATTGTGCCACGTAAGACGACCAATATCCACATTATTGATTTCTTATCAAAATTTGCCGGAACGACTACGTTGGCAAACCATAAAAAAATTTACAGCTAAATTGACCAAACTAAAATGATTAAAATTGAATTGACATTCTCATACTAAGTTTATGAATTTGTTGGCAATTATCCATGCTATTTTTTTACTGGCAGAAAAGCCCATGGCTAGGTGATCGAGCAAGAAATATGCTAATTGAGACCGAGAAGGGTGACCTAAGTATGGCATTGTTTGTAGTTGCGTTGAGTGATAGAAGAATCGAATATGTATTTCGTGCGTCAAATGCACAGGAGTCATTCCGAAGCCGTCCACGAATCCAACAAATTAGTAGGACATGGGCTTAGTTGAATGCCTCACAAAACTCAGCACTTCATTTAGGTTGCTCCTTTCCAAAAAACCCTCTTTGACTAACATAGGACAAGCATCATATTTTCTTTGTCCGCCGGTAAGGACGCCATAAAAGTGCAAGTCTTGACTCGCTCTTAATCTAGAGAGAGTACTGCGACTGAAAATTCTAAATTTGATCGTTTTCGTGACCTTATACTATGAAAACGACCAGTGTTCACCGAAAAAGGAAAAATAATTAATACAACCAGGGAAAGGCCTATCATCAAGATCTGCCAGAACGACATATAGAATGACCACCAGCATCAGAAGAATACCTGAATCGTCCTTGCTCTCAATCCAAAGCTCGTGCAACTCTTGAATAGCTACGTCCGCTTCGGAGGCCTGTATAGGGTTGAGAAATGATTTGACCCTCCGGCTCGAGAGCAGCTCCAAGGTGACCATCTTCCTCACCTCGCGCCAGTATGGGCCGTAAGGCGCAAACGGGAACATGGCGTAGGAGTACCCCAGGATCTTCTGGGCCACGTGCCGTGGTCGAGTGGACAGCGCGATGTCATTCTTGGTGAAACACTCCTTGACCATCTCGGAACCACTCACCACCAGGGCCTGGAACGTCCCGACCCGGACGGTGAAGATGGGTCCACACTCGTCGGCCATGGACGCTAAGGTCTTGTGGGGAAGCTTGGATTTCGCTAGAATGGGCAAGTGACCTATGACGGGCCATGCCCTCGGGGCTTCTGGTGGTGTTTTGAGCTTGCTTGATGATGTTGATTTGAATAATACAAAGATTGATAGGACGAGGATGGCTAAGATTATTCCGGACAAGCGGAGTAGGTCTTGAAGCTGAGAGTCCATTTTTGCTGCGTGTAACGTGCAGAAGCACCGAGGAAAAGGTTGTGAAGCACTTGAGGGTTTCAAGCTCCAAACCTATTGCAAAAGACGGAAAAGACATTGAAAATTCATGGCTGGGTACATTGTTTTTGCTCCTCTCTTTTTTTGGGAAGTGAAATGAAATCTATGACTAAAGATTTTATGTACAAATCTATCCATGTTCCTATCGACTTTAATTATATTATCGTTTGGGGGTAATATTATGTATTAAATCTGAATTACTATATTTATGTATTTTTTTAGATGATCTCCAACGGTACAGAACCCCATGTGTCTCGTATAATTATTTAGTGTCTATGGACCACATTTGAAGGATATAAATGGGATACTTAAGAAATCTTGAATACTCTATTGATATGAGACTTGTTTAATTGAGTATCTCAACATGTTTGCTGATGTCAACATGACATAATTATGCATGTTTCCAACTGGGTGTACACATAATTTGAATATACCCTTAATGAGTTTTATATCATATTTTTAGATTCAGATTCAGTATAATTGATAATGATAAAATAGAAGATTCATTTGTTTGCATTGCTTATTGATTTGTACAACGTCAAAGAGAAAAAGTCAAAGGGAGGTGGAGGAATTGGCTGAAGGACGATGGAAACATACCTTATTTATATTTTTGGGTTCATGATTGAATTTTTAATTATGAACAGCTGTATGGATTTTGTTAATATAATTATCTTTATACTACTAAGAAAATAATTATTTATTACGAGTCACAACTTTTTGAAAAAAAACTTCACATTAATTTTTATTTTCAATTTGTTTTTTATTTGAATAAATTTTTTTTATAATATATTAAAATTGCCATCCATTCATTTTCATTAGAATTTCACCGGTGGGCCCACACTTGGTCCTGAATTTCCGCCGGTCCAAACGAACGAATCACTCGGACGTGAAAGTTTTGGGCGACTTCACGTCAGGCTGGAGATGTCTTGTCTTACGGATGAAGTTGCCGGCGAGAGGATGGGTGGGGTCCAGTGGGGATCCACGTTGCATGGCTTTTGATGGGCTCATCTTGAGGATTCCACACGTACCTATGCAAAGACTTTTGGATTTGTCTGTTCCTCTCCATTTATTTGTTAATTTCTTTGTTATCTTTTTTCGTTTTATGAAATGATTCTAGGCGCTGATATTCATAAATCAATAGAAGCCGCATTTTCAGTGTAGGCTTAAATCTCACTGTGCACTTTTGTCTAGTTTAGGATGGATGACGATAAATTAGTGATATACGATCGTTCTTAAAAGATTCATATCTCAAATATCAAAATTTACAAGATTATTTATATAAATTTCCGTCAATTCTAGTTCAATTGTTCAAGCGAAATTTAAGTCATAATACTTACTCGCTTATTCTTAAGAGAGTAGGCACAAGAGGAATCATTTTAAGAGCAATTTTATCCCTATAGTCATTTTCAACTCTCACTTTCTCGTACATGTATATAGCCTCCAAGCTTCCTTAGCAAGTTGAAGACTTCAGATAGTTCTAAGTAGCAATTACTAATGTTGTTCTTGGCTCAAAATCTTGCCCAAAATAGACCAAATTGTCTCTACAAAGCCAAAATGGCAAATCCCTTCTACCTTCTCTAGAACCATTTTTTTTAATGGATTTCAAGTAATGAAATTGGCTCCAACACACAAATTTGAATTTGAATCGAATCAATTTAGAGCTGGTTCATTGTTTCTAGTACATGAAGTATTGTTCACTCAATCTGTAGCATGAACTTTCTATATAATGAGGTTCATCTAGACTTGTAATTTCACCGAATATCAATTAGTTCACTCTCTGCATTGAGGTCCTCCCAAGCACATTAAATTAATATAATATCCAAGGTGTTATTCTTCTACTTGGTCTATCCAAGCACCCCAACAATCGCATGTTTCTCGCTTATTTACCAAAATCCAAATGTCTTTCCAACTCTAGCACTTTCTACTCAATATTCCTTTCTTCATTTATAGACAAACAAAGCTCTCCACTAGCACAAACATCCTAATGTAAACATCATTTGCGTACGAACTTGTATATCGAGAGAACATTGTGTCTACACACTCAAATGCTCATATCAATTCCTGCCTTCAAAATACTCAAGGAACTTTCTCAACACCTTTGTCGCGACCTTCCCGAGGGTGAATTACTCAAAGAAGGATATTGAATTACTAAGTCTGAAGACTTGGCATAGACCCTCCCAAGTCCTACCAATTGCAACTTGATGCTAAGAAATTAACTCATTTAAACATGCAATTATACTCAATTTAGAGCCGCCACTAACCAATTAAGGTTGGTTAGAAACCCAAGTAAAGTATGGGAGAATACTTTACTTTTGAACCGTAGATTTAATAGGTCTGGGACATGGTTATGCTAAAAAAATCTAACGTCCTTTTGGTACCTTGTCATTTTAATTTAAAAAATATTTTGTAGGCAGTCTTGATTAATTTTAACCTAAACTACTAACATGCAAAGGGTAGTCATGCAGGTGCACAATAAATTCAATCAACTGAAGTGATAAATTGTAAGAAATTATAAACTACAACTTGATATAATTTTATTAATAAAAAAATTCTAATTAAATAAACCTACATGCTCTAATGCAAGATTTTGATTTTTTTAGATTTTTAGATTTTTTTAGTTTTTTTAAAAGATAAGTAATAAATATTAAATCTAAGCCATCAACAAAATAAATTATTAAAATAATCGAAAAAATAGCATGTTGTTTTACAGTCAAATTAATGATTATCATAACTCTAATTATCACGACAAAGAGATCGAAATAATTAAAAATATGATCCGAAGTCTTACAAATCAAATTAATAATTATAATGAATTAATAATTAAAATTCTACCAAAAAGTCCAAAAATTAAAATAATTAAAAAAATAATCCGATGTCTCTCGGATTAAATTAATAATTACATTAATTCCTGACAAAATCTTAGCAGATAATGCCTACAAGATTCATGAGGTTCCAATTTAAATAACTAAACTTAAAAAAAATAAACAAAATAAAGTAAATAGAAAAAAGAAAATAAAACTTCCTAATTCCCTTTTCTTTTTCCTTTCTTCTTTTTCTTCCCAAGAGACTTGGGCGTGGCGGTGGCTGCTCACCGTTGGGCACCGGTCACGGTCGTCGGATCTCCGACGAGGATCAGCAATGGGTGAATCGGCGGCGAGCGGTCCGGCGGCAGCAGCAAGTCGCGGGTGGCGTCACCGGTTGGTAGAGGGCGAATTGACGATGAACGGACCAGGGGACAGCGTCGGGATCGTCACGAATCAACACAATGGCGGCTTCGTCGGGATGGTGGAGCGGCTCGGCAACAGCGACGTGCAGGGTTGAGCTGCTGCGGGGAGCGTCGGCGAAGGAGATCGGAGGCGCGAGCGTCACGAGATCCGGTACTCGGGTGGTCAGAGGCGTCACGGGGGCGAACTGCTGCGATGGATGTCCTGCAGGGGCGTTGTTCGGCGGTGGCAGCAGCGGTGGATCGCGGGCTGAGGTGCAGTGGCGGTGTGGGCTCCAGGAGGCGACGGTGAGCGCAACGGGCCGCTGAGGGTCGGCGCTCGGGAGGAGATGGTGCAGAGACTCCGGCAGAGGACGCGGGCTGACGGAGGCAAGTCACGATGGCGAAGGGCGAAACTACGGACAGCGCAGGGGAGAGGCGGAATGGCGGAGCAGGGATGGTCGGCGCAATGCGGTGCTGGCGAGGGGGCTCTGTTGCTGTGGCCGGCGAAGATAGCCTGTGAAGGAGATGAACAGTGCTTTCCCTTCTTTTTTTTTTTCTGCCTTCACGTCACTTACCTATCTCTCTCACGTCACCTTCTCTCTGCTTTCACCTTTTTTGACTTTTTCCTTCTGTGTTTTCTTCCTTTGGCCGAACCAAGAGAAGCCCTTCCTCTCTCTACTTTTTGACTTTTCTCTCTTCTTTTTCTTCTTTTTTTTTTTTTTTTAGGGAAGCTCCCCTCACGCCTCCTCACTTTTCTTCTTTCTTTTCACTTTTGCATTCTTTTTTCCTTCGACGAAAACGAAGAGAACCCCTTTTGATTCCGAAACTCGCCCCTTTTTTTTTTTAGAGGAAAGACTTGAAGTTGTTGAAGACTTCTCAACTTCTTCAACAAAAAAGTGGCTTCAAAATGATGTGGCGTTGATTTTTTTTTTTAATTCAAAATTTTTTCAAAATTTCCCTCTAATCAAATATTATCTTCTATTTCTAAAAACTAAATTTAAATTGGATCTCAATAACCTTTGACTAGATTGTTAGTCTAGGTTTAAATAAATTAGTCCATTCCAATTTTGTTAATCATCTTAAAGTTGTCTCTATTTGTTTTGGGCTAAATTCACACAACTCATCACCCCTTAGGCATATAATGTGATGATCGGCTCTAACCTGGTGCTAGTTCAAAATTATGTCACGTTCGATCTTTTACCAATCCAACCCTTGGAAGGTACATATATGTCAACAATCCAGCTAGCATTTAAAGGTGTTCCTACAGGATCTGGAGATTGAAACTTTGACTCATCACTCCTAGTACTTAATTTTCTTAATGCCAATCTTCAGTTGAACTCCTAGTTATAAATTTGTATATATGAACCAAACTAAACCAAACACCGATATCCAGTCAAACCAGTCAGTCCAATTTGGATTCTGAATAATTGGTTTTGACTTGGTTATCACATCAACCGCTAGTTATTAAGTATCACGATATAAGTGAGATGACGTTGATAATGCATATCCCAATTTTCAACACTTAACATAGTAATGAGATAAACCTTAAGACTTACGTGAAGGACTTCCACTATTTCATTGACGTAAGAAAAGCATATAAGATCAAAGTCACTGTTATCCCCAATGTCTGAATATGGATGACTTTCTTAGCTAAATACGAAAAGCCCATGAACGTTCGTTTAGCTGGTGCTTACAAGTAGCTTCTTCTAAGAGCCTCTTCATCGTTTGACGCTCTAGACCGATTCGTACAACTCACGAGGTAATCTTGGTGCGAGCATAACTTCAAGTGGCCTTGCCTTCTTTATGGTTGCTCCAAAATCCTCGGATATGTCTACTGAAGAATTGACAGGAGTTGATACTTCGAATGCATGCAAGAACCTAGCCAAGATCAAATGCAGTGACCGGAGTGTGAAGGACATTCCAGCACACATTATTCTACCATTTCCGAATGGTAAGAGCTCAAGATTATGGTCCTTCGCGTCGAGATCCTTATGGCTACTCAGAAACCTCTCTGGCTGAAACTTCAAGGGTTCAGATCACAATGTGGATCAGTTTGAATTTTCCATAGGTTGAACATCATCCTTGTGCCTTTGGGCACATGATACTCACCAAGGGGAAATTGTCCAAAAAGTCCTAAATTTATTGCACTTTTGTCAATTCAATCTTAAATCTTTCAACTTTGCCAATCGAGTTATAAACTTTTTTCAATTTTTGCCAATTAAGTCTATCCAGCCAATTGTGGTTGGAATTTGCTAATGTGGACATTGGTGCTGATGTGGACAAAGTTTATTAAATTTTAAATATTTTTTCAATTTTTAAATTAGTTTTCTGTGTTTTTTTTTTTATTTTTTTTATTTCACTCCTTTTTTTTCTTCTGGCTAGTCATCCAGCCTTCGGCAACTGGCCAAAGGCCACAACCAGCGAGGGTTAGCCTTGCCAGCCTCAGGCGAGGTAACCCTCCCCATGATCTTGTGAGGGGGGACCTTGTCACCCTTGGGCGAGGCTCAACCTCGCCAAGTTCGATGAGGTTGAACCTCATCATAGGCCAACGAAGGTCGGCCTCGCGAGCCTCAAGCGAGGTCGCCCTCATCCGGTGAGAGCGAGCATTGCCCAAGGCAGGCGAGGGCGACCTCACCTGAGGTTTGTGAGGCCAGCAAGGTTGGCCTCTAGCAAGGGCAAGCCTCACCCAAGGATGGTGAGGTACCGCTTGCTAGATCCCTACAAGGGCGACCTCACCGGTCATGGGCTTTGGCCAGTTGCAGAAGACCGTGCGACTAGCCAAAGGAAGAAAAGGAAAAAAAAAAAAGAAATTAAAAATATAAAAAAATAATTAAAAAATTCGAAGAATAAAAAAAAATGTAAATTTTATCCATGTCAACACCAGCCATGCCACATAAGATAGTCGGCATCCACGCGCCGAATTCCACTTAAAATTGGTTGGATGGATTCAATTGGTAAAATGTTGAAATGTTTAAGACTTAATTGACAAAGTTGAAAAGTTTATGATTGAATTAGAAAAAGTGTAATAGATTTATGACTTTTTGGATAATTTTCCCTACTCACCAATGATGCAATCCTCGGTGGATTGGCATCCAAAGAGGGGATGCTAGGTATAGGCGGAGGGTCTTTTTTATTATAGCTTGGAGGAAGGCTAAGTTGGCGATATCCAATTCGATCAGATGTCTTTGCTTGTCAATGTGATTATCAAGTTCTTCTTGAACTCTTTTTAGGATGGGGAGGTTGTTCAACAACAGAGAGATTGACCATGTAAGGGTGGCCACGGTTGTATTGCTACCTCCGGCTATCATTGCCTTCCAAAAAGGAAATTAAAAACATTAGCATATGTCCTATTAGAAGTGAGACATAGAAGGCTAAGTTACAAGAAAGTCTATATTCGTAATCCTTTTGCATATATCTATGCAATGGAGGATGCATGGAGCATAGATCACGAGGTGGTATAAAAAGTTGTCTAGAAAAGTTTTGTTTGACAATAGGGGCAGTGAAATTAATTTTTTTCAAAGTGAAACTTCACAATTTATTATAAGAAGTTACACCAAAATTGTGGTAGACATGAATGTTATCCTTAGTCAGTCACCGGTAAAAGACTAATATAAATCTCGTTTGAAAAAAAAACATTATTGTATGACCTATAAACTATATAAATCAAATCTATCCAAATCATTATCATGTGAACTCCATAATAAGTCTTATATAATTAATACTCGAGATGATATTGGTTCATATGATTTGTATACCATGTAATAATTTTTCATTTTAGAAGGCTTGAGATGTATACGTCTTATCATACTATTGAGCCCTATTGGTCTATAATTTGTCTTATGGTAATTTAACGCTGTGTTTGCTCTTTGTCAAGATAATGAAGTCCAAGAAACCATCCATGGCAGGTGCTATCTTGTATACAGCATTATAAAAAGATACTTGTAAAGATCCTTCGTTTCAAAAGTGAAGTCAACAATCTCGGATGCAATCATCAAGATAATGAAGTCCACAAAACCATCGATGTAGTGAAGTTCATGCAACTATCGATAACTGTTCGTAAACTCTATTTGTAACCTCCTTTTGTAACTTCTCTTTATAACTTCTTGTCACCACTAGGAAGTTATTTCTTTGTAGTAATTGCTTGTAATCTTTATTTTACAACCTTTTGTAACCTCTCTTTGTAACTTCTTGAGACCACTAGGAAGTTATTTCTTTGTAGTAACTGTTTGTAACTTCTGTTGATAACTGTTGTAAGTTTTAAATGGACACATCGTATGTCACGCCCCAATCCTCGGGCACGCACACATCCTTATACTTGATCGATTTTCTAATGCGATATCACAGGACTAAGTATTGGCGACCCTTTCATTTTTATTAGCGCATGTGGAAGCAGTTATAAATCCCTAGACAATAAAAAGATGGGATAGAAAAGCAATGCCATATTTTTTTTATATTGAAATTCACAACCATACTTTTATACAAAGCATAACTCAAAGTATTTCACAAACTGTTCACGACTTTAGAATTTCACTCTATTCACATTAAAACAGGATTCACAAAAGAGGATGGATCTCGGTCCTCATTCGGGTCATACTCAGGATCATGCTGATCCTCTTCTGACTCTTCTTCACTAAGCTCATTTCCTTTGAGCTCTTCATCTTTTTCTAGCTCATCGTCATCTTCTAAATCCTCCTCCTCAGGCTCATCTACAGGCCTGAAATGCTGTCCCACAACCGGGATGAGACTACGTTTCAGCAAGTTCTACCCCACTAAGACCCGATTAGTAAACTAATACACTATGAGCTGCCTAAACACGCACAGGTCTGAGGACTTACCTTGGCCTCATATCCCACTTGCAAGTCAATACAATTCATAATAGGCACCCAAGCAATCACATCACATATTAATATTTCGATCAATCAACCTAGTCGATTTCATGTCAGTCGGACCATTCATTGGTCGTTTCAATTATTCCATCTCAATTCCCAATTACGAATCACGGTCTTTAGGACACAACTTAAGTATAGGTGGAAAACACAGTCCCACTCGGCAACTTTCAATATTTAGTGGCTTTATGGTCCCACTCGACACTTTCAATATGTAATGGCTTTACGGTCCCACTTGACCACTTTCAATATTTAATGGCTTTACGGTCCCACTCAACCGCCTTCAATATTTAATGGCTTTATGGTCCCACTCGACCATTTAATCGCGACCAACGATATTGCACTTCGTAATTAAATTCCTCAACCGAATAATCAAAATCAACCCAATAGGAATATATCCTAAAATTTCATAATTAAATCAATTCGGCATGATTCGACGCTCAATTAAATAAACGGACTGCACCACAACGATCTGATATAGCTAGAATAAGTACCTAGAGGGGGTGAATAGGTATATAAACGATTTTTCTCAATAATTGCTCAATACTCGACAGTTAAAAGATTTGAGACAAACAATAATCAAAGTAAGACTGAGAGAAGAGAAAATTGAACACGCGGTTTATAGTGGTTCGGCTTATTTCAAGCCTACGTCCAATCTTTCTCGACCGATGCACCTATTGGCTGGATTCCACTATGAACAAAAAGATGTTACAGCGTTGTTCTTCCTTGATTTCTCGGTGTAGATAATCTACCATACTTGCTCAAGGCATCACTAAGTATAGACACTCTTTGTGTATTGCAACTTCGCTCAAAATGTATCGACTAATAATCAAGGTGCTTCAGACTCTGGAATTTGTCTAGCGATCATTCTCTAAAGCAACTAGAACGTCTTCCTTTTTATACTCCTTTATGCCATCATACCCGTTGGCACTTACCAAAGGAATTCCTCCAATCTACCCGTTGGACGGAATCAATCAAGAAGATCATTCGAGCTATTAAAGGAACCTGACGATAGCCCATCAATCTTGTTCGCCCATACAATCAGGATCTTGGTTTCTAAGAATAGAACCTTCCAAGAATATTTCGTCGACCATCGGATCTTCAAACGATCTTGATTACGAATAAAAGAATCTGTTATAATTATCCAGCTAAGAGATCTTTTCCAGAGGATAGGACTAAATCCTCAACCAAATACTTCGGTTCTGGATTGCCTTCGTCACTAGATTAGAAAAACTGTCAATGAGAATAGTCTTGAGTCTTGAGTCTTGAGTCTTGTGATCTGAAAGTCTTCAGACTCTAAACAGAAGGTCCGCATTTATCCGCACTAGACGATAGAGATGTTTTGTCGCTTCAAAATATTCTCGGAAAGATTTCTCCAACAATCTCCCCCTTTTTGATGGTGACAAAACTTTCATGTAGATTTGAACAACTTTGACACCGCAAAATATTACTCAAGCAATATGGCTATCTCATAAAGATTAATAAAACAACCAGACTCTGCATCCACAGAAAATCGGTTAGTCTTTCATGAGTAATACCATACAACAACACTTTGATATAAATGCAAACGGTCAAGCATCAATCCACACTCAAGTCAGTCAAATTCAAGTTCACACCCAAGTTCACTCAAGTCATACTCAGAAACAAAAAACAACCATATTCAAACAAAAAAGAAATTTAGAGTTCAAATTGCAATTCTCCCCTTTTTGTCATCATTAAAAAGGTGAGAAAAGAGTCAAGTCTTCTTGGGAATGCGCACAATCTGGAAATCTCCCATCGACTGTACGATCCCTTCCAGCCTCTTCAAGTCTTCCCGTAGATGAGCTACCTCTTCTTCTTTGGCATTGGCTTGAATTTGAAGAGCGAGGTCTTTCAATTGATCCGCCAAGGTAACAGAAGATGCTTGTCCAGCATTCTTTATGACTTGAAGTTCACAGTCTAGAGCATAGATTTGACCCTTCATTTCCAGAAGAACATCAAGAATATGACAAAAATCTGCTGTATTGTCCATCTGTGTGCTTGCATTTGCTCTCTCGGATGGAGTGAAGTCAGACGATGGAACTTCTGTGTAATCTTGCAGATTTGATGTTGATGTATCATGTCCTTTGTCAGGCATTTGAGAAGCCTGAAAATCTTCTGGATTTGCTGGTGAGCGACTTACACCTTCACTGATGACAGCATGTGATGTAGTCCTTCCTTGCTCGCCATCTCCCCCTGTCTCTAGAACCTCAAATGAGGAAGAGTGATGGTCATGCTCTACAAAGACATCTGCAGACTTTTCTTTTTCTGCTTCTCATTTTTCTTCAGCTTCTTTCTCTTTCTCTTGCAGCTCCTCTGCTTCTCTGTTCTTTGCTTGCTCCTCTTCTTCTCTCTATTCTTTTTCCTCTGCTTCTTTTTCTTTCGTCTGTCGTTCTGTTGATTCAGGTACAGAACGTCTAGTTCTTATTAATGCAGAGATAGTGAGATCTTCCTCTTCTTCTTCATCCTTCAAGATAAGAGTTCTTTTCTTTTTGGATGGAGCACTCATGGGCTCCTTCCCTTTTCTCTTAGATGCAGAAGATACTGAAGTCTTCACTTTGAACTTCTCCATTGTCTTATCAAGCTCTTTCAGACGCATTTTTGTCAGCATTTTCAGACCTACCACCATTTTGTCGCATGGTCGAACACAAAGAGTATGTGGAGGTTAAATGTTCAAGTGTCGAAGATCTTGGTCACAAGACACAGGGTAAGGCAATTGGCCCTTGTCCTTCGCCATTGCTGTACATGTGAAAGAGAATGGTGTGAGGGAGAGAGAACTTCTTCCCCGTATTGATCGCGTACATCAATTTTGCCTCGGAGTTAGACACGTCGCCTTGGATGTAGACTTTGGCCCGATACGGTTGATCACAATTTTGTGAAGCAAGATGTTGATGGCACGCATTCTTCTGTAGGTAATTCTTCCCTCTGTAGACCTGTCTTTGACAAGCTCCAGTGTGGCATGAGCAATCGAAACTTTGATCAGTTGATAGAGTCCTCGTTCAACTCCAATTATGTCAGCCAACATGTCTACATCTACCACATGGTCTTGGTCTCGAACACTGAAAGATATTCTATTCGCATCTAAAAAGCTAAGATTCGAATAAAAGTATGCTGTCAATTGCGCATAACCGTCTATGTTATCGGAGCAAAATTGCTCAAGTTGAAGCAGATTGAACTTCTCCCTTAAGTTCACATTAATGGCATCCAAGAAATCAAAATCAACACTTCTAGGGTTTATCACCCATCGTTTTAACATTCTCAAGAAACAGATTCTCCCGTTCCTTCGATTTAAACAAATCCATCCTTTTTCCCTTCACCTTCGCAGCAACACCCATTCTAGGTTGAAATTCACTGAACATTTTATCATCATCATTCCCGTCAGTGGGATTCAATCCTCCTACACGAGGGTCACTTGGAATGTTCGCAAGTGCTTCCTCAACCTTTCCTTTGAGAGCAATTCCCAAATCCTCCATTTTTCGCAGAAAGATATACTCATTCCCATAATTTTTATCTTTAAGGAAATCATCTATATAATTCAGCGAAGTACCAGTACTTTTCAACGCACGATAGAGCTTGTAAATATAAGAGGGTTTTTGGACTCGTACAGGGTCTGCGTCCTCGATTATTTCTTCCTCCGGTTGTTGACCCGCACCCTGTGGGGTAGATGGTGAAGAGTGACTTGGAGGAGAGTGAATCGGGCTTTGTTGCTGACTCGGTAATTCTTCCTCTTCGGTGAGATCAAAATGGGTAGGCCCCTCTCATTCTCTCGTGGTCCCCTATTCGCGATTCTTGAAGACTTTCTCGAAGAAGACATCCTTCCTTGTCGTTGAAAGATTCATTTACTCGCTTTCCCAAGAAAAGATGACAACTTTCTCGAAGATGAACACGAAGTAGAGACAGGATTGGGAGGAGAATGCCTTTTTAGGGTTTTGAAGTTTAAGCGAGGAAAACTATATATATATAACTCAGTTTAAAAAGGAAAAACCAATCGGCACAAAGGAAAGTGAACATACACCTCGTTTTAAATCAATAACTGCCAAATAGAGGTTAATCATTTTTGAAAAGACAAGATTCCATTTTTTTCATGGAAATTATAAATTAACTGAACTAAAAAATCGTACATTTTCGAGTTCGAATATAATAACAACTTACAGTTTATAGCCATGAATGTCTGAGTCGAGGGTTGGAGAGTCTCTAGACTTTAACTTCCTCAAGCTTCAAAATGTTAAGTCCAAAACGGATAAAATCGAATTGATTTTTCTCCAAAGGCTTTGTGAATATATCCGCTAGTTGGCTCTTTGAATCAACAAATTGAATCGAGATTTCTCCATTTTGAACATGATCTCTAATGAAATGATGTCGAATCTCTATATGCTTTGCTCTTGAATGAAGAATTGGATTCTTAGTGAGATTGATTGCGCTGGTGTTGTCACATCTAATCTCTGTGCATGAGTCTTCAATTCCAAAGTCTTGTAGCTGTTGTTTTATCCATAGAATTTGCGAACAGCAACTTCCAAGAGCTACATACTTAGCTTCGTTGTTGAGAGAGCCACGGTGCTTTGTTTCCTTGAAAACCAAGACACTCCTATTTCCAAGCAACCGGCAAGTTCCCGAAGTGCTCTTTCTATCGACTCTGCAACCGGCCAGATCTGCGTCTGAGTATCCTAGAAGATTAAAGTCTCCCTTCTTAGGATACCAAAGATCGATGCTTGAAGATGAAGTAACGTATTTAATAATACGTTTTGCAACACTGAGATGTGATTCTTTAGGATCTGATTGAAACCTAGCACAGATGCAAATACTCAACAAAATGTTAGGTCTAGAAGCGGTAAGATAAAGAAGTGATCCGATGATGCTCCTGTACAGCTTTTGATCAACTTTCTTCCCTTCTTCATCTTTGTCTATCTTCAAAGAACATGACATTGGTATGTCGGTCTTTTTGCACTTTTCCAGTCCAAACCTTTTGACAAGATCATTAGCATATTTTTCTTGATGAATAAAAGTTCATTCTTTCAATTGTTTTATTTGAAGACCAAGAAAGAACGTTAACTCTCCCATCATACTCATTTCAAACTCATCATGCATAGACTTTGAAAATTTCTTGCACAGACTTTCATTAGAGGATCCAAAAATAATATCGTCCACATATATTTGAACAAGTAAAAAGCTTTTTTTTCCTTTTTGATAAATAAAGTAGTATCTACTTTACCTTTGACAAAACCATTATGTATTAAAAACTTACTTAGTCCGTCGTACCAAGCTCGAGGTGCTTGCTTTAAACCATACAAGGCCTTTTTCAAATCAAGACCGAGTCCGGCTTCTTTGGGTCTTCAAACCCGGAGGTTGTTCCACGTAAACTTCCTCATGGATAAATCCATTTAGGAAGGCACTTTTGACGTCCGTTTGGAATAACCTGAAATTTTTATAACAAGCAAACGCAAGTAATAGACGAATAACTTCTAACCTTGCTACTGGAGCATAAGTCTCATCATAGTCTATTCCTTCTTCTTGCGTATATCCCTTGGCCACGAGTCTTGCTTTGTTTTGTACGACTTTTCCTTTCTCATTCATCTTGTTCCTGAACACCCATTTAGCTCCAATAACAGTTTTGCCTTTTGGTTTAGATGTCAATTCCCAGACATCATTAATGTTGAACTGTCTGAGCTCTTCTTGCATAGCTTCAATCCAGCTTTCATCAGATAAAGCTTCTTCTATGCTTTTTGGTTCAATTTCAGAAATGAGAGCCACAGCACTAGACTCTTCACGCCTTTTGGATCTGGTACGAATTCCTTCATTAATTTCGCCGATAATGAGATCTTTAGGATGACTGGACTTATGCTTCCGCCATTCTTGGTTGATTTGTCTGGTTGATGATCTCTTTCTTTATTTGAATCTTCACGATCAGCTTGATGTTGGTCTTCCAGAGTCTGAGAAGCTTCTTGAGTTGTAAGCTTTGGAGGGACTGGAGCAAGTTCAAACTCTTCATGATGAGTCTGACTGGATTCATCTTGCGTAGAGTCTTGAAATTTGACATTTATTGACTCCTCCACGTACGACTCTTCTTGTTGTAGACTCTGTAGGCTTTGCTTGATGTAGAATATCCAAGGAAGATGCTTTCATCTGATCTTTCTTCAAACTTACCAACTCGATCTTTAGCATTTTTCAATATAAAGCATTTGCAACCAAACACATGAAAGTATGAAACAATAGGCTTCTTACCTTTGAATAACTCATAAGGGGTTTTCTCTAGAATAGGTCTTAAGAAGACTCTATTGATGATATAGCACGCTGTTGAAACAGCTTCAGCCCAAAATCGTGAAGAAATCTTACTTTCAATTAAAGAGTTCTAGTCATTTCTTGAAGAGATCTATTCCTTCTTTCCACAACTCCATTTTGCTCTGGAGTATATGGCAAAGAGAACACATGATTAAATCCATATTTATCACAAAATTTTGTAAAGTCTTGATTTTCAAATTCACCTCCATGATCAGTTCTTATACTTGAGATAACACACCATTTTTCATTTTGAACCTTTTTAGCAAATTTTTCAAAATACGAGAAGGTTTCGGACTTACTTGCAAGGAAATATACCCAAGTAAAGCGGGAGTAATCGTCCACAATTACTAGGTAATATTTCTTACCTCCAATGCTCTGAGTTCTGGTTGGTCCGAAGAGATCCATATGGAGCAACTGTAGTACATGATTAGTAGAAACATGATTTATTGGCTTAAATGAATTTCTTACCTGCTTTTCCAGAATACATGGAGTGCATGGATCGGACTTTTGGTATGGTAATTTTGGTAGACCTCGAACAAGCTGCTTTGATGAGATTTTGGCTAATTGCTTCATGTTGACATGACCAAGTTTTCTGTGCCATAAGCTTGCTTCGTCTTGAATTGAGATTAGGCATTGCGATTCATTTGGTTTCACATCCAAGAGATAGATGTTTCCATGCCTTCGACCCATGAAAGACTGAGTAGAGTCTTTACTAGTTCCAGAACATATTCCTTCTTGAAAGAAGATCTTAAAACTAGTATCACACAATTGACTGATGCTGAGAAGATTGTAATTGAGTCCTTCCACTAAGGAAACATTACTTATTGTGAGATTTCCAATTTTCACAATTCCAAATCCCACAATACTTCCTTTGTTGCTTCCTCCAAATGAAACTTTTCCGCCATTTACGTGGACAAGCTTTATGAAGCAATTTGAGTCTCATGTCATGTGTCTTGAGCATCCACTGTCAAGATACAATTTTACCTTTTTCTTGACGGAGACCTGCATTTAAAAGAGAGTCTCAAGCTTTCTTTGGTACCCAAATTTTCTTGGGTCTTTTGGTGTTAGTAAGATAAACAAGATTAGCCCATGTTTTCTTAACAGGTTTCCAAACCATATGACACTCTTTTTCAAAGTGATCCGGACTGTTGCACTTTGAACACCTTAGGGCATTTCGACCTACAGACTTTACAAAAACTTTCTTGAAATGATTTTTGTAAGCCTCTCTCGAGGGTCTTTGCTTGATTCTTTCTTTTACTTGAGGAAAATCAATCAAGGGGATAGTTTCTGCTGTCATACCTAGACCAGACTTATTGAAATAAGGTCTTTGAGCCGAAAGAATTTTTTCAAGTTTTTCGGACCCTATTGAAAATTTCTTTGAAATATTTGATAGGTCAGTTTTTAAAAGAGCATTTTCTTTCAAAAGACTATTTTCATTTTCTTTAAGAGTGGAAACATTCAAGTCTAAACTTTTAACTATTTCTTCTAAAATGTTTTCCTTTTGTTTAGAGCTGGGTTTTCCTTTTTAAGTTCTGAAATTCTTTTGAGAGAAGTCTTAAGACTAAGACACGGTTCATCAATGTATTTAGAAACTTTGACAGAATTTTGAAATCACTTACCTCAAATTCACCGTCCGAGTCCGATCCGTGATTTGAGTCTGAGTCCGATTGTGCCATCGACATAGATTGGCATACTCATTATCACTTTCTTCACACTCTGTATCACTCCAGGTTTCGGCTTTGAGAGCTTTTCGAAACTTTTCAGCTTTTCCTCTCTTCTTCTTCAGAAAAGGACAGTTGGGTCTAATGTGTCCCTTTTTTCTTACATTCAAAGCAAACTACGTCTTTGTTTGGTTCCTCATCATCAACATACTTGGTCTGCTGTCTTTGAAAACTTTGTTTCTTTGAGTTGAACCTTCTTCCTTTTCTATTCAGTTTTCTGAATCTTCTTATCATGAGAGCAAGCTCATCATCGTCCATATCATCTTCGAATCACGTATCATCGAATCATCATCTGATTTTAATGCAATGGATTTCTTACCTCTTGGATCTTCGTCTTCATTGATTCGTTCAACTTCATAAGACTGAAGAGTTCCAATCAGCTCGTCGACAGATAGTGGCATGATTCTTTGCGTCTCCCTTATTGAAGTCTTTATGTGATTCCAATCCTTGGAGAGTCCACGCAGAGCTTGTTTACCTTCATGGGATCAGAAATTTTTTGTCCTTGATTCTCAAGACCATTGACAATATCTGTAAAACGGCTAAACATGTCAGTTATAGATTCTCTTGGTTTCATCTTGAAGGCTTCATATTGACCGAGGAGAATGTTAATTCTGGTTTCCTTCACTCGATCTGTTCCTTCATAGGTGATATGTAATCTCCCAAACTTCTTTTGCTGTAACACAAGAAGATATTATGTTATATTCAGTTGGTGACAAAGCACAATATAAAGAATAAATTGCTTTTACATCGAGTGCTTGTCTCTTGAATATCTTTTCCTGAGTCATTCCACTGGTCTCAACAGTTTCTTTCCCTCTTTCAAAGACTGATGCAGCTGTAGGAGTAATTCCTTTTTCTACAATGTCCCATTCCAGAGGATCATTTGATCGTATGAAGGCTTTCATCTTGTTTTTCCAGATGTTGTAATCATTCCCATCAAAGTAGGGTGGTCTGGTATTGCTTTGCCCTTCCACCAGCCCTGGTGCTAGCATACTAGCCATGGATCTTTTACTCTAAAGTAAAACACTTCAAATAAAGTGAGTACACGGGCTCTAATACCAATTGATATAGCTAGAATAAGTACCTAGATGGGGGTGAATAGGTATATAAACGATTTTTCTCAATAATTGCTCAATACTCGACAGTTAAAAGATTTGAGACAAACAATAATCAATGTAAGACTGAGAGAAGAGAACATTGAACACGCGGTTTATAGTGGTTCGGCTTATTTCAAGCCTACGTCCACTCTTCTGCACCGACAGCCTATTGGCTGGATTCCACTATGAACAAAGAGATGTTACAGCATTGTTCTTCCTTGATTTCTCGGTGTAGATAATCTACCACACTTGCTCAATGTATCATTAAGTATAGACACTCTTTGTGTATTGCAACTTCGCTCAAAATGTATCGACTAATAATCAAGGTGCTTCAGACTCTGGAATTTGTCTATCGATCATTCTCTAAAGCAACTAGAACGTCTTCATTTTATACTCATTTATGCCATCATACCCGTTGGCACTTACCAAAGGAATTCCTCCAATCTACCCGTTGACGGAATCAATCAAGAAGATCATTCGAGCTATTAAAGGAACCTGACGATAGCCCATCAATCATGTCCGCCCATACAATCAGGATCTTGGTTTCCAAGAATAGAACCTTCCAAGAATATTTCGTCGACCATCGGATCTTCAAACGATCTTAATTACGAATAAAAGAATCCGTTATAATTATCCAGCCAAGAGATCTTCTCCAGAGGATAGGACTAAATCCTCAACCAAATACTTCGGTTCGGATTGCCTTCGTCACTCGATTAGAAAAAATGTCAATGAGAATAGTCTTGAGTCTTGAGTCTTGAGTCTTGTGATCTCGAAAGTCTTCGACTCTAAAACGAAGGTCCGCATTTATCCGCACTAGACGATAGAGATGTTTTGTCGCCTTCAAAATATTCTGGAAAGATTTCTCCAACACGATCAACATGAAATTTCGATCACCAGCCATCCTGGTTGAATTTCCGGAAAAAATAAATATTTAATTAATTAATTTCGAAAATTATTAATTAAATACTAAAAATCCAATTTAGGCTCGTATTGCCTAATTGAAGCCCGATAAGGGTTGGGAAAAATCCTGAAATGCATTCAATAAATAGTATATGCAATTCTCTAACTAAGTACGCTAATCATCTATCTAATATGCAATGCAATTGACTAATAATCACTAATCCATTCTAATCTAACCACATAATTGCTCTTAATTAAATCTAATCAATCCGTAAGCATAATTAGAAAACTAAGCAGGGATTAGTGAGATTACTCACCGAAATTTAGCACAAAACGTATCAATCCGAAGGGACGACACGAGGATCGATTCTTCCCAAAGCAAGTCTCAGGTTCAGGGCCCGGAAATGGCCCAAAACAGCCCACAAACCCGCTGGAAACCCACTCAGTGGGTTGCTGATCTTGGCTGGCCGGGGCTGGTCTAGTGGCTAAGAGGCGAGGCAAGGTCAGTGGAGGGTGAAGGGAGCTCCGGTGATGCCGAACGATGGCCGGAGGGGGTCGGGTAGCGGCCTGAGGTGGCCAAACGAAGATGGACAGAGGCGAATGAAGGCTGGGGATGCACGGCGGGGCGGTGAGAGGCGCGGCCAAGCATGGCTACACGCGTGCGCATGCGGGGAAGGGCAACCGGCGACGACGACAGCTCCGGCTCTAGGCGGCATCGGCCGCATTCGCTCCAAATTTTCCCATATCTCGCGGGACATCGAGTAGCAGGCCGATGGGGAGTAAGAAGGCGTCGGCGGTAGCTGAGGAGGGTGAGGGAGAGGCGAAGGGCGAACGGTGAGTGGTGGGGCGCACGGGCAACGTGCAGGTGGCGGAGCGCGGCCGGCAATGGCGAGCTGATCCGGTTTTCTTCTCTCGATGCTTTGTCTCTTTGGTTTTGTCGCTTCTACTTCGGTTTCGTTCGAACAAGAGGGGGAGAGAGAGAGAGAGAGAGAGAGAGAGAAGAAGAAGAAGAGATAAGAGAGAAAAGGTAAGTTGAAAAGTCAAAAGTAAAAAGAGAAAAAGGAGAAGCAAAGTTGGAACCGGCAGAGGGGAGTCGATGGGGGATTCCGCACGAGGGAAAAAGAGAGAAGAAGAGAGAGAGAGAGTGTGTCGGCCAAGTGGGGTAGGGGGAAAAAGAAATAAAAGGAAATAAAAGGAAAAAGGGTGTTTAGCCAAAAGTGGAAAAAGAAAAAGAGAAATGAGAAGGAAACTAAAAGAATTTCCTAAAATAGAAAATTTTCATCCCATTTTTTTTCAAATAAGCTCTACGATTTCCAAAGAAATTTCAATTTAGAATACTCGGTCCTCAATTGCGATTCTACATCCAATTTCCCTCTTGATTTTCTCTCAATTAACTCTCCCAAAAATCAATTGATGTCTCAAATATCAAATTGATTATTTTCCTCATCCGAGAATTCCTCATGCTTCTCAACTTCACACTCAGAATTAATCTTCGGCTTTAACTGAACGAAAACGGCCATAAACTGACTTTTTCCCAAAAAGTCTCGATTGTCAGAAAAATCTTTTGAGACTGAGTTGTGGATCTTAGAATTTATTGTGACATAATCGAACCTTCAATTTCTGAAATCGGATTTGAATCGGCAGTTAATTTTCATTTGGCACGTTTTTATCATGACCTAAACTATTAAGTAGTTTTTAGAACTTTTTAAGGCAAATGACCAGTGGTCAATTTTCTTCGAACCACTATGAACCCACTCGACTCAATGGCGACTCTCGATTGTCGTAAAAATCTCAATAATTCAATTACGAACACAGGTACCAAAACGACAATAAAATCATATTAGTGTCGGCCGATGAGAATTTTCCAATTTAGTGGAGTCACCATCGATTGGCCACACATTTCAGTCGAATAGATCTATCTCTGATCTCAAATTGATTTTTAACTGTGCCACAATGGCCTCTAAAGATGAGCATGGTCGAGAAGCCGATTTCTAGTTGAATTCTCAAGTTTATTGTCTTAAAATTTCTTAATTACTTGCCCAAATAGTCTAGTTATCTCAAGAGTGATCGGCTCTGAGAATAACCCTATAAATACATCAACAAAATGCCCGATTAATTCAATAAAAAAACAGGTTGAAAAATCTGGATGTCACATCGTAGTCTTTGAAGACTCCTAACAAATCAATCAAAATGTTCTCTTTCAATTATGTTTACTTTCTTGTACAACACTTTATTTTTCCTTAGCTGTAACTTTCCAATTTTCATCTTGGCATGTATCTCTATCCTAGGTGTTGCATTGTCAATTAAATTTCAGCGTTACATTTTTGCACGTCCTCAAGCTTTGTTGTCAATTAAATTCTGGCACTATTTATGCATGTGTGTTGCTATAAAAGTGATTGTACTTCTAAGGAGTGCCGGACACCTGGAGTGTCAAAACTTGACACGGAATGATACTTAAGTGTCAAAAGTTAGGAAAGTGACACTTAAGTGCCAAAAGTTAGGAAAGTGACACTTAAGTGCCAAAATTGGAAGAAAATGGATCATTTAAGTGCCAATTCGGCAAAAATCCTGCCAAAATGCTAATGCGGTGATTTTTTGACGAAATAAGTGCACAATGACGTTGTTTTGCACAATAATGTGGCTAGAAAATACAAAAACGACGTCGTTTTGTCTTTGACGTGGTAAATAATTAATATAAAAATTAATTTAATTAAATTTAAAATTAGATTTATTTAAACATTTTAAAAATTTTAAAAAAATATTTTTAAAAATGGGGAGAGGGAGGCGGCGGCGAGGGCTAAGCCCTCACCGCCGCTGCCCGAAGGGCTGGCAATGAAGGGGAGGGTCAACCGGGTCGTCGGCCCTTGGCCGATCTAGCGGCGAGGGCTCGTGAGCCCTCGCCCTCACAGGCCCTCGCCACGTCCCCATTGTCGCCAAGAAGGGCCAGCAATGGTGAGGGGAGCGTTGGCCAGGGTCGTTGGGCCCTGGCCAAGCCCCGACAACCCCGGTTGACCGGCACGAGGGCCCGCGAGCCCTCGCCCAAATTTGGCAAGGGCTCATGGGCCCTTACCACTAGTTGGTCGGGGGTCGACGACCTCAACCAACCCTCCCCCCTCCGTTACGACCCTTCCTGTTGGCGGCGAGGTCTCGCCCTTAGCTGCCTCCCTTCCCCCTCCTTTTTTTTTTTTAATATTTGTATTTTTATTTTAAATGTTTTAAATAAATTTAGTTTTTAATTTAATTTTTTATATTAATTTTTTTACTATGTCGACACTAAAACGACGTTGTTTTTGCATTTTCTAACTATGTCAGCGTGCAAAACGACGCCATTTTGCACTTATTTTGTTGGAAAATTACTACGTTAGCATTTTGGCCAGATTGGCAATGATCCATTTTGTTCCGATTTTGGTATTTAAGTGTCACTTTCTTAACTTTTGGCAATGAAGTATCCATCCGTGTCAAATTTTGGCACTTGAGCTGTACTTCTCCCTACTTTTAAGTTTTGTCATCAATTAAATTCTAGCACAATTTTTTTTTTTGGTAAAAGGTAAGAATAATTCTAGCACAATTTATTTCAGTTTGAATTTCCAAGTAAAAGTTTTTTGACGGGATATTTTCTGTCCCAAGTCCCCATAAAACCTATTGCCTCTCATTAAAAGCTGAAGAAGGACTTATATCTTTCATTGTTGGAGCAATTCTGGCGGAACACGTATATTGGACATAAATAGGACATGTTTTTTTATTAAAACAAAGTGTCTATAATTAATTGAGAAATTAGTCACACTTCAACAGATCTTGCGCCCACACTTTCACATTACTCAATTCGATATCACAAATGAAATATTCTTGCTCAAAATAAAAGATATAGATTGTTATTCATACGCATAAAGCCAAAAACGCAACGCTCAAAACACCAAGGGGACTTATTATCTTTTTCAGATCGGCAAAGACGGGAAAGCAGCTTAAGAATGGGAGCAACTGGAGTTCCGGAGGAGAAGCGAGTTGCTGAACCCGAACGTGGACGACCCGACATCAAACTCCACCAGATTATCTTCCATCTGGTGACCTCCGATCGCCATCGCGCCCATCCCATATGTTCCTCCGTCCGAAAACCCCAGGCACATTACATCCTTGCTCACCCTCACCATCGCATTCGCCCCTTCTATCCTCCACTGCGCACCCCCTGGAGCACCAGCACAATTGCCGGCACGTCCGGACCGGCCACCCCGCTCTTCACTGTCTTCGCATCAAAGCAAGCCCCGAATGGCGCAACCGTCATCACCTGCTTGATCTTCCTGCTCTTCGCCTTCTTCGTGAATTCCTTCACAAGAGGCGTGAAGATCTCCGAGTGGAGGGACGTGAACGGATTAAGAGGATTGATGGTGGCCCCCCCAAAGCCGTCCTTGTCTATCTTGAGGACCGAGGAGTTGAAGGTGAGTAGAGCGGAGTCAACCTTGACGGCGGTTACATTGATGGTGTACCCATCGCCTTCGCTGGAGACGGGGGCGATGGTCCCCGGACTGATGAGGAGCTGAGTGCGGAGGAGTGATTTCGCGAGGTCTTGCTTAATTGGAGGCTTCGCGTATGGGCCGCCGCCGACGTAAAGGTTACCGTGGCCGGATCTGGAGGAGGAAGGGAGGCAGAGAGCGAATTTGTGGGGCAGGTTGAGTTGCTTGGGGAGCTTGGTGGCGAGCGAGCTCGGGTTTCTCGCTAGCGCAACCATGCCTTTGGCTGATTCCGGCAGATTCTCCGCCCAGTACGATTCCGCACAAGTGAAGGGAAATTGTTGCTGCAATTAAAAGAGAGAGAGAGAGAGAGAGGAAGAATTAGTGAAAAGATAATTATCTCCGTTCGGCAATATTTCTCCCAATTATCTCATTTTTTGAAGTGTTACGGTTAATGCACGATGACATGAAATAGTCCGCTTGTTTATATGAATCAACACCTTTTATCTCGATTCGATGATTCAATCACTTCAACTGTTAAATAGTAATTATAAGTTCAATCTAGTTAGCACGAATCAATACAAATTGCAAATGCTGTTATCGCATGCCGGACAAATTATTAGTTCTATTGGCACAATGAGGTTCGGACCAAGTAGTAACAACTTTCGGGCCCTCTAATTTCTGTATAGTGTTAAACTTTTTTTCTTGTGTTAGACACAAGGTGAAAAGCGGCTGTGTTCTATTGAATCATGGGATGCAAAAGTCAGAATTTTGGCATCACAGGATGCAAAGTGTAAGTGAGGGAAAATTCCGGGGTGGATTTGTAATTTTTGCCTTTGTTTGGGAATCCAGGCTAATATACCTTATTGATGTTCTCATTTAGAAGATATAACCAAGACACACTTGAGCTATAAGTGGCGACTAGACATGCCCCTCATTTGCAGAAATAAGATCAGTCAAAATGTCAAAAAAGTAAGTATGAATGCAATAGATTTTTATATAAAATTATCTATTGTATTTAGGGTTTAGCCAACACCTCGAAAAGACAAAGTAAACGAAAGAAGATATTCGACTTACGAATTTACTCTTGGACGTGTACTTGTTCCTTTTCCGGGAGTGCAAGACCAGGACGTCCTCGCCAAGTCCGATGGACGTCATCATGTCCGAGAAAAATTTCACCAAGATGACACCACAAGTGCCGTTGGTGCAGGTGGTCCCACCGGGGCCATAGGAGCAGTCGACGCAGCCACCGGCGCCGGTCACATCACACCTAGAGGAGTTACAAGGAATTTGGCGGAAGGAGGAGGACTTGTAGGCGCTGCAGTCGAGCCACGTAAACTGGCCCGTGAGGTCAAGGACCGCATTCATGGCGGCAGGGGGAGTCCCCAGCTGGAGGGTGGCGTAGTAACGGTTTGTGGAGTTATCTTTCTCGACAGGGAATACGAGTGGGGCGGGTTTGGCCGTGGCCATGGCCAAGGAGATGGCAGAGGCAAAGATGAAGCCGAAAAGGAAGAGGGGAATGAAAGGAGGGGATGCCATTGTTGGAGAGGTGGCTGGGAAGAGGAGCGAGAGGGATGTGAGTTTATATAAACTCAGCTAAAAAAACAAAAATGCAAAATATCTAGACAATTTTTATTTAAAATAGATATAATCGGACTTGATTGAATTTAGTTAAGACTTGTTAGCCTCTCTCCTTGCTAAGGCAACGTGGGTCGATAGATAAGGACGAGGATTAACCCATCGGTTTAAGAATCCAAAAGCGTGAGCTGTTGCGCAGAACATCGGCGGACCATGCGCAATACAAAAGCTGAGTAAAAGAGGTACAAGTTCTCTCTTTCCAATTCAAATATAGAATAGAACACGTGGTCCGCCGATTAAACTAATGCAACTTGTTATCAGACGAAGTATTTTTCACACATAAGTAGTCTGCATGAGGTTTTGGTCCCACGTTAATTCGCTATCTTCCAAAGCATCGGCAGTTCGATCGAGTAATGAAGAAATTATTCTAATGCCCAACCAGCGTACGGATCGATGTTCGTTTAATGTGAAAACGAAACGAAACGAAATCCAGATCTCAAAGTCACAGCAGACTGCAAGCCTTTAGAATGGGACTAAGGGATGGATCCCATCCGTGCCGATCTTGCCCATCTGTTCCACCAAGTCAGACCATTGAGCTAGGGTTTGCAACGCTTTCAATCTCAACGTTCATGGCGTTGGGGAGAGTCTCGAGCTGAGGGTGCTGTAGTACTGGTTGGTGGAGGGATCTTTCTTGACAGGGAATAGGAGCGAAGTGGGTTTGGCTGTGGCCGTGGCCGAGGAGAGAGAGGAGGCTAAGACGGAGCCGAAGAGGAAGGGGGAATGAAAGGACGATTAATTTCAATGAATTAGGTCTATTCTAATGTTGAAACTCCACCACCTCGACTGTTGTACAATACCAAACTATATGGATGCCTTATTATCTGCTTAAATAGAAAAGGCAAATTATCTGGGCACATAAAATATGGCGATGTGATAAGCAAAAGTCAATTATAATATATGACATCCATGTGTATTTCTCTCACAAGACGTCCAACATAAATCTTGTTTTTGCTTTGAAACTTGACGGGTTTTTCATTTGATGGGTCAAGTTAAGCCCGTCCACCCATGTTGACCAAAACTTGATCTGTAAGTGAAGAACCCATAAGAAAATGTAGTTACTATATTGTAAAATAAATAAAAAAATAAAAAGAAGGAGATTTTTTTTTTTTTTTTTTTTTTTTCTTTGGAGATGTTAAACCCCTGCGAGTGACACTTAAGTAGGATGACCCACCACCCCCGAGTCACACTTAATATACCTTGGTTTTGAACCCTTCACATCTTCGTTGAGGATCGTAATTAGCCGCCCACTACTACGGCCGATAGTAAAAAAAGGAGATGTTGACACCTAAATTTTGATTAGATTATTAATTAGGCCTTAATTTCTTTTATTTTTCCTTTTTCAGATAATAAATAATAAATAACAAGAACAACAAAAAAAATCAATAAAAACAAACAAAAAAAGAAAAACAGCCAGCCCACTTTTCTTTCCCTTTTTTCCCCTCTGCACGGGCCCAAGCCCACCTTTTTTTCCCAGATCCGGCCCAGCCTCCTTCTTCCTTCTTCTTCTTCCTCGCTCCTTCCTTCTCCGCCTTTGTAGTTCACGCGCAACAACGACGACGCGCTCGAAGACAACCTATGGCCGAGGAGGGTAGGCTGACGTTGACCGGAAGAGACAGATCTCAGGTGCCATTATTGGCTGCCTTCAATGCCGAGCACACCTTGTTAGAGGAGCTCGGATGGGACGCCGGTTCAGCCGCGGGGGTCCGGTCGGCAAGCCAAAGACCAGCGGCCAAGCCCCTCCATCAACCGGACCTCCTCGCCTATAAATAGCAAAACACCTCCGTCGTCGAAGGACCCACTAGCTAGCAAGCTCAGAGGAGTCCCTGAGAGACTTTAGAGAGCTCAAAGAGCGAGTAAAGCAGAAATCGAGTCGCGAACTCAAACCACCTCTCTCGATAGACTTCGGGGGAGGCTGGCTGCAAGCGAGCCCGAGGGGGAGAGAGCACAAGCGAAGAGCAATCGAAAGCGGGCGAGCATCGCAAGCTTCCCTGGAGAGACTTCAGGGGAGGCCCGAGTGCTCGCAAGCCCAAATCTGAGGGAGAGGGAAGAGATCGGAACTGGAGGAGAGGAGCTAAAGAGAAGAGGTTTCGAAGGACTAAATCTAAGAAACCGAGGGCTCGCCGTCGTTGCCTCATTGCAACCATCGCTGCCCCGTCACATATGTTGCTCTAGGCAGTCGCCTCCACCGCCAGCGACGCCGTCCCTAAGACGAATATCTGTTGTCTATCATCGTCATAGCAGTTGACATCGTCCCGCCACCGTTCACCGTCGTACCGCGCCTTCTCTGCAGACAGGTAAAACGTGTCTCTCTCACGCTGTCACCGTCGAAACCCTAGCCATCGTCCATCCGTACCGCAGCTCACTGAGTCACCGCCGGGCGACATCACAGCTTCCCCTCTTAGCGCCGTGAATTGTCAAGCTCTAGGGTTCCCGCGAAGCTGGGTCGTCGGGTCGGGCCGGGTCATTTTCAAACAGTGGGCTGCTGGGCCACAATTAAAAGAAAAAAAAAATGAGTCGAGCCTGCGTTGCAAGCCCGTCTGTGTTTTGGGCAAATGGCTAGGGCGGGATCCGACCTAGTTCATTTTTTATATTATTATAATATAAAAACAATATTTAAAAAAATCAAAAAAATAATTTATTTTCCATAAAATCAAAAAAATCAAAAATATCCCATATTTTCCATAAAAAAAAGCCAAAAAAAAAATATTTATATTTTCCAAAAATACCATTAAAAAAAACCCCTTTTATGTCTAAAAATTGAGAAAAATACCCAAAAAATGTTTTTCCTCCACAAAAGCATGGAAAATCCCTCAAAAATCCAAAAAGCCTTAGGGTTTAAACAAGATTAAGTATCGAAAGGGCATTAGTGATTAACTAGTGTAATAAAGTCCCCGATTCTAATTTCTCTAGTTGCGCATGAGCAAAGTATTTCTCCCGATACTTCGCTTGGGTTTCTAATCGACCCACCTCAAACCGATTAGTGGTGACTCCGTTTTAAAATTAACTTACAGGTTAAAAACTTGGACTCTTAAGTAGTGAATTGGTGGACTTGGGAAAATCTAGGCTGAGCTTAATAAACTTAGCTGAACCATTAGCCTCCGCGGGCACTCGCTCTGATCGGGTGCCAAATAAAATAAAAAGAGGTCGTGACAGGAGAATGTTGGTTAATAGAAAGTGAAAAACACATAACGTATTTCCCTCTCTCCCTAGACAACAATGTTTACTCTCTTAACGAACGGAATTCTAGGGCCTCAATTCATTCTTCCCAAACTACAACGGTACTTATCTGTTGGCAAATAAGTTATGTCCGTCTCCATGATATATCTTTCAATAGGTATTACATGTTCTTCCCAGGTACATTTTCCGCATTCGTTTTCGATATTCGACCGTTCAAGTATTGGTTCGGTTTTCAGAAATCTATTTTCGACAAAACTTAATTAGTCCAGTCTGTTATAATGATACGCAAAAATCCGACGGGTTGCTCAAGCTAGGGTTTCTACCACCGTGCTTGCAGAGTTTCTCAGACAGCAGGGACCTCATCTGATTCAAAAGACTAGGTTCTGTATGTCTACATGAAACAGGTATTTCAGAATATCTGCAGCACAACCATTAAAATTGGAATAGATTAAGACTTTACTAAGGTATTTCCCTGCCAAGGCAACGTGGACTGATGGATTAGAACAGGATAAACCCTAGGGTTTCGCAAGGGCCGTTAGAAGCCAGGAGCTTTGGAGCACAGACACCTGAAATGCTGTCATTCCCCACTAAACGTAATTAATTAAACTCTACGAAGATCCTCTCTCTCCAATCAAGGTCTAAAGCATGTTGCTCGACTTTTAAATTAATGGAACATTTCCAGACATTATTACCTGCGTGGGACTTGGGGCGCGCGTGGATCCTCTATCTTCCAAAGCAGTCGCAGTTCGATTCCAACTCACTAACAGATCGATGTTCATTTGATGTTAGAATCGAAACAAATCGGAACTTTAAAATAACATCAAGTCTGCAGATCTTGTCCCATGTGTTCCACCATGTTAGACCAATGAGCTAGGTCGCAACGTTTTCAACGGTCAATCTCCAAAATATTGGCGTAATTAATTTCATAGCTAGGAGACGAATTAGAGAGAATAGACAATAATTAGGTACGGTACAATATTAAGATCAACTGGGGTATTCAGATCAGGTGCAGGAGGTTTATTAATTTCATACGTAAATGAAAAAAAAAAAAAAAAAAAAACGATGGCGTTGTGGAGCTGACACAAACATTCACCATTTTTCCCTCCGAACATTATTTCCTCCCCTTCTTTAAACACAACAGATCTCCATGATATCATTGACGTAGATAAAAGAGGATGTCTACACGCTTCAAATTAAACTCCAATGTAATATCAAATTCCTTGATGTTTCTCTTGTGCGTGACAAAATGTAAGTGGACATTAAAGGCACTAGGAAAAAAAATTGGAGATATCTATTGAAATCACAAGATGATTTGGAGATGCTAAACTTAAGAGATAACATTTCTTATGAGGATCTTGGGCATCAGAATTTGAGGCCAGAAGACCTTATATTCAAAATAAGGATTCGGCCGAATGCTAATCGCATTTGCTAAGTGCTGTTCTGAAGGCAGGTGTCCCCTAAGCTTGGTTTATGTGTTTTAGTATCCTTCCAAAATTCATTATAACGCAGAGTTTTAAGGGGGCTATCACCTAATCATGAGTGAAAATACACAAAACGAAACAGTTTCAACTCCATTTGTAGATGTCCCAGTTTCCTTAACTCCTTCCAATTCATTTGGTAAATATGAAACCTCCAAGATCGACTATTTTTATGAGATAACTTACCTCAATGAAGCTGAGAAAATCTACCCACCTTCTCTTCCCCTCGTGAATTTTTATGCTGCTTTTGCTAAACATACATCTTCCTTTTCTCCCATCCGCTTTATTAGAAAGTTATTCTGTCACGCTCCAAAAGAGGCGAAGGAATATATAATCTACCCGATTCAACCAACATCCTATTCTTGCTATACAGCAAGAACAATTTACTGCTCTTCAAATCCTTCCCGAATTCCTTTGACAATGGATTCGGCAAGGATACACTTATCTATATTATGGTGCAATTTGTCTTGCTTTATCATTCCATGGTCGAAAAGGTCTTTCTGTAGTTGCCTGTATGGCTCTTCTAGATACAAAGTATCTTGACCACCAACATGCCTGTCTTAGGACAATTGAGACTACCTAGAATGCTAGAACAATGTTTGTCACCTTGTTTCCAAACTTCAATATGGCACTTTTTGACCCCCGACTTTTTACTACCGTAAAAATGTAAACCCAAATTATTAGATCTTCCTAAATGGCAAATTTTGTTATTGCTACCTTACACTATCAAATGGTGTATATGGCTCAAAACAATGCAGTATATCTTTCTCTCTCAACATTAGAAGCCATAATGACCCTTTGTGGATAATAACCATAAAATATATTGTGTCAATGTTTCCAAACAAATTTCCAGAGATGAATAGGTTAAACTTCTCCTAGAAACCTGAGAAACCAACTAAAAAAATTCCACACGGATGTTTATCGGGATGTGGACTAATAGCATGAACTTTGTACAGCCTCTAGCCGACTTAGCCTAAGAGAAGCCTATTAATAGATTGCAAAGTTGATGAGCAGAAAAATACTAAAGATGGTCCATAAAGTGATCTCTAGTGGTGTTAAGGTTAGGAGATTCTTGTTGAATACACTTGGTAGGACGAGCTACCTGGTGAATAGATCCCTAACAACTACAATTGGATGTCAGACTCCTAAAGAAGTGTGGTCAAATAACATTGCTAATTATTCAGTTCTTAGAATACGTGGTTGTCTGTGTTGTGTTTGAGTGAGTGATGGTAAGCTCTATGAGAATGTAAGAAAGTAGATATTCCTAAGTTATGCTCAAGGTGATCGCTGCGGTTGTGATGCTCGAAATTAAATTCATTTGTTATCAGTAGAGATATTACATTTGACATATCTTTAGTACTTTTTTGTGGGAGTTTTATTGGCAATATTTATATGAATTTGAACGATGTTCAACTTAAGGTGGAGTTACAATTGGAAACTCCTAAGGTAGCATGTATTAGTGGAGTAATTGATGCAAATAATGCTTGTAGTAAGGTCAAGTCTATAGAGCAAACGGTTATTATAATTACTGAATTTAATAAGGTACATACCTAATTTTCTAACATATATGAATAAAATAGTGGTTTTGTCTATGGTTGAAAGGTTGTGTAGGAAAATCCTTGTGTGTGGTAATTGAGCCAATTAGAGTGTGTTTGGTAACATTTATGTTCTTGGGAACAATTTAAAAAAAATATATATAGTTTTTTTCTTTTTTTATTCCTTAGAATAGTTTCTAAATAAATAAATAAATAAATAACGTATTTTGTAACTGTGTCACGTCTCAACCCTCCGAGCACGTGCCTATCCTTGCTTGATCGATATAATAGCGATGTGCCAGGACATATTGCAGACCCATTCATTTTAATACGCATGCGTAAGCATATAAATAATCCCCAAACAATAAAACAATGGAATATGAAAGTAAGGCCATAAATTTTTTCGAACCAAAACCAACCTTTTATAAACACATAGGTTTATTTACAACATCAGGTCGTTTACAAAAATATCGGTTTAATAAAAAAGAAACTGTCTTATGATTAGCGAGTTAGACAAGTTTGCCGATTATGTTTCCTTCACTTCCCCAAACTTCAAAACTTCTAGTCCTTCATTAACACCATCTAAGGACCTGAAAATGGTTATACAATAACTAGTGAAACAATGTCTCAGAGAATTCTATTCCCTAAGACCCGATTAGGAAGAAAATATGCCTTAGGTGCTACCTAAGCACAACCACAAGTCAGAAGGTTTACCTTGGCATCAGTTCCTTCCTGCAAGTCAGTTCAAATAACAGATACTGACAATCACATCATCCAATCAAACAGATCGAACCATCGATCAATCGACTCAGTCGATTACATGTTATCAAGACCACTCCCCGGTCATTTCAATTATTCAATCTCAAATCTTACTCACGGCTCAATGAGCATAGTCTACCAAATTCTTGGCTATAAATCACGGTCCCAAAGACACAACCTATCTTTAGGTGGTAATCACGACCAAATGGGCGCAATCTTTAATAGGTGGTGAATCACAACCCTATTAGGCACGATCTTTATCAGGTGACAAATTACGACCCAAAAGAACACAACCTCTATTGGGTGGTAGATAACAACTTGATTGGGCATGACCAATTCCAAATTTGGTGGCGAATCTTGGCCAAACTAGCACAGCCATACTTCGGTGGCTTTCTAGGTTCAACTCACAACCTCTCACGGTCATTTTCCCATCAAATACCAACATTTCTCAATTTTTGGATATTTCCCCATATTCACTAATCACACTCAATTTTCACAAACCGGTACTCAATTAAATAAACAGATAGCACAACTACAATCAGCACGAAATTCCGGTCACCAACCATCTTGGTTGAATTTCCGAATTTAAATAATTACATAAATTATTAAATAAATGCAATAAATCCAATTTAGGCCCATAATGCCTAATTGGATGCTTAAACGAATCCTGAAAATTTCTGAAGTTTGTTCAATAAATACTAGAACCTATTTACTTACTAATTGCAATAACTAACCACCTACCATGCATTGGCAGATAATTAAATTAACTAATCTAATCTAATATATTCACCTAAACATGATTAATTTAATCTAATCAACCTCTAAGCATCATTAACCTAATAAACGAGGATTAGTGAAGTGAAAATCACTGGTTAAAAGCATATACCAGTTCACCACGACGGCGGCTGAAACTTGAATTGCGGTGGCGTCGATGGCACTTGGACTGAGCCCAAAAACCTTATAAGCCCACAGAAATTTCTGAGCTTAGACTTGGGCTTGGGCCTGCTTCTTGGGCTTCAAGTGAGCTGAAATTGGGCCGAAATCCAATGGGCTGAGCTGGAATGGAAGCTGGGCTGAGCTGAAATCACTTGGACTGCTGGGCTTTGAAACATTCACGTGGGCTGAACTTTGAATATGGATGGCTTCAAGACCAAGAATGGGCTGAAAACGGGCCCAACTACAGGGCTGAATTGCTACTGAAGATTGGGCTGCTTCGAACGGGCTGAAATCAAGGTGGCGAGCTAATGGAGTTGGCCAGTGATGCTGCGAAAATGCTGGAGCAGCGAAGAGGAAGCTGCTCGCGGACATTGGGCGGACAAACAGGAGACACGCGGCGGCAGCTTCACTGGGTCTTCGAGCTACTTTGGTTGACTGACCAAAGGAAGACGCGGGAAGGCTGGCGCTCGTATGGGCTTGGAGGAGATGGGCCCGCGGCAGCGAGGGGAATTACAATGGAGATGGGTTGATGATGATGATGATGAAGATGTTATGTGCGACTTCGGTGGATGAGGATGGTGTGGTCAATCGACCAGCTGGGGGAAACGCAAGTTTGACTGGAGTTTGGTAGCTGCTGGACAAGTGGCTTCGACCAGTGAATCGGTGGAGGAGAATCGGTGGCCTCACTAGGGACGTCATGGCAAAGGAAAAAACGAAAGCAAAAACAAAGACCGAGTGAGAAGGGACCTGCTTGAGTGAGGAAAGAGATGCGGACGGTCTTCGAAGCAACAAATGGAGAAGAAAAACAAAAGCGGCTCGTCCAAGGGAAATGAACGAAATTGCTGCTGGAGAGAGAGACAGCGACGTGGAGATGGCAGCTGGATTTCTTGCTCAAGAGGATTAGAACAAGGCTTAAAGTCAATAATTATCCCCTCTATTGAATGCCTTGTCCCCTTCTAATTCTTTCTTGAATATATTTTTCAAAATTAAACCAAATTGAAGTCCCAATTTTCAGTCTTATGCTTAACTTAGAATGTTACTATATAAACTTTAATTTCCTCTCTGATTATCCAAATCAATGTCCGATTTCGCTGAAAAAAAATCCCGAACAATTTTCTATAAATCCCTGACACTCAAAGGTTCGGCTTGGCAATCCAAATTTCCTCTAATTTGGCCCATCTAAATTTCTGTTAATTTTCCGTAACGTCTAAATCGATTTTTTGTAAAAATTTCTAAATTCCTGAAAATTCTCAAAGGATGAGTCGACATTCCTAAAATAGATTGTGGCACCACGAAACTTTTAATTTCTAAAATCGGGGTCAAATTAGTGGTTAATTTCAATTCGGCGCGCTTTTAGTGTGACCTAGTCTACTAGGTAACTTTTAGGAATTTTTGGTGCAATTGACCCATGATCGATTTATCTCGAGTCACAATGTACATCTTCGACACATTAGTGATCATTGGTTGTCATGAAAATCTCGAGATTTCAAATACGAACACCAGGTACCAAAACGATAGAAAAATCGGTCTAGTATCAATCGATGAGTATTTTGTAATCAGGTGGAATCACCCACACTTTGATCACATATCTTAGTCGAATCGGCCTATCTCCGGTCTCTGATCGATTTTGACAGTGTTGTAATGACCCTTGCAAATCAATACAGTCGAGCAGTCAATTCCTAGTCGAATTATAAAGTCTATTACTTTAAAATCCCTTAACAGCTTCCCCAGGTAGTCTAGTTATCTCGTGAGTGATCAGCTTAGAGAATAGCACTATGAATGCGTCGATGAAATGTCCAATTTATTTAATCAAAAACAAATTCTAAAAATTCAGGCTGTCACAAAATGCACAAAATTTTTATTCCCAAAATAAATAAATAAAAGAATATGAATACGTTTGGTACTACCTACAAATTTTTATATAATGTGGAATTTCTTTTTAACATTTTAATAATTTTTTGAGATTTTTATTTTATTTTATTTTCTTTTTTTCCCTTTCTTCTTCTTCCTAATCTAGCCAGTCACCAAGCGGCGACAGTGGGCGATGGCGGAGGCAAAGGCGACCGATGGTAAGGCGATGGACCAGTTAGAAGAGGAAGAAGAAGAAAAGAAAAAATGAAATGAAAAAATGACTTATTCTAAAAATTGTTCCTAGGAACAAAATATAACTTTTTTTTTACTTATTGTTTATGTTCCAAACCTATTTCCCAACAACTTTTCTATTTCGAGGAATAAAAAATTAACTTTACCACAAACTATTTTTTTGACCACCAAAACCCCAAACTAGACGTTACAAACAAATTTCTATTCATTTTTCTATTTTGGAGAACAAAAGAACCAAAAAAAAAGAAAAAGAAAAGAACGTTATTTAAACATAACCTTAAGGGCTGTGGAAGAGTAGTAGCAAAATTTAGATTTTAGAAAAGTAATTGTGACTTGACTCAAATGTCGAGTCAAGATGAAGATTGTTAGAATATATACTGAGCTTGAGCCTATTAAATGATCCAATCCTAATTGAATTACTTGTTCGGACATGAAAGTTCAAAGGCAGAATCTTCAAAGTTACGGAAATTATTTCCGTACAGAAGATGTGGTCAAGAATGGAAACTGATATCGGCTTGGACTTTGCGTTGGACAAAGCGTACACTAAAATCTACGGAAATTTGACTTTTTAGTTATCAGAATTGGCTAAGAAAAGACAAAAGGAAATTTGACTTGTGCCGACTGATTTCTACTGGAACTCCTTGGCCAAGGGCACTCCATACTTCAAAGGAAGCGCTGTTACTGAGCGTGGGTTTCGTGGTGTCGTGCTTACTTGCATCAAGAAATGTCGTTAATTGCTCGGTTACTTGTTTCCGCAACAGTTCATGCGCATAAAGCCAGGGAAAGCAACACTCAAAAACACCAAGGCAACTTTTCATCTTTCTCAGATCAGCAAAGACCGGGGGAAACACAGCTCAAAAATGGGAGCAGCTGGAGTTCTGAAGGAGAAGCGAGTTGCTGAACCCGAACGTGGACGACCCCACATCGAACTCCAACAGATTATCTTCCATCTGATGACCTCCGATCACGATCGCGGTACCATAGTTCCATCCACTATCCAAAAACCCCAGGCACATCACGTCCTTGCTCACCCTCACCATCGAATTCGCCCCTTCTATCCTCCACTCCACATCACCCTGGAGCACCAGCACAATGGCTGGCACATCCGGACCAGCCACCCCGCTCTTCACTGTTTTCGCATCAAAGCAAGCTGCAAACGGCGAGACCGGCGCCACCTTCTTGATCTTCCTGTCCTTTGCCTTCTTTGTGAATTCCTTCACCAGAGGCTTGAAGATCGCCGACTGGAAGACTGTGTACGGAGAAAGAGTGCGGATTATGACCCCCCCGATGCCGCGCTTCAAGTTGATTGGACCAAAGTCAACTTTGATGGCAGTAACGTTGATGGAGTACCCATCGCCATCGTTGGAGATAGGGACAGTGTCCCCGGGATCAACGAGGAGCTGAGTGCGGAGGAGCGATTTCACAAGGTCTTGCTTGATTGGAGTCTGCATGTATGGGCTGCCGCCAACGTAGAGGTTACCGTGGACGGATCCGGAGGAGGAGGAGGAGGAGGAAGGGAGGCACAGAGCGAATATGCGGGGGAGCTTGAGTTGCGTGGAGAGCTTGGTAGCAAGCGAGCTCGGGTTTCTCGCTAGCGCAACCATGCCTTTGGTTGAATTCGACAGTCCCCCCCTCCAAAACGGCTCCACGCAAGAGAAAGGAAATTGTTGCTGGAAAAAAAAAAGGGGGAAGAATTAGGGAATATATATATCTCTGTTTAGCGAGATTTCTCTGAATTATTTCATTTTTTTAAGTCTTACGGTTCATGCATGGTGACACAAAATAGTCTACTTGTTTATATGAATCGATACATCTTTATCTCGCTTCAATGATTCAATCACCTTACTTGAATGGTAATTATAAGTTTGATCTAGTTAGCACAAATCGATACGAATTGCAGATCCTGTTATTGCACTCTTGACAAATCATTAGTTCTATTGGCACAATGCGGTTCGGACAAAGTAGTAACAATTTCCAGGTCCTCTAATTTCTGCCTTATGTTGTACACAGGGCATAAAGCGGTTGTGTTTTTATTGAATCATAGGATGCAAAAGTCAGAATTTTGGCATCGGAGGGTGCAAAATGTAGGTGAGGGAAAATTCCAGGGCGGATTTGTTATTTTTGCCTTTGTTTAGGAATCTGGGCTAGCATAATACCTAATGGAAGTTCTCATTTTCAGAAATAAGATCACTCAAAAAGTAGAGGTGTTAAATGGGTTGTGCAACCCATTTATGAACCCATTTATAGTTAAATGGGTCATTAATGGGTCAAGTTTTATCTTATAAAGCACCCATAATAAGTTTTAATGGGTAAACACTAAGATATATGGGTTTTAAATGGGTCAGCTCTTTGACCCGTTTATGACCCATTTATTAACCCATTTTTCACTCAAAACCTCATTTTCTCTCTTTCTTCTCTTTAACTTTATAATTTTTTTTTATAAAAACTGAAATTATAATTCTTTTTTCTTTTTTCTTTCCTTTTTTTTTTCTTCCTCCGGTCGCCGGCACGGCGATGGCCGGCGACCGGCCAGGCGAGCCTCGAGCTCGCCGGATCTAGCGAGGCGGAGGCCTCGCCGACGCCCGGCGAGCCTCGAGCTCGCCGATCTGGCGAGGCGGAGGCCTCGCCGACGTCCGCTGAGGCCCGAGCCTCGCCGACGGGCGAGACTCGAACTCGCCGGCGTCGGCGAGGCTCCAACCTTTCCAAATCCGGCGAGGGGCGAGCTCGCGCTCGGCGGCGTCGGCAAGCCGGCGAGCTGGGCTACGCTGGCCCGGCCGCCGGCCGTCGTCGTGGCGGTGGCCGGCCAAAGAAGAGGAAGAAGAAAAAAGAAAAAGAAAAGAGAAAAAGAAAATTAAAAATAATTAAAATTTTAATTTTAAAAAATAAAAAAATTTAATTTTAAAAAATAAAAAAAAAATTAAAATTCGATTTTTTAAATAATTATTTTTAAAATTTGTATTGTATAAAATCATTTTAGCAATACCATTTTAAAATATATATATATATATATAAGCTTTTTTATGTTTCATTAAATGGATCGGGTATGAGTTGGGTATGGGTCGGGTTCGGGTATGGGTCAAAAAATTTGCACTACAATAAATGGATCATAAACGGGTTAAATGGGTCGATTTGGGTCGGACCATTTATGACCCGACCCAAACCCGACCCGACCCACCTATTTAACGGGTCTATCAAAAGTAACTATTTGAATGGAATAAATATTTATATAAAATTATTTATTGTATTTAGGTATTCGACTTACAGATTTGCCCCTGGACGAGTACTTGATCCCATTCGAGGAGCGCAAGACCAGGACGTCCTCCCCAAGTCTCTTGCCTGCCATCACGTCCGAGAATGGTTTCACCAAGATGAAGCTGCAAGTGTCATTGGCGCAGGTGGGCCCGGTGGGGGCGTAGCAGTCAATGCAGTCGCCACCGATGACGTTGCACCGAGAGGAGTGGCAAGGGATGGAGCGGAAGGAGGAGGACTCGTAGCCGCTGCAGTCGAGCCACGTGAACCGGCCCCCAAGGTCGAGGACTGCGTTCATGGCAGCAGGGGGATTCCCGAGCCGGAGGGTGGTGTAGTACTGGTTGATGGAGGCATCTTTCTTGACGGGGAAGACGAGCGGAGCGGGTTTGGCTGTGGTCACGGCCGAGGAGAGAGAAGAGGCTAAGATGAAGGCGGAGAGTAAGAGGGGAATGAAAGGAGGAGATGCCATTGTTGGAGCTGAGAAGAGGAATGAGAGGAATGTGAGTTTTATATAAATTCCGCTTCGATGCTTGTGATAGCTAGAAAAGAAAAAAGCAAATTAGCGGGCCATGCGCATAACAAAAGCTGAGTACCGAGGCACAGATTCTTTCTCTCCAATTCAAAGATAGATCACGTGTTTCGCCGTTTAAATTAATGCAACTCGTCATTAGACAAAGCATTTTTCAGGCATAAGTAGTCTCAACTACGTTTTGGTTGCACATGACTTCACTATCTTCCAGAGCGTCGGCAGTTCACTCGAGCCATGAAGAGATTATTCTGATGCCCACCCGACAGACGGATCGATGCTCGTTTGATGCGAGAAACGAAACGAAATCGAAATCTCCAAATCACCGTCTGTGGAATGGGACGAAGGGATGGATCTCATCTGTACCGATCTCATCAAGGGGTTTTCCAAAAAATTTACAGTCGGTACCAAAACAACTGGCCTGACTAACTTTTTTAAACAACTTAGTTAACAAGATCGTTTCACCAAACTTACCAAAAAAAAAAAAAGAAGATCGTTTCACCAATTCGAGCAGCTTTTTCATGGCTAGGAGGTGAAAGTGCAGCAGCCTTTCGACTACAAAATGCAATTTTCTTCTGACGTAATTATCTGCATGCGAATTTAGTTGCATGTGATTTCTCTAAGTCTTAGGAAAACTTCATTTGTTGTCGACGGAGCAATTTGGCAGGGAAATGAAATGACCATCCAACCTAATATTCCTTTGGATGCCTTGATAAATCTTAATCATTATTAGCTTTGTAAAATGAGAATGTTGAGAATGGTTGCAATTTCTTCAGAAAACAAAGGAAGCACCATTCGAATAAAGAAGGATCTTCATTTAGCGGAAAGCATTAGTTCATGGTTGACCCTTGACCAATCCTGGCCGGCCAGTTTTGGTCCGATTTTCAAGGACATTGGGTCGGTTCTAGGTCCTAGGACCCCTAAACCTTGCATCATACGGTTGATCATCGATCTTAGGAGTTTAGAGTTGGTTACCCAGACCAACCTTGTACATATTATACATATTATATTATAAATTATATACATTTTATATACTCTAAAACCTAGCACCTCTTCCCATGTTCTCTTCGCAATTTAGTTTGCCGTGTAAATTAGAAAGTAAAAAAAAAAAAAAAATCAACCCTAATTTGACCCCAAAAAAAATAATAAAAAATAAAGAAACCTTCTTGACTCGCCTCTCCTCACTTGCCACACTCGCCAGCTCACCTCTATACCCCGGCCTTGTGTATTCGTGTTTATGGTTTGTTACTTTTAGCAAGTATAAATTTATGTTGTCACATTATCTTTTATTTATGTTTGATATGTATCGGTGTTCATAGTTTGGTTATTCAATATAATATTATTAATGGATATGTAATTTGAAATAGTATGGTTGTTCTTTTAAGGTAAAAAATGAATTTAAATATAATATGTTGGTCTCGAGTTGACCTTAGAGCCGAACAAACCTGCAGGGTCAACCTGGTCCTTGGTCCCAAGCTCAACAAGATTGGTTCTCGGTCCCAAGAATTGAGAAACGACATTGTGCGGATTGATCCGTGGATTAGGTATTGGACCAACCCAACTCAGGTCACGCTCACCTCTATCTTCATCTATTTGGCAGTGGCATCTAATAATGAGAAGTTTAGTAACTTCAACCCCTGCAGATGATGTGTCTTTGGATTTGATTATTCTCGTTGTTCCTTTTCTTTTAATAATCTAATAACTTCTTAACCAGAGGTTGGTTGGCTATTTCGGGGATCGAGTCCCATCTCGCGCATGGAAATCAAGATCCCGAGCCCGATTGTCAAGGACCTGGCACGAGCGCTGGGGACTCAGGCGATCATAATTTAACGAGAGAAGCGAAGCAGGGCTGGAGAGGGAGCAGCTCAGTGCCTTGCAGGTGACATCAAAATCGACACTTGTATATTTTTTACTTAGAAAACTCTAATTTAAATTCCTTGCTCATAGTGAGAATAAGAGACAGAGAATGTTATTCATGCGGACACAGCTAGAAACACAACACTCAAAAACACCAAAGCAAACTGATCATCTTCCTCACCCACGAGAAATGACAATCTGAAAGATCAGCAAGAGAGAGAGGGAAAAGAGGAGCTCAATAATGGGGGCAACTCGAGTTATGAAGGAGAAGCGAGTTGCTGAATCCGAACGTCGAGGACCCCACGTCGAACTCCACCACATTATCCTCCATCTGATGACCCCCAATCACGATGGCCGTCCTTGGCTTCGATCCTCCATCCACAAACCCCAGGCACATCACATCCCTGCTCACCCTCACCATTGAGTTCGCCCCTTCGATCCTCCACTAGGCGCCGGCACATCCAGTCTAGCCACCTCGCTCTTTACTGTCTTGGCGCGAAAACAAGCTTTGAACTGTGTGACCCGCGTCACCTTCTTGATCTTCCTGTCCATTGCCTCTTCGTGAATTCCCTCAGCAGAGGTTCGAAGATTGCCAAGTCAAGGACCATGTACGGTGTAAGAGTGGCAAGCTTGGTCCCCCCGACGCCATCCTTGTCGATGGTGATGTTGGATATATTATTAATATAGTCCAAAATAATATGTTCACATACAAGCCCAATAGGTAAAAGCATGGTTATTTGGATCCATATGGGCCGAAGCCCAATAACTTTCATATAAAAACTCTATGATTTTCTTATGCTGGAAGTAACACTGTTAAGCGTTCCAAACTTGACATCTCTTGGTGTAATACTTCAAGCAACTACTTCTTTTCTCTCAAACCTATTACCTCCAACAATCTTGAAGTATTAAGTTCGTGTGTCGGATTTGAGCGAGTAAAGTGTCTTCTTGAAGATTTCATGAAGACGAACTCGCGGCTGTAATTTATTTTCGATTTCGACGGTGATATTAGCCGGATCCGAGTTTGAAAATTCAAGTGATCAAAATCTTTGATTCAAAAACCCAAAAATTATAGCCAATTTTAGAAGGTGAAACCATATGGGCTTTGTTCTACTTATTGATATAAACGTTTTGAGTGGTCACTCGCATCAATCGGAGGTCGAACGGAGAAGTTACGACACCCGAAAGTTTCCATCTGAATTTCTAGCGAATTTCGAGGACGAAATTTCTAGCGAATTTCGGGGGCGAAATTTTTCAGCGAGTTTCAGCGACAATGGCAGCCCATCTTAAGGTTTTTGGGCACTCCAAATCCGTTTTTGGGGTTTGTTTTGACAAATTCCATCTCTACAGAGTGGTTTGATCAAGGTTAGGGGAATTATTCGACTTTGTTGCTCTAAGGACTTCAAGGTGCACTCTTTCTCACACTTTGCTTTGATTAAAATGGTAAAGCGTAGTTCCTATGATATTATAAAGTTGCAATCTTTTGATGTTACTGAATTTCATGGCTAGAAATTACATGTTCAATTTGGCATGAAAGAACATGACATATTCTATACTGTATTGAGCGATTTTGCATCTACCACTGAAGATGTGAATGAATATCAATGGAACAAATATGAGGATTTTTGTAGAGATTACTTGTTGAACTCTCTAAATCCTAATCTGCTATGACTTATAGTGAGTATAAGACGGCGAAAAAGATAGGGGATCGCTTGAACGCTCAGTTCCAAAAACAAGATGGGCTATCTAAAACTCTCCTAGTGGAGAAATTCTTTGACTTTAAATTCACTATGAATTCAAGCATCACCTCTCAATTAGTTGAGTTTGAGAACATGAAGAACAAGCTTAAAGATGATAATTCTAATATGTTCGATAATCTCTTTGTCGGTCTTGTGTTGAGCAAACTACCAACTGAATGGAGTTCTTTCAAGACTGAAATGCACAAACTGAAGATACATATGGGACTGGATGAATTAAATATGTATATTCACATTGAGAATCAAAATATTAATAAGAAGAGTTTGGAACAAGTGGGACAACAAAAGTCAGTTGCCAACTTAGTTTCACACTCCAATAAATCTCAAAAAAAGTCCAAGTCACCAAAAGGTGAATCCTCTTTACAGTTAGAGGCCAAAAAGACTATTTTCAAAAAGAAGAAAAAGGGCAAGTGTCATAACTGTGGAAAGTGGGGTCATTGGGCAGCAGAGTGTAAGTTGCCAAGGAAGCCAAATAATGACACAGCACATAATGAGGCCAATATGCTAATTAGAGGATCTAAGCCTCGAGCCTTTATTAGAATGATGAAGAATGGAAAGGCCAGCATCTCTTCTGAGTGGTGGTTGGACAGTGGCGCTACTTGTTATGCTACAAATGACAAGAATTTACTCACTGAGATCACAAAAGTGAAAGACACTATGGAAAATTGCAATTGTGGTGAGGCAAATGTGACTCATGCTGGAACTGCAAATTTGGTGCTTTCTTCAGGTAAATTACTAACTCTTAAACATGTTAGAGTAATACATTTACTTAAAAAGAATTTGATATCTATGAGCTTATTTAATAAAGTTGGTATGTCTTTTTCAACTATGAATGGTAGAGTAACTTTATTTGTTAACTCATATTATTTTGGTTGTGCATTCATGGTTAATGGTATGTATAGGTTGAGTTTAAATGCTAATAGCATAAACCATGTGAATTATACTTTGATTGATTCAAAGTTGCTACACAATAAGCTTGGACATGTGAATTACAGGAAAATGCAACATCTAGCTAAAACTCAGAACATTCCATTAGATACTTCTATTCGATTTGATAAGTGTGAAGTGTGTGCACAGGCTAAAATCACTAGAAAACCTTTTAAGTTGGTTTCTAAAAGCACACAACTTCTTGAGCTAATACATTCTGACATTTGTGATTTTAGAAATTACATTACTAAAGATGGTTGGAAGTATCTAATAACATTCATAGACGATTTTTCTAGATATTGTCATGTCTATTTGTTGAAATCGAAAGATGAGGCTTTTGAAAAATTTAAGATTTTCAAGTCTAGAGTAGAAAATCTACTCAACTTGAAAATTAAGAGGTTTAGGAGTAATAATGGATGAGAATATACTATGTCAAGGTTCAAGGAATTTTGTACTTCAGAAGGTATAATACTTGAAATCACTGCTCCTTATTCACCTCAATCAAATGGTGTTCCAGAGCATAAGAATATAACGTTAACTAAAATATTAAACTCTATGTTACTTACAGTTGGCATGCCTTCCTCCTACTGGGGAGAAGCAGTTCTAACTGCTAATCACATCTTGAACAGGTTGCCACACTCTAAGTTGTCCATGACACCTCATGAGATATGGCATAAGCGCCCTTGTAGATATGATACTCTTAAGACTTGGGGTTGTATTGCTTATGTAAGTATACCAGATCCTAAGAAACCTAAGGTGGGATCTAGAACTATTATTTGTGTATATCTAGGTAGTGCAGAAGATAGCGCTGCAAATAGGTTTTTAGATCTATCTACTAACGCGGTGATAGAATCTAGAGATGCAGTGTTCTTTGAAAACAAGTTTCTCAGAGATCAAGACTTGAATGTTTCTGGATCTACAAATATAATTTCAGAATCTCTTGTAGAATCTGAAGTAGGCCCTTCTGACACTAATTACACACAATTGGCTATTGAACCAATTCCAGTAAGAGTATCTACAAGAGAGAAAATTCCCAAAAGTTTTGGTGAAGATTTTGTTGCTTACCATCTTGAGGATGATCCATTCTCCTATCAGGAAGCAATGAGATCTAGGGAATCTTTACTGTGGGCAGAAGCCATAGATGATGAAATGAGTTCTCTGCTGCAAAATCACACTTGGCAGCTAGTAAATTTGCCAAAATGGGCTAAAGCGATAGGCTGTAAATGGGTATTAAAGAAGAAACTGAATAGTGATTGATCAATAGCTAGATACGAAGCACGTTTAGTAGCTAAAGGCTATAAACAACAGAGTAGAATAGACTATTTTGATGTCTATTCACCTGTGTGTCATCTATCAATTATAAGAATTCTTCTTGCTTTGGCATCTATTGAACACTTTGTGGTGCATCAAATGGATGTAAAAACAGTTTTCTTAAATGGGGATTTAAATGAGGGAATTTACATGGAACAACCGGAAGGATATGTTATGAAATGTCTTGAGGACAAAGTTTATAAATTAAATAAATCCCTATATGGTCTTAAACAAGCAGCTAAGATGTGGCATCTTAAATTTGATGAAGTGGTAAAAAGTTATGACTTTTAGTCTAGTTATTCAGATAAATGCATTTACCATCGTTCTATGTCAAATAAGATAGTCATCATTTGCTTATATGTTGATGACATGTTAATTCTTGGTTCCGATCATTCTGTAGTGAGTGACGTGAAAGCTACTTTAGCTAAAGAATTTGACATGAAAGATCTTGGTATTGCTAATATCATTCTTGGTATGAAAGTAAGCTTTAAATTGTAAGTCATCTCCCTTAGCCAGACTCATTATATTGAGTAACTAATTTCTACTTACGAATACGATAAGTGTAAACCGAGTGAAACACCATGTGATTATAATAACAAACTAAGTCCTAATGAAGGGACCAGGGTGGATCAGTTAAAGTACTCGAACTGATTGGTAGTCTCATGTATGCTATGAGTTGCACTAGACTCGACATAGCCTTCAGAGTTGACATGCTGAGTCGTTTTACTAGTAATCCTCGTAAAGAGCATTGGGATGCCCTCAATAGGCTAATGAGATACCTTAAAGGTACTAAAGATTATGCTCTTTATTATTCTGATTATTCTCCAACTGTGGATGGATATTCTAATGTATCATGGTACTCAGATATTGGAAATAGTAAGTCCACTAATGGGTATGTATTCATTTTGGGTGGAGTTGTTATTACTTGGAAATCCAAACGACAGACTTGTATTGCATTGTCGTATATGGAATCGGAACTTTTTGCTTTAGGCTCAGCCGGTGAAGAGGCAGAGTGGATAAAGAATCTGATTATGGATATTCCTTTGACTCGGCTAAAGATTAATTCTTTAAGCCTATTCTGTGATAATCGAGCAGCTGTCCAAGTCGTCAAGAATTCTCTTTTTAATTCAAAGAGAAGACATGTGAGACTAAGACATACGTTGTTGAATTATCTGAGAGAACAAGGGGTTATTACCTTGATCGATGTGAGATTGAATGATAACATAGCCAATACTCTCACCAAAGGCATGCCTAAAGATCGATTATTCAAAACAGTGGGGGAATTGGGGTTAAAGACTATATAGGCAAGTCTTAACTACCATTTACTTACCTTTTAATTGTGTGTTTTGAATTATCAAACTTTTCTTTATTGGCTACAATGATAAGCACAGTTTATATGTTTCATCGATGTTCACAGTTGCTGACTAATTTGAAGATGGTGAGTTGTCTTATTCCAAATTTGATGAAGATGACTTTAACCTAATTCAAATGTTCTATCTGGGAAAATTGTGTCATTCCAAAATTGATGATACAATTCAACTATATTGGACTATCATTTTTGGTTAAATGATCTCATTCCAAACTTAATATTAGATTATTTGACTTTAAGGAATCAGTAATTGTGGCATTCCAAATTGAAACATAGAAACAATTGTTTACATAAGAAGCCTATTGGTCTTGTTCTTAATTGAAACTTGATATTACATAATTAGGTTATTGTAAGTGACTTGACTATTGGTCTTGTTCATTGAAACTAGACAATAGTTATTTTCCTACAAATAAACTTAAGTTGATGGCTCTTTGTAAATCACATTGTTTAGGTCTTGTTCATAATTTATGAAACTGGCTTGATACTTATAACATGATATTATGATGCTTTATGACATCAATATATGCTCTTCTCTGCCTGTTGGAATGGTGCTAAGTTTTTATTCAAATGATTGAATTCATGATAATATGAAATTCATATTTAACATTCTACAGGGGATGGCGGAGATGGATGAGAGCTTAATGAGTGGGATCCTGACCAAGATGACTTACTTGATAAATGAATATATATCATTTAAAGCGTGTATGGACTTGACAGTTTACCTGTTATTGCCTATTTTGATGAAGTCCATTTACTTGGGACTTACATTTTGCTATTTCTATTTTGTGGACATTATTATGCTTGTTTCTTATATTTGTAAGGCCTTAAACTATTTTTACTGGCCTACTTATACTTGATTAATATGCATATATTGGTTATGAATTGAGTCTAAGATTTATTTTGGGATTTGAATTTTGTTAATCTCATAATAGATTCATGATAAGAATAATTCACTTATTTAGATTGCATATGATGATTTAGTTTAATACTTTACTGTTGGAATACTCTTTGACCGATCCGAGTTGATTGTCTTGGACTGAATGTGGATGATTCATGTCTGTATGAACATTACATGGACTACCTTATTGGATTGTGCTGTATGGTAAACATAGCAGGAGATTGTTGGATATATTATTAATATAGTCCAAAATAATATGTTTACATACAAGCCCAATAGGTAAAAGCATGGTTATTTGGGTCCATATGGGCCGGAGCCTAATAACTTTCATATAAAAACTCTAGGTTTCCCTACGCTTGAGGTAACACTATTGAGCGTTCCAAACTTGACGTCTTTTGGTGTAATACTTCAAGCAACTACTTCTTCTCTGTCAAACCTATTACCTCCAACAGGTGAGGATCGAGGAATTGAAGGTGATTGGAGCAGAATCAATTTTAATGGTGGTTACATCGATGAAGTACTCATCGGAGTGGTCACCTACCATGGAGATAGGGACGGTGCTCATGGGATTGATGAGAAGCTGAGTTCAGAGGAGCGACTTTGCGAGGTCTTTCTTGATTGGAGGTCACGAGTACAAGCGGCCCCGATGTGGAGGTTGCCATGGCCGGATGTGGTAGAGGAGGAAGAAGGGAGATAGAGAGTGAATTTCCGGGGGAGTATGAGCTGCGTGGAGAGCTCGGTGGCGAGTGAGACTGAGTTCCTAGCTAGCGCGACGATGACAATGGTGGAGTTTGAGAGTCCTACCATTGTGCCCGTGTGCGCACGGAGAAAGTAAAGTTTCGGTAACCAAAAAAAAAATTATACAGATTAACAGATTTATATGAAAGCAGGGAAGGATGTATCTTAAAAAGAAATGATATATAAGAACAAGAAAATAAATGACTTAAATAAAATCGCGAGAATTAAAAATAATGTAAAGACCGAAAGCAATATATAAAATATAAAGTAAGAGTATGCATAAACAAAAACCAACCATGAAGGTGGTATGAACTTGTATTATATATAGCTGAAAAGCTGAAATTACATGTATTGAAAGATGCAGAAACTAAAGCATCAAGTCATCCACTAGGGCGGTAATCCGCACTCCGGGAGTATTGATGTTTGTATTACAAGAAATGGTTAACCAACTATCATGTAAGTTGGTAACCCCGTATAAAACTATGTATGTGAAAACTAACTTACTTTGAAACCGGGGATACAAGGTAAGAGGGCTTGGAGATGGAAGAGATGAGGATGGAGATGGAAGAGAGGATGATTTACAAGTGAGAGGGAGAGAGAAGAAGAGAGAAATCTGGAAAATTTCGAGGTGCCTTCTTCTATGTCGAGTGGATGTATTTATAGAGGGTGCTACAGTGCTGAACAAGTGTAGAGTGAACAAGATCGAATGAGTGTATAAATAGTGAACATTGTATGAATAGTGAACAAGTGAACGGTGTATGAATAGTGAACAAAGGAACATGTATGTATGAACAAGTGTATGTCTACTACGCTCCGGTGTGTAGCCTTTTGCGTCGTTTGTAATAGTATCTGCATGTGATGTCTTTTAATCTCTGTCCAAATTGATTCCGTAGCGCGTCTTCATTAGTGTTTCCACTATGATATGACCGGGAGGATCCTTCTTGACTTGTATTGAGATTTGGGAGATCCACATTGTGATTCTTCCGCTTCGAGAGCATCGTCCCGAGGATGTTGCGTATTCATCTCTGTTTTGGACTGCTGCAAGTGCTGCACTTGCCATGGATTTTTCCCGTAAAAACGATGTATTTGATGGGGATGCGATTATTTGGGTTTTCGGCTATTTAGCCATGTTTTAACCGCAGCTTCGGATCCTTGATCAAGAAATCTAAATCCATCCCACCATTTTGTTTTGTATTTTCGGACAAGTACGGTACACCCGGTTTATTGGATGTATTGTATTCAAATTCCCATGTCATTACCCAAGAGATTCTGAATATTATAAAGAAATGCATAAGGCATGGGAACCTTATATCATGAGGTGTTGGTATGAATTTTTCACTTAAAACCTTGTATCCTTGTTTGACCGTGGGGTGTAATATTATGTCCAAAGGACCAAAAAGATCCCACCAGGAGTCAAACCAGTTTGGTAAGCTTTGTCTTGGGAAGTTGTCTTTGAAGAATAATAACCAGGAGTGTTGGAAATTTGTATTCTGTCTGAAAAGACGTTCCACCAAGCTTGTTGGTAGTCCCAAGATGTATATGAGGAGGAGTATGGCAGACTTTGGGTAAGTCTCGGTTTGGAATTTTCTGGATGTATGGGGTGAGGCTCCCCAGTGTGAGGGGTGTATAACTTTACTGATGGATATAGTGGAATAAAGGATATTTTCTGTATTGGTTTTATCAAAGAAAGTGAGTGAACCTTGCCGATTCTGTTTCCACTAAAATTTGCTCATAATAAGCAAGGGTTTTGTTTGTATTGTGAGGTTTGAAAAGCCAATTTTTGGAAATATGTTTTCTGCAAATTTGATTGGATCTTTATCGAAGAATCCATCTTCCACAGTCAATATTTTTTGAAAAGATGTTTTGGGGAAAAATTTTGATCTTTGAGAAAGAGGGTTGCATGAGGCTTAATAACCACCTCATTCGAAATTCTTTTGTATTCCGCTTGTTTTTGTGTAGCAAGCGGGGAAGGATTGTTACTTACCTCTATGGCACTTTGGATGGCTCTTTCTTTACGTTTTGTAAAGACTGGGCAAGTAACAATAGTGTTTCTTTTGGTAATATGTTGGCTAACGATTAAAGGCTAGCATGGGTTCGGATGATATGGGTTCTCGTTGTCAAAGGTGTTTGCTTTGTAAGAATGTTTGGTTGTTTTCTGCCATTTGGAGCCATGTCTTGACGGATGTTAAGCCTTTTGGCTTTGGTGGTGTATTGGAGGGTTCGGCGGTGGCTTTGCCTTTGCCTTTATCTTTGTCTTTTTTGGATCTTAGCATATTGGTATCCCCTGTAAAAATTCTCTTGTGAGAAAATCAGGCAATGAATTTGAAGAACCATTTATAAATTCAATGTCAAAATCAAATACGAAAGTATGGCTTGCCATCTGGCAAAAATTTGTTTTGATGCAACATTTAAAACGTCTTTTTGTAAAATGTATTTGGCTGATTTGCAATCAATTTTCAAGAGAAATTTTTGATTTAATAAATCTCCTTGGAATTTTGATATAGACAAAACTATAGCAAGTATTTCTTTTTTGATTGTCGAATAATTTTGTTGAGTGGAATTCCAATGTTTTGATATAAACTGAATAACTTGTTCTTTGTTGTTATTGACTTGTTTGAGAATGCCACCGTATCCTAATTCTGACGCGTCTATTTCTACTATTTTGAAAGTGGAAGGGTCGCAAGATGTAAGCATGGTATATCTTTCACATGCAATTTTATTTGTTTGACAATGTTTGTATGGACAGAAGTCCATGGTGGAGGATCCTTTCGCAACCTTTGATGTAAAGGTTTACAAAGGATGTTTATATTGGGAAAGAAATCTAAAATATAATTGAGATTACCCAAAAACCTTTGTAATTGGGTTTTGTCTTTAATCTCATCGGGAATTTATCGAAAAGAGATTGATCTTTCTATGGGAGTGATGGTGCTTAAATGGATGTAATGACCTAAAATCTAACCTTGGTCTTGAAGAGTGCAATTTTAGTAGGAGAGACTACAAGACCGTTTTGTATGATTATTTTTATGAAAGTAGATAAATGTTTGAAATGCTGTTCTATATTGGAAGAGAATACTAGAACATCATCTATATAAACTACGATGTATTCTGAATAAGGATTGAAAATCTCGTTCATAATTCTTTGGAATTCGAAGGGGCATTTTGAGGCCGAATGGCATAACATTCCATTCGTATTGGCCAAAAGGTACTGTAAAGGCTGTCTTGTATTTATCATTTTCACTTACTTGTATTTGCCAAAATCCTGATTTCATGTCAAATTTAGAAAATATTTTTGATCTCAGAGTCCGTTTAGCAAATCTTTTTTATTGGGTATAGGGTATCTTATCCATCTAAGGGCTGTATTAAGAGGTTTGTAATTAATAACTAACCTGGGAACTCCTCTTTCTAGTTCAGCATTTTTATTGACATAAAAAGCGAACAACTCCAAGGGGATTGGCTTTTTCTTATGAGTTTTTTATTTAAAAGATCTTGTATTTCTGCTTGACAAAATTTTAAAACTTCTTGGTTCATTTGAGTTGGGCGGGCTTTGGTAGGAATTTTGTTTTCAGAAAAATCATGTTCATAAGGTAAATCAACGATATGTTTTTTTCTTTCCCAAAAGGCATTGGGTATAGTAGAACATATAGTTTTCTCTATGTGTTTTTGTAGAGAAGCTATCTTTTCTATGATGTTTGGTTTTATAAGATTCTCTTCTATTCTTTTAAACTCTAAATCTTCTTTTAGAAATTCAAGTTGGTTTTCTTTGTCTTTTATGAGACAATTTATTTCTGAAATGGAATGTTCTTGTAAAATATTAAGACTTCTTTTCTGTGGTTTTGTTATGAAATTGAAGGTGATTTTTTTGTTTAAAGCATGAGTTTCTATACCTTCATTAGTAACAAAGAAAGGGTTGAATCAATTGTATAAAAGGTGTTCCAAGGATAACCTGTTGTCTCATGTTTTTAACTAAAAGAAAAGATGTTTTCTAAGACATTTGGTCTTTTATTATTAGGGCTTCGGGTAACTTGTATTGTATATTCAGCTTGTCTCCCGAGGCTGATTTTAAGGACTCGATGTTTTGTCAAAGTATCTTGTTGGAGCAAGGCCTTCCTTGATACAATTGAGGTCAGCCCCGTATCAAAGAGTGCCGTTGTTTCAATAATATACTCATTATTGATTTTTATCTTAATATTTATTATCCATTTTCTAGATGTGATTTCTGTTAATAACATAAGAAAAGTGGATCGAGGTATCGGGGTACTAGTGATTTCATTTTGGTTTTCAAGTTTTGTTGTTCCTTTTATGACAAGAGACTTTATATCAGAAATTTCTTGTTTCATTTTTGATTGAGTTTCTTTTATGGCTTGTATTTCTAACTTTTGTTGTTTTATTTCGTTTTGGAGGTCATTAATATTTATAGGTCTAGACTGTGGTTTTTTGTTTTTATTTAGAATGTCTTTAAGGTTGTATGAAGTATTAGGCTTGGAAGTAATATTCATAGAAGAGTGAAGTCTATCTAAGTATTATTTTTTGGCTTCGTGGTCAAGTATTTTGTCGTTGATCGAGAAGGAATTCTTCTTCTTTAGTTAAGACGTTTACTTCGGAATGGGTTTTTTTACGAGAAGCGTCTTCATAATCAGAATCTGAAGAGGATTCTATCTCATTGATTTGAAGACCTTCTTCCTCAAGAAATTCATCGGAAGAAGTATCATCATTTTCTATGAAGATATTGTTTAACGATTAAGAGTATTGTCATCTAAAGAAAGTTCATTTAATTTTTTATTAATCCTACAATATTTTGAAATATGACCTTTTCTACCACAAGAATAGCATTTAATGTCTTTAAAAAAATTTCTATCAAAATGAGGTCTATTTTGGTTATTCGGGTGTCTTTGTTTATTCCTACGAAATAGAGGTTTGTTGTGATGTTTCTTTGTTTCTTTCTCGGAGGACAAGTTCCCTTACATTTTGGTTTTGTTTTTTCATTATAAGAGGGGTCGTATTGAGCACAAAAATCTCCTAGACTCCTATTGGTGAGGGATTGTTCTTCCTTGAGTTGTCTTTGTAATTTGATTGTATTACACATTTGTGTTCCTTGTCTATAAACATAAGAGACTATTTCTCCATAAGAAAGGATATCATAAGGAATTTGGCCGCTGTAATCTTCCCTAATTTTATCTCTAACTTGGTCACCTATAATCTGAGGTAAACCAGCTAAGAATTTTTCTTTCCAAAAGGGTTGATTGCATCGGGTCTAATAAGAACCCTTTGAAAGAAAAGCTCTTTGTATTCTCTAAATCTTCCTAAGGATTTGCAACGCATATTGGAAAGGAGATATTGGTTTCTATCCCTAATATGTGAAGGATCTCCTACAAAGTGTTGTGAAATGGAATAGATAAGGGTATTAACCGCATCTTGGATGAGATGACCTTGATCATCATCCATGCGTTGACCAAAATCATCTACCTTATAAGCGTTAAAATTTGTGTCTTTTGTTCATCTGTCGGTAGTTATCCCACCAACCTTTTAGCTGTCCAAGAAACCAGCTACTAAAAGATTAGCAACAGCATGGTCGAAACATCTTGCTGTGTTTTGTAGGCATTAGCAAGCATCACCATGTTGTTAAGAATGTTTATAACATTGGTTTCTGCAACACCATCAATGTTCCATTCATAGATGGCGTCAGGAGAGTATTTATTCTGTATTTTTTGCGATGATTCTTCTTGGGCAATGTCTGGTGGGGTAGCTCTACTATAATAAAGCTTCGTGGTTGTCTCCAATTGAGTCTGTTAATTTCATTGACGACTCATTATCGAGATTATCGTAGGGTTTGGTTAGGGTATTAATGGTGGGTTGGTCAGTGTCTCTAATGATAAGATTCTGGAATTTAGGAGTGTCTAGTATAGGATCGTGTTCTATCTTTGATTTTCCTAAGAGTTTTTTCTTTTGTTCTATAGCTTTGGCAAACTCGGGCTAAGATTTTTTGGAAATTCAAAGGCTTTAAAAATGGGTTTTTTTAGAGTGTCAACTTGTGGTGTAATAAGCTGAGTAGTAGGTTCGGAAGGTGGATTCTATCCTATTCAACTGTTTTCCTATGGTTACTAAATGTTGATTAGTAAAATTGTTTTGTTCAATAACTTTGTGGGTGTAGAGAGAGTCTCCTTTGTCCGGAAGTCTAAAAGGAGTGGCTGTAACCTCACTATCTCCATGCTGTATTTTTATTCTCCTAAGGGGTGGATGATTGGATTCTATGGTTTCACCATTATCAAGTTTCCACTTATAATGATGATCTAAAACAAATATTTCTTTTCACCATTAGGAATTCACCATTATCAAGTTTCCTTCTACTGGTGGAAGGAGGTAAATGTGTTGTATCTCTTGTGGGAGTGTCTCTATGTATACTAGGAGGAGGAGTGTTTCTGCGTACTAGGAGGAATGGTGATTATAGGAGGAAGATTAGGATTAAGATCTATGGACCTCGTATAAGAATTATGAAAAGAAGGACTAGATCTTGAATCAAAAGACCTTCTAGGAAATCTAATGGTCACTCTTCCTTCGGATGTTGAATGACATTAGTCGGATCTGTATTTTGAACAACTTGTTGGGGAATTTGGTTTTCTAATTCCCATTGTTCTGGTAAAGTAACTTGGTTCCAATTAATAGACCTAGGAATTGTTGTATTAGCTCTAGAAATGTCAGTTTGGAGGAGAAGTGTTTCTCCTCGAGGACTATGTTTGAAAGCATTTTCTCCAAAGGCGGAGGACATGGCTTTATAATGGATTCTATAAACAAGGGCTAAAGGAATAGAACCATCTGCCACTTTGTAATTATGGGTTTTGATTTGGAGTGTTAGGGCTCTAAGAACGTTCTTATCTTTGAGAGATACAGAAAAATTGGGATAACAATCAAAATGTATGGGTCCTTTGCGAGACTTGTCTCTACGTACCAAGAATGGATTCATCATAGTTTAAAAGACGTGAATCCCTTAACACTAACAGAATGGAAGTATTAAGACCTTCTTTAGTAAGAGGTTTGACTCCTACTTGGACTAGTCCTATATGAATGTAATTGTATTTTTGTTTGTGTTTTTGGATGGACTCTTTGTTTAAAAGATGTATTTTTTCATAGGAATTAGAAAGAGGGACATCTCTTTCTTCGGTGGATATGACATAGTCTGATTTTTTGAAAAACTTCAACTTTGATTGTTTGTATATTTCCTTAAGCTGTATTTTAGGAATTTCCCAATTTTCTATAGATTTGTTGAAATCTTCTATTCTTACTTCTTCTCTATGTATATATATATTGATTGGGATTTAATTCTATTTTACATATTATGGCCAATATAATTCAATACTTCTCTCTTATTTGAAAATGGCAAAAAAAAAAAAAAACTAAGAGGAAATTGTCTCTTCAACTTACGAGCTTAAGCGTGGACGTGTAATTGATCCCATCCGTGGAATGCAAGACTAGGACGTCTTCACCGAGCCCGGAGGCCAGCAACGAGCCCTCAAACGGGTTCGATGCGAAAATGCCGCACGTGTCGTTGGTGCAGCCGGGTCTGGCGGGGCCTTCGTAGGTAGCAAAGCACAAGATTGACCCGGTGGCCAGGCACTTGAGGGAGCTGCAAGAGACCAGGCTGTAGGAGGACCTGAAGCCGCCATTCGTGTCACAGTCGATCCACGTGTACTGGCCCGAGAGGTCGAGGACCGCATTCATGGTGGTAGGCGAAGTCCCGAGCTTGAGGGTTGTGTAGTACTGCTTGGCAGAGGCATCTTTCTTGACGGAGAAGATGAGTGGATCAGGCTTGGCTGCAGCCACGGCCTAGGAGAGAGAGGAGGCCAAGATGAGGGCGGAGAGGAAGAGGGGAATGAAAGGAGGGGATTCCATTGTTGGAGCTGAGAAGAGGAGTGAGAGGAATGTGAGTTTATATAAACTCCGCTTGGATGCCCTAGGAAAGGAAAAAAGCAAATTATCTCGTCAATTTAATCAAAATAGATATAATAGGAGTTAACTGGATTTAATTATGACATGTTGAGATATCTCCCTACTAAGGCAACTCTGGTTGATAGAGAAGGACCAGGAGTGCTGTCATCTCATTCTCCACTGAACATTAGCGGGCCATCCGCATTACGAAAGCAGAGTGAAAGAGGCACAAATTCTCTCTCTCCAATTCGAAATTAGATCACGTGGTTCGCCGTTTAAATTAATGCAACTTGTCATTAAACAACGCATTTTTCAGGCATAAGTAGTCTGCACCAGGTGTTGGTCGCACGTGACTTCACTATCTTCCAAAGCACTGGCAGTTCAATCGAGTTATGAAGAACTTATTTTCATGCACACCCAGCAGACGGATCGATATTCACTTGATGTGAGAAACGAAATGAAATCCAAATCTCAAAATCACCGTCTGTGGAATGGGACAGAGGGATGGATCCCATCTGTGCCGATCTCGTCCACATCTTCCACAAAGTTTGAGTTAAGGTTTACAGAAGCTTTCACATTCGATCCCAAAAAGACTCACCTTATTTACTCTTTTAAACAACCTCGTTAACAACATTGTTTCGCCTAGTCGAGCAGACTTTTCATGGCCAGGAGATGAATTAGTGAGGATATATCGTCTTGTTTCTCTTGTGCGCGATTCCCACGAGATGGATCGCGCAAAGATCTAAAAAAATTTATAGTTATGAACGAGACATAAAATCCCGAAAGCCAGTGAGGTAAATTGCAAGTGAACGTTGGAATTGCAAGGCATACTTAATAAGCGGATAAGAATATCATTTCACTTGTTATTAGGATAGAACTACTATTTTCCAGATGATAAAACCCTTGTGGCTGTTTTGGCTTTCGTGAGCAACCACGTGCCCGAATTCGCATACATTCCTGAGATGTTAGGTGGAACGTTAACTTGCAATAGACAGACCCAGATGACCTATGGTTTTCTGCAAAGTGCTCCCTCCTAAATACCAAATAAAAAAAGGTTGGCCGTCTAAACTAATGAAAGTGCAGCAGCCTTTCGACTATAGATTGCACTTTCTTCTAACGTAATTATCCGCATGTAAATTTTAAAATTTATCTCAAATTAATTTTTTAACCGTCACAAATTTCAATCGATATATTTGTGATAAATTTATCCCATTAATTTTTATTTAAATTTTACAGTTAAATTACTTAATTGAGTAACACATAACAGTTAACGAATGTACCAATTTGGGATTTGACTCTCTGTTTGTGATAAATGTACCAATTGTGATTTTTAATATTATTAATCCAATCCAATGAAAATTAAATAAGGGTAAATTTGTCAATAAATATACCAGTTTAAAGTTTTTCGTGGTCAAAATATTAGTTTGGGGTAAAATTGTTATACGTGAACTAGTTTAGGGTCTTTGGTATTTAAAATATTAATTTAGAGTAAATTAGTTACAATTGTATAAATTCAAAAAAATTATGTGGTATTAATCCTAAAACAAACTATCAAAATTTAACAGGAGAGGCCAAGAAGGGCTGGGGAGGGAGCAGCTCGGTGCCTCGCAGTTGACATGAACATTGACATTCCTCCAGCTTTCTTCTTCGGACAAGACACTTCTACGGAACTTGCCCCACACTTTTATATTTTTTACTTTGAAAACCCTAATTAAAATGTCTTGCTCAAAATGAGAATAAAAGATATAAAATGTTATTCATAGGGACACAGCTAGAAACACGAATAAAATGTTATTCATAGGGAAACAGCTAGAAACACGACACTCAAAACACCAAAGCAAGCTGATCATCTTCCTTACTCACAAAGAATGACAATCTGAGATATCAGCTGACAATCTGAGATATCAGCGACAGAGATAGAAACGAGGAACTCAAAAATGGGAGCAACTGGAGTTCTGAAGGAGAAGCGAGTTGCTGAACCCGAACGTCGACGACTCCACGTCAAACTCAACCAGATTGTCCTCCATCTGATGAGCCCCGATCACTATTGTCGTCCTTGGCTTCGGTCCTCCATCCACAAACCCTAGGCACATCACGTCCTTGCTCACCCTCACCATCGAGTTCGCCCCTTCAATCCTCCACTGGGCGTCACTCCGGAGCACCAGTGTGATTGCTGGCACGTCCGGACCGGCCACCCCACTCTTCACCGTCTTCGCATCAAAACAAGCCCCAAATGGAGCGACCGGTGGCACCTTCTTGATCTTCCTGTCCATTGCCTTCTTCGTAAATTCCCTCACCAGAGGATTGAAGATCGCCGAGTGGAGGACCGTGTACGGAGTAAGAGTGGCGACTTTGGTCCCCCCAACGCCGTTCTTGTTGATCGTGAGGATCGAGGACTTGAAGCTGATCAGAGCAAAATCTATTTTGATGGCAGTCACGTCGATGAAGTACTCGTCGGAGGGGTCTCCTACAGTGTAGACAGGGGCGGTGCTCACGGGATTGATGAGGAGCGGGGAGCGGAGGAGCAACTTCGCAAGGTCTTTCTTGATCAGAGGTCGCAAGTACGGGCCACCGCCGATGTAGAAGTCGCCATGGCCGGATCTGGCAGAGGAGGAAGAAGGGAGGCAGACAGCGAATGTGCGGGGGAGTTTGAGCTTTGTGGAGAGCACGGTGGTGAGCGAGGCTGAGTTCCTGGCCAGTGCGACGATGCCTTTGGTGGAGTTCGCGAGTCCCTCCGTCCAGTCCGTGTCCACACAAGAGAAAGGAAATTTTTGCTAAGGAAAATAAAACAAGAAGAATTAGACACTTCGTTGCCTTAATCCAGTTATAAGTTTGATGTTAATATAAATATATACATGTATAAAAACGATTGTCTTCAACTTACGAGTTTAAGCTTGGAGGTGTACTTGACCCCATCCGTGGAACGCAAGACCAGGACGTCTTCGCCAAGCCCGGACGCCAGCACCGAGTCCTTGAACGGGTTCGACGCATAAACGCCGCACGTGTCATTGGTGCAACCAGGCCTGGCGGGGCCGAAGCAGCCCGTGCACCCGCTTCCACCAGTGGCCCCGCACTTGGGGGAGCCGCAATGGACTGGGCTGTAGGAGGAGGACCTGTAGCCACCGTCCGCATCGCAGTCAAGCCATGTGTGCTGGCCTGCGAGGTCGAGGACGGCGTTCATGGCAGTGGGGGGAGTCCCGACCTGGAGGGTGGTGTAGTACTGGTTGGTGGAGGAATCTTTCTTGACAGGGAATATGAGCGGAGCGGGTTTGGCGGCAGCAGCAGCAGTGGCGGTGGCGGTGGCGGTGGCAAGAGAGGAGGCTAAGATGAAGCCGAAGAGGAAGAGCGGAATGGAAGGAGGTGATGACATTTTCGGAGAGGTGGCTGAGATGAGGAGTCAAGAGGAATGTGAGCTTATATCGACTCGCTTGCGTCCTATTTTCAGAAAAAAGCGGATTACTTTCATCAAATTAGGTATTAAATTATCTTTGCTTCGTCCAATACCTCGAGCTTTTGAGCAAAAGATTCCTGAAATGCTGCCATTTCTCCACCGAATGTAGTATAAACATGCTGTTCCACGTTTAGGAACCTTTTCAGACGAAATTATGTTTATGGGAATTTGGTCACACGTGGCTTCTCTCTATCTTCCAAACCATTGGCAGTTGGATTCCAACTCAGCAACGCATCGATATTCGTTTCATGAAAGGAAACGAAGAGAAGTTCCAAAAATAACATGGAAATTGCAAGGTCTCCCAGAATGAATGAACAAACAGAAGGATCCCATCTGCGCGGATCTTGTCCTATGTTCCACCAGGCTAGACCAGCGAGAGCTAGGGTTTGCAATGTCAGTCACAGTCAACTTCAAAGCAGCTTTCGTAGAGTTTCTGTTAAATCTTCAAATTTGTCGATTGCGATGTCTTACTCGACTTAATTGTAAATGTCCAAATCTTAAAGTTCACAAAAACTGTTCTTTGTTACATAAGGCTATTTATTTTAGTAGTGGTAACATCTGATTTACACAACTTAAAGCATTAATAAATTTAACTCGAGCCATAAAATTCATGTTAACTCAGCATCAATGTCACGATTTTCTCTTGACCATCCAAAAATGAAATTTATTTTAGAATATACAGTATATCGAATTTGTTTGATCAAGTATTTGCCTTTTTTTATTGTACAACCCTCCTTTTCACAATGCTTTCTTAATTTTCTTTTTAATTAAAAATCAGATCAATTAATGAAAGTAACGTTATTTTTTAAATCTAGTGAGATTCTTCCACTACTTCAAGTCTAACCGATGGCCGGCATTGCTCAATTGAAATTTGTGGTTAGAAATGCTCCGTCAAATTCAGGAATGAGGCGATCCGTCGTGTTAGGACAGTTCTAATTAATTTCATGCACAATGGTAAGCAAAAGAGAATGAGAATTGATGACACGTGGCACTCCCACGTAGTGCACTTTTGTCATACCTAATCGGGATCTAACGAATGAAGTTAGGCTTTAAGGGAGAAAAGAACGTCCATTATATTACCACTACCGACTTTCTTTGCATTCACCTCCCGTAAGCATTGAACAGAAGGCAAAAGAATTTGAAGAGCTTCTTAACGTTATGGATAAACAATCCATAAGGAAAACAGGAAAAAAACAAATTATATCCCAAAAACCATTGTTGAAGATAATCTAAGGTTTATTGAGATAAAGAAAAGTTATTCATACCACGTTTATTCTGCAAAAGAACCTTATAAGTCTATTTTTTTGTCGAAACATCGGTTTCACATAGCCTTACCCTCACATCATCAAATTGTAAGGAGTCATATCTGAGTTATGTTATAAAAATCTCATATCGGGGAATTGGTGTGATGTAAAGTAGTTAATATAGCATAATTAGCCCATAATTCATTAGCCTAAACTTTTGAGTGAAGGTAAATCCAACTAGATAAGCTTGGACTTCAGCTTCTTCTTGCAATCTCATTGGATGAAAATATTGGATTTCTATTGCGCACTTCCAACAAATGGTATCAATGCCGATAGTCGATTGATCACTCACTCCTAATGTTTATCAATATTCAATGAATATCTCAATGAAGGAATCTAGTGACAAATTTGGTTTTTGGGTAAGTAAGCATTGTTGTCGGCCACTCCTAATGTGTATTGATGTTTAGTGAATATCTCAAGGAAAGAATTTGGTGACCAATTCAATTTCCCGGGAAACAAAAATTGTCATGTGACAATGTGGGCGTGATGGTAGTGTTTGGCGTTGGAGATTCAAGTTAAGATAAGTTCATGCAAAAGGATAACTAAATTAAGGGGAGCAAACTTAATACTAGAACTTACACACGAGGGAGAGATTGTTAAGATAGACCTAGAGAAATCTCATATGGAGAATTGGTGCGATGTAAAACGGTCAATATATCCTAGTTAGCTCAGAACTCATTGGTTTAAATTTTTGAATGAATGTGAGTCTAACCGGATATGTTAACAAGTTCATACTTAGGCTTCCTCCTAGCAAACTCTTTGGATGATGCTGTGCACTCCCAATACAAATATCGAAGAGCAATCGGTTATTGTGGATCAACGGTTGTCTATTATTCAAGTAAAATATTTGGTTCCCTCCAAGTAGAAATCAAATAACTCAATCCTATGTAGAAGATATTTCTTGGGATTTAATCTAATAACTTCTAGACCATAAGGGATTGGGTCTCAGGTGCGGGAGCCAATATCCTGAACTCATTCGCCAAGGACCCGGGCACTAATGCCGAGGGCTCAAGCCCATCCTCAAGAGACCCAAGCCTAGGCTCAGCCTTGGAGGACCCAAGCATGGGCCGACATTTGAGCTCGGAAAGCTGAGAATCTGAGCCCTCCATTGAGGTTTGATTTGATAAGAGAGTTGATGTTCTAATTATCCAGAATGAAGCCATTTTTCATTGATTTATTCTCTTTAGCAATCTAAACACCGAAAAATGAAAAAAGAAATTGACCGTAAATTTTTTGCTAAACAAAAAAATCCTAAATAACTTGTGTGTGTAATTCTGCTTCCGTGACAATTTATTTGATTTTATAAGAGAGTTGATGTTCCCTCAGTTTTCTTCTTCTGATTTATTGTTTGAAAGTGAAACGAAGATGGTGCCCGATGGCCTCTGGATAGAGCTCCATCTTTACATCACACACTAGGACATATTCTTTATTAATGTGAAAACACCAAGCGACCTTGTCATCTTTAGATTGATGGCTCGAAGATGGGAGCAATTGGAGTTCCGAGGGAGAAGCAAGTTGCTAAACGCGAACGTCAACAACCCCATGTCGAATTCCAAGAAATTATCCTCAATCTGATGACCCTCGATCTCCATCATGGCGCCCGGCTCCGATCCTCCCTCCAAAAACCCCAAGCACATCACATCCTTGCTCTATCTACAATACCTATCATCTTTCTCTACAAAAACCCTAGCTAAACTACTCACCCTCCCCAAATCCCACTCCTCTAACATTACCTTATCTGTGTACTCACTCTTTAAACCCTAACATCTTCTTACCTTAAAGAAAATCCCTTTCCACCTTCAAAACTAAACCCTTTATTTGCTACTATGGGATGCATCTATGAAACCACTATTCCATTGCCAAACTCACACTTCTTCAAACCTTCCTTACCCTACCCACCCTATATCCCCTCCATCTTCTTTCATCAGAGTGTCGCTGAATACTTAGTGGGTTCGAATCTTCAAGCCCTTCACACCCCCATCCACTTCCGTGGACAACTGGAAGCTCTGAGTTTTATTCTGCACATCATTTTTGGGGGATAGAAGCAACATGCAAGGGCCTCTTCTCTCAAGCATTGTTCTGGGCTGGTTCTAGTGGGAGTGGTAGTTAAACCTTCCACCTATTTGTTGATTTCCCTAACTCAAAAAATGATGATTACATATGGAGAATATTAAGACTAACCCCTAGCTAGAATTGCTCTACAAGAAACTAGGCGATGTGTGGTCAATTAACGACATTATTGATTTGGAAGAAATGGATGCCACTAAACAAGAATAGGACTACAAACTGACGTTGATAGGTAAGTTGTTCACAAGCCCATCTATTAATTTTCAGGCCATCCAAAGTACTATGAAAAAGGCATGGAAAATAGATAATGTGGACATCTCTCCTTTGGAACAAGGTAACTTTCTATTTGCTTTTAAATCTGATGGGGACATTAAACGAGTGCTAAATGGGGGTCCTTGGTCTTTCGCCAACCATATTTTATTGTTAAAACCATGGGAATCTAACACACCCCCTTGCTATTATGATTTTACAAGGAGCTTTCTAGGTGCACATTTATGGCTTACCTATTGAATGGCGTAATGAAAGAGTTGTAAGAAGGATATCCATGGATTTAGGAGAGGTCATAGAGATCAAAATAAAAACAAAGGGTGCAGCATTTGAATAAGAGAGAGTGAAAGCAGAGTTAGATTTGTTTGCACCGTTGAAACCAGATAATGTAATTAAACATGCTAGAAAAAAATTATGGATAGAGTTTAAGTATGAGAGATTACCTCATTTATGCTATGTGCATGGCAAATTAGGTCATTTTACCATCCATTGTACTGAAATTCCGGTTGACGAACACAAATTAGAGGACCTCAGGTTTGGATTCTGGCTAAACGCAAAAGCTAGGGAGTTTAGTCCATTTGGAAGCTATTTTATGAAGATAAATGGGAGGAGAGGGCAGCAGAGGAAGTCATATCTAAAACTCAAGATCTTCCAAACCAAATGGAGATCATCCAACAAACACCTATCCTACCTAGTCATTCAGATAGAGCTAAGAAGAGAAAGGGAATAGATAGCGAGAGTTCAAGTGGAAACCAAAGAAGTGTTAATCCTCCCTACTTATTGTTATTAACATGTCTTGACAAGGGGAAAGCTCCTCTATCCCACATAGGAAGGAAACTTGTAGAAACAACCTAGAAAGAAGAAGGAAAAAGGTTAAACAAAGTGCTAAAAAGAAAAAGAGGTTCAGCCCATATGTTCTAGAAAAGGATATGCAACTATTAATTGATGAAACTCGGCTATTAGAAACACTTGTCCATATGCTGAAGGGAGAGGGTCAATGGGGTTTTATGCATCTCTTATATTCACGGTAATTGGTTGTTCAGTAGTTGGAGATTTGGATTCCTCATGTCTAAGCCACTCTCTTTCAATAATTGTGGGATCATCTTCATCCTCTGAATCAGAATAATTGGGCTCACCAAGATCTCTTAAATGCGAATCCAAGCTATGTAAATGACTATCATGATTATGTAAATCTCCCACTACCAAACAACCAATTACCATGAATAAGCCACTAGGGTACCAATGAAAATTTTAAGTTGAAATTGTCAGGGGTTGGGCAATCCCCTAACAATTCAAGAACTTAGAGCCCCAGTGGCTTGGGAAAAGCCAGATGTAGTCTTCTTGATGGAAACTAAAAACAAGGAACCAATGGTGTAAAGGATAAAGAAAATGTTAAAATACCAATATATGTTTGTTGTGAATCCAAAAGGAATTGTTGGGGGGCTTGTGCTGATGTGAAGTGAAGACATATCATTATCAATCGACTCTTTCAATGCTAATTTCATCAATGCAACCTGTAGATGGGAGGCAAACAAAATAGTTATGAGACTCATGTTAATCCATGCCCCATATACATTTTAGAAGAAAATGAGGTTATATGATGAATTAAGGTATATTAAGTCTTGCAACTCTCTTCCTTGGATTTGCATCAGTGATTTTAATGAAGTTCTCTATCATTAGGAGAAAGTCAAAAAAAGAATAGTAGAACATTGCCGGATGCTGACATTTCGAGAAGTTATAAACGATTGCTCTTTAATGGACCTAGAGGGAAAAGGTTGTGCGTTTACATGGTCAAACAATTGGAAATGAGAGGATTATGTCAAAGAACTACTTTATTGAGCACTATGCAACATGGAATGGAGGGTTTCCTACCCTGAGGCTCAAGTTTTTGCTTTTAAAGTAGTTAGATCCAATCATAGCCCCCTGTTGGTGTCATTATCAATTGGAACTGTGAAATGGATGAAGAAATTCAAATACAAAGCTTTCTAGGCAGAAGACATAGAGTACGAGAGCATCATCCAATTAGCTTTGGCAAATTCCAATACAAATAGCATGAGCTGGGAACAAAAATAGCTAAAGGTTACAAAAATCCTTGCAGAATGAAGCAAAAAATTCTCAAATGCCCACAAACAGATCAAAATTCTCAAAGATGATCTTCATCTATCACAAACAAACAAGGGGCTGAACAGGATATGGGTAGAGTTCAAAGTATTAAATGACAAATTGAACAACTGTGGAAACAAGGAGAGATGTATTGGGGAATGTGTTCAAGGATCATGTTGCTGAAGTGGGGCGATAGGAATACTAAATATTTTCATGCCACAACAATTCAAAGTCGACTAAGAAACAAAATCTCCATGCCTTAACCACCGAATGGTGAGTGGTGTAGAGACACCAAAAAATTAAAAAATGTGACGGTTCAATTCTTTTCTGACTTGTATAGCTCGGCCTAATGATAAAACAACTCCATACACTAGTCCAAGAGGAGATGAATGTAGCATTAATAGCAAAAGTTACATTACATGAGGTGAAGGACGTTGTTTTTCAATTAGGAGCAATCAAGGCTCCAAGGCCTAATAGTTTAAATGGTTAGTTCTTTCATAGTCATTGGATGGACATTCAGAAGGATTTATTGAGGTTGGTAGGGGAGTTTATGGAGACAAATCATTTTTGTGTAACTTCAATTATAAAATCATCTCTAAGGTATTGGCTAATCGATTAAAGCCTTTGCTTCTAGAGTTGATAGAAATGGAGCAAAGTGCTTTTGTTAAAGGGCAACAAATAGAAGACGACATTCTAATTGTTCCTAAGGTACTTTACTGACTAAAAGTCAGGAAAAGGAAGAAGAAATTTCAGGCTGTGCTGAAACTTTATGTGAAGAAGGCACGTGACAAAATTGAATGGGACTTTCTAGAGGCTTGTTTGTTGAAGATGGGGGTTTTGTTGAAAGTGGGTCTCTTGGATTATGCATTGTGTGACATCTGTCTCATTTAGCGTCAAGTTTAATGGAGAATAGTTGTGTTATTTTCGACCTTCAAAGGGACTTCATCAAGATGATCCCCCTTCCCCTTATCTATTCATATTAGTAGCAAATGTTTATCCCTTCTTATGAAGAAAATAATTGAGGAAAGGAGATTCAAAGGCATAAAACTAAACGGCAATTGCCCTACTCTATCTCATTTGTTATTTGTGGATGATTCAATCTTCTTTTTGGATGGAAATGTGAGGGAATGCCAACGGTTGGCTGATGTTCTTAATATTGCATGGCTACTAGTCAAGCAATTAATTTGAACAAATCAAGGATTTTTTTTTTTTTTTAGCTTTGGGATTCCCCATAATTTGAGAAGAGATATGGCATGGGAATTGAGAGTCTCATAAATTGACAAAAGGGGGAAGTACCTAGGCATTCCATCAAACTGGGGAACATCTAAAAAAACAAATATTTGCTTGGATATTGGCCAAGGTGAATATGAAGCTTGAAGGATGGAAGGAAATGTTTTATCCAAAGCTAGGAAAGAAATTCTTTTGAAAGCAGTATTTCAAGCATTACCTCAATATGCGATGTCCATCTTTAAAATTCCAGTCTTTATTTGTAAAGCTGTAGAGAAAAAAAAAATTACTTCCTTTTGGTTGAAGAACAATGATTACAAGGTTGGAATTCATTGGAAAAGCTAGAATGTTATTTGAGATTCAACATTATGGTTAGTAAGCAATGAAAAATTGATAAAATACACGAAGACATATGGTTAAAGCAAGCATAATTCTAGCGTAGCCAACCAAGATGACCCATTGATGGTAGTCGAGCTCATAGATAGGAACAATGCAACATGGAAGGAGCAAAGTCTCCAAAACTTGTTTGAAGATGAAACCATAAGTGAAATCTTGGCAATCCCCTTACCCTTCGACAGAAAGAAAGACACGTGCATATGAATGGCAACCAACTCAGGTAATTATTCAATTAAAAGTGGCCATAACCAACTCGGAAGCCTAGAAGACGAAAGTCCTTGACTTAGCCCAAATTGTTCATCAATGGTCATCTTCCTACCATAAACCCAAAGCAATATGGAGCACAATCTAGAATCTACGCATCCTCCCAAAATTAAGGTGTTCATGTAGGACTTATGTCAAAACGCCTTTCCTACTAAGGAGAATCTAGCTAGAAGAAGAATCCTACCTGAGTTGTTGTGTCCCCTCTGCAAAGTGACCCTAGAAATGACAAAACATCTATTCTTGCTCTGTCCTTGGACAAATGGAATATGGTTAGATAGTCATCTCCAGATTCAAATAAAAAGCACGGGAATAATAAGTATAGATCGTTGGTTTTTAGAGTATAAAAGACACCTTCCTCAAGCTCCAAAACTTGAAATGGTAGCCAAATCTCTCTGGGTCATCTGGAAATAGAGGAATGTGACGGTTTTCGGAGCCCGAACACCAAATCCACAGGGGGTGGTGGTTGATCTACTTGTGTCGAAGTAGAAATTAAAAAAAAAAAAAAACGAGCTTTATCACTGTAGCAAAACACCAGCAGAGAGAGCGAAATACCACAAAGATGGAGACCACCGGACCCAGGTTGGGTGAAAATAAACGTCAATGGAGCCTTCACATCAGGAATAAATGAAGGATCCATAGCTGGGGTATGCAAGGACGTGAGTGGAGTGCTGCTTGGAGAATTTGCTCATGTCGTGAAAGTTCAATCCCCTCTGCACATGAAAACCCTAGCCATATGCGAGAGTCTAGAGTTGGCTACGAAGTGGGGGAGGGAACAAGGATCACATGTATTCTCCATTGAATCTGATTGCTACTCGGCAGTATAGATGATCTTGGGGTTAGATACACCCTATTAGGAAGTCAATGAAATAGTTTAGACAGGCTAAGGGGGTGAATGATAACCATTTTATTCCAGAAATAGGTTATGGAAGAAAAATAGATTTTTCTATTTCTATTTCTAGAAAAGTTTCTAAGAAAAAATAACTGTTTGATAACGATACAAAATTTTTACTCTAAAAACAGAAATTTGTTTGATAATGACACAAAAAATTTTCTTTTCAAACGGCGGTGAATTGGCAACCGGTGGCGGCCGATGACTAGACCGGCCGACAACCGCGGCGCAACCAAAGAACCAAGAAGAACAGTGATGGGCAACCAACGACAAAGGCATTCGACGACCAATAGCGGCGGTAGCGGGCAATCGACGGACGGTGGTCGACAGCGACAGATGAAGGACTAGTTGACGAGCAATGAGAATAATTTTTATTTCTCATTTCTATTTCAAAATAGAGAAGTAAAAAATTTCTATTTCTGATTTCTCTAAACCTCTTTCCAGGACGAGAATCTATTTCAGAAATTGAAAAATGTAATAGGTTTATCAAACGGATTTCTATTTCAAAAACAAGTCTATAATAAAAAATTTGTTTCAAACAGAAATTGCAATTTGTCATGCACCCCCTAAGATGCTCTAACTTCAGTTCCTATCTTAAACTTGGCCCATGTATTGAGGGAACTAAATAAAGCCACGGATTGGGTCGCTAAAGCCTGACTATGCCTGTCCCTATTATGCCTCTATGTTGGAACCAAAAGAATGACAATAAACTTTGGAAAGTTGGAATAAAAACACTAAAAATTTGAGGGAGAAATTTTATTGAGAATGATTTCTCTTATTTGTGTCTTCGTGGACTATGGCCTATGGATTTACAACTCACGACTTCATCCCTTTATATAGGAATTGAAGTTTACAAATGCCAATGATTACATAACAATCCACAAATGTCAATGATAGGAATTTAATGACTAAAACAAAACAGCCTCATACATGTAATCATAAAGACAATCAAAACACACAATAAAGTAATAGAAGTCTTCAATAACTTCCATTCTTCAAATCCATGTAGCCTACCATAAAGTTTTTATGGCTCCTTCAATGCTTGCAGGTTTCTCATCCAGCAATCGTCATCTAATAATCAATTTTATTTTATTTAAACAGCCTCCCTTAAAATTGATTTTGGAATTCAACAACTCCTTGCATCATCTTCAATTTTTCAAATGAATCTGCCTTCAATGGTTTAGTAAAAATATCTACAATCTGATCTTCCGATTTGCAGAAGTTAAGCTCAATTTCGCCATCTTTGACTTACTTGCCAATATAGTGATACTTGATATCGATGTGTTTGCTCTTGCCATGAAAAACAAGATTCCTAGGCCAAAGCCATAGTCGATTTGTTATCATACATTATTTTCGTAGGACCTGCCTCTTCATGCATCAATTCACATAGCATCCTACGAAGCCATATTGCTTGACATGTCGCCAAAACTAACGTTATGTATTCTGCTTCAACGGTCAAGAGTGCAACAACTTGTTATTTTTTTGAGGACCAAGAAATTACTCCTGATCTAAGAAAAAAAGTATATCCAAAAGTACTCTTCCGAGTCTTGGTATCACCTGCCCAATCACTGTCTATGTATCCCACCAAACTGAAATTGTCAGAATGAGAATATAAAATCCCATGATCACAAGTTCCACTAACATATTGTATAATTCTTTTTGCTACTTGCAAATGTGATTGGTATGGTTTCTCCATAAATCGACTAATAATTCTCACACCATAATAATATCTGACCTTATAGAAGCCAAATATCTTAAACTGCCAACAATGCTTTGAAATAAGTGGGGTTCACTACTTCATCGGTTCCTTCTTTATTCAACTCCAACCGTTGTGCTATGGGAGTCCATATTGGTTTGAGCGATTCCATCTTGAATCAATTTAGAATATCATTAGCATATTTTTGCTATGAAATAAATATGCCATCATTTGTCTGCTTCACTTCAAGGCCTAGAAAATAGGACATTAATCCTAAATCCGTCATCTTGAAATGACTAGTCATAGCCTCCCTAAATTCAACAAACATCTCTTCACAACTCCCTGTAAATATCAAATCATCAACATTTGGTATCAAAGCTAGAAATGGCATCCACTAGTTCTGTTCAAATGCAACTTCCAAAGTTGAACGAAAAGAATTTCAATAACTGGTATATCTAGATGATGCTTGGAGTTGTTGAATTCCAAAATCAATTTTAAGGGAGGCTGTTTAAATAAAATAAAATTGATTATCGAATGATGATTGCTAGATGAGAAACCTACAAGCATTGAAGGAGCCATAAAAACTTTATGGTATGCTACATGAATTTGAATAATGGAAGTTATTGAAGACTTCTGTTACTTTATTGTGCGTTTTGATTGTCTTTATGATTACATAAATGAGGCTTTTTGTTTTAGTCATTAAATTCCCATCATTGACATTTGTGGGTTGTTATGTAATCATTGGCGTTTGTAAACTTCAATTCCTATATAAAGGGATGAAGTCGTGAGTTATAAATCAAGCCACAAGCCATAGTCCATGAAGACACAAATAAGAGAAAGCATTCTCAATAAAAATTTCTCCCTTAAATTTCTAGTGTTCTTATTCCAAGCTTCCAAAATTTAATGTCAATTCTTTTGGTTCCAACATTAACTCTGAAACCTTGGAAAACCACGGTAGCCATTGGAGATATTACAGTAATAACCCGCAAGAAACGATGCAAGAGAGAGAAGAGCTAGTTTTGTTGTAGTCAGATCTGATGGGAGAGTGGTTTCAGATTCAAGCCGTGCCCGAAAGCTTGTCACCAATGTAGTCGCGATGAAAGCAAATAGTGTGGCAACGACTTCAGTGTCCAAACCCGGGCATGAACTTCTACTTTTTGAAGCTCTAAACCAAAAGAATGACAATAAACTTTGGAAACTTGGAATAAGAACACTAGAAATTTGAGGGAGAAATTTTATTAAGAATGCTTTCTCTTATTTGTGTCTTCGTGGACTATGGCCTGTGGCTTGATTTACAACTCACAACTTCATCCCTATATATAGGAATTGAAGTTTACAAATGCCAATGATTACATAACAACCCACATATATCAATGATGGGAATTTAATGACTAAAACAAAACAGCCTCATACATGTAATCATAAAGACAATCAAAACACATAATAAAGTAATAAAAGTTTTCAATAACTTCCATTCTTCAAATCCATATAGCCTACCATAAAGTTTTTATGGCTCCTTCAATGCTTGCGGGTTTCTCATCCAGCAATTGTCATCCAATAATCAATTCTATTTTATTTAAACACTCTAGTCCCCATCAATCTCTTTTGAATGTTCTTTGTTCTGAAGCTCATTTGACTTGTTCCTCTATAGTATCTACTTGAAATGAAATGAGGACCTTTTTGATAAATAAAAAAAAAAGGCCTTGCTCACCCTCACCATCAAGTTCGTTCCTTGGATCTAAAGGTGGCAAAATGGGTCATGGATCATTTTGCATCCATATTTTTCACAAATGGATCGAACGTGGGTTATGAAGTTGTAATGGGCCATAACCCACATTCGACTCATTTTAAGTTCAATTTTATATGGGTTGAAAATGGTCACACGTTTAACCCATTTTCGATCCATTTTTAAAACCCAAAAAACGTGAACTTCCTCAGCCCTTCGAGTCTTCATCTTCGACCTTCACCTTTGACCTTCACCTTCGTCAGTGACTTAGTGACCCATTTTTGACCCACCTCCGTTGCTCGCCTCCGAGCCGCCTCCGCCACTCGCCGCCATGGCTCGCCTCCGAGTCGCCTCCACCACTCGCCTCTGAGGCTCGCCTTCGCCGCTCCCTTGAAGTACCCACCTCCACCGCTCACCTCCGCGGCTCGCCCATGAAATCGAAGGTGTTTGGGCCGACGCCCTGCGGTTCGGCCTCCATGGTGTCAAGAGTGAGATCATCGGATCTCACCCTCTCGAATCCACCTACCAATCGGTAACCCCTTTTTTTTTCTCCCTTTCCGTTGGTGCGGGTGGGGGACTTTCTACTCACTCTTTCTACTGCCCTCTCGTCTCGAGGATGTTGGAATTAAGCGGCATTGGGTTCACGTCGATGTTGTTATCCTGAATCGTTGCTCATCAAGAAGATGTAGCGACCGATCATCGAGATGAAACGAAGCGTTTTCAACTGTGTGCGCTGGTTTTTTTTTTTTTTTTTATCATCATGACTCAACAAGCGTGCATTAATTTTTTTTTTCTTTTGCTATTCTAACGCAGGTAGTAATTGCGGATGGTAATCCAGTAGTTCCCATAGGCAAATGTTATTTGGTTTCTGAAATTCTGTTTCCAGTTGCGGTGCCCCTTGAGGCGTCTCCTGTGGTTGCCCTTTGGGTCTTGTGGGATGATTTTGTATTGCTGTTGCCATTGTTGATATTGATATCACTGATTGGCAAGCTATTTCAAAATTCAAAGGTTAGTCATCGGTACCATAAAGCCACAATCTATGTTAGTTTTATTATCGAGTCAATTCCTGCAGATGTACTTGTCCATGAACAAATAGAGCTTTGACTAATATTGACTGTCATTTAAAGGTGGAATTTCCTAAATTAGCAGTGATACTTTCAAAGTAGTTATGGCTATTTTTGAAGACCAACATTCTAAATATCATTGCTATAGTCAGGAGACTTGTGATTGGACAGTGGCAAAGTTCGTTGTTTATCTCTTGAAATAATAAATCGGTAGTGGTTGTTCCTACTGGATGAATTTCTTCGAGTAGTTATCCATAATCTTCTTTGGCTTATCTGAAAATGGAGCCATTATTAGACATATGCTACTAATTTGTGAAGAAGAAACATCATCTCATATGTATTCTACCAAATCAGTATATGTTTTTGACAGTCGACAGATTTTTTGGCATATTTGCCACCTGAGAAAGAAGTTGTGTTACGAGCCTGTTCCTTTGTTCTCAACCTTGCAGTCGTGGGAAGTAATAACATGTTAACCTTTCTAGGAGAAATTCTCTTTTGCTTTTTTATTTTGTGGGTTCAGGGTTTGGTTGTTCCTAAAAGATCTGAAAGGCACTATCTTCTTGTGATATTGTAATACCCTGTCTCCCATTTTGGAATATGCATTTCACAAGGCCAGGGCTTCTGCAAACCTGATGTCATATGATTGAGATAGCTTCTGTTTTTCTAAAACAAAGTTGAATTGTGCATCTTGAGTCCACAAGTACAAGAACAATTCTCTGCATTGTTGCAATGCTTGTCGTGATTCTACATTGAAGACTTGAAATCATATGCTATTGGTTTATTTCTTTTTGTTGATTGATTAATGTGGAGGCTAACCTTTTTCTTCTGCATGTTTTCTCTTTTGTACTCTACTCTTAAAGGAGAATGAAAGTTGGAGATGTTTTCTTTTAGTGTTAAATAGAAATATAACATGTCATTTTCTCTTTGAGTAAATAACATGGTGCATGGACAGTTGCCAAGTTCCCGTGTGCTACTTTGTGCTTTATCTTATTGACTAGAGTTCAAGGTATCTTTAGATCTAGACCTTTCCCTTTCTGAAGTCTAGGATGTGACTTCGTGGCAGAAACAGCTTGAAACGAACCAGGAACTCTCGTTTTTAGGGCAATTCTTCTTGTATACTAGTCAGTTACTTGGAGTAGGAGTTGTATACATTGCATGTCATTACAGTTTCCCGTTCTTTATAAGGAACTTCAATGAGGATTGTGTGATTTCCAGCAATTAAGACACTTCAAAATGTGGCTGTTGCCTCTTTCATGTTTACGTTGTCATATGCATTTGTTGTTTTCTTTCAATTTCAGGTATACCCCCTTTGGCTTTGCCCACACAGGCTCTATAAGCTCCCCATGAAGACCCGAGCTGACTGAAAAGTCTGGAGGATGTTCGATGCTGGTCTCTACGAGCGCTCTAGGAGGAAGTACAAAGCTGTGGGAACCTTCATGAGTGTGTACTACAAGTCCAAGAAGGGAAGGAAGACTGAGAAGGAGGTGCAGGAAGAGGAGCAAGCACACCTCGAAAAAGCTTATGCCGAGATCGATCAGCCTGCAGATTAATGAGGATGGAATGTTTTTAGATTTGCAAGGATTTCTTACTTCTGTGTCGGTCATCTTTCGATTTCCTTCCACCCTTGTTCGTGAGACTAGTTGGCGTTTTCTTCTTTTGTAACTTTATTTGCTAAGGATTGTTTAGTTTGAATTCTATTTTTGATGATCTATAACCTTCTGTCTGCTCTTTTTCAATTTATAATTTGACCTCAATAGCATGCTCACCTTAAATAAGAGAAGCAGGTGCATATTCTAATTCTTCATAAATATTTCAATTTATAATTTGACCTCAATAGTATGCTCACTTTAAATAAGAGAAGCAGGTGCATATTCTAATTCTTCATAAATATTTCAATTTATAGGTTTTTTTAACAATTTTTATTTTATTTTCTATTTTTTAATTTTATTTTATAGGCTTTTTAACAATTTTTATTTTTTTTACTATTTTTAAATTTAATTTGATGTTTTTATCCAATTAGCATATAGCTTAAAGTGAGAGAGGATTTTTTTAAAATATTAGTAGGTTTTAGCAATATGAGTCGAGTCGGGTATGGGTCGGGTATGGGTCAGATTAGGTATGGATCACTATATTTACATTACAAGATTATGGGTCAAAACGGGTTAAACGGGTTAAATAATACCTGTCTCAATCGCTTGGGAGAAGCCCATTTTATATTGGTGGAGGCCCCCTCACCTCTCATACCCCCGGTGGTATCCCATTTGCTACCTCTACTTAGATCGTCCACTGCACATTGCCCCAGAGCACCAGCACGATCACAGGCACGTCCAAGCTGGCCAGCCCGCTCTTCACCATCTTCGCGTCGAAGGAAGCCCCAAATGGGGCGACGGGGTTTGCCTTCTTGATCTCCTGCTCATCGCCTTATTTGTAAATTCCTTCACTAGGGGCTGGAAGATGGCCGAGTGGAGGAACGTGTACGGAGCAAACGTGCTGATTATAGTCGCCCCAACGCCGTCCTTGTCAATCTTTAGGATCGAGGAGTTGAAGGCGATTGGAGCGGAATCGATTCTGATGGCGGTTACGTAGATGGAGTACTTGTCACCTGTCGCCTTCGTTGGAGACGGGAAAACGCTCCCGGGAGCAATTAGTAGCTGAGTGCGGAGGAGGGATTTCGCGAGGTCTTGCTTGATCAGTGGCCGCGGCCCGCGTGTATAGGCCGCCGCCAACATAGAGGTTACCGTGGCCGGATCTGGAGGAGGAGAAGGAGGAAGGGACGCAGAGAGCTCATCCGCGGAGGAGCTTGAGCTGCGTGGAGATCTTGGTGGGGAGCGAGCTCGGGTTTCTTGCGAGTGCAACGATGCCTTTGGTTGATTTCGACGGTTCCTCCGTCCAGAACGAGTCCACGCAAGAGAAAGGAAAATGTTGCTGGAATTAAAAAAAAAAAATGAAGAATTAGGAAAATAAATAAATAATGATCCCTGTTTGGCAAGATCTTAAGTTTTTCATTTTTTTAGTCTTGCAATTCATGTACGATCACAAGAAATAGTCCACTTGTTTATATAAATTGACACATTTTCATCTTAATTCAAAGATTCAGTCACCTCAACTTAGTAATTATAAGTTCGATCTAATTAGCACGAATAAATACAAATTGCAAATACTGTTATTGCATGCCAAACAAATTGTTACTTTTATTGGGACAATGAGGTCCGGTCGAAGTAGTAACTATTTTCGCCCTCTAATTTCTACATCGTGATAAACTTTTCTTTTCTTTTTTTTCCCATTTTAGGCACAAGGTGAAAATTTCTATTGAATCATAGGATGCAAAAGTCAGAATCTTGGCATCGGAGGATGCAAAGCGTAGCTGACGGAAAATTCCGGCGTGGATTTGTAATTTTGCCCTTGTTTGGGAATCCGGACTAATATACCGAATTGAAGTTCTACATTTTTAAGATAATTAACCAAGGCACACGTGAGCTAAAGTGGCGACTAGGCATGCCCCTCCTTTGTATATCCACATCATTTTCAGAAATAAGATCACTTAAAATGTCAAAAAGAGTTAGTATTGAATGCAATAGATTTTTGTACTAAATTTATCTTATTGTATTTATGTATTCGACTTGCAAAATTTTCTCCTGGACGCGTGCTTGATCCAATTCGGGGAGTGCAACAGCAGGACGTCCTCGTCGAGCGAAAAGCGAAAGTGTATAAAACCAAGAGAAAATAGGTAAGCCCTTCTTGAAGTCACCTCTCTTTGCCAAACCGCGGATAAAGTGACAGGGAGAAAAGAACACAACCACAGGGCATCATTATAGAAAGGTTGGTCTTTAATTAGCAGTTTTTAGCTTAATATAACATGACCTACAGCTACCCAGAATGCTCTTGAAACTCACCAGAAGTTTAGCAACAGTCCAGACTCCATAGCTACAAACTTCTTGGTACATGACCTTAGGTAGAAAAGTCCATAGCCAAGACACTGAAAATCATCATCTCTTCTTTAATCATAGCCTTGAACCGGATCTTTTAGAAAAATTTCAATCAAGCACGCATGCTTGTCGGTCGAAGTAATAACACAAATCCATCTTCCCCACTTCGATTGATCGAAATGGGGGTACCCAATTGGTTCAGAGACTTTCATGACCATAAAACTTGTGTTAAGCACCGGTTTTTCCCCATCTCTGACGAGATTTCAGCTCCTTTTCCTTTCTGTTTTCGTGCTATAAATGTTGATGTGCTGTAGCACATTAATGCTCTTGGCATGGGCCAACACTTAGCCAAATTGCTGCTTTGAGGAAGAAGTACACGGAAACATAAATCATAGCATCAAAGCTAGATGCTTATGGTGCATTTGGTAACATTTTTGTTTCCAAGAACAATTTCTGTTAAAAATAATTTTTTTTTACTTATATTCTCTGGACGAGTTTCTAAGTAGGAGATCATATTTGGTAATTATACAAAACTCCTATTTTTTAAATACAAAAAGAATATAAATGCATTTGGTACGAACCTAAAAAATTTTATTCACAATTTTTCTTCATTAGTGGAGACTTAACAATTCATGTTTGAATAAAACTAGACTTTGTAAGGATTTAATTGATCAACATATTCTAAGATAGCCTCAAAAATTCCAGCATAATAGTTAGTCAAAGATGGATGGCTAGAAATGGCAATGGAGAGTCCTACTGGTTTATAACAAACAATGCAAGAAGGTGGGCAATAAATCTTTGGCATGGAACTTTTGAGCTTTTTTAGCTACAAGAAGAAGAGCAAATGTTACTTAGTAGAATGGGCAATGAGGAACAATTGAGGATGGAGATGATCTTTGATGCACTTCTTTGCACAAACTCGTCAAACCTTCAAGTGAATGACATTGGAAATCAATGGAGCACAAGCTTATTCGATTGCTATGAGCACAAGATAAATGGTTAGCTATCTAATTTTCCATTAAAATAGAATTACAAATGATCTTAAAAGATGCCTCCAATAGAATCTTTAGAGAAGAAGACTAGAGTCGCTAAGCTTTCGCAACCTGATATTGTCTCTAAAAGAAAACGGCATTCAAAATCCAATAGTAAAGCCCTAAAAACTTATTCAATTTTGAATCCAATTTTCATCAAAAGGTTTTCACATTTATTTATGCTAAACTAATTCTAAACTAGAATTAATACTAAAATCTAGTAAAACTATCCAAAATCTCATTTCTAAATTTCTCCAAATTTTTTTAATTTTTAATTTTTATATTTCAAAAAATGGGGACTCGAATCAGGCCAAGAAACTGGACCTTGTGCCCATTGTTTCTCTTTTTGTTCCAAGGAATAAAAAAATATATGTTTTTTCTACTTCTTTTTTCTGTTCCAAATCTATTTCTTGGCCATTGATTTGTTCTGTGGAATAGAAAAATTAGTTGACATTTGTCGCAACCTAAATTTCGAGTGCATCCTAATGGATTACTAAGTCTTTAAACTTAGCCCGGGCTCTCCCAAGCTCATACCTATTCGCAACTTAAGGTTCAAGTATTTAGCATGCAAAAGATTATTGGTTAGGAGTCGCCACTAATCGGTTTACAGTAGGTCGATTAGACACCTAAGTAAAATAATGAGAGAATTATTTTACTCCTACAAATCAAAGACTAAAGGTACGGGAACTTGGTTACACTAGATTTCTCTAATGCCCTTTTAATACCATTTCTTTTTAATTTCAAAAATATTTTTACAAGCAGCCTGGATTTTTTAACCTAAATCACTATCATGCAAATTGGGTGATCACACGGATGTTCAACAATTATTAAATATTAAATAAAATAAATTGCACAAAATGAATTCCACACATTAAAGCAAGTATTTCTTTTGGATTTTTCTTTTAACTAGAACTTTATCATAAATCATGCATTTAAACTATATGACCTAATTTTACTAATAATAAATCTAACATGCAAACTAATTGACATGCACCTAATGCTTTTTGTATTTTTTATTTAAAATTCGGAATTAATAAAAACCATAATTAAACTATCTAAAATGAATAATTTTCTACTATGTTTTAGGGATTAATTTGACTTAAACCCTATTCTATCTTAGAAAACTATTTTTTAGAAAAATTAGATTATTTAAATGTGCAAACATTATTTAAAATAAATCCTAATCTATTTCAAAAAATTATCTAAAAGTGCAATCCGATGCATGATTTGATTTTTTTTTTTATGTTCTTTTTTAGTGTTTTTCCAAGACTAGCAATTATGAAATTACATCTAAACTAATCAGGACATCCACTAAATAAAAGATTAAAATAATCAAAAAAATAACATGTTGTCTCACGGGTTAAATTAACAAATACTCTCTAACCCTAAATATCACGATATATAAAAGGTGGTTCAAAATAATTAAAAATCTGACCCCAAAATCTTACGGATCAAATTAATAATTATATTAATTTAATAATTAAAATATTATCAAAATGCCCAAAAAATTAATATAATTAAAAAAATTATCGACATCTTACGAAATCTTACGAATTAAATTAATAATTACAATAATTTTAGGCAAAACCCTATGAGTAATGCCTACAATATTCATAAAATGAAAATCAACTTCAAATCTTCCAATTTGTATAATAACAATAGAACTTAAATAAACTAAAATAGCATAAAATAAATAAAAATAACAAAAACCACCTAAAGAGAGACTTGGAAAAGGGCAGCAGCAGCGGTGGGTGTGGGCGCGCCAACGCAGTGACGGATGGCCGGACCAGCAGCGGGCAGATCAGCTGGCGTCGGGCGCAGGCTGGCGGACGGCGGTGCTGCTGGTGCTCGGGCGAAGGCCGGCGGGCTGCAGGTTCGGAGCTGAGGCGTCGACCAGCGAGGGGCAGCTGCTGGGTTCGCCAGAAGAAGGCTCGGAGGTGGTGCTGTAGCTGGCGATCAAAGAGCAGAGGCTGGCAGGCGCGGCGGCGGGCAAGCGTCGGCGAAGCGCGAGTGAGGAGGAAACGTGAGATCGTCGCAGTCGGATCAGCAGGGCGGCAGTGGTGCGCGGTGGGGCTGCGCGTCGCAGCGAGACTGGCGAAAGGCAGTGACCGGCGGCTCGGCTACCGAGGCTGAGCTTACAATCGGCGGACACGGGGACTCCGGATCTGGGGCTCGGGCAGACGCTGGGTCGTGAACCGGCAGGTCGACTCGGGGTCCGGCGAGCAGAGGAACCGGGTCGCGGCACGGCAGAGCAACTCAGGCGTGACGGAATCTCGGAGCAGCGTAGCTCGGTGGCGTCGGCGCCGCGCAGGTCGTCGGAGCAGAGGGCTGTCCGTCGGGCTCCGGTGCTGGTCGAAGGGCTGGGCTCGCGGAAAAACTGGGTCGGCAGTGTTGGTGAGGAGGAGCCGTCGGTCTGCGGGCAGCAAACTCCGGCGAGTGCAGGGGGAAGAGGATGAACAGTAAATGTCCAATCCCCCTGCCGATTAAACTTTGGCTTCTGCTTTTTCTTCTTCTTTTTTTAATTTTTCCTCTCTCTCCTCCTACCCATCTCTTCGTACACCCTCTCTCTCTCTACCTTCTTTTGTCTTTTTCCTCTTTTCCTCTCCCACAAACCGCTCCCTTCTCTTTTTTTCCTCTCTTTTCACTTTTCCCTTTTTTTTTTTGACGAAGAGAAGTCCCCCCTCATCGTACACGACCCCTTTTATAGGCAAAAAAAACGTGATCTCCCTAGAATACTTTGTCTCGAAGATTACATATAGGCCTGCATGTTTTTAATCTTCTTTTTTTTTTTTTTCTATTTTTAACATTTTTTTTGTTTTTTTTCTTAAAAACAAAAACGCATTTATTTTTTTATTTGCGTTTTTGTTTCAAAATTATTTTTTTGTTCCCGTAAACACATCCTGGAACATAAATAAAAAACAAAAAAAAAATTGTTCCTTGTTTCGAAACACTTTTGAAGAAAACAAAAAAAGTTAGGGTGCGATGATAACGTTTCGTTCTTTTTTTTTTTCTAGAACAAACAAAAAAAAAGTGTTTCGTTTCCGGGAACAATTCTTGAACAAAAGAACGAGTTTGGTAACGTTTGGTCCGGGAATAAAAATGAACAAAATACGTTTGATAAATTTTATTCTTTTTTTGTTTCTTTTAATTTTTTAAACATTTTTATTTTATTTTTCATTTTTTCCTTTCTTTTTTATTTTTACTTTTTTCGGCCGGCCCCGCCCGGCGAGGCTCGGCGTCGCCGGCGGGGCAAGGCCGAGCGTAGCCAAGGCGAGGCTCGGCCTCACCCGTGCGCCGACGCCGAGCCTTGCCTTGGCAAGGCGAGCTCGGCTCGCCTAGATCCGGCGAGCCCGAGCCTCGACGGCCGGTCGCCGACCATGGCCAAGGCCGGCGACCGGGAAAGAAAAAAGAAGAAAAAAAAAAAGAAAAGAAGAAGAGAAGAAGAAGAAGAAGAGAGAGAAGAAGCTCGCCGGAAATGTTTCTTCATTTTTGTTTTCGAACAAAAACAACAAATTATTTTGTTTTTTTCTGTTTTATTTCGTTTTAAACAAAAAAAAAAAAAAGAAATCTAAACGCAACCAAACGCGTTTCTTTTCCTTTTTTGTTAAAACACTTTCCGTACAGAAGTGTCTTAAAACACTTAAACACTTTTTTGGAGTGTTTCCATGCACACCCTTATTTTTTCTCTCTCTTCTCTTTTCTTCTTCTTTTTTCTTTGGCCGGTCGCTAGCCTCGACCATGGCCGGCGACGCCGTCGAGGGTTGGCAACCTCACCGGCGAGTCTCGCCGTTGCTGGGCTAGGCGACCGGTCGAGATAAGAAAAAATAAAAAAAGAAAGGATAAAAGGAAAAATAAATAAAAATATTAAAAAATTAAAAGAAACAAAAAAAAGAATATAAATTTACCAAACATGTTTCTATTCATTTTTTTTCCCGAAACAAGTTTATCAAACGCATCTTTCTGGTAAAAAATTGTTTCCCGCAATAGAAACACTTTTTTTTTTTTAATTTCTGTTCCCTAAAAAAATTTTGGAACAGAACCACTGGCCGCAATAGCTCCACTGGATAAAACCCTGCTGAACCTCAACGAAGAGGTAAATGGTTCAAAACTTAGGGGAGGCGTTAGGTGTATTAAGTGTGACTCATGGGTGGTGGGTTCTCCTACTTAAGTGTCACCTAGGGGTTTACGGCGCGGTTATCGGCTGCAAGCTGGTTCCTCCAACACCAAAATATATATATTTGGAACAGAAACATTACCAAACACACCCATAACCTCCCGATCACAAAAATCTTTATCTCATGAATATTCTTCCATGATTTCATCATCTATTGCTAAAGATAAGATTGCAATGTAATTTTATTAAATTCCAAAATCTATCATAATATCACATCAAATCTCCATTCTGATAGTTTTTGTCATTAAAAAAAAGGGGCTCGGATCAATTTGCTCGTTTCATAAGCTTAGTTCGGCCTATTAATTTAAAACTTAAAACTACTAATTCGACCCATCTACCACCGGTCCAATAAATAAATAAATTAAAAACAAATGCACCTAGATTAATATGCTATGTAATTAATATTTTTTTTTCAGGGGTAAAATTACCCCATAATTTTCTATGCAATAAATAAATGACTGAACTGCCAAAATTTAGGTGTCAACAACGTTACCAAACGGATTTTTTTTCTATTTCGGAAAACAAAAGAATAAAAACATTAGCCTTAGTCATCATAGCATATCCAAATTACAATCTTCAACTTTGGATATGAAGTTATTTGTTCATCATCGGGAAAAGGATGAGTATGAAACTGACCTTTACTCAAATGCACAGACCATGATATATTAATTATCCATGAAATTTCATTATTCACAATAACACGATCAAAAAAATATTAATGATAAGGAATTTAAAAATAAAATAAAATAAGGAAAACAATATTTACTTTGAACCTACATCAAACTAACAACATACCATTTTGATCTGTCACATTGAAATGCGCAAATACATAAGGAGGATTTGGTTCCTTTTAGGAGAATCACCAGGTTTGAGAGTAATGCCTTGTCATTCGACTTGGCTAGTTAGTGAAAATTGACTAAATTTCAAATATTGTTCAACTTAATTTGTTGGCACAATTTATGGAAACTATATTTTCATCGAATAGTAGATAAGCTAGGCACTTTACTTTCTTTAGGTAAATCGTACTTCAATAATATCGTTCGCCATTCTTTATTCCCAAAAAAAAGGGTATTATGTAAAAAGGGCCAGCTATGTTTGTACCCCGCACAAAAACAAAGATCAACAATTTTAGAGTAATCGTCCAGCGGAAAAAATCGGATATACTTAGACTTCAAATTGAGTTGATGTTTTAATATTATAAATTATATTGCAATTAGCAGATCCTTAAATTGCTCCCCGTCAATGAAGGGACTGACTTCGATAAACGGGACAGTTTAAGGACTTGTCCAGGTCCAATGTTTTAATATTATACTAGTAGGACTATAGTTCGTCTCGCTGTGGGACTGTGGGGCTGCTATTTCCATAAAATACTAATACCAAGGAAGTATATTCCTCTTTTAAGGTACACAATAAACCAGAGAAATTACTATCCAAGACAGTCTAATTCATGCCTTTGCAAGCGATGTAGACGACGTATATTATATGCGAGGACCGAGAGCCTGCGTGTCTTGGGTTTACTGGTTCACCATGGAGGCTTTTGCAGGGTTCATAAATAAGCCATGGGTGACCGGTGTGAGACTTTGTTTAAGACCCGGTGACATCCACCTGTATTTCTCTGTTTCCCCTTGTTTTTTTTTTAACTTTTTTCCCTTGCCTTTTCATTTCTAATTCCTATTTCCCCCGTGTCTTTAAGAACAAACAAAAACTTTAGCAGAAATTAGAATCACTATCAGGATATGTCGGTGAACTCTGTCAGACACTTTCAGAATCTCTCATCTTTAAATTGGGAGAGCACTCAATAATGGACCTCAAAATGGGACCACGTTGAATAATTATTTGAATATTCACTGTTCTTGTCCCTTTTCGCGGTGGGCCGTTTCCCCCATGAATTTACCAAAGTATCCGGCCCCTTGAGAAAGCAAAATGATATTTAGATAAAAACCCTCATCCCCACTTCTATTTAAGTGACCCAGAGGTGTTTTATCTGCACCCACATCTCCTTATACCACTGAAACTTTCTTGCTGCATTCCAACACTCTGCTCGGAGAAAACCCTTTAGACCATTTGAGTTCCTCTTCATTTCCTTCTGGGGATTACTCTGGAACGAAGCCTGTCTCAAAAGAAAGAACAGAGGAACGCTCTTTGTCGAGCTCTTCCAATTAAAACACCTACACCTCTCTCTCTCCCTCCCTCGGCTGCTTCTGTTTCAGATCTGTTTTAAGACCCCGTTTCCTTCCTCCTTTTCCTATCTTTTCAATAACTGTGTCCCGCTTTGTTCCATTTGAGTGAGTAAAGAAGAGTTCTTGAAGATCCAGGTACGCATTTTGTCCCTTCTGAGTTAGCTCATTGGCAGTTCCCCCTCTGTACTTTGCCTTGTTTTTAGCTCAAGAGTCATATATGATAGTTATTAGGACTTCCTTAGGTCCCGTTTGGTTAAGTTTTCCTAAAAGCCTCTTGGAAAAAATATTTTGTGTTTGGTAAACATTTTTAAAAGGTCATTGGTCAAATATCAACATAGTACTGAAAAATCAATGCAGGTCCGAACTTGCTTTGAGCATTTGGCATTTTGGAGATGTAATTCACTGTTCATCTACGTTACTGTTCATCTTCTTCTTCATTCGTCTTCGTCTTCCCTACCTAGAGAGTCGAGCTTCTCTAGCAGCCGCTGCCTAGGAGTCGCATGTCCCTAGTGCCCCTACCTGGGATGGCGCTACCTGCGATCCAGGCGACACCACCTGAGATCACGACCTCAGACCGCCAGATCTAACCTCTGCGACCTTAGACGATAGCCATTCGGCAATTGACTAGCTCCAGTTGCTGAATTTGATTTTTAGATAAAAAAAAAAAGTAAAAGCCCATTACAAATGTGAATTTCGTTAAACAGTATTTATACTAAAGTTACTTTTTAATGCTATTTAAAATTAAAATTTACCAAACGGAAGATCCATTTCTTTCAAAGATATTTGCATTCTTCCAAAGTATTTCCTCAAAATCAAACCAAACAGGCCTTAATATGTTCCAATTTGTGTGTGCGCTCTGTTTTGCCCTGTGAACTAATATCTCTTTCCGTGCTTGGTAATGACTTTTCGGAATGAAACTTCGCATAGGAAGCTTCGTTTCAGTCGTTTTTACCGTTCTGTCATTTTTTTGTTGGAAGGAGAGGAATTGTTCTTTACACCTGTTTTTGTTCTCTGGTTTTGCTTGCGCATGCAGCTGTAAGCAGAAATTTCTTTCCAGTTCCTGTCCTCTTTATGTTATCTTGTTTTATTCTCCAAACCTCTCCCTCTCTCTCCCTCTCTCTCTCTGGATTTTAGTTAGATTAATAAAATAAATAAATAAAAGTAGTTTTTCCCGTGACATTTTAGAATTTCTCAATTCAAGTATTCTTATAACCTTCAATTAAAAAATTTCTTGGTTTTTTTTTCTTATGTTTCTTTTCTTTTGGGTTGGTGTGTTCGGGGTTTCCCCGTCGAAATGGATGCAGAACAGGGCGAAGTAACGCTTCAGGGAACGTAGACCCAGCTCTGCTCATCGAGGAGCACAATAAATCAGGCAATCACGCAGAGCTTAGGGGTGCTCAGAGGTCCAACAACAAGAAGAACCTCAACAACCAGCCTATGGGTGGTCAGAACCTCCAGAACCAGCAGCTCCAGCAGGCGAAGGAGTTCGATGATTTCCTGGAGCTCCTGCTGCAGCTCCAGCAGTGCCAAGATTTCCTGCTGCAGCTCCAGCGGTCGAAAGAGTACCAAGATTTCAAACTGTGGCTGCAGACGAAAGAGGACCAAGATTTCGAGCAGACGAAAGTGTTCCCAGATCTCAAGCTGCAGCACCAATTCAAGGACCCGGGTCCGAACCTGAGCCAGAAAGGAGGAGCGAAAATCACCCTGACTGAGGATGAGGACCAGCAGCAGCTTCAACAGCTGAACCAGCGCATGAAAGCGTCCCAAGATCATCGGGACTTTTCGGTACCAAATTGTGACTTCTTTTATTTTTTGGTCGAAGTTTTTGGGACTTAATGTGTTACAATTTGGGTGTGTGCTCTGTTTTTCTCTGTGAACTAATCTCTTTTTCCAGCCTTGGTAATGACATTTCGGAATGAAACTCCGCATAGGAAGCTTCGTTTCATTCGTTTTTTTCCTTCTGTTATTCTTTTGTTGGAGCGAGAGAAATTGTTCTTTACACCTGTTTTTGTTCTCTGGGTTTGCTTGTGCATGCAGACTCTTGTTCTAAAAGTGAACATACACCGCGATGGCTGTAAGCAGAAAGTGAAGAAAATCTTGCAGAAAATTGAGGGTATTACTCCTTTTTCAGTTCCAGTCCTCTTTATCTAATCTTTTATTTTTTTTTCTCTCTCTCTCTCTCTCTCTCTCTGGATTTTAGTTAGATTTATATATATATAAATCTCAGTTCTTCCCGTGATATTTTAGAAATTCTCAGTTCAAGTATACTTATCACATTCAATTATAAAAAATTGCTTGGTTGATTTTTCCCCTTGTTTCTTTTCTTTTGGGTTGGTGTGTTACAGGGGTGCACACCCTCAAAATAGATGCAGAACAGGGCAAAGTGACCGTTTCAGGGAACGTAGACCCAGCTCTACTCATCAAGAAGCTCAATAAATCAGGCACACATGCAGAGCTTTGGGGTGCTCAGAAGTCCAACAACAACCTCAACAACCAGTTCAAGAACATGCAAATTGATAATGCCAAAGGTGGAAACAAGAGCCAAAAGGGCGGTGGCAGTGGAGGCGGAGGTGGTGGAAACAACCAGCCTAAGGGTGGTCAGAACCTCCCGAACCAGCAGCAGCTTCCACATCTGAACCCGCAGCAGCTTCAACATCTGAACCAGCAGCAGCTTCAGCAGCTCCAGCAGATGAAAGCGTTGCAAGATCTCAAGCTGCCCCAATTCAAGGACCTCAAGATGCCCTCCAAGGGCCCGGCTCCAAACCTGAACCAGAAAGGAGGAGTGAAATTCGTTCTGCCTGAGGATGAGGAATTCACTGATGAAGAGTCTGATGACAATGATGAAGATGATGATTCTATGGATGATGAGGAGTCTGATGATGTCTGTGATGAAGATGATGATTCTATGGATGATGAGGAGTTTGATGATGTCTGTGATGATGCCCACCACCATGCACCCAACAAGACGAAGCCAATGATGGGCAATGGCCAGATGCCCAACATGATGATGCTGAATGAGATGATGAGTGGGAATCATGCCCAGCAGCTCTTGAATGCTCAAAAGGGTGGGGGAAATGTTGGAGGTAGTGCTGGTAATAATGGCAAGAAAGGTGGCGGTGGTGGAGGTGCGCCTATTCAAAACATTGATGGCAAAAATGGGAACGGTGGCAAAAAAGGCGGAGGAGGAAATAATCAAAGCCAAGGTGACGGTGGTGGTAAAAATGGTGGCAAGAACGGGGGTAATGCCAAAAATGGTAAGAACCTCCCGAACCAGCAGCAGCTTCAGCAGCTCCAGCAGATGAAAGCGTTCCAAGATCTCAAGCTGCCCCAATTCAAGGACCTCAAGATGCCCTCCAAGTACCCGGGTCCGATCCTGAACCAGAAAGGAGGGGGAAATTCATTCTGCCTGAGGATGAGGAATTCACTGATGATGAGTTTGATTATGATGAAGATGATGATTTTATTGATGATGAGGATTTTGATGATTACGATGATGCCTACCACCAAGCACCCAACAAGACGAAGCCAATGATGGGCAATGGCCAGATGCCCAACATGATGATGCTAAATGAGATGATGAATAGGAATCATGCCCAGCAGCTCTTGAATGCTCAAAAGGGTGGGGGAAATGTTGGAGGTAGTGCTGGTAATTATGGCAAGAAAGGTGGCGGTGGCGGAGGTGCGCCTATTCAGAACAATGATGGGAAAAATGGGAACGGTGGGAAAAAAGGCGGAGGAGGAAATAATCAAAGCCAAGGTGGCGGTGGTGGTAAAAATGGTGGCAAGAACGGGGGTGATGCCAAAAACGGTAACCATGGCGGTAACCCTAACAACAAGAATGGCAGCAGCGGCGGTCCCAGTAGCAACATCAATGGGAACGGCGGCAAAAAGGGTGGAGGAATGGAAAATGGGTTCCTCCACATGGGTGGTGGTGCTAATGGAAGTGGTGGGCAGATGGGTGGTATGAAGATTCCAATGGGTCGTATGGGCAGCATGCCAACAGGGCAAATGAGCAATTTCCCAGCTGTCCCAGGCCTCCCAGATGCCGCGCTGGGCGGCGGCGGAAGAGTGGGCGGAGCGGATGGCTCCTTCTCTGGGGCCAGGGCGGAAGCCATGCCCGGAAATCCTTACCAGCAGCAGCAGCAGCAAGCCTCTCTGATGAATCAGCAGAGGGCTATGGGCAATGCGAGGTTCCAGCCCACGACGTACGCCTGGCCGCCGACAGCTATCAACTGCCCGCCGCCGTACCCTTACCCATACCCATACCCCCCCGCTGCCGCCCCGTACCCGTACCCGTACCCATACCCCCCTGCTGCCGCCCCGTACCCATACCCCCGCTGCCGGCCCAGGAGGAGTGGTACCCCAACTTCAGTGATGAGAACCCACCAAGTTGCAATGTGCCGTGAGAGACTTTGCTGCTTATAGAAAGACTTGGTGCTGTTGAAAGGGGGGTATTTTGGTTTTTCCCAAGTGTTTGTGGTGGTGGTTGTGATGGTGGTTGTCTCAGCGACAGAGGCTGAGGAACTGGTTCTAATAAAATCTTAGTGCCCTCTCTTTTCCCCTTCCCTCATATTCTCAGCCAAAAAATGTAGGGTTATTAAATTCCTGTAATAGGGTAGTCACCATAAGATTAAAAAAGGTAATGTATCCATTAGGGAGGGAGGTACTCTCGAGAAATATGCATGGTGGGTGGTACTCTCGAGAAATATGTATGGAGGGTGGTGGGGTCAGTGGCGCCTCTCTTCCTCTCTTCTTTGCTTTTTAATCTATGAGATGTTCATATGTGTTTATATATGCTGGAGACATAATGATCGCATCAGATCTTTTGCTCAAAATCATCTGGAAACCAAAATGAAATTGCCCTTGCACTTGCGCCTTCATCTGCACTCGACTGCCACCACTACTTCCACTCCTAAGTGAAAAACCCAAAAGAAAGAACAAAGGAGGAGGAGACGAGATTGCAGATGGATGTTGGGCGGTGGGGCGGTGGGGCTCACCCTCTCATCACTCATCAGTCGCAGCTAAAAAGTGGGGTGGTGGGGCCCAGTTGGTGGGACCTGCTCTCCTCTGCGATTTTTTTCCAAGATCAAAGAAACCAAAGACACGAGGCATTATTATTGGGGAGGCTGTTCACGTACGCTTTAGTGAAAGACGCTGTGGCAGCGATGCTGGTCAGAAGGGAGACAGAGAGGGAGAGAGAGAAGGCCGGGCCCCCCTCTCCCCTCCCCCCGGGGGCTTGTTAGGTTTGGCTCGTGTATTTGACAAGGACAAGCTAACAGCTTTATTTTCGAGAATCTAACGGCGTTGCCACCACTGGACACGAATTCCCCGGTAAGCGTCTGGTCTAATCACTGGAAAGAGCATCAGAATGTGCAAGTGTTAATAGTGTTACAGACATGGAGAAATAGAGAGAGAGAGAGAGAGAGAGAGAGAAACAGGGATATATGAATGAGTGAATGAATATGACCACAAAGCTCAAATGGGTCGTTCGTGCGCTGCTGCTGCTGTTGGGTTCTGGATGTTGTCAGATGATCATCGGCGGCGACGGCAGCGGCAGCAGCAGCATAAAAGAAAAGAGAAGAAAACAGCGGAGGTAAAACACATTGAAATTGGGGAGGAAGATTGAACGAGATAAGTGAAAGAAAGAAATCTCAAATCCGGTCTATCTGTCTAATCAGTTGGATAACGAGAAATGCGTGGGTCTATCACTATCAGTACCCTCTCCCGCTCTTGTCCATAGGCAAAAATCCAAAAGTTGCTGCCTCACTATCCTGTTTTCCCCTCCTACTTTTTCTCCTTCTCTCTCTCTCTCTCTCTCTCTCTCTCTCAACAGCAGAGCTGCTGTGCTAGGGTTCGTGAGCTCCACTTGCTCTCCATCCATGGACGTTCCCAAAGTCGCACATTTACTGAATCCTGCAGTTAAGGGTATGCGTTTGGATGCATATGGAGTGCAGAATAACACCCATCTCTATCCCCCAAAATCTAATTAAGGCTTTGTTCGTTTTTTGGAAAATAACTTCTAAGAAAAAAAAATTCAAATTTTTTGGCATATGTTTCAAGGAAAGTGAATTGCTTGGAGAAAATATTTTTTATTTTTGAAAAATGAAAAACATTTTCTCAGTTAATCATTTTTATCCTACACCTTTACAAGCCTTCCTCTCTCTCCTCATCCTTCATCTTCTTCTCTTTTAATATTTTTTTTTTAAAAATTCGAATAATTTTTTGCTTTTTTTTTATTTTTTTTCCTCTTCTTCTTCTTGGTTGATCTAGAAGAGTAGTGAACCTGAGCTCGTCGACGGTGGGCGAGCCTCGTGCTCACTAGCGAGCTCCGGGCTCACCTATGGCCAATCACTAGCCATCGCCCTAACCAACGATCAACCAAGAAGAAGAAGAGGGAAACAAAGAAAAAAATGAAAATTAAAAAAAATGATTTAATGATTGATTTTTAAAAATAAAAAATAATTTAAAATCGATTTTTAAAAGATTATTAAAATTTGATTTTAAATATAAAATAAATGAAAAAGAGTGTATGGAGGAAATATTTTATTTACCGAACAGCGGAAAGTATTTTTCATTTTATTTTCAGTTTTCACCCAAATATCAAAAAATAATTACATTTTTCTATAAAAAAATTTCCTTGAAAAAAATTTCTAGAAATACCACATTTTCTACAAAACGAACAGAGTCTTACTCTAAGTTTAATATCATGTTGTGTGTTTTTCAACCTGTCTTTTTTCTCAACTCCATGTCTATTCTTTTCTTTTCTTTTTCCTTAAAGCTTAATCCTTAGGTTGTTATAGCACAACATGAGGATTGAATCGAAGGGAAAATATAGTAAAAGAGACCGCTCATGAACTCTATGCACCAAAACCTTGAATATTATTCACTAAACACCTTGAAGTCCCACTTCAATTTCATGATGCTATTCGCTAATAAAGACCCACCTTCAAATTGCCGGTACTCGAATCCTACTCTTAAGGGTATGGCGACCCATGTGAATTAGGTCCAATCATCATATGAAAAGATTTCGTGATGTCATCCATAAGAGGACACTGCCAGTGAATATCATTTCAAAATGCTAGATCATCAAAAGCAAAAAGCTAGGTCCGCGTGATGGATTTTCACTTATCTAAAGCAATTAGCCCTATAATTAATCACATGATGTCCCTGCACTTATTTCAAAGTGCGAGAGGTACTGCCTCGTTTTCTGTTTTGTCTTTCCCCACCTCTCTCGCCACTCGAGTATTCCCAGCACTCAAAGTCAAAAGCACTAGGGACGGTTGAGGCGGCTTTAACCATTCGGCCTGCTTTCCAAGGCAACTTTTGATAATTAAAAGATTGCCGTACCTGACATAGGAAAATTTCATTAAGCAAGACGCTAATCGACAAGTCCTCGCCAGGGACATTGATAATTCACACAATAATACTCCCTAATTTCTTTCTTAATGGAAAGGTCCTCGCACCGGCCACCCCACGAACGTTGTGAAAATAAGTCGAAATCGAATAAATCCTCAACCACTCTCCAAAAATCACGATAAAAGCCGCTGACGGCGGTGACGCAGCGCCGTTACATGGACGTTTGTGATCATGATCTGTCGTGTCTCGATGCTCTCGTGCTTGAATGGTGCTGAATTTGAAAGGACAAAGGGCGTGCCTTTTGTACCATCGGATAATTTAAAGGAACCTCTTGCCATCAATCACGTGGACATCGTCCATTGGACCCCTCATTGACAATAATCCCCCCTTTGCTCAGTGTTCGCCACCTCACGAGATTGCTATACCCCGCCTCAGCTTTCGCCATGTCGAATTTACCATATTGCCCAGTGGATAATTGAGATTTGTGCTTTCCCCTCTAGAAATGATTAAGTATCTTTTGAGTTTTTTTTTCCCCTCTCAAAACGGTTCAATTTTCGATAACTATAATAAGAGTCTAAATCCTATATCTCAAAATTTGTAAAATAGGAAATCAATATTGAAGTAAGAGAAATTGGTACAAAAAACCGTAGATGCACTTCTAGATAATTGCTTTTAAAAAGTTTTATACATCAATCTAAAAGAAAAGTTAAATTTCAAACATTACAAGAAAAATAGATGTGCTCAAGAGCCTGGCAATCCATTTGATTCAACTTGTCCTGATTTGATAAAATGACAAATTTGGGCAAGTTTCAAGAAAGGATTCTCTTGCATAATTTATCACCGTACTCAAATTATTATGTTTGATGATGGAGACAAGATATTTTAGTCAAATTGAAAAAAAAAATCTGAAATGTTTATATTACTTAATTAATCAAATATTAGATTTGTGCCAAAGTTTAAGGGAAAAAGTAGATTTAATTTGTGCCAAGATTTAAGGGGAAAAGGTAGATTTTTTTCCTAGTACCTTCTGAGCTATTTAAAAACTCAGTTAATCACAATAAAAAGCATATTGTCCTCGAATTTCTTTGAAGTGACACTTATGGCGCATTCATTTGAGTGAATGAATTTTTGGTGAATTTATTTTCTGAACTTTCATGTATTTGGTTTGTTGAAAATAATCCATCAACGAAAAATTATTTACGACAAAAAAAATAAAATGGGTGTTTAAAGTTATGGATTGAGAATGTTGGCTTGCTACATAATTAGAATCATGACATAAATTATTGAATAGGTGGAAAGTTATCAAAATTGAGATATAATAAGATGGATTGAAGTCCCCCGCCTATACTAATTAAGAATGATGCAGTCGGCTCTGTGGCAATATATTTACATTAACAATAGTTTCGCCTGGCTCTTCTTGTACATGCAATTTTTATCATATGATCACGTTAAGCTCCCACCAAAGACATCTTGTAAAATCAAAAGTAAACAACGAATAAATGAAGCCTCTTTTTCACTAGTAAATGGGTGAGAAGAGGCGACCAATACTAGCAATCCCTCCGAACGATATCATAAGGTCCCCCATGCATTATTAAATGTTCGGTTTGAAGGAAATTAAACCACATCACTAGCAACTCCAAGATCTGAAATTAGCAAGCTTGTCACCATAATCCCCAGCAAGCCAGGATGTCTTCTCACACGAGTTATGCTTCAACTAAATAACGTAGCATAAGATATTTAGAGGTTCGCTCACCATTTATATATGTTTAAATGTATATATCTATTGTGAAACAATGCAAATGTTAACAGATCTTGCAATTACATCTCAAATGCGAGAGGTTGAAATTATTAAAGATTTCAATGAGAAATCATAAAGCACATTAGCACATTAAAAATATACATGTTACCATCTTCATGATAAAAGCCACCCCACCCACAGTGGAATCTACTATTAATCGAGGAGTGGCAGAATTACAGTCAATCACCCATGCGTTTCTCGAAAACCCAATACAGAAACCCTCACAGGTCACAAGCTCTCGTGTTACAAATCACTAAGTTTCATCGAAAACCTAAGAGAAAGCCTAACAAATCCATGTTTGTATTCTAAACAAAATAGGTCAAATAAGACTCGGAAAACGTGTTACCAAATGTGGATCACGACAACCGGGTGCTTACTCGATTCCTTTGTCTTTGTGAGTGCCTTGATATAGGTTTGTGTAGGACATACAGGCCATGGCCACTTGGGTCAAGGCTCAAGCAAGCATCCATGTACCCCAAAGATATTTCAGACTATTCATTTTTCTTATTTTTAGCAATCTCTAGATGGTGCCATCTTAAGATACTTGTAATGTCTGCTTATGCCAGAATAGGTAATGCTTGTGAAGCTCTTTAGGAGGGTTTTTAATACCCAAACTTTCATATCCCAAATCAACTTTAGATATTTAACTCTAGATTTGATATCAACAGTTGTGAACCAATGGGGAAACTAATGAATTTGGCAATGAAATATCAAACGCGAAAGGACGTAAGAGAAATTTAGAAGGAAGAAAAAAGGACACGAGAATTTTACGTACTTTGTTTCAAATGTAGGTAACTACTTCACAAGAAGAATCAAAATTAAAGATTCTACAATCAGTTAGAGAGTTACAATCAATCGCTCATGAGTTTTTGTTGCCCAATTACACAAATCTCCACAAGCGTTCGTGTTTCTCTTGCAAAGTTTCATTAGAAAATCTAAAGAGAAAGCCTCACGGAACTGTGTTCATGTTCTAAACAATATAGTTCAAAGTAAGACATTGAAGTGCGTGTTTCCAGGTAGGATCGCAACATTCGGGCGCTCGCCTGATGGCCAATGCGGAACGGCAATTCTAGGGCAGTTCTGGGCTCCCGGCCTTGTGTGGCCGAGGTGGCTGGCAGCCCGCTCCACGCACAGTAGCTACAGACCCCAATACTTCCAAGCACGACTCCAACCTATCTCAATCTCCAAACCTCAACTCAAAATTCGATTTGGCAAGAACTTGACGCATAAACTCAACAATATCTACCCTTACAATAGTAATAGCGAAAAAAATGTGGAAAGATTGCGAGTTTCTAGCTAACGTTCTCACCATCTGCCTCCACACTAATTTGTCTAATTAATATATTAAATTTTCTTTTTGAGATTTGAAACCTATTCACAAATAGCAAATACAAAGTAAAAAGGTTTCGCAAAATATATTTTCGTGCTAATGCGACGGTATTCCCGGGGAATGTTCTTGAATGGTGGCGGATTCATAACAGACATGGCAAAGAGCTATCGTGATGTACTTTCGTAGAATTTTATTCGATGCATGGGAGTTTGGACCTGAGTGGGACACTCCTGAGTGACATTATTATAAGAGGCTATGATTTATCATAAGAAATAAGTTTTTCTTAGGTTTAGTTAAATAGGTTGGGTATGAATTGGGTATAGATTAGGTATGGATAAAAAAAATTGCACTACAAATAAATGGATCATAAACGGGTTAAATTAGTCAATTTGAGTCGGGTCATAAATGACCCGACCCAAATCCGACTTGACCCACTCGTTTAACAAGTCTAGCTATGATGCACCATCCACTTTCATAGGCTCGCACGAATTCCTCTGTTTTCTTTTTTTTTCTTTAAGATCAAAGAAGAAAATTGCATGTCACGAGAGACAGGAAGAATAGCCTCACGTAAATATCTCTTATGTACATAATTAGTGCTATGTGTTTCAATTTAGTGAATTATGTCCCTAGAAAGGAGTTAAATATGGATTTAACTTTTGCTTTTTGCAGCGCTATTTTTCTTTAAGAACTTGGAAATCGGACTTACATTAAGGGTCAAATTAGATTTGTCTAATTGGTAAGGTCGGGTCGAGTTTGGATTGGGTAAAAAATAATCCAACCTAAATAAACCTATGTTTATATAATGCAAATCAAGTGACTCATACTCAACACGTACCCAACCCGACCTATATTATTAAAACACTTTTATATTCAACCCAATTTATAAAAAGTCATATCCAAATTAAGGCGAGAGTACAAAGTGAGTAAGCGTAAGATCCAATAAAGGAGAGAGAATAAGAAGACATAGAGGTGGGTACCGTCTATATAAGTTGTAGACCCATTTAGGCGCGTTTGGTAACGATTCTATTCCCGGGAGCTGATTATGACTAGAAATGATTATTTTTTATTCGTTCCCTTAACCGATTACCCGAGTAAAAAAATGCGTTTGGTAACTGTCCAAATTTTTTTGATTCCGGAATAGAATTGCGTTTGATACCATGCTAATCGATTATGTTCCAAATTAATTTCTTTTGATTTTTAAATATTTTTTAAATATTTTTTACTTTTTTCCTTTTTTTCTTTTCTTTTCTTTTTTTCCTTTTTTTCCTATTCTTCTTCTTCTTCTTCTTCTTCTTCATGTGGCGACACTCACCGAAGCGTCGCCGCCCTCCGGCAAGGTCAGCCCTCACGAGCCTTGCTGGCAGCTGGGCGAGCCTCGCCGGTGGCCAGGCAAGGCTCGACCTCGCTCGATGGGCGAGGCCAAGCCTCGCCCAGCTCTTGGCAAGACTCGCCAATGGTCGGGCTTGCCTCCGGCGAGCTCGCGGATCGGCGACCAGCGCGGGCGGACGGCGGCGGCAGGCAGAGACGATGGCGGACGGCAATCGCGGGATGACGAAAGAGAAGAATGAGAGTTTCATTGTTTTGATTCTTTTTTGGTTCTCGACGAAGAATCATTTTTTTTTTATTCTCAATTCTCTTCCCAATCTGTTTCCGGGAACAAAAATTTTATCAAACGTGGTTCTCATCCCAAACTGATTCTGGGAACAAAAAATCAGAATCAAGCACTGTTTGGCACGTTGCCAAACAGGCCCTTAATATCCATATCATGTTTAAATTCATTTATGATTTATTTTCTAAAAATAACTGAGGTATATTACAACCCAATCCATTAATAAATGGGTCTATGACTAACTTTACGGGTTCAGGTCAAATTAAAAAACTGTATATTCTTTTAACGACATCAATGTTCATTCTTCATAATTTGCTAAAACGTAAAATGAAATTGTCACACGAAACACACTTCTCGATAAGTTGGTCTCTTGAAAATGGGGCTCTTGTTTATCACTCATATTTCCTTTCTCTGTTTACCACCCGTAGAAAGAGCTTGTGCTCCCGGCGACTTATATATCAAAAAAACTTATTAGACTTACTTAGTGTGATTTATAAGATTAATTTAGAAAGAAATACGTCAGACTTGTCACCAATTCTCGAATATGATTCACTTGTTTAAATTATAGTTTAGTGTCTTTGAAGCTTAACCCTAAAGACTCCTAGAGAGCATTAGCCGCTGAAGATAGAGCGAGGTAGAACCCAAGGGTGAATTATCCTACTCGACGAGGTATAGTATGTGGGGAGCCTACAAAAAATCCAAGTTGAATCATCAGTCTAGTCTAGTTGAATTCAAACGTACTAATGCTTAGATGGCTAGGGCAAAACGTGATTAATTTGAGTGAAGCTTAGGGAGCGTTTGTTTCACAAAAAACGTAACATTTTTGGAAAATGTTTTTCAAGAAACCATTTTCCAGGAAAATGATTAGTTTTCCTTTATTTGGTGATACGTGACTGAAAGTATTTTCTGATATTTGGATCGCATTTGTAAAATGATTGAATGACATTTGACCTAACAATTGACAATAGTGTGCCTCTTACTTCCAAATTAATTTGTTGAGTCCATATTACTTAATAAACGGATTTTTCTCGATCAGTTTAGTAAATCTAGAATTTGAACCTGCAAAATGAAAAGGAAACCTGAATTCATACACATAATTATTTTTATTTTTATTTTTCTGAAAATGGACATGATTTTCAATTACAAGAGCAAGTCAAAATGATCTCATTAATCACTTCAATACATTTGGCTCTCTCCAGATGGATGCGCCTCTCGTGCGGCTCTCCGCAAGTTATCCTGAATTGCCTATGGACACCACGAAGGATGCTTCCAGTTTTGCCGAGCAACTCAAGCTGATGAGTTTTGCCCTTGTTAAAGCCGCCAAGCAAGTTCATGTTTCTCAGGCACAATGTCCCTTGCAATACATGAGCTAAACATTTCATAGTTTAGTACTGATGTCTCTATCTTCCCATGACACATTAGGATAAATTGTACCACAAAAAGCTACTTGGATAGCTACTGTAAGAAGTAATCAAAGAACATTGTGCCACAAAAAATGACTTGGATAGCTACTACAAGTTACCAAAGGTCCAATGTTCAGACAATATCAAGAACAAATTCAAAGTCTGATGCTTAGCTACTTGAATAGCTACTACAAGTTACCAAAGGTCCAATGTTCAGACAATATCAAGAACAAACATTCAAAGTCTGATGCTTAGCTACTTGAATAGCTACTACAAGTAACCAAAGAACAAGTCTAATGTTCAGACAATATCAAGAACAAACATTGAAAGTCAGATGCTTGTCAATATCCACTTTCTCTTCTATTTAAGAAATCTTCGAGCCATAACTTCTTCAGCTTAACACTCTTGACAATGAATGCTTTTGCAACTCTCTCCTTGTCCACTAGATAATCAAGGACATGTGCAAGGGTAGCTTCATCAAAACCTTCAACCTCCATCACTTCTTTGTAGATTAATTTTGACTCATCTTTTTTATTGCATTAGCAACCTCTCCAATTTGCTCCGAGAGCATTGCAAACCTATCATCCTTGTTAGTGGCACAACTTCATTTTCTATTAAATCTTGAAGGATCTTCTATTCCTTTCGTAGTATTGTCATTACCATCATCTAGTTCAGTTGAGAAGTCCAAATCACCAAAAGAAGGTAAGTCGATGTCTCCAAATTTTTTTGCAAAGCATCTTATGGCCATGTCTTTTCCAACCACCAAAGCGAGTTCATCGTACATCTCAATTTTCTTGTTCAAGTACTTCTCATGGGTAGGATGTGCCTACGAAAAATCACAAAAACACAAGTATATAAGTAGGTAGATTTGCCATTTATGATTACAGTAATCCCTAAAATCTGCTCGTCATCTATCTCTCTCTTTTTTTCTTTTTCTTTTTATATGTAAAGAGCATATGACGCATAAGCAAACAAAATTATTGCATCCTCCAATTCCTACATATCTCAACATGCTGCATGTATAATAAATCTCTTGAATCAATGAATTTCTAGTTGCCTGAATATAACAAACTGTGGCATACCAAGGTACATAAACTTAACCCGCAATTTTTGGGTATCAAATGCTAAGAGCATTAAGTTAAATAGGAATTTGAAAAGCACATTACCGTTATTTCTTCATCATAAACTTCCTTCCGAACAACTGTGATCATCTTCAAGTTATGGTCCCACTAAAATCCACTCTTAACCTGCAATTTTTGGATGGTAGCCCAATCGTTTTTAATAGTTCTAGGATGATTGTCCACATGATCAGGTTCACATTTAGTCCCAAATTTCTCATTTATAACTTGAGCAACTCGAACAAAGGAAGATGGTTTAAAGGTGGCTAAATGTTTGTTCCCTTTGGAAGCCTCATCAACTAGTATCTCTAAAAACATACGCTCCATAGGTCCTGACCATCTAAAATGCTTGGACTTCCCTTCTCTAGCCTTGCCCATTGCTACATTATCAGACAAATCCCACACAAGAAATTGTGATAAACAAATAATAACACAATAACAGACATCATTCGACTACTGAGACAAGGAAACATCATAGTGATATAGAGTAGTAAATTAAGTTCACATTTATAAGAACTCCAATCACAAAGTATTCACGTCACATCAAAAAACATCAGACAACTTCTAAGAAGATACAAATACTAAACATTCATTCTATGCCTACTATAGTCATACCACATTAAACGTGCGATACTATCTATTTTGCTGCCCACTCTCTATTTTCCTCCCTCTCCTCTCTTTTTGTTTGTTGATGTCTTCTTTCTTGACTTTGAGATTCAACCTCTACATTTAGTTCTTGCATAAAAGGATCATAAGGGTCAACTCCCATAATGAAGTCATGTAAAAGACAACATGCTAAAACCACATCAACTTGAGTATCAAAAGACCAAAAGAGTTCGGCATCTAATACACGAAAACGCCTTTTTAGGACCCCAAATGCCCTTTTTATTGCAGACCGTAAAGATGAATGGCGATGATTGAACAACTCTTTCTTGTTCTCAGGTGAGTGGTCACTAAACTCCCTCCTGTGATACGAACTCTATGTTATGGAGAAATTATTCCTGGTTGAATGCCATATTCGGCATCAGCAAGATAGTAGTTACCTACCAATTTTATGTAAAGTTTCAACAACATGTTTCAAGAAAATAGGGTATAAATTTTATAGAAAATATGGAATAGTCTATACCTTCAGGAATTTTCATTCCTCGAGGCCTTAAAAGTGCATTTGTAAGAATACGAAAGCCATGGGCCGTGCCTTCCCAACCGGCCAACACATAAAAGAATTTTAAATCATAAGTAACAGCTACAAAAACATTTTGTGTTGTTTTCTCTTTTTGACCACGAAATTTTCCTTGAATTTCTGGGGGAACCGATGCACGGACATGGGTACCACAAGAGCTCCGATACAATCCTAATGTACTCAATAAGTAAGTAAATGTAACAACATACTATCAAAATGAAGTTTGTGACACTTGTCATATTACATACCTTAAAGTACAGATTAAATCTTCGACTCTTAGATATTGCCGGGGGTGTAGTGCCATCCAGTGGTCTTATAACATGCTTGTGTAATTTTAGAATTGCTTGTAAGACAATTCTAAAGCATCAATGAATGGTCTCAGTGGACCTATTGAACCTTGACCCTATTATTCTCAACCTCACATTATGCTCTAAAATATGGCAAAAGACCAGCAATTGCTCTTTAATTGACACATTTACTGTTCCGTGTAAAAAATTATCTAACCTAAGGACTCTACACAATTCAAAGAAAACTTGTGGTATCATACGTATTTGATTGACACAGTATCTCCCGAATGTAATATGTGATTAATGAGCAACTCTCTCTCAAAATCTCTTTCCCCCCGTGGCGCTCTAGATATCTGACTACTAAAAGCTTCATCCTCTATTACTAACATACCAGCTGCCATTATTGACACAACCTCACCCATTATTGCTCCATTAACATCATTATTTTCCATCTACAAGCAATAATAAGATTTTCTAAGCATGTTATGACAGATGTTTTATCTTAAGGGTAAACCCAATAGCAAACATTAAAAAAAAAAAATTGTTAAAATGATTAAGAAGGCTAGTGCAGCAACATCAGCACTAACAAAATCAACTCTCGAAGGAACATGTAAACCAACTACTGACTTGCTTAGCAATAGAGGCACATTGATGGAATTTGCAAAATATGCTGCTCCACTTCCTGAGATATGTCAAGACATATCCATTGCAGGAAGATGAGATTAAAACACCAATCTTATGTCACACAACTACTTAAATTTTAGTGCTATCAACAATGGACAAGTGACTACTCCAAGTGACCACATTCACATTATCTCAAGCAAAGAAACAATTTAATCAAGGATAAGCAATCTCAACAAGCGTTAACTGCAAGAAAAAATAATCATAGGTTACATAAATCTCAAGAACTAGAAGAAGAATTCTTCATACTACAAGTTTTGAAACATGTGTGCATGATGCACAAGATACTACTAGTTTTGATTTCCCAAGAAATATGCTAAGATATTCATAATCTATTAAACAAATTGAAAAATTAGCAAGTGAAAAACCCCTGAAAGATAAACCTCAAGGGTATGCCTTTAAGGGAACTTCATTAATAAAATCAGGCATGCCAAATGCAGATATTCCATAAACAAGAGCATCCTAGCCATTGCAATCCTCACTTTCTAGTATTTAGAACACAAGGGAATAAGATGTTAATGACATGCCCTAAAACTATCAAGTGACACATGCTATGAAGAAAGAATCTTTGTACTTTGCAAAACTTGTTTTGTCAATGGTCCAAGTGTCACATAAGCATTTGTAGCATAAGCTATATGCTGATATTCTTCTTTCTACATAATCAAAACAAGACTTAGAACTCGCCAAGAGAGTTTGAACATTTGGCTAGTAGGTGTATATATCAAGGAAGCTCTTCACGCGAAAAAAAAAAGAACTTTAAAATGAGGAAATCACACAAGTTTAACATCTTATTTACAGTTCTAAAAGAATATAGGAAAAAATTAAAATTCAGTTATGTCTTCACCCATGTGAAAATTAACCATATCAAAAGACCGTTATCTGGCAAGAGTGATTAAGAATTCTCTTGCATCCACCACAGACGCAGATCCAAGTACTCATTCTCATCCCAAACAAATTGACAATAATACCGCAGAAAAATCACAAAAATAATTAAAAAGGTCATGAGAATCTAAGTTCTTACCAACACTCGATCCAATATCAACTACATCACCAGTTGCTCTAATTGCTCCTTCTTAAGATCAGAACCTGGAGAAGACACACAGTAGAAAAGATAACATGAAAGAAAAATTATAGCTAGAAGAAGGGACAATCACAAAAGGAAGCTACAAACTCCTAGAGGGGCATTATCAAGCAAGAAAAACGGATCATTCAAAATAACTGGATAGCATTTCATAAGAGGAGATTTATCAGCATTAGAACAAAAGGAAAACCCATTTATAGAAACCTATTCGTTTGTAGTTGATTGCAGAAACTGTTTGATTGGTACCAAATAACATTGTCTCTAGAAAAGACCCAAGATGAACTAATTGCTTTGTCCCATGCAGATGTATTTATATCTATAAGAACTAAGATTTAACTCAATCCTTCAAGTATCTTTACGAATATCTTATGTCACAATTCGACATGAGTCTCCCTGCTACAATCTATATAAGACCGCCACAAATTTGGAGACAGTTGGGTACAAATAACATAGCCGGACTAATCTGCTTGGATATTTCACCAAACACTTGATGTGCATTTGATTAAATGGCACAAGGAAACAACAAGATAGTGAGAACCACAACCCAATCAGCATGAGATCATCAAGATTGAATCGAAAGTTACTAATATAATCTCAGGCATGACCAATGTTCATGCTAACAACAACAAAGCTCTCGGTTTCTCTTTCCCATGCGTAATGGAAGAATGTACTGAACTTCCACACTCAATGAAAACTGAAAGCTCCAAGGCTCCAAGTTGTCAAGGTTTGAAGGAATCTATTGGTTCAATAAACTTGAGTCCATTGATGGAGCATACGGATTCGAATCTCAATCACGCAAGAACATCGCGATCCAAAGAGCACTGGATGTGGCAAGGTAAGCGGCGGATTTCGGCGCCGATCAACGGGGCATAAGCTTCTGGAATACGAGGATTGAGAGAGAGAGAGGCTTTGAGGGGCGTTTCACTTCAATTGCTTGAAGAAGATGAACGGAAACGTGAATCAAACAACTGAAACGCAGAGAATCAACATCAACTCAACAATGTAAAGCATTGATCAAAAAAATTATGAGATTATTCTCAAATCGGAGAGGAGACAGAACCTAGATCTATGTTGAGCAATGTTGAAGAAGAGCTAGACCTTGAAGGAAGAAGAAGAAGATTTGGACCTTCAATGGTGAAGAATATTAGCATCGGTGAAGAAGAGCCAAAGAAGAAAGGCGAGAGAAAAAGCGAAGGGAGAGCAAACAGCATACCTTAGAAAAAGCAAAAGAACTTGGAACCGTGTTCAGCGTCATTGAAGAAGAGCCAGACCTTCAATGATGAAGAAGAAGATTTGGACCTTCAATGGTAAAGAAGATGCACGTCGTTGAAGAAGAGCTGAAGAAGAAAGACGAGCGAAAGAGCAAAGGGAGAGAGCGGCATACCTCAAAAAAAGTGAGAGAGTCTAGAGAGGAAAAGTGAAAGGTCAGAGGGAAAAAGATGAAAAGGGAAAGTGTTTTCACCTTCTGAGGCGAAGGAATTTGTTTTCCTAAAATAATACATAATATTTGTGTTGACCAGAAAGTATTTTGTGTTGAACAAATCTTTTTTAGAGAACCAAATGGCTGAAAATCCAGAAAACACTTTCTGGTAAAATACTTTCAATGAAACAAACACGCCCTTAGAGTTGTAACAAGTTGAAAACCATTTGGTCAAATTTCTTTTTGAAAATACATTTGGCTAAACTTCTAAGTTACTACAACTATAAAATTACAGTCTTATCCAGGTGAGACCTTGGGATAAGTTAGTATATTTCCACATTTTTCAATAATTGTCTACATTACCCTATTCCAGATTGCGTTGATTTATAAAGGCAAATTAGCTAGAATCAGATTGTTGATTGCACTTAACTTTCCTTTGGAGATGGGGAATGGAGATCTTCCCAAGTACTTGATCCAAGTTTAGCCGTCACCATCACATCACACACCTTAAAAAGAGTAAACGACTTCAGTGCAATTATGGTGTTATGTGTCGTCATTGTGGGAAAGATCGACTAGCCCACTCATGACTAGCCAACTCCTTAGACCATTGGGGAGGCACGTAGCTTCCACGGGCTTGCGACATTCTACCGACGCTTTATCCGAATTTTCAGTACCATTATGGCCTCGATCACTAGGTGCTTAGAAAAGAAAGTTTCATTGGGGTGATGAAGCAAAGGCCAGTTTTGCTCTCATCAAAGAAAAACTTTCCACGACACCAATACTAATGCTGCCAGATTTTGAAAAGGTATTCGAATTGGATTGTGATGCTTTTGGCATAGGGATTGGTGTTGTTCTTTCCTAGGAATGTAAGCCTATCACTTATTTAAGTGAGAAACTTAATAATATCCGCAGGCAATGGTCTACTTATGAGTAGGAGCACTTTGCTATAATACAAGCCGTTAAGCATTGGCAGCCTTATCATTATCAAGATAAGTTTGTCCTTAGCACTAACCATTAGGCACTAAAGGAGACTCGGACCTCTAGATTATCAAAACTTAGCACGATAGGACACTTAAGTGCCAAAAGTTAGGAAAGTAACACTTAAATACTAAAATTGGAGCAAAATGGATCAGTTAAGTGCTAATGGTAAGAAAATCTGGCCAAAATGCTGAAGTGATGATTTTTCGGAGAGGCAAGTGCAAAACGACGTCGTTTTGCTGTTAATGTGGGTAGATAATTAATATAAATATTAAATAAATTAAATTTACAAAAAAAAAAAAGGAAGATGAAGATTGCAAGCAACAAGGACTCGGCCCTTGTAGCGGTGAAGACTTAGCCCATCGTCGCCTACAATCTCTATTTTTTTTTTAATTTTAGTTTTATATTTAGTTTATTTAATAAACATTTATATTTATTTTATTTAATAAAAAAAGGAGGAGGAGGAGGAGGCGGCGAAGGCATGGGTTGAGCCCTCGCCGTTGCCTCCCCATCATCACCGGGAAGGGCCGGTGATGGTGGGGCAAGTGTTGGCCAAGGCCCGACAACCTCAACTAACCAACAACGATGGCTTGCGAGCCCTCACCTAGATTTGGGGCGAAGGTCGTGGCCTTTTTCTAGATCTAACGAGGGTTGCCAACCCTTGCCCAATTGAGATGTGCCAACGGCGACCTTTAGCTCGATTAGGTGAGGGCCGGTGACTCTCATCTAATTTGGGGGAGGGGCACGACCTCGCCTCGAATTTAGGCAAGGGCTCGCAATCCCTCGTCGACGGTTGGCCAACTAGGGCCCGACGACCCAAGTCAACCCCCCACCGTCGCCAACTCTTTTCAGGCGAGGGGAGGCGGCGATGAGGGCTTAGATCTTGCTATTTTGTAACTGATTTTTTTTTTATAAAAAAAATGGTTTTAAATTAAATTTAATTAATATTTACATTAAAATTTAAATCCGTGCCAAAACAACGTTGTTTTAGTGTTTCTTTGTTAAGTCAACTCTTCGGCAAGCTATGTAGGCGAGCAATATTAATATAAAAAAAAAAATTGTCACATAAGATTTTCGGTGGGGTTTTTGGACTTGGCATTCGGTGTCTCATTTTTCAAAAAAAAATTTACTTAAGTATCACTTTCGTAACTTTTGGCACTTAAATATCCCTTAGTGCTAAGTCTTGGCACTTGGGCTGCTCTTTTGCCGACACTCAAGTATATCAAGAGTCAAAGGCATCTAAATTGAATGCATGGATGTTGCGTCTCCTTTTTAGAGCAATTCAACTTTGTGATTCTACACAAGGCAAGCCACTTGAACAAAGTCATTGATGCACCTAGTCATCGCGCTCAACACTAGTCACCATGCACATCGATGTTATGGGCTTTGACCACCTCTTTGCCTTTTATGCCAATGATGAAGACTTTCGGGACATTTGCGAGAGTGTTTTGTGGTAGGCTCTCATGGCGACATGATCATTCAAGACAAATTCTTATTCTTTGGCAATAGGTCGTGCATTCATCACAGTTCTTTGTGAGAACAATTTATTCAAGAGCTTCATGGTGGCTCCCTTGGTGGACATTTTGGGTGAGACAAAACTGTTGCCTTAGTTGAATAGCGATATTATTGGCCTCAACTGAAGCGGAATGTTGGATGATTTGTGAAAAAAGTGCTACATCTATCAGACTGCTAAAGGCCACTCTTAGAACGCTAGTTTTTACACCCCTCTACCTATTCCTTCTAGACCTTGGGTAGACATTTCAATGGATTTCGTGTTGGGGCCTCCCCGAACCCAACGAGGTATGGATTCTATTTTTGTGGTAGTGGACAGGTTCACCAAGATGGTGCACTTCATTCCTTGCAAAAAGACTTCTGAAACTTCCCCTATTGCAAGTTTATTCTTTTGAGAAGTAGTCCGCCTACATGGTGTACCCAAAACTATCACCTACCGTGACACTAAGTTCCTTAGTCATTTTTTGGAGGGTCCCATGGCACTTATTCGAGACAGATTTATAGTGTAGCAACTCCTTTCATCCTTAGATTAACGGTAAAATTGAAGTTGTCAACTATACGATGGTGGATATCATTTGATGCCCTTATAGTGACATGCCAAAGCAATGGGACTAATATCTTGCTCCTACCAAGTTCGCTTTCAACAACATCATCAACCGCTCCACGAGCAAATCTCTATTTGAGGTCATCTACAAGCGATCGCCACAACATACATTGGACCTTGTGTCATTGCTCAAAGTCCTAGGATATAGTGTTGCGGCTAAGAACTTAGCAACAAAATTACAAGAGATGCAAGAGGATGTGAAGCAACGATTGGAAGCTTCCACCATTGTCTACAAAGCCACTGTAGATAAACACCATCACCTCAAAGTATTTGCTAAGGGTGGCAAAGTGATGGTCTACCTCCGCAAGGTTTGTTTTCTTGTCGATACAAATAACAAGTTGAAGCACAAGAAAGTTGGCCCCTGTCAAATCGTGAAGAAAATCAATGACAATGCCTATGTTGTTGATCTTCGTGGTGACCTCAACATCTCCCCGACATTGAATGTAGCAGTCCTATTTGAGTATCATTATCCATATACTCCCATTTATCTTGACAATAACTCCAGGTAAAGTTCTTCTAAAGTGGAGGAGACTAATGTAGAACAACAAACAAATGCTTATATGGAAATATTATAGTGTCACAAGAGTGGGTGGTCCCACAAATTAAAGAGGATTGCGAGATCTTCGAAGTTACATATGGGTTATGATGTTTGATCTCAAATTCATGTGTTTTCCTTGATTTATGAAATGTTAAGGATTTCTAACATGTTTTGTAAATTTTCTAATAGCGTTTTGAAAAGTTTCCCCTTTGTCAATATATTTTCCTTGATTTTGTTATTTGATTATTTCCTAATTTGCGACCTCTCTATAAATAAATGCCTAAGATATTGTAATCTACATTTCATTATTTGAATAACATTATCTTTTAGAATCCCTTTCCTAGCATTTCTTCATCTGCGTCACTCACCCTTACATCATCAAATTGTAAGGATTCAAATATGAGTTGTACTAGCAAAATCCCATATCGAGGAATTGGTATGATGCATAGTGGTTAATATATCATAATTGGCTCATAATTCATTGGATTAAGCTTTTGAGTGAAAATAAGTCCAACTAAACATGTTGACAAGCTAGGATTTGAGCTTCTTCATGCAATCTCACTAGATGAAAGTATTGGATTTCTTCTATGCACTCCCAACAAATGATATCAATGTCAATGGTAAAGTGGTTGCTTACTCCTAATGTGTATCGATGTTTGCTAAATATCTCAAAGAAGGAATTTGGTGACAAATTTGTTTTTCGGGCAAGTAGTGTTGTTGTCGCCCACTCTTAATGTGTATCGATGTTCAATGAATATCTTAAGAAAGGAATCCAGGTGATCAATTCGGTTTTCGGGCAAGTGAGCATTGTCGTGTGGTAATGTGGGTGCAATGACAAACTTCTTGGTTTGGTCTGAAGAAAGAGACCAAAGATAGTGTTTGGCGTTGGAGATTCGAGTTGAGAAAAGTTCTTGCATAAGGATACCTAAATTAAGGAGAGCAAACTTAATACCGAAACATATATGTGAGGGAGAGATTGCTAGGATAGATGGATGGGTTGTATTAGAGAAATCCCATATGGATAATTTATGTGATGCAAAACAGTCCATATATCCTGGTTGGCTCATAATTTATTAACATAAGTTTTTGAGTGAAAATAAGTTTAACCGGATATGTTGACAAGCTCAGACTTGGGCTTCCTCTTGACAAACTCTCCAGATAAAAGTATTTGACTTCTGTTGTACACTTTCAATACAAATATTGAAGAACAATTAGTTATCAAGGATCAACGGTTATCTATTGTTCAAGTAAAATATTTGATTCCCTCCGAGTAGAAATCAAATAACTCGTTCCTATGTAGAAGATATTTCTTGGGATTTAATCTCTTCAATAACGTAATAACTTCTAGACCATAAGGTTGATAGGATATCTCAAGGGATTGGGTCTTGGGTGCGGAAGCCTGATCGTGAGCTCGTTTGTCAAAGACCTGGGCACTGATGCAGGGGGCTCGAGCCCATCCTCAAGAGACCCAACCCTGGACTCAACCTTGGGGGACCCAAGCATGGACCGACATTCAAGCTAGGAAAGCCGAGAATCCAAGCCCTCCATCAAGGTCTCGGGTGAGGGCACGGGTGCAAGGGACTCAACCACAAGCGATGGGGTATAGGGCGTGGGCATTGGGGACCCGGGGCTAAGCATTGGAGTTCTTGGTTTGCCCAACCAAAGGACTTAGGGCTAAGGTCCAATCATAAGTTGAAACATGCTCTAGTTCTTAAGAAATCAAGCTATTTTCCATTAATTTATTCTCTTTAGTGATCTAAATACCGGAAAATGAAAAAAGAAATTGACCGTAATTTTTTTGTAAAACAAACAAATCCGAAATAACTTGTGTTCGTAATCCTGATTTCATGATAATTTATCTGATTTAATAAGAGAGTTGATGTTCCCTCAGTTTTCTTCTTCTGATTCATTGTTTGAAATTGAAACGAAGATGGTGCCCGATGTCCTTTGGAAAGAGCTCCATCGCTACATCATTCGTAGGACATGTTCTTTATTAATGTCAAAACACCAGGCGACCTTATCATCTTCAGATCGACGGCTCAAAGATGGGAGCAACTGGAGTTCCGAAGGAGAAGCGAGTTGCTGAACCCGAATGTCGACGACCCCACGTCGAACTCCAACAGATTGTCCTCCATCTGGTGACCCCCGATCTCGATGGCGGCGCCCGCCCCCGATCCTCCGTCCAGAAACCCCAGGCACATCGCGTCCTTGCTCACCCTCACCATCGAGTTCGCCCCTTCGATTCTCCACTGTGCGTCGCCTCGGAGCACCAGCACGATCGCGGGCACGTCCGGGCCGGCCACCCCACTCCTCACTGTCCTCGCATCAAAGCAAGCCCCGAACGGGGCGACCGGGGTCGCTTTCTTGATCTTCCTGTCCGTCGCCTTCTTCGTGAATTCCACCACCAGAGGATTGAAGATGGCCGAGTGAAGGAACGTGTACGGAGCACGAGAGTATGGAGTAAGAGTGCCGAATTTAGTTGTATGGGCCGCCGCCGACGTAGAGGTCGCCGTGGCGGGATCTGGAGGAGGAGGAAGGGAGGCAGAGAGCGAATACGCGGGGGAGATTGAGCTGCGTGGAGAGCCCGGTTGCGTCGGTAACTCCGCCAGAGGCATTCCAAATTTGGAGCGAGGGACCAGCGCTCGTGTCGGTAACGAGCAGAGTTAAGGGAATGGTTATTCCTGAGTTGGTTAATTCATCTCCCCATTGTTGTTGTTGAGTGAATCGATCTGTGCTGTTAGCGCAGTTCTTGCTTAGTTCATCGATCTGGACTGTAGTACTTCGGAATGGGAAACTTCCTCCCTTGCTCTCGGGTGACTGAACTGGGTCAAAATACTCTCTTTTAAGTCCCATGGGCACACTGAAACTAGGCTATTCTTGTGACAACATCAGGATCTTTCTTCTCTTTTTCGCCTGGAGCTGGGTATGAACTAAAAGGACCGATCCCAATAGCTTTAGTTCTTTATCTTGAACCTGCTCAACTAAAGCATAAGAAATCCGCCTTGGAAGAATACATAGGTTCCTTGGATGACTATGTCCAGAAAGAATGGGCGTCACCCTCCAAGATCATATATATATCAAAGAATCAGTCCCATCGCCGTTAAGCTTACCAAAATGTCGATTGATCTTATTGAATGACATGTCAAAAGGTTCCTCCTCGAGCATGCAGTATTCACTACTCCTCTCTCCTTTGAAGAAGAAAACGTAAAAGAAAGAAGCTATTCGACTTACAAATTTGCTCCGGGACGTGTGCTTGATCCTTTTCGTGGAGTGCAAGACCAGGACGTCCTCGCCGAGTCCGAGGGACGTCATCTCCTCCACGAACGGGGTCGTCACGTAGATAAGACACGAGTCGTTGGTGCAGCTGGGCCTGGCGGGGCCGAAGCAGAAGGTGCAGCCCCCTCCGCCGGTGGCCTCGCAACTAGAGGACAAGGGATGGGGTGATAGGAGGAGGACACGTAGCCATCGCAGTCGAGCCACGTGAACTGGCCCACGAGGTCGAGGACCGCGTTCATGGACGTGGGGGGAGTCCCGACCTGGAGGGTGGTGTAGTACTGGTTGGTGGAGGCATCTTTCTTGATGGGGAATACGACCGGAGCTGGTTTGGCCGTGGCCGTGGCCGAGGAGGCTAAGACGAAGCCAAAGAAGAGAAAAAAGGGGAACGAGAGGAGGTGATGACATTGTCGGAGAGGGTGGCTGAGGAGAGGAGCGAGAGGAGTGTGAGCTCAAATGATCTCGCGTTCGCTTTTTAAAGCAGGCCGACTCTATCACCTTCTCGACTGTTTTTGCAACGCTTAATTGCATGGATGCTCCACTGGGTAGCCAGAAAGATAAAAATAAAGAAAGACTTATGATCATGTGATTAGCTAAGGTCAATTATAATATTTGACCATTCTTCCATCGCACTAAACCTTGAGCTGCTGAGCACGGATTTCCTGAAATGCTGCCATCGTCCCCAAAAACATCGACGTGCGAGGTGCGATGCACAGAACGAACGTAATTACCCTTCACTTTCGCGATGTTCATCATCCATGTTGCTAATGACAGAGGTGTCGATGGTTTTTGGGCAGGGAGTCTGAACTTGAAGCTTCCAAAGCCGTGACCTCCATCATCCCTTCTCCTGTCCACCTTTACCTCGAGATCTTGTCGGCGCCTTCTTTAATACCATGAACTGTTCGAAGCTAAGGTTTCGGATTTCTCGAGGCTTGGCATGCTGTGGCTCTTTTGCCCGTTTCCATGCAGCGTTCGGTTGCTCGAGCACATCTGCACATTGGTTGTTCGGCTTTCAGTTGCTTGAGCCTGCCGTGTCTGGATGCTCAAACCTGTCTTAGGACTGCACCCGCGGAGGGGTGTCCAAAGGAGAAAAGCTTGCCGCTATGAGAGGAGACGGTAATGGCCATCTCAGCAGCACAGTTTTGCTAAAACATGTTGTTTGACGTTTAAGTTTGTTGACACCCAAAATATGACTAATCTAGCGCAAGCACGTGACCATCACATAACTCTGGTATGGACGGTCATGTGCGTACCATGTGGGTATTAAGACAAGTGTACTAACTTATCGATGAATATGGGATCGATATTTGTTTATTAACAGTGAGACCCATTGACGCCACCTATTCAGTTGTCGATATGTACCAACGAATCACATATAGTTGCTAATATGAACATTAGCAATATTTATTTAAAGAATGTCAACAAACTACTTTGAAATTTAAGATTGATGAGACCAAAGGTGCGCTGTTTTTGGAGGAAAACGGTTACCATTCGAAACCCAAGCCGTCCCATGAATCAAGTGAGACTAGAGGCACAATTTTGAAGGGAACAGTTATTATTTGATGACCAAGTCATCCAATGGGTAGGTTGAAGTCAAAGACACCTTCTTTTTTGGAGAAAAGGTGGTTACTGCCTAGAAGAGAGATGGTGAAGTAGACATTGATTACAAAGGGCCACGTCGTGGAGCAATTTGTACACGTGAAATTTAGAAACATGGAGATAACTAGCAAGAGTTACTTGGGAGATCGTAACCGCTAGGAATAATCAAAAAACAATTACCATTAACCATTATAAATACTATCATTCGCCCACAAGGATGGACCCATACAAATCAAAACAAAATGTTATCTTTCAATTATTATTATTTTTTATCGTACTTTAAATTTTCGTAGCTATAACTTTCCGATTCACGTCGCCGATTACATTTGAGCATGTATCTTTATCTTGGTGCTGCATCGTCAATCAAATTCTAATGTTATACTTTTAAGTCCTCAAGCTGTGTTGTCAATTAAAATTTCAGCATAGTTTGCTTACATCCCATTATGTCATCGAGTCTGTAATTTATGGAGCATACCGTCAATTAAATTTCGACTTAGTTTAAAATTGCAGAGCACTATTCCAATTGAAGAAATTGAGTTTCTTTCGTATGAGATATCCTCTATCTGAAGTTAGCACAAAAATTTGATTTCCTTAAATAAAAGCCGAAAAAGCAAAGGATATTTCATTGCTAGATCAATTCCTGCAAAACAAAGTTTGAGGGAACTTTCTGTCATACAATACGTTTTTCAGTCATAATTGTCTGCATGGGAGGGAATTGGGTCGCACGTGAATTCCCCATCGCCTTAAGTCTTCGACTGGATGATTCTCTGCTAGGAATCGTGGAAACAGCTTGATGGGCTTGGACCATGAGATCTCTTCGAGGTCATTATGAAAGACTCGGCCTCGTACTTGGACCGACCCATCATGGTCCAATGCCTCAAGAGCTGAACGATCGTAGGATCACGCGCCCGGACGAGATGCCCATTTTCACCAAGACGTTGACATGACATGTGTGCTCTTGCGGCCCGTATCTGGAGCCAATCTGAAACCCACTTCCATTAATTTTTTGCACTTACTACTGTACTCGAACTTTGCGTATTCACAATGGCACCGGCATTCATCTGTGACCCCCATGAAAAAGGGCATTGAATTTGCTGGTACAATACAACGGTCTTGGTAGGGCGCCAAGTGTGGAGACCGACAAGACAAGAACGCACAAGCGAGTTGTCTTTCTCGAACAAGGTTCTCGCGATTCACTTTAGGTGGGATATAGAGAGGTAGATGCAGCCGAATCGCGCATGTTTTGTATGGTCTGTGTATATACCGTTATGGTTAAAACTTCTCTTTGCTTCTACGCGTATACTTTCGGTGAATTTGTCAATCTCTAAATCGAAAGGAGATGAACGACTGGGGACTCAACACTACATCTGAATGGTGCAAGAATTTGGATGTAGAAAAACAGCCTCAAATGGACAGACCAATCTTGTGTCCAAGAACCGTCGAGCTGTTAGGTGTTGAGAAAATCTCTTAATGTGTTTTGAAGTTGACAAAATTAGCCATGATTTATATCAATTTTGATAAATGCAAGAATTGTTCATGTTTCAAGTAATATCGTATTTAAATTACCTTTGAAATGATAAGTGAAGAGACTCTAGTTGACTGGAAGAACCTTTGGGAAGTTCATATAGACTTGGAAATATCAAGATTTTTAGTCTACAGAATCTACATCACTATCATGGTTAACAACGGTATACTAATTGGATATTAGCAGAATACTGCAAAAGCTAAAATTAAGCAAAAGCCTTGCTAAAGTCAGATAACATCAAACAACGGAAGAATTAGATATAACTTGTGACTATGAATATAAGCGGAACTCCTATACTATCTGCAACAACTTTGGCATATGCTTCAAGATTATTACTTTGAGATATTTTATCTCACACATTGAAAGTTAGTGATCTAGTATGGATTCCTAATTTAGAAGATTTTGATTGACCAAGATTATCTATGCAATATATTCAATCACGCGAGATATCTTGATTGATTGTCAAATCATCCTAAAGGCAAGCTTTTATTGCATAACTAAAACTTTCTATTTTTCGGAACCGAGATTTAATGTTATGGATGACCAAATTTACGGAGATTCTAATAGATCGACCTCAACCGTTACTCTAATCTTCTCAAAAATTGTTCAACAGTTAGATTGGAGATTGATGATATTGAAGATTGTCCAACAAAAAGTTTGGATGATGAGTATAAAAGAAGACTAAGGCACCGAAGTGCAATATAAATCAAGAGTTCAATTGCATACTTTCCTATTGTCTTTGGTGACCTTCATACTATAATCTTTTGAGAAGTGTTAGTAGTGCAATAGTTTGTACTTAGTTGTGAGATAGTGAGATCTATTTGCTTGGATATAAGCAGTACCAACTTCAAGGAGCACTTAATACTATAACCTCTCAATGATTTCCAGCAAATAGGCCGTTGATATAGGAGAGTGGACTGACTTATATCAAGCTGAACCACTCTGAGCTCTAAATGCATTGTTCTCTATGTTCAAGTAATAGAAACACTGCATATATCAACACTCTGTTTTTTTCCAATCACGCTTATATCTAACTTGGCACCTTCAATTCCACAATATTTTGTCAAGTTTATCGAAAACACGTATCCACCCAATCTAGGTGTTACTGTTAGTCTACAGTAGTTGGACGTTAGTTGCAATAAATTATAGCTCCGGGATGTTTGATCTTTGGTTCCCAACAGCTTTTCAGATCTTTCATGTGCTCCTTTTTTTCTTTAAAGTAAACTAGTGAGAATGACAATCGAGTACTACTAAATTGACCGACTTTTATGTTTCATCTTGTCTTGTTCTACAGTCAGGGAGAAAAGGGGGTGAGATCACGGGATTCATGACGATGGATCTCGCTCCGTCAAACCTGACTTTGCAGGTCGATGCCTGCTTGAGCCCAATAGAAACTCTTCCGAGACACGAACCTTCGACTCCCCGACTCCCGACGTTGGTGTTCTCGATCAATTTCGAACCATCAAGCCACCCGTTTCGAGGAGCGCTCTTCGCACTCCGTGAATTTTCCACGAGTTGCGCGGCGAACTAAGCTTGGATCTGTTAATCAGACTCCGCTTGTCTATTCTTCTCGTAGTCTCACGTACCTTGCCTTTGGGTTGATGGATTTGTTTCCAATTTCTGACCTACGGATCGCCAGAGACTCGTAGTTAAGTCGACCATGGCCATGATTGAGGATGGCGGTGGACCAAAGGGGGGCCGGTGCTTTTGTGTGGCATGGCAATCGCATTGAACGATCGATTGTGAATCGTCAATAGGGACATCCGGATTTACTTGCATGTCTAGAACAACCGTTCTTCGAATCCCGATGCATCGAGACAACGGTCAGGAGCTTCTCAGCCAACCAAATGTCCAATTGTCCTATCTCATACGCCAACAAAAGGACCATAGTCTCTTCAGCCCTTTTACCTCTTGTTGGTGGAGGAAAGGGTTTGACATCCATTAAAACTTGCACGAAACGACCAGACAAAGATGAATGCCAGGAGATTTGGTCGAAGATATGATACAATGTCGAGGAACTTCGACCTAAAAGTTGAAATGGTAAGATGGCTGAGAGAATTAGTATGCGAATACAGCAACTGGAACATGCCGATGGTCTATTGAGAGAAACTCAAAGTAGACGTGATGTCCGATGACTTGTCCCTTGCCGTTCTCTTTGGGAGTCCTTGTGAAGTCCATTCCTATTCGTTCTGTTTCGGTATAGTTCGATTCAACGATGCAAAAGAGACGTGAGCCTTTTTAATTCATCCTGGGTACAACTCTAATGGCGCGAGATAAAGTCTTCCATAGTGATATTCAACCTCTTGTTTTCCATTTGAGCAAAGGAAAACAATGGCCTAAGACATGCACAAGATCTCCACACACTCACCATCACATAATCCAATCAAATCGGCCGAATTTGGGGCACTTGAGACATGCACTAATCTCCAATCATGCAATTAATAACCATCCTCCTTAGTCCATGACTCTTGGATAAACGGCAACAAGCTCAAAAGTCGTCCCGTTCCGATCGTCTTCTCCATTTTAAAAATTAAAAAAGCGACAAGTAATATAGGTCGTCAATTAGTAACTTCTTTTTTGGGGGTGATTACAAGATTACGTGTGAATGGCTCGATTCTAATTTTAAAAATTAGGTTGGAATCGTTTAGTTTCTTGATTAGCGGTGACTTTGCTTGATCTCCTGCCGATCGATTTCTATACTTACTAACCACGACGTGTTCGAAAGCAGCTTGTTGACGTTTCGTTATTGGGCGGAAAGCGGAGCACGAAGCACAGTCACGTCATATGGGGTGGGCACCGATTCCAATTTTTCTAATGGTTAAACGATGAGTGATGCTCTGATCAATCGAGGACATACATATTGACTCGGTCAATCTCTGCCTTTGATAAGATAATCATTGTCATCTGCTAATCAACACGTAGCAAACATTAGAAACACGCGACAATTAGCCCCATCATCCTTCCGATTGATTAAGATCGAATTGGGTGATCACCTTTATTAGAAAATTCACCCCAAAAAAATTTGAACTTATGTAAGCTAACAAGGACTGCACATGTGAGACTCTAATGTCATGTTAGAAAATCTCATCTAAGATCTTGAATTTACAGGTGAAAAGAAACTACAAATTTGTTGGAATCGATGTGAGTTCCTTTTACAACCTTACAAGCTAGAAACCCAGGAAAAATCCCCTTCTTTTCAGATTAGGTCGGTGCCCACCCTTAAAAATTGTGACCAAGGAAAGAAAAGTAGAGAACATGTGGTGGTGCTAAATGACTTTGAAAGCTCGACGGATGAAAAATCTCCAACTGGGGAACTTCATGGCAGCCATGAAAGATTGGCATATGGTTTGAATCGATTGAATGATATGATGGAACATTTCCTTCACGAGGGTTTCAATTCATGGGCCATGGGGGTGATGAATCTATGAATGTGCCAGTGGGATTGAAATTATACAGTGGGCCTAACCATGGTCAATGTAAAGAAAGAGCAAATAAGATAAGATGTGATGGTCACATTGCCCTAGACAAAAGAAAGCAACGTGTATGGACAGATGTCATAGTCCTTTGGATAAAAAAAATGGTGCCAAAATGTCCTCCCTTGGATAACAATGGATGTCCCTTTCGCCGTGCCCCCTCTTTTTTCTCTCCTTTGGCTTGGATTCTCGAATCTTGCCGCACGATTTGCATCCGGTCCCAATTGATCCAAGGGTCGTCGTCCCATTGTGGATTCTTTCGATGATTGTAGAAAAGAGAAATGGACACCCATGATGCGGCCGACGCGATTCGCGCGAAGTCTGATTTGCAATTAGATTCGCAGGCGTGTAAATCTTACATGGCTTGATACTGATTTTGGAAGATCGCATATAGAAAATCAGATATACACGGAAGACCAAGTGCATCAGTAGAGTTGGAAACCGAGAAAATGGGGGACTAATTTACGTTGGAATTCTCAATCAAATTCGTTGAATTTTTATTGAACTTTGCAATCGGATCGCCTGATTTTGATTTCAATAATCAAGTATGGTTAGACTTTGCAATAGATGCACTATGACCGGAATTTAAAGTTTTTTTTTTGTCCAAAATAAAAAAAAAAATTAGAAATCAAGCCGTTTCATCATAGCATGGTTGATAGAAATCATCACAAGCTTGTCCTTCAAGAACATATTTGTAATTGGATCTAAGCAAAAGGATCGGTGGCCAGTCACTGAATCATACAACACCATCGATGATAATCACACGTCAAGATCTTCATATGTAATTATGGCTTTGCCTTTTGGCGATGTGCGCCTAGGTTCAATGTTCTCAACACCATCACCATACGAAAACAATATAAATATGTTAAAAAACTTAAGATCTAACACTTGTGAGAGCAAGCCCTGTAGTCAATGCGAAGTGCCAAGACTTTGAATGAAAATACGTTGAACAAGCACATAGTTTATACCGAAACTACTGTGAACACTATTGAAACAAGAGGTGGCACACTTATTTATTAAAACTCAAAATCTAGAATTAGATTGGAGAGAAATGCTCCCAAATATAAGATCGAGAGAGCAAAGCTCGCAGATCCAAAACTAGATCAGAAGAATTAGAAAAGAAATGAAAGGAAATAAAAGGAAAAGGAATTGGGAGGGGAGGGAGAGATCTAGATCAAATTCATCCCCTTCAGATGAGGAAGAGACAAAGAAAAGTTTTAGAGAGGTAAAGACTAGAATTTAAAGGTTTGCATCTCCTAAAAATAAGTATAAGATAATTAAATTCGATGGTTTTTTTGCCTTTGTATTGGACAACAAATCGAATAAAAGAAAGGAAAAAGTTACCAAAAATCTCAAACTATTCTCACTGTAATATACACACACATCTGATTTTTTTTTTTTTTTGGGTGAAGGTAAGTGGTATATTGAACTTTAACCAAAAGCTTTATAGCTATACAGCAAGGATTCGGCACCAAAACTTGCACTCAAGAAGGCAACAAGTCAACTCGAGTGGAAGGGTGCCGAACAAAAGGAAACACAACCAACAAGGCAGAAAACAACCAAACAACGGCAACAGGAAGGCCAAACAACAGCCACCCACAAAAGAAAGGATCTCCAACACTAGCAGGAAACCAAACCAACCAAAAGGAGGCACATGGCCATATAACCAACAGCTACCAATAAGGAAGAGGATCCTAAACTAGAAGCCATAGCAGAGCATAGCAGCGACCGGCCACACATCTGAGTTTTTTATAACATCAAAAACTTCAAATTATGCTATTTATCTTAAAATTTTTTCTTGTGACATTACATATTCCAAATTTATATTCATATGACATGAGGAAAAATTCCAAATAAAAGCCTAAAGTGTCATTATTTCTTGAAATGAGAGCCTGAAGTGAATATCATTTTAAATAAAGGTCCGAAATATCCTCATTTTCTTAAATAAGGACATGAAGTGGATTTTCTTTCAAATAAAAACTTGAAGTAATTATATTGGTTTTTAAATTAGGGCAATTTCGTCTTTTAAAATTCTTCATTTATTATGTTTTTTTTTTCTTTACAAAAAAAAAAAAAAAGACACACTAGAGGAAGACTCCCATTTGTGGCTGTTGCCCCATCGCTGGTGGGTTGGTGGCGATGACCAACGAGGTTGTTGGCACCTAAGCGAGTGCCGACGACCCTTGCCAACTAGAGGCAAGGGCTAGTAGCGCTTGCTAGAGATGGGAGAGGGTAGCAGCCCTCTTCCCGATCTGGGCAAGGGTCGCTAGCCATCACGTAGGTCTAGCAACCCTCACATAGATGGCGACCCATTAACGATGAGGCAGCAGCCACAAACAAAAGGGAACCCTCTAGCCTCTATTTTTTATTTTTTTTAAATTCTTTTTTAAAATTTTTAATCTAATTTAATTTAAATTTAAGTTTTATTTGGATGAAAATATCCTTGATCTGCAGGAATTTTTTGTCAGTTGGTAAGGCTAGGTCCTTATTTGGAAAAGTCATAATTACTTCAAACCATTATTTGAAATTGATATGGCCATTTCAAACCCTAATTTAAAATAATATTTATTCCAAGCCTTTATCTAAGAGAACGATAGCACTTTGAACCCTTATTTGGAGTTTTCCCGTGACACAATTACCCTCCTTCAAATGATATTTTATCCAAAATGGCATCATTTTTATTTCATTTAAGCAACATGGTGCCATGTCAACACTAATTCCTTATGATCCATGTAAATTGATTTTCAACAATACTCATTGATGAAATTTTGACCGAGAATGAATCTTTCACATGAGCTTAGAGTAAGTATGTCATAATGTATATAGTTTTGGGTTGTTGGCGGTTGTATAAATAAAAAATAAAAATAAAAAGCGAGGATTCACCAAACGCAAAATTGGGCCGGGCACATCCTACCTAAGCTCAGGAATCCTGGAATACTTTTTTTTTTTTTTGGAATAGTTAAGGTTTTAACAAATCGACGGCTTGGATCAACCGATGATTCCCGAAACCATGGGCCAGAAAGCAAACCGTGGGCGTCGCTATCTTCTGAGCTCTTATCCAAAACTGAATCGTGACACGTCAATTGTCATTAATTTAAATTATACGGATGACTTTGGCCCTTCGCTTTCCTGTCTAATTGCAAGACTTCTTTGTCCTTTTATTATAGGCAGGACTTTTTGGCAAACAAGCACTATTCAAGGAATTTCCTACTATTGCTTTCACATTCTTCTTAAATATTTTCATAAAAAGAAAAAATAATTCAATCTTACGTAATGCATTCCAAGAAGTCTTCGAGCTCAGCTTTTCAAAAAGGCTTACATGTATCATAAAAAAAAATTAGGCGATCGAAATAAATCCGTGGCCCTTTGATTCTTACTCAAACTTTTCTTCCCAAATGAGTGAGATTACAGATTATGACATTGCAGGGTCCCATCTTAAAACATATTTCCCACATATTTCTTCTCTCTTGAGTCTTTTAAGAATCTATTCAAGTGCAATTCTCTCTTTTTATTGTAGGCAGGATTTTTTGGTAATCAATTCCTATTCAAGGATTTTCCTTCTCTCACTTTCATCTTTTCTTAAGTTTTATCATAAAAAGAATAAATAATTTGATCTTACATGATGCAACATGAAAATGACATCTTCACAGACGACTTTTCCAAGTGGCTTACATGTGTTATCGTGTTATCAAAATAATTAAGCAATCGTAATAGAAAAATAGAAGAACTAATTTTATTACAATTTGTTATATCTTTAGTATAAATAAATTGATTCAAATCTTTGTTATTTTATCGCAATTTTATGTTCATTTCAACTAAATCTTTATTCGTCGTCTTTTCTCTCAACACCTCTTTTTTCTTCTCTTTTTTTGCAATCTATTTATTTTATCGTTTTCGTCTGTTTCTATTATTCAAAAGAAAAAAGAATATTAAATCGCATCAAAAATCGCTTGATTAGACAGGCGAATTGATTCCTTTACACGTCGAATTCTTATCAAATTAAGTGGGAAAATTACCAGTTACCTAGGTGTAATTTTTCAAAAGAATATTTTATAAGCGGGACCATGTCATGTGGCCTCCACATCGCATAGACAGATTTCTTTGTCCTATTTTAAATCGAAGTTCATTGGAATGACCGGAACCGACATCATATTGTATTATGCTTATATTATATTACATTATATATACGTTTTCCTTTTTTGGGTTTTCCCCTCAAGGGTCTCCATTTCTCTCTCTCTCTTTTCTCGGATTGATAAGAATCTTCCTAGATTCCTAATTTTGTATCTTTGCTTTTAACAACAAAATTAACACTATAATATATATGTATGAGTGTGTGTTTATATATATTATATATATATATATATATATATATATATATATATATATATATATATTATCATATGAAGCCCAACATGAAGAATCCTACAGCCTGTTTGTCCCCCGAAATCAAATATTGCCAAATCTTTTCAATAGTAAAATTCTTCTGGGAGAATAATTTTCAGATGCTTAGTCCTTCAAATATTTTTATTTAAGGTCCAAGTTGCTCTCAGAACCTAGGAAATTCAGGTACGCCAGTGGTTTTTGGTTATAAGAGAACCTGTCTATGGAAGGACGACAAGTAGCTAAGATTAATTAGTTAATTAATTAATTGTCATATAGAAGAAAAACACGTGCATAGACCGTGTATCAATCTTTTAATTAGCTAGTGAATTATTTATAAGGCCTAAGAGAGCACGAAATGAACATCAACAAGAGACGAGTCCTGCAGACCACTTTGGGATCTTTAATTGCCCATGGTTTTGGCTTGTAAAGTGTAATTAGTTGGTAAACCTAATTTGAATGTCGCTCATTGCCTTGCACTTCAGCATCTAAAACAAGTTTCTTGGCGGTCTCCCTGACTTCAACCTTGGCAACACGAAAAAGTGTTTCGGAAATATGATCATAGTTTGTTTGGGAAAACAGCGCACCAAATGAAAGGAATAGATGGAGAAAACAAGTACTCAAAAGTGAAAGTGGTTCAACCATTAGCTCGTATATATCGACAAAAGAGGATTCGAAATTCGCCATATTGAATTTGGAGCTCGCAAGACCGGGAAAGAGATTCTCTCTCAAAACCCTAGGAGGAATTTCAAGATTGAGTTACATGAATAAAACAAGTTGTGAATGTAACCATTTTAGACTAGTGATCTAACATTATGTTAGACAATCCATTTTACCAAAAAGTATAAACCATTAGGAAACGGGCTAATAATGTATTTATAGTATATGATTTAATATAAGTGAATAGCTGAGATGTTCACCTTCCACTAGTCTGTGGAGATTTTTTTTTTTTTTTTTTAAAAAAAAGCCCTCTATCTCGGTCACCCTAAAAAATAAAAAAAAAAACCACAAATTGGGCTTGAGAAGAAGGAATTCACTTAACAGTGAACCATAGTTCTAAATTGATCTTTCGGCAAGACTCAATGCTTAGAGCTCATAAAAGAAAGATTAGGACCTTTACTTGCTTCTGTATGGGTTTTAACTTGTGCATGATATTAACTTTGCAATGACTCGATTGATAGCTCTTTTTTTTTTTTTTATCTTTTTTATTGTTTGTCTTACTTTAACTATCATTTCCTCTCTCCTCATTTAGACTTTTATTATATTTTTTTGTCAAGCACGGGAGTCAAAATTCACATCTAAAATCAAATATTCCTACCTCACCCAATTTTCTTGCTAGTAGACCGCGTGTCTTATGGGTAGCTTTTTATAGCCTTAGTAAGTAATTACTTAAAAATACATTTGGTCGGATTTTCCGTATATATATATAATTGCAGGAAAGAAAGGTTCAAAGTAAGTGGCACAAAAAGCTTCGTGAACAGTCTGCTTATTATCATTATCTAAAAGGAAAAATCAGAAAAGGCTAAACGAGAGAGAATCAAACTTGACTACTGAATGGGACCTTGTCTTAAAATCTGTCACGGATCGAATTTCCAAATCCCACTGCTTGCGTGGCTGCGCAGGGTAAAGAAATCATGGTGACAGAAAACCTATGCTACCAAAAAAAAAAAAAAAAAAGACTTCCGTAGAACTAAAGTTACCATGCTTCTCGGTTTTTGAACAACTTCCAACAGAAGATAAACGGGAAAAAGAAGGGATTTACTTCTTCTTCTTCTTCTTCTTCTTTTATAAATTGTGGATAGGCTAAAGTCCCATTTGATAATCATCTCCGGAACAACTATTTATATTCTTTATACCCCATAACGAAAAAAGAACAAAAATCTATTTGATAAAATTTTTGTTCCTCATAACAAAAATCTATTTTTTTGTTCCCAATAATAGATTTTAAATAGAATCAAAAAGTAGAAAAAAGTTGCTTCTTGCTCCTAATAACAATTACTAAAATCGATTTATGTTTTTTTTTCTTTTCTCTTCTTCTCTTCCCCTTTCTTTTTCTTCCTTTTGGTCGATTGCCGACTTTGCAACCGGCCAGACGAGGACTAGTGACCTCACCGGATCGTCGCCAACTCCCGACAACACCAAGCCATAGCGAGGCTCATTGGCTCAAGCCTTGCCTTGGCTAGGCGAGGTCGACTTGGCCTTTCCAGGCCAAGGGCGAGGCTGACCTTGCCCAGATCTAGCAAAGTCGAGGCTTGCCTTGGCCAAGTGAACCTCCAACGAGCTCACCAGACCTCGTTCAGACGATGGCCAGTGACAAGCTACAAAGAAGAAGGAAGAAGAAGAGAAAACTAAGAAAAAAAATAATAAAAGTATTAAAAAAATAAAAGAAACAAAAGAATTTAATAATCTTACCAAGCACATTTCTATCTTGGGAATAAAATTTTAAAAGTTCAGAAATTATTTTCTAGAATAGAATTAGAATAAACCATTTGTGATAAAAAAAAATTGTTTATGGGAATAAAATCGTTACTAAACATGCCCTAACCACACTCACTTACTTAAAAGGAATTTTTAAAAAAAAATCATATGATTTTTCGGCTCTAGAACATAACTAAAAATGTTCAAATTTCACCGATTGCGTTCAAATTGCTCTCATACCCCTAAATTACAAGAAAAAATATGGAATCAAATTAGCTTGAAAAGTGTCGATGACTCATTGGAAATTAAGTTGGAAGAACTTAAAAGCAATATCATGCTATATAAATATGAAAAACATATTGCATATCATAAAATTTATGTCCATAATGAATCAAGGACTTTTCTTAGGCCTACGGCCGGTTTAGAAAATTATTTACACACTTGTCATTAGATGGCAGGCACATTTAAATTAAATAATAAGGAATATTGACTTAAATTTATAATTCATGAGAAGTCTATAAAATGAGATGATGGTGTCGTCGGATCAATATAGTGGCCATTATTTAGTTTTGTGCACTTGTTATTTAACTTAGGGATAAGCATACCAAAAGTCCTAAAACTTATTACGAAAGAACAATCGAGTCTCAAACTTTACGAAAAAACGCAATAAAGTTCTAAAACTTATCAAATTTGTACAATTGAGTTTTTTTTTAATTAATTCTATCCAAATTGATTAATGAAAAATGCTAATGTGACTTTTTAAATATTCTTATATTCTTTTATAATGATGACGTGAATAAAACCGCTCCCACCAATAGAGGCCCTCGCATGCAATCGGCAAAGATTACCAACCATTGGTCGGGGCCTAACGATCCTTGCCGACCATCCCCCACCATCACTGACCCTTCCTATCGATGGTGGGGCAAAAGCAATGACAAGCAACGAGGGCTGAATCACAACATGGTTTCTCTCTCTCTTTTTATTTTATTTTAAATTTAATTTAAATAAATTTTGTATTAAAATCAATTTTGGAAAAAAAAAAAGATATCTTTTTATCCTTATGTTTTATGTCATCACCATGTATGAGAGAGAAAATGTCAAAAAAGCCACGTCAGCATTCTCCTTTATTAAATTGGTCAAAATTAACATAATGATTCAATTACACAAACTTGATAATTTTTAGAATTTGTTTATGCAAGTTGTAAAACTCAATTGCACTTTCGCGACATATTTTAGAACTTTCAATGCATTTATCCCTCTATTTCATAACGGTTATGGACCATTTCATGAATTTTTTTGATGAGAAGTTTGAGGACAAATGTTGTTTTTACGTTAGGTTTACAGGGTAGGGCAATAAGATTCAACACTTACGAAACGCATTTTTTTTTTCTCCAAATACATGATCGGAACGGGATTTCTAAATGACTCGAAAGATGAAAGGTATGTGGCATCCTTGCGTGATTTTTGGAATGGAATAATTAGGAAAAAGTCTCCTCACAGCAATATTCGCGGTGTCTATCCTTTACTTACTTCGCACGAATGAGATCGAATTTCAACAAGGTACTATCTAACAGAATCGCCCTTTCATGATCCATGGTAGGTGGGGTCGAATTTGTAATGTTGGTGGTTGGTGGTGACTTTCATAGTGTTACCAAATGTCACCAATCGAACTTCTTACTTGATTTTATTAAATTTTCTTTCAAGTATAGACAATCTCCGTGTGAAAAAAATAATTAAAAATATGGAACGAGCTCCACATGATTTATTTTTTTTCCAAAAATTAATTTTTTTCAACGCCAAAGTGTAAAATATTCTAACAAGTCGAGGAGATAAGTGTCGAGTAAAAGTTAAGTTTCCAGGACAGAAAGGTGATAAAGGATCCTCTGCCCCCATTTCATGACTCAAAAAATCTCAACGGTTGATGCATAGGGCTTAAATTTCACAATCACCTTTATTTACATTGACTAATAACTTAAATTGAGGGGACACTAAATAGGGGCACTAATTGGATGCGCGATTCTAGATTCCGTACGAGTCTCTTTTTGAACTTAGAACAAACCGATTGGAATAAATTTTTTTTTTTTTTTTTTTTTTTTTTTTTGAACTTAGAACCTATATTGTTGCAAGTTTCAAGTTCGGTCCCAAGGTCTATCTCTATTCCACTTTTATTATTAATTGTAAAATTATAGTGATTTATCACATTTAATAACCACACATACTGTTACAATTCATTTATTATAACTTATATTTAGACACACGAAAAATATGAAATATTAATAAAGTAAAGTCTTATTCATAAAATGGAAACTCGGATTAATAATTTTATATTATACACTTATTATTGAATACCATGTAATATTATAAGATCTCGCAAAAACATTGACCAAGAAAAAGACAAAAACTTATTATAGGTTAGGGAAACCTAAAACTTATAACCTACCAATTGAAACAAGTTCCCCAATTTTTGGAATTTAAAATCTACCCTACATATTTTAGAACCAAAAACATGACAAATTCTCACTTATCTAGTTCTCAGGTTGTAGGTTATACCTTGAGACTATGCTCATCACTAGGCATTAATAGAGGCAGAGTATCTATTGACCCAAACATGCGCCACGGTAGTCCTCCATCATGCGCTTTTTTCATAAAATTTTAAAATCTTAAAACTTATAAATAATGCAATCAAATTATAAAAACTCATTTAAACAATGCAATCAAAGCTTTACGTTAACTCTCCATACCCCGTTCTCATCCCTTTCAGTCGAGCGGCATTACTCAAGATTCAATTGGTAACTTTAGAAGTATACAAATTATTATAAACAAATGAACTAGAAATGTTTCTCCTTTTTTCCTTTTTTTGAAATCACCACAACCAAAAAGGAGAAAAAGATAAGATAAGATAAAAAATAAAAAATAAAAAATAAAAAGAGAGAGAGAGCATACACCACACGACAAGGCGAGTCAAAGAGTCGAGTGCGCGGGTCCAGAGGGGTTGCACCGTGGAACCGGCGCACCCGATCCCGGTCCCCCCGGGCCGGGTGGCACAACATCGTAATAATGCCCTCGCATAAAGACAAGGCAACTCGCGTGGGTCCCGCCATCGGAACCCCCCCCATACACGTCCACATCTGCCGCGCCAGAATCATCGCCCTCCGCTCCACAGTCCACATGCCCCGCCACCCCTCCCAACAAAAAAAAAAAAAAAAAAAAAAAAAAAAAAAAAAAAAAGGCAAGAAATCATCGCCGCCGCGCCGAATTACCATCTTGCCCCTCCCCCTCCTTCCCCTTCTATAAAGCGCAGGCCCCCTCCTCCGCCTTCCTCCTCCATTCCTCATCCCATCTCCGTTCACTGCGTATTTTGCGTTCGAAGTCTGGAGAGATCGGTCGGGCGGTCCGTTTAGTTCGAGTTAGCGTAGCGCAGAGCGAGCGAGCGAGCGAGAGAGAGAGAATGTTGGGAGTGTTCAGCAGCTCGATCGTGTCGCCGCCGGACGAGCTGGTGGCTGCCGGCTGCCGGACGCCGTCGCCGAAGACGACGTCGGCGGAGCTCGTGCGGCGGTTCCTCCAGTCGAACGCCTCGGGCGTGTCCGTGCAGATCGGGGACGATGCGCAGCTGGCCTACACCCACCAGAACGAGTCCCTGCTGCAGCCCAGGTAATTAGTCCCGCAACCAAAAAAAAAACACCACGAGACGAAACGACCGGCAGCGCGTCGCGCGACGCGCGAGCTTGGCTCGAGACGACGACGGCGTCGGTCGAGTATGTTGAGATTAATCTCGCATCTCGACGTTAGCTTTGCCGGTCGACGGCGAATCCTGCATGCTTTGGCTTAATTTCCATACGAGCGTAATTTTGCACGTTCGATAATGGCTCTCGGGAGTCGAGATTACTCAGATCTCGAAGGGAGATGCTGCTGTGATTCGAACACGATCATCGAAGCGACGTGGGATACGTCGCGTTCGGACCGAGCGGTTTAAAATGAACTAATATGATTTGCCAAAAACATCTTGTAGAGACATTTACGCCGTTGAAATTCTGGGTTGTTCTTGTTTTTCCCCCAGAGAATAGCAGAAGAGCGCCAATGAATTTTTTTGACAAACGTTAAAGCAAATTATCAGGAGTAAATCTCGCTCGTTGATCTGTATGTCCTCGTGATATCAGATTTTTTTGCTGTGATTTGCGAAGGAATTTCGGCTTGGGTTTGTAGTACCGGTTTGGTTTCAGGATGTCCATGATGGTGTAGGATCCTAGTTATAGTGACCCCAGGAAAAAAGCTGATTTCTTTATGACTCTGGCCGGCCGCGTCGTGAGCCGGTTGGTTAGATCTTTGACTGGTAGTTTGAGTAATAATTCTATAGCTTTGAGGTGAAGTGATGGAAAAAAAAAACAAAAGTCTCCTGTAATCATCACTTTTGGAATCTCGAGAGCTTGGAAAGACTTGGGGTGTGGCTGAAATTTAGACGCAGTTAAATCATTGTAAAGATTTCCACTTGTTGGATGGACTGTATCAATTATGGTTTTGATCGCCCTTTTGAAGATTGGCTCTGTTCTGACGTAGTATTTGTTCTGTCGTGACTCGAATGGCAGGTCATTTGCGGTTAAAGATGAAATTTTTTGCTTGTTCGAGGGAGTACTGGACAACCTGGGCAGCCTCAGGCAACAATACGGGCTTGCCAAGTCCGCAAACGAGGTCGTCCTCGTCATCGAAGCGTATAAGGCGCTTCGCGACCGAGCTCCATACCCGCCCAACCACATGGTCGGCCACCTGAGCGGGAATTTCGCTTTCATCGTCTTCGACAAGTCCACCTCCACTCTGTTCGTGGCTTCTGTAAGATGTTCTGTTTGTCGAATTCTAGTGTTGGTTGAGGTAGGGTTGCTTTGAATTGTCGCTGACAGCTTGCTAATTGACAGGATCAATATGGCAAGGTCCCTCTCTATTGGGGAATCACTGCTGATGGGTATGTGGCATTCGCGAATGACGCGGAGCTGCTCAAAGGTTCTTGTGGCAAGTCACTTGCTTCATTTCCTCAAGGTAAAGTCTAGGAACTGTACATATAAATATAGTCCTCAAATAGTCCGCAATTTTGTGAATCAATAAGAAATAGTCATGCTCTATATGAGTAGTTTGCGCGTATCTTTGTTTCATGTTAAGGTGCTTCTCTTTGTTGATGGAATTATGATCATGCAGGATGCTTCTTCTCCACCGCACTCGGGGAAATAAGATGCTATGAGAATCCGAAGAGTAAGATCACTGCAGTTCCTGCAAAAGAAGAGGAGATCTGGGGAGCAACATTCAAGGTAAACTTATCTATAATAAGAAATTTTGACTTCTAAGAAATACTGATTGACTCGGCCAGTGGAGCGACATTGGTGCAATAGTCTTGTCTATAATAAGAAATTTTGACTTCTAGGAAATGCTTATTAAGTTGGCCAGTGGAGCGACATTGGTGCAATAGTCTTCCCGGCTACATATTAACCTGTATTAGTCACCATAAGATTGTCTTAATAGCCCCAAGGAAACCATACGTCCTGTTTTTCATCGATCACATTGAAATCAAAGCCTGGAAGCTGCCTCATTTCATCATCTGCCCTTTGAAAAGGAGTCTGCTAGTAAATCTGTCATATGCTGACTACAGCTTTCTGGTGTGTGCTTCTTTGAAAAGGAGTCTGTTATTGGACCTGTCATTCACTGACTATAAGATGCTGGTGTGTGCTTAATGAGAATCATAGATGCTGCTTCTGAATAGCTTTGTGTTCCTGGAGCATATGATTGCTTAGGCAGTAAGAGTAAATTTAGTTGCATCACATGGTGAATCCAAAACACAAATTCCCTCTTCATATCGACCGGGGGCCCCAGCGGAAGGTCCAACAAGGTAGACCTACCTTAAATTTATTGGCGATTGGGGTTGGTTGCATTTTTATCTGTTCCTTCACTAATTTTATGGATAATAACAAACGTGTGGGACTGCTTTGAGTCCTAGGTTGGTCCACCTAACATTGATTTTTTCGCTGGGCCAGTGTACCCATTTGTCCATAACAATCATGCCAGAAACAGAAACCTGAGCTCCTCCACATAATACGAATCCTACACTCCACCGCACTGACATGTCACTTTGTGGGTTTTGAATTTCAGGTGGAAGGGCCAGCAGTTCTTGCAGCCACAGAATGAGATGAAGCTGGGTTATCTTGTGATGTTGATGTTTGAAGATATGTACCCATCTGAGGAAGGAGAGAGAGACATGTTCGTGTGGCTTTTGGTGGTTCATGGTTCATGAGAGCCCAATGTAGATCCTACTGAGAGAGAGAGAGAGGTTGTGGGGTTGTGGAGATGTGTGAACTAAGTGGTCAGTTGGAGGGACTACTGCTGTAATCCTCTGTAGCTTAGATTTGAGTTTTCCTCTTAAGCTGTTGTTCATTTGATTTTATCTTCTGACCAATGTACAGGTTACGGCTCTGCTGTCCCTTTGTGTCTAATAAAAGCTTTGGTTCGAAGTTCGTTTCTGTCATCTGCACTTCTTTTATTTGACTTCTTTTGTGCAGTTGCTTCGAGTGGATGATGATTAAATCATTGGACGAATAGGTGAAAGTAGAGGTAATACTGGGTGGTTCTTTAATGAAGCAGCACTAATTTCTTTAAGTGAAAAATTAATAAATGAGTATAGACCATATAGACATTTTTGGCGAGCGCAGTTAATGTCTTATGTCTTCTTCCATCCGCTAGATTGAAATTAATTTTGATTTTGAACAATAGTTTAGCTCAAATTAAATGAACAAAACATATGTAGGGTGTGTTTAGTTGGACTTTTGGGAAAAACTTTAAATGAGTTTAAGTTAAAGGAGTTTTCTAAAATCTAATTTACATTTGATAAATTATAATTTGTAGGTCAATTGAAAAATACCATTAGGCAAAATAGTGTTCGGAAAAATTTATATTTACAAAGGACTTTGTGATTAAAAATAAGAAAAAAAAATAGTTGACTGGCGAAGGATAGGCAATCGTTGGCGGCACTCAAAATCTGTCGCCAACGATGGACGTATCGAGTTGAAAGATCTTAGGCAGCTGCCGGGACAACATCTTGTCCTCCTCTTCATCTTAACCACCATCATCTTCTCCTCCATCTTCTCCTCCATCTTCTTCTCCACCATCTCAATCTCTCTTCTCTAAGACTATGAAAAAGCAGAAGCCCGACAGACGCCGAAGGGCTCTGCCCTCTTCAACCTCCTGTTCGAGGAGATCATCATCTTGATCCTCGACTTCCTTGATCGGGACCTGCTCGATCGCAAGTCGTCCCTCATCTGCTATTACTTCCATGCCAACGAGTCCCGTCATCGCAAGTTCCTCCACCCCCTCCACACCGAGCACCTCCCCATCGCCCTCTCTTGCTGCCCCAATGTCGCCATCTCAACGTGTCCCTCTGCCCCCACGTCACCAACGCCTCCCTCGTTGTCATCATTGCCGCTCTGTGAGGATGCCCTCTGCTCCCTCGCCCTTCCGCGTCATCGATTCTTCACCATCGCCGAGCTGATCTAAGTGGCGGTGAACCTAGATTTAGGCCGCCACAACTTGCGAGGGGTCATGGGACCTAGATTGGCGGCCCCTCGCCGTGGTCGCGCAACAGCTCAAATCTGGGTTGCCACAACTCGCAAGGGGTTGCACATGACGCCGCAATTTGCAAAGGTTGCTTGACTCTCTAGCGACAGTCACTTTGGTCGTCGTGACCACGCCAGCATCTCTCTAGCTTTTGCCAACCCCTCCCAACTAGGTACAACCAAGTCGGCCACCCTCAATGAAGAAGATGATTAGTGTCACATAACAAGGACAAAAATGGAAAAACAAAAAGTTTGTGAGGACAATTTCAAGAAAAAAAAAGGAGTGCACAATACTAGCGTGGGCATGTCGGGAAAGTTGAAAACCCAAAGCAACCTAAGACGTATTTTGGACTTTCAACCTAATAAATGCCCACTTTTCTCTAATGGAATTTGTAAATTTTTGTCAAACACCCAATATTTGGCCCAATGGACTTCGGGTCCAAAGTCCTTTCCAAATGATTCTCCCAAACACACCCACAATCAATTATGAATACATGAGCCACCGTAAATAAAGGTTTTTAAACATTCTATATAGCTTATGTGATTTAAAAGATGAGACTATCGATAAAACGCTTTTACATTGCGAATTTGACTGAGGAAGACGACATAAATATAGTTTACTTCTTTCAACATGGTTAAAAGGGAAGAGTGGGGCATTTTGGCTGTTAATTAAAAAAAAAATGAGTGTCTTAGCAAATGAGTATAGAAAATAGCACTACCTCATACATTATAGTTTCATATAAAAATGAAAAAGTGTGAATTACAAATCAATAATAAATTATGTGGAGACATGAATTTTCTTTTTACATTTAAATGTCAGGGTTTTGAAGAAGATGAATGCGTGGTAATGAATTTTACTCCAAACTAGTTATTTTGCAATTTTTCTTCCACTTACTTTACATATTTTCATGCAAGAAAATAAATTAATTTTAGTTATTTTACGAGTCAATTAGGTTCACGACTCATAAATTTGCGATGCACATCTCGATTTAAAAACTCAAAACACTCAAGACAAGAACGTGCTTTGCCGTATGTTTTGGGCTTTGGAACACATAGAGCATTTTCGTCCTCATCATTTAAAGTGAAAGGAGGCCCATCAAGTTTTCTAGGCAATAGAAAACCTACTCGAGCCCACGTTTTGATTGCTCAATGCACTAAAACGGCGAAGATGCCGTTTCATCCGGTGATTCCGGTTAAACTCCGAATCCCCGGTTCATTGCTTTTTCCCCCACCAAACCATATGAAGAACCTTCCCAAAAAATAAAAATTTAAAGAACCGGTCCCTAGTTTAATAGGTTGAATTCATGGGTTTAGGTTCAAGATTCAAAACTCCAATCAACAAATGATTTATCAAGGAAGTTTCGACATTGCTATCTTGAGTAAGAAATCTTAGTGAGACAAGTCTTTGAGGGTGTACATGATAACCATTATATTTCCATTTAAATTTATTTTTATGTTCAAGAGAATAGAATTAAACAAAAATCTATTTGATAAGACAATTCTCTTTTTCTATTTCTTGGATAAATTTTTAACCTAGATATAGGTTTATACCATAAATAAAAGGTAGGAATTTTCGATTCATCCATATCGAGAACAAAACCAAAAATAAAATTTCTTCTCATCGTTCGCTCTCTACACCTATTGTTGATGTACAATTTCTACGGTGACATTTTCTATTTGGTTGCTTAAGGATTTTTTCCTCTCATGAAAGAGTGGAGTACAATGAATGAAAAAGAGCATGGAAAGGAGATATTAGAGAAGGCCTTAAGCCGCCTTAATTGGAAAGTCCAAGATTGCCGCTCAGCCTTTCTGGGCCCAAAAACAAAATCCCAGTCAAAAAGGTCGGCCCAAAGAGGCCCACACTCGATCCAGCCCAGCCTTTCAAAAACAAAATCCCAGTCAAAAAGGTCGGCCCAAAGAGGCCCACACTCCCCAGACCATCTCTTTCGTCAACGATGACCTGGCCGCCTACGGAAGGGGCCACGGGTCCAGGTCGTCGACGTCACGTCCCCACGACGACGGAAGCCGCCCGACGAATCACGCGCCGAGGAACCGAATTGAAAAAAACGGAGAAGGAATCCCGGAGGGCAATATCGTCACGACGGGTCGGGGTGGGGTGGGGTGGGGGCGTGGGGGTGGGATCAAAACGCAGGAGCGTTTTTTTTTAGGTCGGGAGGACGAACCGGAGAGGCGCTTTCCTCCTCCCGGGACTCGCCGCGAAAGTCCCCAAAGAAGAAGTATATATAAAAAAAAGAAGGAAAGCAGAAAATTGGAAACTTTAGGAGAAGAGAATTCACTCATCTTCCACTTCCTCTCTCTCTTTTTTCTCTCTCTTTCTGTGTCTGTGCTGCTGCTGCTGGGATTCTCTTTTTTGGGTGGGATTCCTCGCAGGAAAGGAGGTTCGATTTTAGTGGGCGAGCATGTCAAATTATCGTTTTCTCTTTACCTACTTTTTTCTCGCTCTTCTTGCTTCCCTTTCGTTTTTAATTTATTTTTCTCTGTTTTTCTTCCCCAACTTTTCTGGTGTTGTCGTTCTTGCCCCTCCCCGCTTCACTGGGTATTTAACGTTTTTCTTGTTTTCGCCCGATGTGAGAGAGAGAGAGAAAGAAAGAGAGAGAGACCCGGGTATTGACTTCGATCGCGTGTTTTCCTGATTGACAGGATTTAGAGCCGGCTCCGTGGGGACGCTGAAACGAAGGGGAGGAAGAAGGAAGCAGCAGCAGTAGCAGCAGACCAGGTGCAAGCTCTGTGCTTCTTTTGACTTCTTTAGAGTTTCTTTCTTGTCTGTGTGTTCTGGGGAAGGAGGGTTTTTGTTTCCCCCCTCCCCCTCTTTGCATGCATGTGTTTCGGTGGTTTATGTCCTGGTGGGTGTGTTTCGGGAGGACCCAGTTTAGGTTGGGCTGCTTGTTGTGTATCTGATGAATCTTAGAGCGTTAATTGGATCAGTTGTGTAGGTCTTTTTAGAAATTTTCTGAGTTAGAAACTCTTTTCCGAGTGGTGAGTTCGATTATGCTGCAGTATCGGTAGCATGGGGTGTTTGTGCAGCATGGCTTGATATGGGGCCATATGATTGCTGATCGGCTTTAGCAGATTTGGCCTGATAAGAGGGGGAAATTTTGCCACTGCAATTTTACTTTTGCGGGTTGTGATTGATTGTGCTGATTCTATGATTTTGAAGAAGTTGCGGACTTTTGTCCTAATCCTTGCAAATATATACTCAGAGATGGTGGATCTACCTTGTAGAGTTAGAGATCACTTTTGGGATAGGTTTATTTGGTTTATCATTGATACGGTATGCACGAGAAGTTTAGCTTTGATAAGTATCTTTGTGCTTGATTGTATATATATTTTATTTTGAAGATGTTGTTTGAGCTGTAAAGCATCCAACTTTTGTGCTGGATTGTATGTATGTGTTCTATTGAGGTTCGAGTTTAAGTCCTAAATCATCAACCTTTTGTTGTGAAAGTTTTGTCGTTTCCTAGCTTCAGTGAATAGACTAGATAGTTACTTGGTTTAAGGGATTAGCACTTCTTGCTGCATGGAGCGCTTGATAAAATAGGAAGGTGTGTGTATGTGTTAAGTAGGGCTCTAATGTGACAGACTGAGTTGTCTCTTTTGTGATAATCTATTAACCGTCTGCTGCTATGCTGATATGTCAGACCATTGTCTGTAACAGAAACACATAATGGAATACATGTACATAATCCACTTGCTGATACCCTTAGGTTAAACTGAGGAGCTGCTGAGAGGGGATTGCCTAGCTGTTTTTCTGTTTTTCAGTGACCCATTTAGTTTCTGTGCTTTGACTACTTGAAATCACATCTAGTTGGTAATTTAGATGCGATAAGATGGGTGGCTTGCATAGGAGTATCACTCTTGGGAAGTTTAGTGCTTTTGACGCAGTCCAGACAGGGCTTTCACATGTAGAAATTGTCTTGTGTACTTATAGTTGAGTGGGAATACTTGTGAAAGCCAAAACCTGTGGCTAGCCTTAAGGCCTTAAGACACTTATCCTCTTATGTTTGAGGGTTTTTATGTGCTGGTCTCATTGAGATGCAAAGTTGGGCATGCATGATCTGAGACCATTTACTTTATGTGCTTGCATCCAAAGAATTATGCAAAAGATTCTGCTTGCTTCTTGTTGATGTGTTGGTACCCATACAGAGTTTGCTTCATGCTTGTCTTAGCAACTGGACAGCTACAGTCTCATTATTTATAGCATTTGGCTCTTTCAGGTTGAGTAGGAATCACTTTTATCGTTGGAGAACAGTGCACAACGTGTTTAATATCTTGTAACTCCCATGCAAAGTTTGTTAGGATGTTAAAAGTTAAAAATTCTGACCCTTATATGGGATAAGTGTAAAGAAGAAAAGCAATAAAGAGCTGAAAAGGGGTGATGAGAAATTGAATATGATACCTCTGGCTATGGTGAGTGTATAACCCTCTTTCTTTTGAAAGTTGAAACTAATAAAGTTGGACGTAATATAAAAGTAATACTAGCCCTCTTCACCTGTGGGTAGAATCATAAATTGTGGTTACAGAAAGCATGCCATGTGGTGGAATTTGTACGTTTTTTGTCATGTAGTATTCTCACATGGTATCACTAGGAGCATTTATACTAGTTGCTATTTTTAACATTAGAAGAACTTGATACCATGTCATGCAAATTTAAGTATCTGTTGAGCATCGTTACTATCTTGGTCTGCCTCGTGGTATTTCCATTGAAAAGGGGTGATGAGAAATTGAATATGATACCTCTGGCTATGGTGAGTGTATAACCCTTTTTCTTTTTGAAAGTTAAAACTAATAGAGTTGGACGTAATATAAAAGTAATACTAGCCCTCTTCACATGTGGTAGAATTGTAAATTGTGGTTACAGAAAGCATGCCATGTGGTGGAATTTGTATGTTTTTGTCATGTAGTATTCTCACGTGGTATCACTAGGAGCATTTATACTAGTTGCTATTTTTAACATTAGAAGAACTTGATACCATGTCATGCAAATTGAAGTATTTGTTGAGCATTGTTTCTATCTTGGTATGCCTCATGGTATTTACATTGGATGAAATATCTTCTTCTTCTTCTTCATTTAACAGATATGTTGTTAAGATATTCATTTAATGCCTAAGTGTGACTTTTTGTCAATGTAGGATTACCTTCGAGTTTTTCTGGTCTGGATCTCTTTATCATTTGGTGTCTTTTGTCAGACAAAAGAATCTTGATATTTTCTTCAGTAGTCCTGCCTTTGATAGTATTGGCGATCCTATGCATGTTAAAAAAATCATGTCTTTTTGACATGTTTGCATTGCAGTAAAAGCTCTTCAATACAGAGTCTCTTCCTTCTGCTCTGGGATGGATCAGCAGGGGAATGGGCAGACCCCAGCCATAGGGGTTAGCAGTGGTGCTCAGATGTCATATGGTTTGAGCCCATATCAACCCAACCAAATGGCAGGCGGGGCTCCTCCTGGATCTGCCGGACAAATGCAACCTCCTCAGCCTGCTTCTTCAGCACAACTTGCGCAGCATCAGCTTGCATATCAGCACATCCACCAGCAACAGCAGCAACAACTACAGCAGCAGCTTCAGAACTTCTGGGCCAATCAGTATCAGGAAATTGAGCAGACCACTGACTTCAAGAACCACAGCCTGCCGTTAGCTCGAATCAAGAAGATCATGAAAGCTGATGAGGACGTGAGGATGATATCTGCTGAAGCTCCTGTCATATTTGCCAGGGCTTGTGAGATGTTCATTCTGGAGCTGACCCTCCGTTCCTGGAATCACACGGAGGAGAACAAGAGGAGGACCCTCCAGAAGAATGACATTGCGGCAGCGATCACGAGGACCGATATTTTTGATTTCTTGGTTGATATCGTGCCCAGAGAGGATTTGAGAGATGAAGTACTTGCATCGATCCCGAGGGCAGGAGGTCTTCCTGTGGGTCCTCCGGCCGAAGGCGTTCCTTACTACTATGTGCCATCTCAGCATGGTCCACAAATGGGTGTTCCTCCTGGAGTCATTGCTAGTAGGCCTGTGACGGATCAGTCTATGTACAGCCAACAGCCTCACCCTTACATGGCTCCTCCAATGTGGCCGCAGCAACAGCCGCAACAACAGCAGCCGCCTGCAGATTCTTGATCAAGGACGTGGGCAAGTTTGTGAGTCAATCATCAGGTTGAAGGTTGAAGCGTAGGAGCTTCTTGTGTTGCCAAAGGGAGACCGCGGTGGGTCTGAGTGGCCTGGCTGTTGTGTGTATATTATTACTGCCCTATCATTAGCTTCTTTTCTTGGGTTGTAGTAGTATGTGTATAGTTAATGTAACTTAGTTTGCCGAATTCCTTGCCGCTTTCTTTCCCTTTGATGACATCTAATCCTGCTTTTTCCCCTCTGCAAAATCTTGACTTGGTTTTGGCCAAATGATTTGCTTTTTTATTCGGCCCTCTCTCTCTCTCTCTCTCTCTCTCTCTCTCTCTCATGCGAACATTGCAGGACCATGTAGAACCAGGTACTCTACTGGCTCGAGTTCTTCAGGAGTGAAGTTTTGATAATGGTACGGGTATACCGTTCCTAAGATCTTGTGCTCGTTTGCAGGTGACCGGTTGACAACTTCATTACGCTGAGCAGGGCACTGTCCTTGGGAAGCGCAGTCATTTTTGTGGCGCTACTCCGAACAGCTTCCCACAAAGTGTCGGTTATTGAAACGACAAACTCATCTCCATTGGCGACCACGGCAGCACAAGGGATCATCTAACACAACAAACGGTCTCGTACACCGAGTCTCAATCGGTGTAGAGATGATATGGAATCGAGTTGAGTTGATGTCATCGTGATTGGACTCAGCTCAAGCATTTAAGATTTGATTAGTTGGGGTTTCGGTTTTTGGAAACTCTGCCTGAGCTCAATCTCAACTTTGCCACCAAATACATCAAATCTAAATTCAGCTCAAAATATATGCTATGTTGTCTAAGCTCACCAGAGACACCCTCGAAATGTCTGCTTGTGTATGTGTGTTAACAAACAGTGCATTCATTTGTGAAATAATTACACAATTGATTCATGAATTTTGGATCAATGTACAATATGATAGGAGAAGTATACTAAAATTGCCAAAAGTTATAAACAAACGCTCATTTTTGTGCTAATTTTTGTGCTAAAAGTTTCCATTAGCTCATTTAAGTTCCAAATTAGAGAAAAAAATAATTACTTAAGTGCCATCAGTGAGAAATTTCAGTCAAATTGATTATGTGGCTTTTATAACTAAAAAAAATTGGCATGAATAAAATGCAGTCATAATATATCATTTTTTAAACAAAAGAAATGACAATGACATACCATCGGCCGTCCACATAGACGTCATAAACAATGTCAATTTTTCATCCTACATGGCGGGAACAAAAGAAATGACATCACATAGCCTCTGGCCAAAACGATGTCGCACAAGGTAGATCAAAATTGGGGTCTATCGAGTTCTTATTATTGCATATGGACTACTCTCCTCAATGGCTGATCATCGCTCGTGAATGGTTTGTTGTCTCGTCAATCGCCGCCATTGCTCACTTGTTGTCACAATTTCGCTGTCATCTGCTAGTCATCTTCGTAATATCACTCACTCAAGTTTGTCATCTTCTTTCCCTTGCTCAATTGGGTGGAAAATTTAGGAATCCAACAATAAAATTAGGGTGCAAAGGGAAAATTAGGGCTCGGCTCGAAGGGAAAAAGGGGTTTTGGTAATACAGAAGGAAACGTGAAATAGTGGTGGGACTTGATTTTATTTAATCAATTTGGTGCTATCGTGGGGACTTAATTGATTAGATTAGTTTTGTTGACAACAATAGAGCAAATTCTTTAATCAATTATTTGTGAATGTGGAGACCTCCATGTGAAATTGTTATCCAATCTGCTATGTGGTTCCAAAAGCTAATGATTGTTTTTTTTTCCTTGAGAATAGAGTCAACATGGGGGAGAATCTTGTAGCCATTATTGTTTGCTATGGTGAGGAATTTGTTATTAGCACCGAGAAGTAGGAATGTGCTAGTAGAAATGAAGGTACTATCTATCGATTTTATGAGGCTATCATATATTTATTTCGTGAGGGAATTAGTGTACTATTTATAATGCAAAGTGCAAAAATTGCATTACTGTGTTCATAAAAGAGTGGGAAAGTAGTTGCAATCTAGCAATAAAAAGTTGGAAATCGACTAAAGTAGTTGGAATTCAAGCGGAGATTGAGATCATTAGTTGCATTTTTTTTAGTCAGTCCTACTTATTCATACTCTAACTCTCACTCTTAGACTTTTACTCTATCTTCTTAAAAGGCGTGGCGGTCGAAACTCACACGTGAAATTAAATCATTCCCACCTTTACCCCACTGAGAAGGTAGGGATTCAAGCCCCTCACTTCTCCCTTCCACGTTGAAAGGGTAGTCACTAAAGCAGACCCTAGCAGTTCTTATTTCCTTAGTTGGTCACTACATTTCTAGCGCTCTAGTATATGAGTTTGTTCCAAATAACATGTTGGAATCTCATTTGTATGGTATCAATCCTATTATAACCAGCTAACTTGAACTCCACTAAGAAACATAGGCATAAGTAATATAGGATGTTCGATTATCTTGGAGCAAAAAATTTGATTGAGAATATTATATTGATTATAATTGATAAATGTCATTTAAGGAAGGATCGCCCGACTTTGGCTTGGCCTACGAGGATGAAAGTTGCATTTGGTTCTATAAGAGGGTTAGTGTATATGCATGAGAAATGTAAGTATGTTTTTTTAAACCTTATTACTATAATAAGTTTTGTAGTTTATCTTTATCAAATTCACTTCTCAGGCAATCCCAAAATCATTCACCGTGACATCAAGGCTTCTAATATTCTTCTAGAATTCAATTTTGATGCAAAGTTATGATATGCAATTGTTCAATAATCACATGATAATATTGATCATCTAGGTTGTTTATTAAATTCACTATCACATTATCTACATAGTTCCTTAAGTTACCAATTTACTTCATATCTTGAAAAGCAATTTGCATCTCTCCATTTTCCCCAGTATAAATAAAAAAAAAGGGAAACAACAAAAGATCTTTGGGCTACAAAAGTTAATTTCTTTATGAAATCATTCGTGAAACAAAATAATTGACTTTTCATCCTATAACTATTTTTGGAGTCATGATGAACCTTTAATGTAGAATTTAAGGAATGGGATTTATCGTGATGCTATTTGGATGTAGATTATAAAATTTGACATACTAATTCCACATTGCAGATTTAGGACTTGCAAAGTTTGTTTTTGATACATATACTCATGTATCCACTCAAGTAATGAGATTTATTGGTGAAGGCTATTTATCATGCATACGGTTTGTCTAATTTAATACCACTAATGGTTGAGTTCAATTATTTCCTCTCTAAGCATATATTTGTTATGTTATCTTTTGCTAATGTAAATCTACCAAATGCAGATACTTGGATTCATAGTATGCCTTAAACAGGAGGAAGCTCAAAGCTTATGCATATTCATTTGGGGTGTCCTTGATAAAGCTAGTGACTTGAAGAAAAGTAGTGGATCCTTGTTGGCCCAAGGGCCACCATTGAATTTGTTCTATGGAAAGACACTTGAGGTAATGTATCCATAGGCGAAAGGGTTGTTTAGGTACAAAACGCTACCTTGGAATGAATTTTGCCAGTGAGCTAGTATATTGGATCACTTGTATATGCCCATGGAAGGGCCCAAATCTTTGAGGTGAGACACAAACCTTATGTAAAAAAGACCGACAAGCGCTTGAAGATTCTCTTTGTTGATCTTAAATCGGTTAAGTGATAAAAATGTCTCCACCAAAATCATGTCGATAAAACTCCATTTGACGCACATTTGTTTAACAATGTGAACCAGCAAAGGGTTTAAAGCCGTCCTGGAAGTTGAAAATATAACAAAACCAAAGAATGCTAGAATGAACGCCTTAGCGGATTGGGAACTAGGTTCGAAAATTTGTCAATAAAAAATAATAAATGGCAAAGATTGGCATTATTTTTTAAAATCTTCACAATTTCAACCATATTGATTCCTATAAAATTTTCTAAGGCACTTGCAGATTTCGATCTTAACAGTGGCTTAACTAATGTGTCAAAGGAGCGGATATCAAGCGGCTTCGTACTCCTCATAAGTTGGGGTTGATTCATATCAACCAAATGAATGTTGGAGTTGTATGATTCTAGAATATGATTATCAAGTTTTCAAAACTTTCTCAATTTTGACCCTATTTATTCCTAAAAAATGGTTAACAAGCAATGGCGGCTCCATAAGTTGGGGTTGATTCATATCATCAAAGATGAATGTTGGGGTTTATGATTATCAAGTCGGTAGAATCATACAGAATCATACAACTCCAACATTCATCTTCGATCAATATAAATCAACCCCAACCTATGAGGAGTAAGAAGCCGCCATTGATATCCACTCCTCTAACACATTAGTTGAGCCACTGTTAGGATCAAACCTGCAAGTGCCTTAGTGGATTGTTTAGGAATCAATAGGTCAAAATTGATAAGGTTTTGAAAAGTAACATAAATATTTGCCCTTTATCGTTTTTGATTGACCAATTTTCAAACCTTCCATGAGAATTAGGTTCCCAATCCACTGAGGTGTTCAATCTAGCATACTTCGATTTTATTATATTTCCAACTTGCAAGACGGCTTTATTTATTATATTTCCAACCTGCAAGACGACTTTATACCTTTTGTTGGTTCACATAGTCAGGTTTGCATCAAATAGAATTTTACCAACATGATTTTAGCAAAGACCTTTTTATCACTTAACTAATTTAAGATCAACAAAAAAGAAAATCTTCAAGCACTTCTTGGTATTTTACACATGGTTTGTGTCTCGCCTCAAAGATTTAGGTCCTCCCATGGATAAACTCCCATGCACAAACTCAAAGTCACCCAATATACTCACCCAATCGAGAATTTCATTCCAAGGTAAGGCTGCATACCTAAGCAACCCTTTTGCCTATGGATGTGTTACCAGATGTCTTTCTATAGAACAAATCCAATGGTGGGAATGGGCCAAATCCTTTCAAGTGCGCTTTACCTGTGAAGTGTACGATCCTATCTTGTTATTGGGATTTTCTAGAAGGACTTCATATTACCCCTTAAGGATAGTTTGACAGTACAACAACCTTCAAAAGATGCCGCCTTCTTATAAATTAGGGCTATTCAGATTCAACGTCCTACGCGGAGATCTAAGGAAAGGTCAAGTAGCTAAGTTGTAAGAGTAGTTTGATCGCATCAAATGTGCTTAGAAGCAATGCCCACAATAAACCATCACACATCCTGCAGGTTTGGAAAGGGAGATGAAGATCCACCACGTGACCGAGGAGTATATACATTGCCCGAACAATCCGATTAGTAAGGTTGACGTCTCGCATGTCCCTAAAGAACCCAACTACCCTGATGGCCAAGTGGAAAAGTGGCCGCCTTTAAAAGGATTGGATGATGAAGTCAAAGCCACAAGTTTCGTTGCACTCGACAAGCAGCCTCGCCATGGATGGATGTACTCCCATTAGATTTAGGCCTAGTTTTCAGGATGCTTTATGTTGACAATCTTTTTAGTTAAATTGAGATTTTTTTGTAAAGACTCTATCTTGATACACCAAGATAGACTTTCCCGAAAAATTCAAGTGTCCCTCGTGCCAAGTTTTGGCACTCTAGGGTCCGGGTCTCCTCTTTTTTCCATCATTTTATCTCTCTTTTTTTATTATTATTTCCAATTGTTCTCTCTGGACCCGTGTAAGTCGTCTCCGTCCTCCTGCCTAGAATTCAACACACTAAGCCCAAACCGCCGAAGACAAAAAACAAAAAACTCATCCAACTATGCACCCCCATTCTAAATGCTAAACCAAGAATTACACCATCATTCATCGACCACCATCATCATCATCAGCTACAAAAACATCGCCGTACGCCCACCACCGAACCACCACCGGATTCATCGGTCACCCCCACTCAGGCCATCATCCATCCTCATTCACTCCAAACATCACATCAATTCACACATACACGGCATTGTCAAAACAAGCAAATAACAAAAAAGGGCACGTCATAAGCAAACTGGTGTAGATGCACGCAATGGTCGACGCTCAGGTCGTGGGTACAGCATCATCCACTCAAGCCAACAAATGCCATTGGTTACCCCGAGAACATACAGGCACGAGTAGAGAAAATATGGAGTGAGAGGCGTTTGACAAATAGTTTCAATGCATCAGCAATCGAGTCCAGTGACCCCAAAACAGACATCATGACATTAAAGGATAGTGATTAGTGTTCAAACCAGCCTATAATCGGAGACAAGTTCATGCGATTTTGGTGCAAAAACCCGGTTCCTCCTAGGCTAGAATAGGGCATCGCAGAACGGGAGTGTTACCTTATCGAGGAAGCGGTTCTTAGCTGAAATCACAAGGCCGGCTGGTGCGAGGAGAATCTGGACCCGAGAGAACGCTCTTCGTGGCGGCCGAACTGAGAGCCACGAGAGGTGAAGCGGCGATGGCGAAGCACGCGGAGACGTCGACGAAAGTCGATGAACGATGGTGATCTCAAGTGAGGATCGAGCGAGAATGGGGGAGGAGGATTTTCTCTTCTTTTAAAAAAAAAAAAAAAAAACTGCCTCCCTGATTACCCGATTTCGTGGTGGATAAAGATGGCGTTTTTGTCCTATTTTCTCTTTCAAAAAGAAAAAAAAACCTCGAATGAATCGAAACTTCTTTGACCAGACTCGAGATCTCTAATTTTTATTGCCCCCGAATCAAATATCTAAAATAAGATAACAAACTAACGAAATAATAATAATAATGTATTTAATGTATTTTCTTTTTTTCTTATAAGTTTTGAAATCTAAAGGCTTAATTTTGCACGCCTATGCTAAATTGACACTTATATGCAATTGAAACACTAAGGACACCCGGTTAATCTTTTAGTTGAGAAATGAGAGTTGCTGTGATTGGGAATCCCAAATTTTGCATCTTCTAAACTTGATCTTCGGTAAAATTCAGGTGTCCAAGGTTGCCAACTCACCAACCTATTTTTCTATTTCGTACGATATACAAGATGTCACACTTTTTTTTTTTTTAAATAAAGAGCAAAAGGTTATATCATCATCTTTGTATTGCTTAACTTCACATGCACTTGCTATAAAAAGTCAGTGTAAGATAATTCCAAGGGATTTCGAGAACGTCCATACCTAGAATGAGTTATTCGAAGAAAATCCAACTCTTCATGCTATTTCATCAAATAGGATTATGACAGAATTTTACGTAATTTCAGTATACGTTGATTACTCACCAATGCTCAACATCGATAATAATTGCCATAGTGAAGCATCGATCATCAATGTCGAACAATGGAGCATGAGATTTTTAATAAGCCTAATCTAGCTGGGCCCAGAGAGATTATAATTAATTTGGTAGGTCTTGTCTAACGGAAGTAATATCGAGTAAATTTATAAATCTTCTCTCTAGGCCTTTCCCAAAAAAGAAAGTTAGATGCATTTCAATGTCTTTGACCAGAAATAACGCACCCTTATTTATAATTCCGAAAATGTAATTTTGTCATCTCATTTAATATAATCAAAAAATATCTGATCTGGGAATGCCCCATGTAATGATAAGTATAATTCTAATCCATAAATTTGCCTTCTTAGTATTGCTTTTCTCGCGGCTTATTTAATTCTTTAAAAGAAATAATTCCAAAGAAGCCGACCAGCTCGGTTTTCAAGGCAGACAAATCAATCTACGCATATTTTTCAACGCTGTGAAAAATATGCCAAAACTATAACAATTAAAAAGTACTGCTGACTATAATTTGGTCAATTCATTTTATTTCCAAAAGATATGAGATTTTGGGCTCCTCAACCGGGGCTTCTTTCCTCCCAGGCTGGCTGAGGAGCCTCTAGTAGGAGGGAGACGGGTGTTTTCACCTCTGAGAGCTATCCGTAATAATCCCCTAGCGGAGTGCCCAATAGGACTACATTCTTTATTTTAACATATCAGTGCCTGCACAACTCATATCCCAAAATTGTTACTGAATATTTTTCTTCCACACAAGCAGGGATTACTAATTTTACACTAAAGTGAGTCTGAATGTTGGCAAACTCTCACTTCAAATCATCCCCACCCTAGGTGCTCCCTAGAGGGTCATTGAATGTGTGGTAAAATACGGTATTGCAAAGGCCAAAAGAGCACAATTTATTTATCATTTCTAATTCACCTTCCGACAAGCAATGGGGTCCCAAAAAAAATAATGATGAAATAATTATAACACAAATATAGTAACGAAATTTTTTCATTATTTTCTCACAATACTACAATAATGTAGTTGATTATATAAGATATGCTTTCATCGTATAACAACAACAATTAGGAATTTTCTTGTTATTATTGAGCCGCTATATTTAACATTATATGACTAAAAGTTTCACCTTTATTGTATTTAAAAGAGCAAGATATAGATGAAATAGAATACAATTAATGAACAATTAATACTAAAATACACATTACAATTTAAACTTAAATACATATTCCCGTTGCAATGTGTATAAAATTATGTTATAAAATTTTAAAAAATAAAAATAAACATCATCTTACGTTACATACTCGCTCAATATATATAGCACCTCCTCATTCTTTTATTGCGATTCATCACAATCAATATGCATTCTATATTTTTGACATGGGATGCTTAATGTTCTCTAAATGTCTCGATTTTTAATCTAAGTCATGCATATTCAAGCAAGTTCCTATCAGGAAAAATCACAACAAATATTCGTCCTTCTTCCTCCATAAGCCCGCATTCTCTTGACTGATACAGTGGATAATTATCATCCCAGACCCAATCACCCTCGAACACATCAAGCCCATCACCCACCTCCCCGAGAAAATCCACCCTCTCGACGTCATCAGAGCCATTCAACTTCAAGTTCAACCACGCCAGACTCTCCATTCGGCCAGGGTACCCAAAGAACCCTCCCCCCACGACCCCGTCGTCACCATGATCCACGTCATGACCAAACAAGAAGATGAAACAAACCGTCAAGAAAGAGAAGCCCAAGAGCCCCAGGGACAGGGCTACGAAATTGAAGTGCTTCAAGCTCTTGTGGACTTAGAGAACCGGCGTCCTCTCGTGGCCTTGCTCCTGAAACGGCAGGGTCTTGAGGAGCATTTGCGAAGGGTGACGAAAAGGAGAGGCTGTTCTGGGTTCTTGGTGTTTCAAAGAGGGAGGTGCTGGATTGGGTAGAGAACAGGAACGAAGTTTAATGCGGAAGCAAGACAGAGCATGCATCATCATGGCCTATAACGGTAAAGAAAGATGCCATTTTTTCCATTAGTTTTTGGCTCCATGTCTTCGCTTTCTTCTTGGCTTGGTTGGTCAGTCATGTACCACCGCTAGAGAGAGAGAGAGAGAGAGGGAGAGAGAAGAATGGGGTGCGAAGGAAGCAAAGAAGATTGCACGAGGAGGCGGCGGATGATGATGGTGGTGATCATGAATGGGGTCAGCTCTCCCTCCTTGTTTTCAGTTTAACTTTTCAGGAGAAGTCGAGTTTCGTAATGGAGCAGTAACGTGGAGTTGGATTCAGATGCAGTTTCCTTCTCTCTTCCTTCCGATAACGGGAGCGTCGGGTCCAGAAATGGTAAACGTGGATTTTTGCAGGGGCGGGTTGGACCGGGTTGACTCCGAGTCAACGCCCCGGACGTGGCTTACCCGGTCAGAGTCAACGGGGGAAATTTGTCCCATGGTTTGGATTAGACCCTCCCCTTCTTCTTGTTTTTTCCCCCTCCTTTCCTTTTGTAGGACTATTAAGAGATCTGAAATTTTTTTTTCTATTAACAAAAAATCGAGAGATCGAAATGATGGTTGATAAAACTAATTTAGAATTTGTATAAGATGAGCATTCTGAAAATACACAAAAAAAGAAAAAGAAAAATTGAGAAGTTATTCAAACGTTTCGTTTGTACGGGCATATCACTCCACAAAACTATCTTTCAAACTCTTTCCCCTAGGGTTTTTGTTAGAAGCTCAATTCTTAACACTGTATAGCTGGAGATGCCTTCTCCTCATCGTAGAGTCATTTTTAATACGCATCTACGTAGAAATAAAATGATATTTTTGATAATCCTAAATAATTGAAGAATTTTCCCAATATGCAAATTAGACCAAAAGGAGAATCGATGACGTAACTCCTGTTATCTCATAATTAATTATTCCCATGACATATTAAAATATTAATAAACTTTATAAATTCTATTGGGTGTATGTTTTATGAGTGTATAAATGTAGATATGCTATCAAGTATGATTATATTTTTAGGGGTAACTACCAAAAAAAAATTCTAAATTTATTGCACTTAATATCAGTTCAGCCTTAAACATTTTAATTTAGTCAATTTAATCCTTAACCTTTTGAAAATTTGCCAATTTAGTTCATTTAGCTGATTTTGGTTAGAAACTAATTATGTGAACATAAACACTGAGTGTCCTATGTTGCACAATTGACACTGATGTGAAGATTTTTATCAATTTTTTCTTTTTTTATTGTTAAGGGCCAACGGAAGGTTGCAAACCACCGGATTGACCCCTAACAACCTTCGCCAACCACTAGGCAAGGGTTAGGGCTTGTAAGCTTTCACTCAGTAGCTAGCGGCCTAGGCCACTGTTAACAATAAAGACAAAAGAATTCAAAACAACGTTTGCCATGCCAAATAGGGCAGCAAACATCTAAGTTATTAATTTCTAGCTAAAATTGACTGAATTGATTATATTAGCAAATTGTCATAAAAAAATTATAATTAAATTGAAATATTTATGACTAAATTGTCATAATTACAATAAGTTTGGAATTTTTTTGGTAATTTTTCTTCTTTTTTTTTTTTTTTACTTTGCTTTAAGTTCTTTTTTAATATTTTATAAAATTCACAACTCATTTTTTTATGTTTTCATCGCATCATATGGCAATGTTCATTTAAAAACTCCACACCACCTTTGCTTTCAATTATTCCTAGCACAATTACATTCAATAATTACATCTAAATCATCCAAAGTGTTGATTACACATATGTTTTATAACATTCAAATATAATATTTTTGAACATTAGTAGAATTGTTTTATTTTTGTAGCTATAAAGCGGGCCACCGTCTAAGCAGCATATAATTCAGTCCCGGAACATGTTATCCTCAGTTCTCTTTATTCACGCATTTACTGGCTTAGGAAGGACAGACAATAATTTAAATAATAAAAAAAAAGACGAATTGAATTACAAGATTCATGTGTCTTGGGCCCACAGACAACAGAGACAAGGTGAGGATAGCTCACTTACACAAGTCTGACAATTAACTTGTCGAAGTAACACCATAAATAGTGCGAAATAAAGATTGGTCATCAATAATTATTAGAAGAAATTGTTGTGGATTATGTCATGTCGCATTGGGATTTATTTCATGAACACGAGATGCTCAATATGGAGTGGCACGTAAATGATACATGACCAAAGGTTTGAGGACCACATTGTATCAAAATTTTTAATTTGTACAATACAGTCCTTGGATTATCTAGTTCATGGATTGAATTAAACATGCACCAAAAGTTTATGGACTGAATTAAACAAAGTAAAACTTCATGAATGACATTACACATGAGATTAAAATTCAGTGATTACAATATATAAATTAAAAATTTATGAATCACATTAGGCATTGAGCCAAAATTTAACTACCAATTTTGTCATTTTCCTTTCATTTTTAGTTAGGGACGATGTCACATCCTAAATTACTTGCGTGTGAGTCCTCTCTACCTAAATCCTCTATACTTGAGAGAGAGAGAGAGACAGAGAGAGACAGAGAGACAGAGAGAGAGACAGAGAGACAAACAGACAGACAGACAGAGAGGACATGACGAAGATGAACGCAATGAGGTCGGGGCTAGTTGTGATCGAAGCATTGGCTATTGATACCTCACTCTGCAACTAGATTACAAGCCATTCCTCAAGAAAGCCTAGGTTGCCATGGTTGACACTTCTCCTTCTTCTCCACAAGATCACACTACCCTTTGTGACAAGTAGAGTCCAATGGCTAGTTGCCTTCCATCTTGATGTTGAATGTTTAGCAAAGAACTACACCAACGATGTATTGGTGTAGAGTTAATGCTGGCGCACCTTGTGGATGTTGGTGCAAGCACAAGATATGCCAGTTATGTGTTGGTACAAGCGAAGTGAAACATAAAATTTGAAACTAGCATGTCCAATTTTAAAAGTTGTGTAACACAAGTGATCACTTGTTGACCACAACTAGCATTTAAGTTATCACTTCTAGGGAAAAAAAACTTAACACCTTAGCTATTACTACTTACAACTTATGGCATTAAAATAGTCACTCGTGAATTTGTCACCACTCATTAATTTGGCAATGGTTTGCATCAATAGTTGCAACAAACCAGTAAACTATTACTAAGCAAAAAATGCAACAAACCATTACATCTAAAGTAAAACAAACATCCGAAGCAAAAACTAAGCAAACTAACATTCATAAAACACAACTAAGCAAGAAAACTTTTAAGTATTCACAACCTATGAATTCCATCCTTCCATTTCCACCATAGATTGCAACAAACCTTTAGTTCCAATAAAAAATTGCAGCAAACTAATAACACAACAATAACTACAAATAACCCAAAACAAGTGCATATTCCATTAATCTTTGACTATGACAAACATATAAACTTCTTCTCATTACTCACTTCACATTTGACCATAAAATAAGCTATACAAGAGAACAATAACACAATCAACACTCGATGGCCAGATGTCACACCCCCGCCTCATCTCTGGCACGAGAGCATGACCGACGGGTTAGCATCGATGCCCCAAGCAACGTTGAACGTCCCAAAAGTCTTTTATCTTTAGTTAAGCGCATATGGAAGCAATCATAAACAATCTCTGTACAAACAAACATGGAAGCCAGGCAAGATATATGCAAGTCAAGCAAATAAAGCAACATATACATATTCATATTCCCACATCAAAAGCTGTTTTGATTACATGCCTACCCTAGTCATGGGCTACTTCTTTTCGTTTCCATATATAGTCAATCAAAAAACCAGGGTAGCCTAGCTCCTCTACCGAGCTGCTCCCAAAAGCGGCCCTCATGCTAAGTTCATTCCTTTCTTGGACCCAAGTTCATCCATCACACACCTGAAATTGTGAGAACAATAAGAGTGAGTCGATGACTCAGTAAGTAGAAGTCCATAATTCTCCTATAGGAGGACATCTCGCCGTTGATAGTCGGATACAAGGTCACCACCCACTTGTCGATGGCAAATCAATAGCAAGGTTCGTGCCTTGCTTGCTTATGTATATGAAAGGCTTTCAACCATCTATATGCTTTCAAGAATCAAAGATAAGGAGTTAGTGCATATAAACAAGCTTTCCAAAGATCCATGGTTTATGATCATTTCGGTCATAAAAAGGGATGCTCACATCTCATGAAACTCATTCAAGTACTAAGTGACCCAATTCAAATATATCCTCAAATTAATGCAAGGACTTAACAATACATATCCAACAAACCCACCTTTTGCAAGCATCACACATGTATCAATTATGAACCACATGTGAACTTTCATTTTTTTCATTTTTTAGTATCATATTAGTCGAACTTAATCAACTCTTCCAGTAACAACCAGGCATTAATCCCCCCTTGGTAGCCGGCATCGTCCTGATCTCATTATCAAGACGGCATCCAGGGCGACCCCCAGGCATTGGTCTCACCTAGGCTGGCATCGTCCACGATCTCAATATTGGGACGACATTCGAGGTTTTACCCTAGGCAATGACCTGGCATCCCCTAGTGTCGGCATATAGGTCCATCGTGTGTCCATGCATTTCAAGCATCAACCAATTCATGTCATGTTTAAACTCTTAACTGAATAAAAGGCCCGAAAGTGTGTCATGCAAGGTGAACTAATGAACGACTCTTGTGTTTTATTAAATCAAACTTATGCCGGATGCAATTTGGGTTTGTGACCTTGAGTTGGAACCATTCGCTCAGGCTTTAGCATTGTCCATAGTCATCGAGACCTCTCATCAACATTCGGGTGTGCTCGACACTCATGCGGGATCATGAACTTACTTAATGTAACAACAAGTATTATAAACACACAACAAACATAACAACACAAAGCCAACACAAGCAAACGATGACATGATCCTAAAATCGATAAGCGTAGCACATCGCCCTATCGAAGAGTTAGGAAAATCTACTTACAACTTTCTAGACCAGTGGCCTCAAGTGGTGGCGAATGGAGACAAGGACACCTAAAGAGAGAGTCGAGGAGCAAAAGATGGAGGGGTCGGTGTGGGCGGCCAAGGAAGAAGAAGAGAGGAAGAGAAATTTGTGTGTGTGTGCTTGGGGGAGAATGAGCCTTCTCCCTATTTATAGAACACCCTCCATTAATGATCTTGATAAGGCATTTAATATCAATAACTTAGGTGGAAAGTCTAAAAGCAATGTGACAAGTCTATAGGTTCTTCCAAAGGCTTCTAAGTTCCAAGTGGCAAGCTCGGTCCATCTAGATTTATATTAATGGCTCTTAATAAATGAAGTGATCCTCCTTATCTCTCCCCAATAATTGCTATCCAATATATTCTTGAAGAGCTCTATTATTGGCCTCTAATATTTCCTAAGTCGAGAATCATTTATTGAGGGTTCTAAATGTAAGGCAACTTGGCCTTTTAGTCTCATCCTAGGAAATTATTAGTTCTATACCATTGGGGACACCTCAATCTTGCCATCGAAGGACTAGATCCCAAAAGTGTTTAATGCATCCTCATCCTAAATTAAGAAGACTTTAGATTAGCCTTGCTCCTTAAGTTGGGCGTGCAGCCCCTCCCCTTCCAAGTTGGGCGTGTGGCCTTTTTATCTTGGGGTGAAAACATATTCAAGTGATTTTCGAAATCAGCGTTAACACCTTATCAAATGGGCTCGGAAAATTATAAAGTTTTAATATGTTGTAGATAAGACCCTAAATGACACTTTTTATGAGAAAGCCAAGTCCAATTTGTTCTGTGGAAAGAGCAGCAATTCATTGAACACAACCCAAAAATTCATCTATCAAGCAGATTCAACGGTCAGAGAAAGAGACTCATTTCGAAATCCAAATATTCACAAAACTCTTTGAAATTTTAATATATTGTAAATATGAATATCATTTAAAACTTTTGTGAATGAAGCATTTTCAAATTCGTAAGGGAAGATTTTATATAAATTCAAGAAAGTAACTTGGTTACCGTTTTCACTATAGTAGGCGGGTTCTATATGCTAATTGATTGGGCTTTCGTCCCAACCATTTCACCTTAGGTAAATATGAAATTTAGATATGTTATAGATCAAGATGTTTTGAACATGAAGAAAGCTTCTCCAAATTCATAACATAAAAATCTCTGTAAAATTGGCAAGCAACAAAAGTCCAAAAATTTCGAAAATTAAACATGGCAAATTCTAGTTGAAAAGATGAGTGTTCTCACTTGGCCTTGAATTAAGGGTCATCCATGGCTGTACAACCTTATCTCCCAAGATCCTAAGTAGGCTCTATACTAGTTTGGACACTTGTCTTGGTTATTTATTGGCTAATGTCCAAAATAGATAAGGTAGACTTATCTTGGTCCAAAGTTGGACTTGTCTTGGCCTTCTCCTCTCTCTCTCTCTCTCTCTCTCTCTCCATGTGGCTTCTCCATAGTCTACCATTCACACTTAGATCCTTAGATATTAATGGGCCTAGGCTATAGGGATATCTTTTTCTCCACTTTATTTAATACATTCACACTTGTTCACATTTGTTCACACTTGCTCACACTTATTTTCTAGGAAGGTTTGACTAACCTAAGGCCTATCTTAGCCTCCTAGTTGAGACCAAAATAAGGGTCGAAATCAATGATGTTACACCAGAGATGTTAAAATTTTCATTTAAGCTTGCATTGAGTCAACATTCCTCACCTCATCCATTAATGTAGGTGGAGGTTGATGTCATCCTTCAATTAGCACTAATATCACATTTGTTGCTTGACATCGACCTATTTGAAATATTTACACTTCAAGCATTCTTTATATCTAGTGCATTTGTGGAATCTTCTCTCGAAATTTAACTGAGTATAGGATGTTCTTCTTAGACGTGGTAACTCACAATAAGACACCGTCTAAATTGCTTTGTTGGAATGAACATGAGCTGTTGCTAAAGCTCCTATGCTCTTGAGCTAGTAATTTTGGGGACAGAGTTAGGGTTTCAATTTGGGGTTTTCTTTCAATTTTGGAATTTAAGGTTCTTATTTGGGTGAACTTTACCAAAGGACGTCGTTTTATTTGTTCACATGCTAATTGGACCCTTTAGCGACTCACGTCAATTTTAATTAAAAAGAATCAGATCGGGGTTGGTATTGAAAAGATTATTTTTCCAAAAAAATTATACTTAATTGATCCAAAAGAAATTTTTGACACCAAAGTGAGTTTCGTATGCAACATTTGGCACTTTTAGTGTTCTTTTGTCACAATGTGATTCCTAAACTTTTAATTTGTTCAATGTAACTCTTGAACTTTAATTCAATGTGCAATGTCATTTTATAATATTTTAATTTGTTCAATAGTCATTAAAATTTTGATAAATGTTTAATCTAATCCTAAAGTATTATATCCATGAATTTAATCTAGTCTCGAGATTATTTCGTCGTGGATTAACCTAAATGTGAATCAAAAGTTTGGGGATCAAATTAAATAAATTAAAATTTTAGAAATTATATTATATATAAAATTAAAATTCACGAGATACATTATATAAATTAAATATTTATGAATCACATTAAGCATTAAATCAAAATTCAGGGACAGAGCGTAATTTCCCTTTTGTTCTTGGGCAGGGAACGACGTCACAGCGACCTTGAGTCACACCGCGTGTTAGTCCTCCTCGTTGCCCGATTCCTCTGCAACTTGCGAGAGAGAGAGAGAGCGAGGGGGAGGGTGGGAGAGAGAGAGAGAGAGAGAGATGTGGGACAGGACGAAGATGAACGCGATGAGGTCGGGCCTAGTCGTGATCGGGGCGTTGGCATTCGGATACCTCACTCTGCAACTGGGTTTCAAGCCATTCCTCGAGAAAGCCCAGGTCGCCGCCTCCGCCGCCGCCGCCGCCGACGCCGATGCTTCTTCCTCTTCTCCGCAAGATCCGGCTGCTCTTCGCGACGACTAGAGTCCTGTAGCAAGAAAGACCGGTTCTTGCCGTTGAATCTCCCGAAGTCGAGCTTTTATCACGCAGGAATTCGAATCTTGATTGCTTGATTCATGTGGAGTTGCGGAGGTTTCGTCGTGAGTTGGATGAGAGGATTGTAAGATGACGAAAGAAGTCTCACGTTTTATGGCTGAACGATTATCCGCGAATCTTGGTGACAGCTTTGGCTGCAATTTTTCACTGGGCGAAGTGGGAAAGTTTGTCTTCTCGGAAAAGACGGTTCTTTTCTGTCCAATTGGTATTCATTTTTCATTTGACGCACTGGTATGAACTGTGGCATTGTTTAGTCGTGCCATTCCATGGAAAATTGCGTATATTTTTGGTAGTACTTGATTTCATTTGCTGTTTTCCTGATTGTCTTTGACTTCAGTAGCCGCGATTCCACTTTCCTTGTAATGATGCTAGTTGGAGTTTCTTGAGGGGTTCGGTATGGAAATATGAGCTTCGAAAAGAGGCAATAAACGAGTACATGTTCAGTTCTTTAAGACTGCCGTATATTGCCTTCGCTGATGTGTGATAGATTGGCAAACTGTGATCGCGTTGCACCTTCTGTTGGGGGTCTCTTAGCTTCGTATCAGTGAAAAAAAATGAAGCTTGCAGTGAGCATTTCTTGGTAATTCATTTCTGCTCCTTGTATAGTGGTTGTATGAACAAATTGGCCGTCTTTCTTGACACAAGCAATCACTAAGTGGAGCGAAGCTCTACATTGTTAGATTGAATTTATGGTTTTCCATTAGAAATCTTGTGTTTGGAGGGAGAGCATGCGGAAGTTGTGCTTAGGAAGTTGGTTTTAACCGGCCGATGAGGCATTTTGTGCTGAGAAGTAATACATCTGATCATTACGCCCTTAATTTTTTATTGTTTTGCTTAAGGTATAGTTTCTTTGCTTGTGAGGGGCTGCTTTTGTATTGATGAAGTTTGTCTTTTAGATCCATGAGCAAGGATATGATGGTTCTGTGATCGTCTAGACACTGGAGGCTTGTTTAATGATTTGCTTTGCTTGTACATTCATGTCTTTTATGTAAATGCTCTTCGCTGTCAAATGATCTTCTGCCAGCTGCTTCTTTTGGTCTGGAAAGAAAGGGATATATTAAATGCTATGCAAGCTAAAGTGTTTCAACTTTCAAATTTAATATAGTCTAATGAAGTTTGAACTTCTTAGCACGGTACTGGGATAGGATGGTTTCTTTGCAAGTATAACTACTGGACAAGTCTAGATGCAATTTTGCTCTCGAAGGAAGGTTGTGTAGCATGATGGTAGATGTAAGTTAATAGCTTAGTACACACGCCTTAATGCTTTACTTACACCTCTCTTCAGGCTGTTCAAGACTAGAGATGTCCATGTTATGCTATCATGAAATTGCTGTCCGGTTGGCAGGGTATCATCCAAAAGCATTTCTTGTTTTTACTTCCCTGAATGTGAGCAAATGGACCCCCTCCTCTCTTGTAGTCAAAATCCTGTGAAATGTGAGCTAATCAGATGTGTCAACTGATTGCTTGGGTCAAAGTACCAGATAGCCTGCCGCAATTTTCGTTTGGAAAAGTAGTGATATACATGTAAAGGCAGTTAAGCAGGCATTCTGATATGCGCTGTAAGGATTTTACATCATTTAATCGATTTTGCAAGTCTGTGATGAAAAGCCGAGTCCTCTGTGTTCTGCATATTCATATTTTGTGTACTGCACCATCACACTCCATGTACCTTCCTACATTATTTGCAAGTTCATGCACGAGGATTGAATGCATGAAAAGGACATGAAATGGTGACAGAATACATATGTTGTTCTCCTGGTTTCAGTTGCCTCCCAATTTTTCTTGCCAATTGGTCCATTGAAGGAGAATCCCTCTTGTATCCAACAGTCTGGCTCTTGCAGTATTTCAGCAATCTGATGTTACATCATGTTGCTGATATACATAAGTGATGGTATATTGGCAATTTGGCATGACAGGTCAATGAAATTAGCATTTTAGTTTCGACTTCTTCTTTGTCTTCTTCATGGGCTGAGCCTTTGGTTTAGTCTTATCAACGGGATACGTCCGCCAGTTTGCTTAAGTTATCCTCAAGGAGGCTTGTTGTGTTACAACGCCAATCTTTCTCTTCCCTCTCCAGCTGTTTTTGGATAGTCTCATCTTATGTTAATTCACTTCACCTTATCTTTAAATCATGTGGGATTTGTATGCCTATAAATATGTCAGTTAGATTGAAAGTATCTATTTTTAAGGCCGGATCAAACTGTCCAGTTCAACTAGTTGGACCGGTAATGGGATTGCAAACCAATACACTTGATGAGATAGGGAAAGGTGGAAGTTTGCTCTTTTCGTAAAATCATTCTCTGGCCGGTTATATTATGATTGAAAATGTTTCATTTGTTTCCTACCACTCAATATTAACAATGCGTCGCATTCATAAATTAGATTTAATTATCACATAACATGGCGTGAATCACGTTGCAAGCATTAGGATTTTCACTAGAGATGATTGCACCAAGATCCACAAAATTTTCGAATACTTATTGATGGCCAATCTCCGTGTGTCATAAAATCACTATTTATAGTCTTGGTACAATGATTTACTGTCAACTTGAGTAAGTGCATTAAACTTCCTCGTCTCTCTCAAGACACATGTATCTTTTCATTTAATTCGTCTTATTAATTATTTGCATCATAAGCCAATAAATGCGTGAATAATGAGAACCCATGATAGCATTTACCGGGACCGAACCATATGCTACGGTGGCCTGCGCATTATGCTGGATAGCTGTAAAAGATAAAAGGATTCTAGCAATGTTCGAAAATATTACATTTGAATGTTATAATATATATATATATATATATATAATCAAAGCTGGATAATCTAGATGTACTTATAGAGTGGAATTGTGCAGGGGATACTTGAAGCAAAGGTGGTGTGGATTTTTTTTTTTTTTTTTTTTTAAGGCATGTTGCTTTATCGATGCAATGAAAATTTAGATTATGAGTTGTGACTTTTATAGTATATCAATACAGAACTTAAACGAAAGATAAAAAGAAAAAAATACCAAAAAAGTCATGAACCTATTGTAATTGTATTAATTCAATATTAAATCTTTTAATTTGAACAATTTAATCCTATACTTTTTAATGATTTGTCGATATAGTTTATTTGAAATTGATGATGTGAATGCTTGCCATCATACGTGACACAAGCAACAGTGATGTGAAAACATTCATAATTTTTTTAGTTCTTTTCTATTTATTTTTAAGGGTGGCCACAAACCCTCACCTAGTGACTAGCAAGGGTAGTTGGCGGCCTCCTGTTGTACTTAACAAAAAAAAAGTTAATAAAAGATCTAAAAAAAATTCACATCAGTATTAGCTATGCTATGTAAAATTGTCAGCATCAATGTCATCAATTTTTAGTTAAAATTGCTTGGATTGACTAAATTATTAAATTTTCATAAATTTTAGGACTAAATTAGCTGAATTAAAATATTTATGACTAAATTAGCACAAAAATTATAAGTTTATAATCAAATTGGCCAGTTCAACTAGTTGAACCAGTAATACGATTGCAAACCAATACACTTGATGATATAGGGAAAGGTAGAAGTTTGCTCTTTTTGTAAAATCATTCTCTGGCTGGCTATATTATGGTTGAAAATGTTTCATTCGTTTCCTGCCACTCAATATTAACAATGTGTCGCTTTCATAAATTAGATTTAATTATCACACAACATGGCATAAATCACGTTGCAAGCGATAGGATTTTCACTAGAGATTATTGCGCCAAGATCCACGAAATTTTCGAATACTTATTGATGGTCAATCTCCATGCGTCATCAAATCACTAACTCTTTATAGTCTTAAGTACAATGATGTACTGCCAACTTGAGTAAGTGCATTAAACTTCCTCGTCTCTCTCAAGACATGTATCTTTTCATTTAAGTCGTTTTTATTAATTATTTGCATTATAAGCCAATAAATGCGTGAATAATGAGAACCCATGATAGCATTTACCGGGACCGAACCATATGCTACGGTGGCCTGCGCATTATGCTGGATAGCTGTAAAAGATAAAAGGATTCTAGCAATGTTCGAAAATATTATATTTAAATGTTATAAAACATATATATACTCAAAGCTGGATAATCTAGATGTACTTATAGAGTGTAATGGTGCAGGGGATACTTGAAGAAAAGGTGGTGTGGATTTTTTTTTATTTTTAAAGGCATGTTGCTGGACCGATGCAATGAAAATTTAGATTATGAGCTGTGACTTTTATAGTATATCAATACAGAACTTAAAACGAAAGATAAAAAGATAAAAAGAAAAGAAAAGTTACCAAAATAGTTATGAATATATTGTATTTGTACTAATATAGTATTAAATCTTTCAATTTGAACAATTTAATCCTACACTTTTTAACAATTTGTCAATATAACTTATATGAAATTGATGACGTGAACGCTTGCCACCTTACGTGGCACAGGCAATAGTGATGTGAAAACATTCATAAATTTTTTAGTTCATTTCTATTTATTGTCGAGGGCGACCGCAAACCCTTGCCTAGTGGCTAGCGAGGATAGTTGGCAACCTCCTGTTGGCCCTTAACAAAAAAAAAAAAAAAAAAAAAAAAGAGTTGATAAAAAATCTAAAAAAATTTCACGTTAGTATTAGTTATGCAACATAAAATGTTAGCATCAACGTCATCAATTTTCAGTTAAAATCGCCTAGATGGGCTAAGTTGTTAAATTTTCAAAAATTTTAAGACTAAATTAGCTGAATTAAAAAATTTATGGCTAAATTAACACCGAAACAATAAGTTTATGATCTTTTTTGGTAATGTTTCCTAAAAAGGTATAATCACACTCGACAGCATATCTACATCTATACTCTCATAAAACATACACCCAATAGAATTTGGAAAGTTCATAAATATTTTAACTCATCAAGGAAATAATTAATTATGGAATAACAAAAGTTACGTCATCGATTCTCCCTTTGCTCGAGTATGCATAATGGGAAAATTCTTATGACGCTGAAACATCAACCCGTTTCCGTGCAGATCCGTATTGAAAACGACTAAGCGTCGAGCTTCTAGAAAGACCCTTGAGGGAAGAGTTTGTAATATAGTTTTGTGGAGTGATATGCCCCATACTAACCATGCGTTTGAATAACATCTTAATATATTTTTTTTTGTGTCTTTCCAGGGTACTCATCTTGTACAAATTCTACTATAGTTTTGTCAACCATCATTTAGATCTCTCAAATTTTTTGTTGACAGAAAAAAAAATATTCTAGATCTCTTATTAGTCCAAAAAGGTGGAAGGAAAAAATGCAAGAAGAAGAAGAGGGTGTAGTCCAAACCATGGGACAAGTTTCCTCCATTGACTCTGACCCGGTAAGCCACGTCGGGAAGTTGACTCGGAGTCAACCCGCTCCAACCCGTCCCTGCAAAAATCCACGTTCACCATTTCTGGACTTTTTCCCGTTAGCGGAAGACAGAAGGAAACTGCTTCCTAATCCCAAACCCCACGTTACCGCTCCATTTATCAAACTCGAACTCCTCCTGAAAAAGTTAAACTGAAAACAAGGAGGGAAAACTGACCCCATTCATGATCACCGCCATCATCATCATCCTCCTCCTCGTGCAATGCTTCTTTGCTTCCTTCACACCCCATTCCTCTCTCTCTCTCTCTCTCTCTCTCTAGCTGCAGGACGTAGCTGACCAGCCAAGCAAAGAAGAAAGCGAAGAGATGGAGCCCAAAAGTAATGGGGAAGATGGCGTCTTTCTTTACCGTTATAGGCCATGATGATGCATGCTCTGTCTTGCTTCCGCACCAAACTTCGCTCCTGCTCTCTACCCAACCCGGCGCTTCCCCTTTTCTTTTTTAAAATCTGTCAGCCGGTTATTGGAAGCACCCGGAACCCAGAAGAGGCCATCCCTTTCTTCGTCACCTTTCGCAAATGCTCCTCAAGAGCCTCCCGTTTCAGGAACAGGGCCATGAGAGGATGACGCCGGTGGTCCTCCAACTCCACAAGAGCTCGAAGCACTTCAAGTTCGTGGCCCAGTCCCTGGGGCTCTTGGGTTTCGCTTTCTTGACGGTCTGTTTCATCTTCTTCTTCGGTTATCACGTGGATCATGGTAACGACGGGGTCGGGGTGGGAGGGTTCTTCGGGTACCCTGGCCGGATGGAGAGTCTGGTGTGGTTGAACTTGAAGTTGAACGGCTCGGATGACGTCGAGAGGGTGGATTTTCTCGGGAAGGAGGGTGACGGGTGTGATGTGTTTGAAGGTGATTGGGTCTGGGATGATAACTATCCGCTGTATCAGTCGAGAGATTGCGGGTTTTTGGATCAGGGGTTCAGGTGCTCTGAGAATGGCCGTCCTGATCATTTCTATACTAAGTGGAGATGGCAACCCAAAGGGTGTAACTTGCCCAGGTTCGTGTTTGTGTGCAACTCATCCCCTTTTCTTTTCTGTTCATGGAGAATATGTGGGATTGCAATGAAGCGAGTTCGGAACATCTATGTTGGGCTGGGTTTGGGATTGGTGAAAATAGCCTTACATCTACATGTCTAAATCTGTACGTATACACAGTTTCATGATTGCATGTTGGTTATTGGAAGCACGAACAGAGCATTAGAAATCCGAAGGATTGTCCATAGCTTTTTCTTAGAGAGTGGGTTATGGTAGCGAGGGCCTGAGGCACCTGCTAAGCATGCATCAGGAAAATTTCAAAATTTTCAAGGCACTAACTACATGTATCAAAAAAAAATCCTTTTGTTAGTCAGTTGATCTGCTACGTGCAGTTTGTTTGGTCTTTCTGGCATTAGAAATAGGATCAGTCTGAATTGAGTTATTAGAGCTCTTTGCAAGTTACTAGCTGTTATTTGCAGCATGATCTGTTTCAGTGCTTAATGATTGCTTCAATGTGGCCATTGCTGCAATTCTGCAGTATTGATTGTTAGTTGGTTCAACGTTGACTGTGCCCTTGTTTCGAAAATCTGGCTTTGCTTTATTGGCAAATGCAATTATTTTTCTATGAAGGCCTTTTCATGCAAAATTTAAAAATTCTAGCTCAGGATTGCTGCTGCCTGAAACTCTTCTGTTTTTACCTGGATGGATGAAAGACTAATCTACCGGTGATCTGATTTGGATTTGGGTGATAGTGTTGGCTACGTAGTTGCCAATTATTTTTTCCACCAACCTTATGTGTTCCTTCTATATCATACTGAGCTTGTTGGACTATGACAGATTTGATGCAAGACTGATGCTTGAGAAGCTGCGTAACAAGCGGCTTGTTTTTGTCGGAGACTCTATTGGAAGAAACCAGTGGGAGTCTCTCTTATGCATGCTCTCTACTGGAGTCTCTGACAAAGACTCGATCTATGAAGTCAATGGCAGCCCAATCACAAAGCACAAAGGTTACTTGGTGTTTAAGTTTGGAGAGTTCAACTGCACACTGGAGTACTATAGAGCTCCATTTCTGGTACTGCAGAGCCGTCCTCCTATTGGATCCCCTGAAGAGATTAAAACAACTCTGAAATTGGATCAGATGGACTGGACATCTATGAAGTGGAAGGATGCTGATGTCTTGGTCCTCAACACAGGGCACTGGTGGAATTACGAGAAGACCATCAGGGGGTAATGGCAATCCTTCTCATTTTTTCTTTGTAACTTGCTCTCTGGATTTTGCTTGTGGAGGAAGAAGAATAGAATATAAACCAGTTAGAGTAAAACTGTGAAGATCTGTACCTGTGTCAAAAAGCTTAGTAAATTTGATGGCATTTCCAGGTTTTGGAGCATCCTAGTAACAGATCTGCACCCATTTAATTGAGCGAAAGAAAGCAATCACACGCAAAACAAATATCCAAAGAGTACAGTATGATGTGAAATGGTCCTCACATGTGTTGACACTGTAGATCTTTAGGTCTTTGGAAAAGCTCCTTGATGGCTGCATCTGATTGTGGTAGTGTACTTACGTACTCATAGTCAACCCTATATTATGCCATGTTATGCATTTGCCAAGTTGAAATCGAGAAAGAGTTAGTTCTTTATGGGAAATTGGGAATATTGTCTCAGCGATCTGCACTAATGTTTGTCTGATAGAACAAAAGTACATGTATAATGCAAAAAGGGGCTCTGTTCTTTCCAGTGATACTTCTCTAATATCAAATACCCGATATTTCCTTTTCAGTGGTTGTTATTTTCAAGATGGAGATGAGGTGAAGGTCGAAATGAGAACAGAATATGCATATCAGAGAGCAATAGAGACTGTCCTGCACTGGATAAGAAATGAGGTGAATTCAAGCAAGACTCGGGTGTTCTTTCGGACATTTTCTCCAGTGCATTTCAGGTTTGCCTCATCTGTCATAATTTCCTGTTTTCCTTCAGTTTTATAAACTATTCAACTAGCAGGAATAGCGCTATTATTGCCAGGAGAGTGGCTTTCATTCCTGCTCCCTGTGCTACTTTTAGGTTTGCAAAGTTTTATTACTGTTGGTGTACATGAGATCCTGTGATACAGTGGAGTTCCTTGAAACGTTGATGCATTTTTCCTACTAAGCTCTATGCAATGTTGTCATAGCTGGCCTGTTATGTTGCCATGGATATGCCATTCAACATCTTTGCACATTTCACTGTATAACATAACAAAAAGTAGCATATTTGTTTTCCCTTACTATTCAAAACTCCTCAACTACGGAGACCCACTGCTCATGATATTGAAAATGTGGCAGAGGCGGTGACTGGAGGAGTGGGAGCTGTCACTTGGAGACATTGCCCGAGCTGGGCTCCTCGCTCGTGCCATCAGATAACTGGCTGCACTACAAGAGCATCACCAACAAATTGGCAGTTCACTCAAACGCTTCAGAGGCTATCAAAGTGAACATACTGAACATAACCCACATGACTTCGCAAAGGAAGGATGGGCACTCCTCCTTGTACTACATCGGCCCTCCCACAGGCCCTGCATCTATTCACCGGCAGGATTGCAGCCATTGGTGCCTGCCCGGAGTGCCAGACTCATGGAATGAGCTCCTCTTTGCACTATACTTAAAGCATGAAAGTTCTCAACAGGCACATGGGGTGCAAAAATGATGCAAGAACGCTCGAGTTGTGAGTTCACATGTAAATCAACCTCACATAACAATTATCAAAGTGAGGCACCGATGATGGATTCCAATGACTGCTTCAAGAATCGAAAAAAGACAACAGCAGCGATGATCAAGTTCATGAAGGTTCAAGAGCAGGTGTACAGCTCTGTTGAGTCTATTCAGATGGACATTTTTGTTAGAATCCTAGGATTAGCGTGGGGGGAACCAAAATTTACTTGTACAGGGTATACAAAGCGAAAAACCAAGCTCGCTTTTAGGGGCTGATCTAGAAAGTCCTACAAAAATTGGTTAAAGGCTCTAGGGTGTTGTAGCAATCAGAGACATGAAATAGGCGATATTCATTTCACAAATTGTGACTAGGAACTTTGGTCAGTCCTTTTGACCTTGTATTCAAATAAGGACCACTTAGGTCTCAATGTATCAACAAGTTTACAGATGATCTGGTGTGCAGATCAAATGCGAGATCTCGTCTGACGATTAGTGTTTGAAGGGAGCCAGCTGCACAAGTGCTGCAAACTAGAGTCCTCGGTTATGTGGAAGAAAAAGAGGGTCAAAGTCAAAGAAAACATGAAGAGAAATAGAAAGGGTCACAGCTCACGAGTCAGGAGACTGACCCTGTTAGAAAACAAAAGCGATGAAGCAGTAAACACGAAGCATCCTCGCGAACAAGCATTGCAAAATCCCTGTCGATCAAATCCACTAGATGTAGACATGATTAACGCTGTACTATTCCCTAATGCGTATTGTCATTTTCTCTGTGCAAGAAAACTAAATCTAATGCTGGAGGCTAATGAAGAGTATGGATATTGACACTGTATAGAGTCGGTCTCTCTCTGGAATTAAGCCGTTAATGTGATTTTACTGTGTGTCACTTCATTTCCTTGGTACTTTGCAACTTCAAATACGGTAACAAAAGGCCAAACCACATAATCTTCATTGATCCTTGTCGATCCATGTCATTGTGTAATATTATGCTCGAACATTAGTTTGTTTCATACTCCTACAAATTAATGTTACTTGGGGTGTGCAAAATGGACTCATGGGTTGTAATCTTAGGAGTGTCATTTGGTTCGTGATTCCTAAAAGTAGAATCGGTGTCCAGACAATCCAATTTCCGGTTCTAAGGGAGAACAAAACTGGACTAGACCAATTACATGTACTTAAAAAAAAAAAAAAAAAACTTTTTCCAAAAATTAGTAAAATGTGGACTAGACACTTTTCATCCGGTGCCACCACAAGTTGCAACACAAAGACTATCTACTCATCGTTCCCTCCGTCAATATCTCAAATTTGTCATATGATTTGTTGTGCACGGACACTCATTAATAGGTTCGTTTTACAATAAAATGTATAAGTTTGGTCTCTTCCCCGTTTTAGTTAGTGTACTTAGGTCATTGTTGTTTATAAATCAGCCTTTTAATTTCTATTTATTGTAGAAGATATATGAGCACATAATTAGGGTCTTTTTACTTACATCTTTTTCTTAAAAAGCAGTGAGGAACACAATTCCAGTTTTACCACCGGCCGTGGTGGCTCCACTAGATAAGACTCTGTTGATCCTCAACGAAGAGGTGAAGGGTTCAAAACTCAGGGGAGGCGCTAGGTGTATTAAGTGTGACTCAGGGGTGGTGGGTCCTCCCGCTTAAGTGTCACTTGGGGGTTTACGACGCGGGCGTACTGCATTACCGGCAAGCCGTTTCCCAATACCAAAAAAAAAAAAAAAAACACAATTCCAGTTTTTGAACATATGGCATCAAGTAATGGAAAGAAAAAGAAATCAATTTCATTAAAACCGTATTAGACTATGAATTGATTATCCCTAAATGTCTTCTAATTTCATGGAAGTCCTATTTTCTCAAATGAATCCAATCAGATTAGCTAGCGTCAAACTTAAAATAGGTAAAACAAAACGAAAAATAATTAATCGAGCTAGTCTCTTGAGTGAATATATATATATGCTAAATTTAATTTGCACCGTGAAATTTAATAGGATTCAATAACCTCGTTATCTTCAATGGTTTAGATTGAGTCACACAGCTTGTGATTACATTTAGAAGTGGGCCTGGGCCTCAAATAGTTACAGCCTAGGTAGCACGGACACCGCCATACGACACGCGACACGACACGACACGTGATACGTTATTTTTCAAAAAATAAAAAATTCTGACACGTTCCGACACGTTATATATTAAATGAATATTTTTTATTTTAATTAATTTAATTCAAATTCAGTATTTTTATTTTTTGAAATTATATTTTAATCTCTTTTATTTATTTTTCCATTAAAAAAAATCCACTAAGGTCCACCCCACCTCCTTTTAGTTCTTTCCCTCGTCCATTTTCTCCCTTCCCCAAAATTTAATTTTCTTTCCCTCCCATTCGACAGACAGGCTGTCCCTGTCTCTTCCCCTCCCCCAATACACAACATCAAAAACGCCTCCGTCTCTTCCCCTTCCCCCAATACGCGATGGCCCCTCAAAACCCTAGCTCTGCACGACCCTTTCTCTTCTCGTTCCTCAACGCTCGCCACTCGCCGCTTGCCGCACGACCCCCTTCCTCGCCGCTTGCCGCACGACTGCCTTCCTCTCCTCTTCCTCTCGCCTTTGGCCCTTTCTCCCTCACAGCTGCAACCTCGTCGGCTCCATCGCAGCATCACAGTGGCAGCCGTCTCTCGCCGTTGCGTCCTCGTCTCTACTCCCTCGCCGTCGCTTCCACCCTCCATCATCTTCCGGACACGCATGTCGGAACATGTCAGGCAAGCGTTGACCGCGCGTCGGATTTTCGACACGTGTTAATCGCGTGTCTGACACGCTCCGACATGTGTCGGACACGACACGGAAGCACGGACAACGTGTTCGTGCTACCTAGGTCACAGCTTCTCCTGTCTCCATTTTTTGACATACAGAGGGTGCGTTTGGTTAAGTATTTAGAAAACTCATTGGAAAATGCAAAGCAGTTTAGCCTAAAGGACTTTGGAGGAAATGCAAAGACCGTTGGTAAATTCTGCTTTGACCGTTGGTAAATTTTGCTTTAAATACAACTTGAGAGAAATGCTGTTTGGTACAAAGCCCCTTTAATGGGTGAGTATTGTTAAAGTTGGGAGCTGCATCCGATATGTGAGGGTTGCCTCTGTCTGCTGTAGAGGCAATTTTGTCCAATACTGTATGGAAAAAGTACTTGCAATCAATGCACCAACTATCACACAAAATGCTCCAACCTGAAGAAGCAACTCCACCCTACTGACTTCAAGCCTCTCTGAGAGCTGATAAAGAAAGAAGTCAAACTTTCATAGCTGATTTCCACTCATATAACCACAACAAAAGTGGTGCTCAAAGAGTGAAGGAAAGAGCAAGTTTTACACATTTAGTTGCACTACACATGAAAATGAAATAAATCGACGCATTCAGTCTTCAAGTGGAGCATGCTCTTAGTCCAAAATCTAATATGGAGAATAACATGTTCAGTAATCCAACAAGTCCAATAGATAATTCACGGTAAAGAATGTTATGGGGATTCAAACAATTCACAAGCATTATGGAGATGCTGATCACTGGCATTTTTGCCATATTAGTATTTACAAGAGAATGATGATATATAGTCAACAACAAAGTTTTAAGAAATGATTGTTATTGGATTTTGTCTAAATATTATTATCTTATTGGTTTCAGGTTTGTGAGCAGTGAGCTCCATGGGTTGAAAAGAAAAGAAAACAAACCATTTTAGCTCTTCCAAGCTAAACAAAGCAGCCTTAAAAATCATGCACGATTACATTTCTTCAACTGTCTAGTCATGGTTACAAAAGCATAATGCAACTCTTTTTCCCAATAAAGTTTACAGAATCGGTGCTCATGTGGCCAACCATCATAAGATCACGTGCATGTATTCATCGATGTCTGGCAAAGCGAGAGAGGAAACATGGTGTACAAAAATTTATAGACAAATAAAGTTAAAAGAGAAAAAATCCACAGATGCCAAAGTTCATTCAATAGGAACTAGACGAGAGAACATAACTCCAAACAATTTATAGTTAGCAGCTATAAACCAGGCAGTTTCAGAGGCACATAAAAATTACAACATAAAGGATGAATGCAAAAGTTTTCTGTTGGTAATGCTTGATAGAAATGAAGAATCAAAACAACAGTATAGCGAATGCAGTATTTCTATTTTGTGAACTTGTCCTTTGAAATTTGAAACATTGGGGGGAGAACTCCAATTATGTCCTTTGAAATTCGAAAAAAAACACCCACGACGCACAACCCACAACCCACAACCCTTGCCGCTCACTACTAAAAATCTGTCCAACCTCGAAAACCCTGATCGAATCTCAGCTCGCGAAACCCGCAAAGCAACACAAAATCCTTGCTTTCTAAGGAGAACTCCAAATTCCCACGCATTCGACCGCTAAAAAGCAACTGCCCCGAATTTCACCCTCGCACTCCGCCATGGGTTATACAATCACGGATCTCGATTACCAACTAGCGAGAGCATGGAAAAAAAAAAAAAACAAGGAACCCGTAAGCAAAAGCAGACGAGATACAAACCGGCGGAGCAGGGGAGTCAAATGGGATCATCAAACCCAGATGAGGAGAAGAATTGAGCGAGAGAGAGAGAGAGAGAGAGAGAGAGAGAGAGAGCGAGCGAGCGTACACGCTGAAGGTGCTGGAGAAGTGTCGTTGGCAGATCTAAAGGTGGATTCGATATCCAAGCTGATGTTGAAGTCGGCATCGTCATGGGGCTCTCGGGAGAGTGAGCGTGAGGACTTGGGAGCGTGAGCGTTTCTGGAGGAGCTGCAAGGAGAAACCTTGGTTTTGATTTTTTAGAAAGGGGTAAATTTGGGTTTCTATGCTTTTTTTTTAGGATAAAAAAGGAACTTCACAAAATTTTATTAATGAAGCCCTTCGGCATTCTCAAGGCCAACTTTCAACTTAAAGCTTGTCTCAAGAGACTTTCAGGGCTGAAGGGCTTCAACCAAACGCCCGAACTCAGGCGCACTGCCAAATCAAGAGCTCGTTGACGCCGAAGCGTAAATCGAAAGCTAAGAGCATCGCCACGACTGGCTCGAATTCTTCAACTGCGTCCGCTGCTTCTGCGCTCGAACCACCTCCTTCTCCTCCGCCGCCCTCTTCACCGGAGGGAAGCTCGGAGCTTCCCGTGGAATGGCGGGCTCGACCCTCCAGGCCAGCAGATCGAGAGACCTCGACAAGCTCCTCCTCCGACCCGGCAACCTCGTCGAACCCAACTTCGAACCTGGGCCCGAGGTAAGACGCCCTCGTCTGCCCTCGGTTGTAATTTGAACTGGGTTTTGTTTCTTTTGGCTGTTGATGCGGGTTTTGGAGCTGAACACATCGTGGGTTTTGGCAGCTGAGGGATGATCTTCGAGAATACGCGCGAGTGCTGGTGGTGGGAGCGGGTGGGTTGGGTTGCGAGCTGTTGAAGGATTTGGCTCTGTCGGGTTTCAAGAATCTGGACGTCATTGATATGGACCGAATCGAGGTCACTAATCTCAATCGCCAGTTCTTGTTCAGGTGTTTGAATTTTTTTTTTTTTTTTAATTTTTAATTTACCCCTTATAGGAATCGCCCTTGTGACATGGTCTGATTTGCTTTCGAATGGTGTTTTCTTGTGTTTGAGATGTGAGTGAGTAGTGATTTGATCGTGATTCTTCTTTCTGGAAATGTTCATAGGCTTGAGGATGTCGGGAAGCCGAAGGCCGAAGTGGCGGCTAAGAGAGTCATGGAAAGAGTCAGTGGAGTGAATATTGTGCCGCATTTCTGCAGGATTGAGGATAAGGAGCTCGATTTCTACAGCGATTTCAATATAATCGTCCTAGGTCTTGACTCGATCGAGGCACGGAGCTACATAAATGCCGTTGCTTGTAGCTTTCTAGGTGTGTATCCATGATCCCTCCGATTTATAAACGTTGAAATTGTGTTTTATCTGCCATTTCGGGATCAAATCTTTGGTTTATTATTCTTTATAGATTTACAGGGTTCGTGGTGTTATTGGATCAAGTTGATGCATGTGGATGGGTTTTTTGTATTTGAATGTTTTAGTTCTTCTGTAGCATACTTGCTGTACAGTTTCCTTGATTTTAGTGCTTAATTGTTTGTATGGTCAGGCTTTTTGTGTATTCTTACTCGAAATTAGATCGGAAACGATAGTACTCCAACTCAGCATCCAAATGTTTTGTCCATTAGTAATTTGAGGGGGTTTAGAAAGCATAATAACTTCACATGCTTTAGCAAGAAATTCTTTTCGAAATTTTATGTGACTTAATGCTAGTGGATACTTCCAAAAGGTTGATGGAGCCCCAAGAATTCATGGTGGAGACTTTGAGAGATGTTTTTGACTATATATCAGTAACCATCGTAAGTAAGAGAGATCAGGCTGATTGTAAGTATAGTCATATTGGTTGTACTTGTCAATTTAAGCTTCTTCTTTGGCTCAAAAGTCCAGCTTTAATTTCAATTTACTGCATATGGTCCTTATTGATCTTTAAACATCTAACAGTGGCTGCATTCTAACTAATAGCTAGTTTAGGCAATTAATGCTTTCTGATGAATACTGGAAGTAGGAGCTTTTGCCAACCTAGCTCACAATCTGATTGAGCTTCACTGTTGTTGAATGACATTACAGAATATGATTCTAATGACAATCCAAGGGAAGAAACGATGAAACCCATGGTGGATGGTGGGACGGAAGGTTTTAAGGGGCATGCAAGAGTTATAAAACCAGGGGTCACCCCATGCTTCGAGTGTACCATCTGGCTTTTCCCCCCACAAGTGAAATTTCCTCTCTGTACTCTCGCAGAAACCCCAAGAACCGCTGCTCATTGTATTGAATATGCACATCTAATAAAATGGGATGAGGTGATGAGCTAACTTTGTAAGCTGTCCAATTCGTCCATCGTGTGATCTGTTATATTTAAGTACTGTATCTTATTTTGTCATTTGTGTTGGATTTTCACCTGTAGGTCCATAGTGGAAAGTCATTTGATCCTGATGATCCAGGACATATGCAGTGGGTTTATTCCGAGGTTACTACAGTTGCAATCAAATTGTTTGGTGATTTGTCCAGACATTAATTTCCTTTTTGGACTATCCATTTTTCTAAAACTTGATCTGCAGGCTGTCAAAAGAGCAGAGCTCTTTGGAATTCCAGGAGTGACTTATTCCCTCACTCAGGTGCATTAGTTCTCCTATTGTTGTTAACTGCCTAGATATTTTCCTTTTTTGCATGTTACTGAGCTTTAAAATCTGCTTTGCTGTTGTCATTATGTTAAAAATCTTAAGGAAGCATTTTTCTTATAAGTAGGGAAAACAAACTTCTAAGTATTGTGAGTTAGATTCGTGATTTTGTGCTTCATCCTAATACTGGAGTTGTTCTCTATGCTTTCATTATTTGGTAAATGGTAGAGAATATTAAATTCCTCAGGTCATGCTGTAAACCCTACTTGATTTGTCGTCCTATTTTTAATGTCAACTTGTACAATTACAAGTAAACTTGTTTTGCTTCGTTTATCATGTGATTAATTCTAAGATTACTATTTCAAGATAAGCTCATTTTATTGTTTCTATCCAGGGTGTTGTGAAAAATATTATACCAGCTATAGCTTCAACTAATGCAATCATATCAGCTGCTTGTGCTCTGGAAACCTTGAAGATTGCAACTGGATGCAGCAAAACTTTATCCAACTACTTAACGTGCGTCATACCTTGCCTTTTACAGTTCTCATGTGCTTCATTGTGTAATTCTTTTTTGTTTCCTGCATATCTTGGATGTGGATGGCATCTTGTTCTTGTTTCAAGTATTAGGCAAAGTTCACCCTGCAGAACTTTGTAGGGTTCCTTTAATATTATATACTAGAAGTGAGTGAGGCTTTCTTGTATTTCATCTTGGGCTGTTTTAAATTCCTGACAGTGTTTTCGTTCTTTGAGAATATACCGAGTAGGGTTAACCAATTTGCTTCATGTATTCTTCTCTTACTATCTAGTGTGACCCTTGGGCATATCTTTGAATATGGCCTTTTAGTTTATGGAGATGAGACACATGTTATAGTTTCACATGCCTAAATGGTGACTGTTGAAGCAGGCAGCCTGCATAATCTATTTGTTGTTGCTACACTAACAATCTTTCTATTCTTCATCAAAATAGATTCTTCAAAATACCCTCTGGTTATGGTCTCTCTGCAATCAATTTGCATTGCTTTGCTAGTTCCTTACAGTCATGCTTTCTTGATTGAGTAGATGGCGTTCTTGGTTAAATATCTGTTGTCAGCTGTTCCAGATCTTATTTTGAATCTCTTTTTGTGTTTTCTAACATCCATGTCTGTCACTTCTTGGACAGATGTCTAGAAAAATGTACTCTTGCTAGCTTTCTTGGGTTCTTAAAATAACTTGCTGGCTCGGGGGTAGGTTTCGAGTAATTTTAGAAACAGCCTTCTGTCAGAGCGTTGGACTGCAGGTGCAACATTTGGGTGCTAATATGTGGATTCTGTTGTATTCTGTTTTTCTTCTCTCATTGGCTCTCAAGCCTCTTAGGCTCTGTTTGGCAATTTGCCAAACAGTGATAATTTCTATTCTTTTGTTCCCGGGAGTAGATTTGGAAAAGAAATTCGTTTGGCAAAATTTTTGTTCCCGAGAATAAATTTCTATTTTCTTATTCCTGAAGTAGATTTGGAATAAAATCGAGAAGTAAAAAAAAAAAGTTGATTCTTTTTTTCCGGAAACAATTCTAGAATCAACAAACCTATTTTCTCTCTCTTCATTTCTTTTTTCCTGATCTTCTTCTCTTTTTCTTCTTCAACTGCCGCCGCTGCCATTGCTGTCCGCTGCCGTCCGCCGCCCATCGCCGCCGGTCGCCGACGATAGGCTGGGCAAGGTCCGGCAAGCTTGCCAAATCTCGCCCCTCACCGGAGGCTAGCCCAACCACCGGCGAGCCTCAACCTCGCCAGATATGACAAGGTTGAGCCTTGCCGGTGGCCAAGTAGGCTCGGCCGAGCCTCGCCTAGCTGCTGGCGAGGCTCGGCCAACAAGGCACGGCCTCGCGGAGGGCCGACGACAATCTAGTGAGGTCGCGGCCCTCATCTGGCTAGTCGCCGATCATCTCAAGGCTGGCAAGCAGCCTTAAAGAGAAGAAGAAGAAGAAGAAGAAGAAGAAGACGAGGAGAAAGAAAGGAAAAAAAAGAAAGGAAGAAAAAAGAAAAAAATAATAAAGTAATAAAATTATTTAAAAATTAAAAGAAAATGATTTGAAATAGAAATTTTAAGGACGGTGCCAAACACAATTCTATTCCAAGAATTGAAATTTTGGACAGTTACCAAACAGTTTAAAATGTTTAGAAATTGTTTCCGGAAACAGAATAAAAAAGAATCATTTCTAATCAGAAATTGTTCCCGGGAACAGAAGCGTTACCAACGAGCCCTTAGTGTGACCTCCATAGCTTATGTTCCAAGCTTTCCATAAATTATCAGGTGACATGTTGCAACTCAATTAAAGGTTCTCAGTGCTGGAGTCTTTAAACTTGAGGTTAAATGGAGTGCATCTCAGTCATGAACTTGTGATGCCGAATTGCTTACTTGCTATTTCTTAGACGCGTATGAATATGCCGATTTTTTTGTTTTTGTTTTTGTTTTTTTTTTTTTTTGGAGATCTCTTAGTTTTTGCTTTTGTCTCTCCCAGCCTGTGTCATATCCTGCTTTTGTTACTGATCAGTACATCTGAAGATCAGTGCTTCAGTAGATGAATTTACTAATTTGCTGTCTGTATGTATCCATACTCTATGAGTGAAAACTTGCAAGTCCACATGTTTTGTCTAGTTGCTAGCTTGCAAATGCGCGGTAATCCCAACTATGTTCTTTTAAGTGGGCAAACTTTGAGCCGCAAGTTTATTGAATATTTTTGAATTTCAGATACAACGGTGTGGAAGGACTTCACATTAAAGTTACTGAGTTCGTGAGGGATAAGGATTGCCTTGTCTGTGGTCCTGGTGTTCTTATTGAGTTGGACATTTCAGTGACCCTACAAAAGGTGCTTTCTTGTTCTTAAGCTCTGTTTATTACTTGCTAAAAATTAATGGGAATGCTAGCTAGAGGTTTTTATCCTGTATAGCTCTCTCTGTAACCTTCTTCACATGTTTCTAAGCACTTGGGTAGTTCTTGCAGTTATCTGATTACTCGTCTTCTCTTTTCATCTTGTATGTCATCAGTTCATCAATATGCTTGAAGAGCACCCAAGGCTGCTTCTATCAAAAGCAAGCGTCACGCATAGGGGGAAGAATCTATACATGCAGGCACCTCCGGTGCTGGAAGAGATGACTCGGTCAAACCTAGATCAGCTATTATTTGATTTAATGGGTAAAGTTCCAAGAGATGTTATCCATGTGACTGGCGTGTCACGCAAGGATGATAAGAAAGTGTCGAGTTTGATGAAATTGCGTGTTGCATTCAAGGGAGTTGATGGGGTTGTGGACATGGACATGGCCGGTGGAGCCTAGTTTCACCTTCCCAATGCTCAACCCTTTGTAACGGACCTAGGTGGAACCCAGTGGTGGGCGATATGATGCCGGAGCTCTGATCCCTCCCCATCCAAACCCTTGGGCCACCGTGCTATCATCAACTGGGAAGGCAGACAACCTAAGCGGACTGTGCAAACAGAAGATGTCGGTAGAGTTAGCTTGGTCGGCGTGATTTTGCGTATATCTTGCATCTTGATTCCGGGAAAGAGCTAGAGCCGTTCAGTTTTACCTTTTGATGAACTGTATATTTTTTCAGGCGGACTTTTGGATTGAACTCTACCTACCATTCCATAGCACGGTTTCATGGAAGTACAACTCCATTGAGAACCAACTTCATTGGTTCTTCTTTGGTCCGTATTTGGAGTTTCACTTAGGGGAATCGGACCTCAAGCAAGAGAAATCGGAAGCTGTTTCCTGCTGCTTTATTCCAATGTAGGCTGTTGAACGGTGAATTATATGAATGTTTTTTCCCATTAGCAACCTGATTAGTTACTATGAACGGCAGGAAACTTGAGCAGGTTCTCAAGAAAGCTACTTCAATTTTCAAAGATCTGTCTTGCGATAAAATAAAAATAAAAATTGTAAAAAGAAAAAAAAATGAGGAGTATTTATAGCTAAGAGGTTGAAATCAATTAAAGATGACCAATATAATCCGATCAAATTCCTAACATGGACCTCCTGAATTACATGGGGGAGAAAATGTGTACAGGTGTGGAAAAGGGTGATTGTTGCTAGGTAGTTGAGTTTTAAATCATGAACTTTGAACCTATCTTTATTAAAACTGGTTTCTAGTTATTGAAATTGAAAATTGAACTGGATTCCTGGCATGGTATCAGCCCTTTTTTTTTTTTTTTTCACATTTTTTAAAATACTGTGCTGATATCTATGTGCTAGTATGCTTAACCTCATTAATTCGAGGCAATGTAAAAGTTCTCAATAAAGAGACTTTTAGAATTTTGTTTTGAATCGGTTTGACTAGAGAATCAGCTGTTGAAGTCAATTCAAAACCAATTCTTCCAAGAATCAGGAACTGAATCGATGAAGGTCGGTTCTCTAATTCTTTACTCGGAATCAAATCAATCCCCGTGTGAATCAGCTTGTAACCAGCTGAAGTAAAAGAAAAAAAATAGTGAAAAGTCTCTATTCATAAATCAAATAAATTACCGTCAATTTTGCAAAAACATAACATTAAAGCCTAATTCATTCAACACGTGTAGTTGACGGAATCATATCCACTTTCCAGTCGCAGCTCTCGTCCGAGGAGCGAGCTTCTTGCTCGTCAATGGCTTCTACTTCTTCTTCTTCTTCTTCTTCTCCGACCACTCCGGTCTCCTTTCTCTGTCCTGCCGTTTCTTCTGCGACAAAGCTCGTCCCTCCCTTGTCCCTCTTTCTTCTCCGCAACACTGAACCCAAGTTCTCGGCCCTCGTCGCCGCTCGCCCAAGTCAGTCTCCTCTCTCCACGTCCAGTCACGAGCCGCCGCGAGCCCTCGTCGGCTTCTCCCCTGCGGCGGACGAAGCCGACCCGGAATCAGCCCCTCCCACGCTGAGAAGAATTTGTGGCGGCCACGTGCCCGAGCATGTCCTGCGGAGGCAAGTGTGAATTCCAAGTTCAAAGATTGTTACTTTAGAGCGAGAAGTGAGAGATGTTGTTTTGCCGATGTTGGGTTTCTGGAGCCATATGGAAAATTTATGTTTGAGCGGTTTTGCAGGATGGAGGTACGTATTGGCGACTGATGTTCAGAGGGAAGCATTGCCTGCCCTTTTCTCCGGGACGGATTGCGTGCTTCATGCTCAGGTTGATCTCTTATTTGCCATTGATTTCAGTTTTCTGTTAAGAACAAGACGAGAAATTGAGTGCACAGGAAGTTGGCAGTAAATGCAATTAAGTCCGAAGCGGAAGCCTTTTTATTTTTACAGTGCAGAACCGTTTATGAGAATTTTCAAAGACTACACCATTATCGTGTGAGATTTTGTCGGACCACTACCAAGGTGGAATGATTTGAACTCGGAATCTCTTATTCTGATACCGTGTGAAATTTTGTGAAACCAACTATTTTAAAAACTTAAACTATCAGATGAATGTGATAATCTAGCACATCAGTTTCCTGGTTTCTCGGAAAGTTTCCCACGTAGGCAATTTGGGAGAAAGCACCAACAGAAGAACTACTTTGAAACTTTTCAAAAGGGCTCAAAATTGCTTTGTACCGGGTAGTCATGAAGTATCCTGCTATATTGGTCAATTCAAGGTTGTGTTTATTGAGTTATGAAGAGATGTTTGCGAAAGAGTGGTCTAACATGTGTCTGATGTGATATGATCTATACAGTTAATGTTCATATTTCCAACTCAATTGGAATTACTCTGACTCTGCATATAAACTCGACTAAGGAAGAAAACGTAAAAGGATCCTGCATTGACATGGCCGGTGCACTCATGCTTTTGGCCCTCTAGACAGGTTCTGGGAAGACTCTGACGTACCTTCTGCGGATATTTTCAGTTGTGAACACCCAACGGTCTTCTGTACAAGTGTTAATAGTTGTTCCCACCTGAGAACTTGGCATTCAGGTAAGTTTCTGATCATGGTATTTCATTTGATAGTTTCCCTTTCATCTTCTGCTTCTCTTTCACTATTGGAACTTAGAAAGTGGTTGTTACATCTGCATAAAATGCTGTCATGCTACATTAAGAATATAATGTCATGTCTTCTTCTTATCGTTATCCATTTATGACACGGTAGCTAAAGTTGCTCGGCTGTTGGCTGCAAAGCCGATGGATCTTGACATGGAGCAAGATAAATCATGTATCGTTATGGCTCTTCTAGATGGAGGTACATTGAAAAGACACAGGAGTTGGTTAAAGGTTCTCTCTCTCTCTCTCTCTCTCTCTCTCTCTCTCTCTCTCTCTGCGCACTTGTTTGTATCCATAGGCTCCATATGTTTGTGGTGTGCTTTCTGAGCATAAAATTACAGTTAAGCTAGTGCTGATAAACTACTAATAACTGTTATTACAACTTATATATAGAAACATTAATTCTTAAAACCCCTTGTATAATGAGTTTACTTATTGATCTGAGGAAATGACTAGTATTCTTCTTATGTAAGAGAAGTCGTGGAGAATCAATATCGAAATGCTTAGCTTGCTACTACTATCCTTCCCTCTCCCGGGAGACCTAAACACCATTAGCAGAGCTATCTTCCGATATACTTCAATGACATTTTTGTGGTCGCTCTGTAAAATAGAAGGCTTTTGTGTTATGTGCTTTTTTCCTTTTCTTGACTGAACATCATATGCTAATATCCATTTGCTTGTGCAAGTTTAATAATGCAAAATTGTTTTTGCTGCAACTTATGCAAAACTGTTCTTCCACTAATTAGTTTACTCAGTTAAATACAGCTTCAATTAATTCTTCCATTTTTGGGCAAAATAACTTTGTCTCTCTGTTGATGCTCATGTGTAAATTTAGCTGTCTCCTTTTTCTTGACTGAATATTTGTGGTTGTCTTGCTCCTCTATTTTGGTATTCTGCTCATGCTCTTACAAGTACCCCTATAACTAGTTTTTTAGTTTCAGTAAAATTTCCTGCTTTTGATATCATGAATCTTATATATAGATGTACTAAGAAGAGGAAAAAGCTAAAATTTTCTTGCTGATGTCTTTAAACCTGAGAACAGAGGACCTATCTGACCAGAAGCATGATAACACAAGCTGGCAATTAATTGCCCACCCAAATCCCCACACTTGTCCATTCAAGTGCCAACAAATATCAATTGCCTAATGTAGCTATGTCTTTGGGATGCTTCTCTAAAATTAAAGCATGCTGCTGATGGATTTCATGTGTCAACCTTCAATATGACCTCCTTGGCTTTTCCTTGTAACATTTTTAGGCAGAACCCCCAGCAATGGTAGTGGCAACCATCGGGAGCTCGTGCCAGATGCTGGAGAGGCAAGATTTTAAACTTGACACAGTGCAGATTCTAGTGATTGATGAGGTAAATAATTAGGAATAAGCTGAGTTCTTCTTTTTGGAGCAAGACCTGCTTGGCATCTTAAAGCTGATTTGTTAACCCAACATTCCTGTTAAGATGCTAGATCACTTTCTCCTCCAGAAAAATCCCCCAGCATTCACTAGTGGCGCCAATTTTTTTTTAATGGTTTTAGAGTTAAGAGTATTTTTAAGGTGGGCGTTTATTGCCTCTCATATGCCTATTGGGATTAGAGTGACTGGTGCAGGGTCCTTTTTAAGAAAGGATATTCAGTTAGCATGTAGTGCCTTGATTGGTCTATTTTGTTGTGAGTATATTTCATTGGGTAGTTTGTAATCACCATGTTAGTATGATTAAAGATGTGTGATTATTCCACTGGGGCCTCGGTATCTTGTTTTATACAGACATGATTCTTCCTGGATATTGTAGGATGAAGAACTGACATTCTTACTTTGATGCTGCCTAGGTAGACTTCATGTTCAACTCTTCTAAGCAAGTCAGCTCTCTCCAGAAGCTGTTGACATCGTACTCATCAAGCAACAACCGTCAAACTGTTTTTGCTAGTGCATCCATACCTCAGCATAAGCAATTTTTACATGATTGTATACAACAGAAGTGGACTAAGGTTGGTTTCATGAAGCTTTAAATCTTGTGAATGTTCTGTTGGGGTTTACTCATGCACTCACTGATTTTATCTTAATATGACTTTGCCTGTTACAGGGTGATGTGGTTCACATTCACGGCAATCCAATACAGCCTATGCCATCATGTCTAGATCATAGGTTTGTGGTGAGGACATTGAATGCGAAACTTGATCTACAGACTCTTTCATAGAAGTTATGCATATGCTCATTTTGACTTGCTTAACGCTTCTATCTGTTTCAGACATGTCATAGGATTTGGAGACATCAGACCTTGCTACATTTATTACAGTGGGACAGCCCCGAATCTGGCATTATATTTGTTGGCGAGCAGGTATACTGCCCGATGCTCATCCTGCATCTCTTTTCTGTAGTTTATTCACATTTTTTGGTGCTGTACTTGTTATAAGCATGAGAGGAAGAAGTAGATTTTTATCTGGATAATGATAAGTGGTGTCGAAACATATCAACTGATGTATGATATGGCAGGCTCTGTCCCCAATTCATGTGGCAGTGATTAGTGGTCTTAGCTAAAAATGTCTAATGGGCTATCAGTTTTATATAATAAATGGACTGAAGAGAGTTTCATGCATTTATCGGTAAGGTCATCTGTCCATATGCAGGGGCATCAAATAAAACATATATGCAGTTCTTTACACGAGTGAAAGAAGTTTATGCTCTGATGACGTTTCTCTCGGTTGCTGAATGAAAATTGGTTTCCAAATATGGAGAATTTTTTACAACGTCCTGAAAGTTTTCCTGTACGGAGAGGGTTTTGGAATGTATTAAAGTGAATGCAGCTTTTATTTATATATTCTACAGAAGCTTGTAGCATTCATGAGCACACACATATCACGTGAATACACTTTGTAAACAACTGTCCGCAGGTCCACTAACCAATTCTATCTTTTGTGCGTTTAGTCTGAGAAGTCAAAAAAGGCTGGAAATGTAACACCAACAACTCTTCTACTTGAATTCTTGAAGAATTCTTATGGAAGCTGCTCTAGTATTCTCCTTCTAGAAGAAGACATGAATTTCAATGCATGAGCAGCTTCGCTCTCAGTAAGTGCTTTTCACTTTTTCCATCATGATGTTTCTTCCCTCGCTTTGAGAATGCTCAGGGTTGAGAAATTTGGCATATTAAAGATATGCCCTTCAACTGTGTTTGTCCTATAATAAATTTGGAATGAGATGGATTTTACCCTTATTCTCTGCGGACCTGAGATGCTGGATTTTTTTTAGACAGGAGGAAAGATGCTGCAAAACCTTAACAGACCATTATTGTTTGGTAGCACTAATCAGGATCAAAGATTATATACCACTTAAGAAAATTATCTGGCTACAACTGTGTTTTCTTTAGGAAAACCGTTTCTTTCTTTCTTCATAACCTTTATTAATGCCTAAAGTAGACCTTCTCAAGTTAAAATAGGCATATACTCCTCGTCATGCTAAACATGGGTGTACTAAGCACATCCTAAGCAGTCCATTGGTGAAAATATGTATAGTCCAACTTCATATCTAATTCCTCCGTATTTGGACGACAGGAAGTGAGACAAAAAGAAGGCTGTCTTATTGTAGTAACTGATATCGCAGCCAGAGGTATTGACCTGCCAGAAACAACTCATATTTACAACTTTGATCTGCCGAGGAGTGCCATGGATTACCTTCATCGAGCTGGGAGGACAGGTAGGAAGCCATTTTCAGACAAGAAATGTGTTGTCATCAGCATTATAGCATCTGAAGAGAGGTTTCTGCCGAAGAGGTACGAGAATGAGCTGATGTTTGCCTGTGAAGAGCTCATCTTGTCACTTTGATGCTCATCTTGGCATTGTTTCGGACAATGTTTTTTTTTTTTTTGGGCCTTTCAGCCTCTTGTCTTTTACAGGAAACCTATGGTTACAGATATTATCGTAAGTCTTGATACGACTCAGAACTTATTTAGAGTTGAAAATTTCTTGTTCATATTTGGTAAGGGGGGAGGCTACATTAGCAGAACTCCCTCGTTCATCCGCACAAAAATTCCAATTCTCATAGCAAAGAATGAGAAACATCTGGTAGATAATGTATAAGAGACTGAATATTCGTGCTAATTGGGCTTCTCTTGTCATTTTCATAGTTGAAACAGACACTTTTGTCTCAGCAGAATTTACAATCGATTTTCTGTTACTAGTGATGTTTTTAGTAGTTTCGTCTTTTTTATTTTATTTGCTTTTGTTTGGACTACAAAGTCACGAATCGATCTCGAATGTGCTTGTTTCATTTTGATTGGATGTCCCAAATGGTGAATGGATAAATTGGTCGCTGTGTTATTACGTGCTGTATTAGGTTGCCGAGATGATATGTTCGTTCGGGGCTAGTATGAAGGGTTGGATGGACTTCATGGTTTTCATATCTGCAACAAATAGAAAGCACATCCCGCAAGCATCACGAGCTTGGGTGAATTCTCCCCAATTCTCCCCTTTACCAATACAATCAATCAATTGTGAATTCCAGATCCTCTTTTTTGAACGTCTTTTGGGCTGATCTAGAGACAGCAGCATCTGGCCGGGTCACTCCCTCACTCGTCTCACCTGGACATATGAAATGTACATGATGTCTGCTGGTCTGTGAGCAATTTCATGGTCACGTCTGGAATCCGAAACATCCATGATTTCGGGTCACGAAAAAAGTCGAAATTTCCGTGGCACAAAGTGAAAAGTGGATGGTCCACGTTTGCTCACTTTTTCCGGGGTGGGTTCTATCGTGCGCTGGCCGCCTGTTTGGAATCATTCTTAATAATTATCTTGCACATTTCCAGGGGACATTCACATCTCTGAAGAGGCAAAAGCGACTGAAAAATGGATAACCATCCTGTTTTTGGCTCCTTAGTTCCCGCGCGATGCACTTTGTTTATGTTGTCCTTCTTTATCAAATATCAACAGGTTCAGATTTATTATCATCATAAATACCGAAATTTTGACCTAAAGTTTGACCAAGACTGACCGAAATTATTACTTCGTCAAAAGTTCGACCAAAGACCAAAATGAACAATGGGGTAATAGTTCTACAACAATACCGAATTTATCTAAATCAAAACTTTGATGACACTGCAAAATATATTTCCTCTTTTACTCACAATCATATCTTGAAGTGTCAAGTATTTTTTTTGATTTGCCACAATCAATTAAATCTACTAGACGGTCCAAGTTATAAAATTCCCAATGCTGCAAAAATCACTGTGATCAGATTTCTAATGGAGAAAATATCATGATTTCTCATCACCATCTTTGTTCAGCCAAATTCAGGATATTTGTGATCTTGACATATTTTCAAGGATCAAATGACATTTTCAGAAATTTGGGGACTTTTTGTGGGAGTAAAAATTTTGTCAATCGACATCACACCAGAAAAGTTAGATCCAGTCAAAATTTTATCAAATATGGGAAAAAAAATTAATACTAAATATATTTTTTTAGAAAGAAAAAGGGCAGTGGCAGCATTAAGAAACGGCCAAATGAGACTACCACGTGGCAGTCTTAGGGGTGGCCCTACCCTAAAAGCGATGGAGCTAAAGGTCCCTCGGATCATGATTCGAGACCCCACGCATTCCATGATTTTCCCAAAAAACTTTGAAAATAACTATAATTAATTTCTCAAAGATATTTTCAGCTTTCAGAATCATCATCATATAAGGCCAAAAGGACGAATATACCGCAATCCAAGTAGGTCAAACAATATCTGTTCAAAAAAAAAAAGGTAGGTCAAACAATAACAGTCTCCGTCAATTTCAAAACTAAGCATGTATCATTTAATTACACGTCATCACCCAATTGCACATGCATACACACCTTACAGATTAAGATCCATCCATATTTTGATAAAGCAAACACATATGGCATACAAAGTCATACTAGGGCATAAATAATAAAGGAAGTTTCCTTATTACATCTATGATAAAAAAATCAAAATCTTTTCAATAAATTTAGGAAATTAATGATATTTTCATTCGAATGACTTAATTGAAAGTTAAGGTGCCAAAAGGGTATCATGTGGAAAATAACTTCTTATTACACGTAATCGAAACGCCAGACTGTGAGTTGCAAATGACCAAAACTTTCGCAACACTTACATCTACGTTTCCAATCAACCTAGCTTTTTTCCCTTCTTTGTTTTATATATATATATATATATATATATATATATATATAGATTGGTAGCAATTCGATTAGATAGAAAACCCCGAGTATACCCCGTTTAGGACTTGAGAAGGTTGGGGCCGCGGAGAATGATCGATGGCTTGTGGTTAGGGCTATGGAGGCGTGTGAGTGAAGTGAAGCAGTGATGATGGGGGAAATTCAAGGGTTTGGAGCGAGGAAGGAATTGGGAGTTTTTGTGGAGTTAAAGAAGTCTAAATTAAATAAAAGCGAAGATAATCCTGAGCATTGACTTGTTGGACGGAGTATTTTTGTCTCCACGTCAGTGCTCCGTTTGTTTTAGTAAATATTTTATGATTAAAAAATATTTTCTGAAAATAATTATTTAAGAAAAATTAAGTTTTTCTGGTTATTTAGAAAAAAAATGATTTTCATCTCGGCAAAAGAGGAAGTCATTTTCCATTGATTTAATCACGTCGTTTTTAATTCATAAAAAAATATTTTTCATAAATTGATCAGTTTTAGAAATATCTACCCTAATATTATAGCATGCTGGACCATAAAAATCAGGAATCACCCGGATTGGTAGGTTTGGTCCGATTCTCAGAAGGATCGGTTTGGTTCCCGATTTCATAAAAATGGAACCAGTGATTATTGGTCCAATTCCCGATTTTGAAGAGGAATCGAATCAGACTAGACCGATTAGACCAACCTTTTTTTAAAAATAATATATTTTTTAAATAGCAATAAAACTTAAAAAGAGTAATAAATCTTGTATTTTTCTTCATTTTTAAATTTTTTTGCTAAGTAATTGATTTCATGGGACCGAGTCGGTCCGGTCCAGTTCTCAATCCTACATCAGTCTCATTTGGTTCCTAGCCCCAAAAATTGGGAATCGATTCTCCTGGTTTGGTCATCGATTCCTAAGTGGAACCATATTAATTGGAACCAATCACCTCTATACTTTTTAGTGTCCCTCTTCTCTCATTTGTTTCTTCTTATTTTCTTTTGCTTTCCAACATGACCTTCCATGACATTGTTCTGTCTCATATTCGAGCTATTAGCAGTCTAAGGTAGGATGGATTGATTAGAGAAATTTTCACCCTCGCTTTAGGAGATTCTTCATCCTAAAGAATAAATCACTTACCTTTGGGTGTCCCTCTTCTCCCGTTTGTTACTTCTCTTTAACTTTTGCTTTCCGACATGACCTTCCACGACGCGGTTCTGTCTCATAATTGATTAGAGCTATTAGCTGTCTAAAGATAGGATGGATTGATCAGTGAAATTTTCCCCCTTGTTTTAGAGGATTCTTCGTCCTATAGAATAAATCACTTACCTTTCGGTGTTCATTTTTTCTCGTTTGTTTCTTCTTTTTTTCTTTTGCTTTCCAACATGACCTTCCACGACGCTATTCTATCTCATCATTGATTGGAGCTATTAGTTGTCCAAAGGTGGGATGGATTGATCAGAGAAATTTCCCCCTTGCTTTAGTGGATTCTTCATCCTGAAAAATAAATTGGAAAGGCTGCATCTCTTCCTTCATGTTACGACTCACATCACTACAGGGGCAACCACGCTATCGACCAAGTACTCCAATCTTATGAATAGTTGAATGGGTTTACCGATGTTGAAAGACGTTTAAGTGTGGATCGCACACATGCAACGCACCGGCATTTGATATATGAATGATGCACAAATGGTATCCATCCTTCGGATGCTTGACACGATTCGGACGTGATCTCTTGATAAACATAATTTCCACAAGACCCTACTCCCTAGCACCATTTAAACTATTTTCCCAACGCCTTTGATTAGATAAGTGAAGGTCAGTTCCGTAAAATCTCAATTCCCACAGTTTTTTTTTTTGTCAGTCCTACTCTATTCCTACTCTACACTCACTCTCAGATTTTTGCAATGCCTCTTGCAGTCGAGAAGAAGAGTACGATTCCGCAAGGAACGAATTCTTTTTCGGTCGAAAGAAAGAACGAATTCAATGAGAATCACAAATTAGATAAATTTATTTTAAATTAATTTTTTATTATAAAAATTTAAAATTAATATATTTATGACAAATTTAATCTAAATTTTAAAATCTAAATATATATATATTTGCGACAAATTCATCCTCCGTTAATTTCGATTAAATTGGATTAATATTAGAAAAAAATCACAAATTGATATATTTATAATAAATGGATGGCAAAATGTTAAATTGATATATTAATTAATTGTTACGTGTTATTTAATTAATGGTAAAATTTAATGAAAATTTCTCAAAAGTACGTAAACTTGGATCGTTGACTTAACGGTGATAATGGTGTCGAAGGGGCCCTAAACAAAAAAAAATGAGAGAGGCGCCAAGTGGTCCCACATTTCAGAACACCGTGAAAGGGGGGAAAAAGGAGCGACACCGAAGGGGCCCCACATCTGACTCTCCTCGCTGTGGCTACGATGGCAAGGGCGAAGTGCTGATAAAATGATAGAACATTGCGGAAGAGCGTGTCTGGACCATAAACCCTTTTTCTAGTAATTTCCTTGAGAGGCATTTCGGTTTTCTTCTCCGTCGGACTTGGACAGGGAGAAACAGAGGGCAGAATCCAGAGCAAAGAAGAAATGCATCCTCCCATTTTTGGGCACTCTTTCGCCGTGCTCGCGGCATTGATCCTCCTTTCCGGGCTCGCTTTCAATTTTCTCAACAGGAAAAGAGCCAGTGCGCGAAGAAATGCAGAAGATGCTGATGCCGGGGCGGCGGGATCGTCGGCCTCTCCGGTGGAAACCGATCCCGGCGCATCTAGTTCGTCGACCGCGCCGACTGAGGACCATTACGAGGTGTTCTTGAACTTTAGAGGTGAAGATACTCGAAAAGGTTTCACCAGTCACCTCTACCGCGGGCTACTCGACGCCGGAATTGATGTTTTCTTGGACGATAAGCTCCGCCAAGGCGAGGAGATCGGCCCCGATCTCTTGGAAGCCATCAAGAACAGTAAGATCTTGATCCCCATTCTCTCCGAGAATTATTGTTTAAGCAAATGGTGCCTTGATGAACTGATTCAAATAATGGAGTGCAAGAAAAATAAGACGGGACATATAGTGTTGCCTATATTCTACAAAGTGAAACCAACTGACGTGCGGCATCAGAGTGGAAGTTTCGGAGGTGCATTTCTTAAGCGGGAGAAGCCTTTCAACCCAGTGACTTCGGAGAAATATAAGCAAGCACTCACAGCAGTCGGTAAATTGAAAGGATGGGAAGCCGATGGGTACTTCATTTTTCACCCAACACTTTCTTTACTTTCTTTTAATTTGTGTGGGGGTTTACTGTTGTTCTGACTCCTACCTGCTTTCTTTTCTTCCTTTTTTTGGTGCAGATTCTTTTCTTCCTTCTTCGGCGTGCATGTTTTTATTTCTGGAATCTGTTTATGAACAGATTTTTTGTTTTTTTATTCCTGGAATACAAAAAGAACAGAAATGAAAAATAAAAAAAAATTATTTCTTATTCCAGAAACGATTTTGAAGAAATACTTTTTTCTTCTTTGGCCGGTTGTCGGCCTCGGTCATGGCCGGCGATCGACCGTCGAGGGCCGACGACACCGTCGAGGGTCAGCGACCTCGCCGGAGCGTCGCCGACCCCTGGCGAGGCCGAGCTCGCCCAGCCAAGGCAAGGCTGCTGGCCCCATCGACAGTCACCGGAGGCCGGCGACCGGCCGAAAAAAGAAAAAATAAAAGAGAAAGGAAAAAATGAAAAATAAAATTAAAAGATTAAAAAATTAAAAGAAACAAAAAAAGAATAAAATTTACCGGACATGTTTCTATTCATTTTTTATCCCGGAACAAATTTACCAAATGTATCTTTACGGTCAAAAATTGTTCCCTGGAACAAACTTTTTTTTATTTTTTATTTACGTTCCCAAACAATTTTTGAACAAAACGTTACCAAACGCACCATTTGTTTCTCTTGTTTTTAAAAAAAAAAGGATGAGATCCTGCAATGCATGGGTGTTATAAGTTATCAGTTTTAGGAATTACTTTAACGATAATGACCCACCTAATTATAAATTCTAATGTAATGATCTCATTCGCTTGAATAATATAAGCTTTATTAGATGAACTTTCACCCATATCCAAATGCCTTGTAACACTGTACCATTTCTTTTTTCATGTTTAAATTATAAGTTAAATTAGTCTTCATTACAGACTTTTCTAGTTGATATTTATTTGAGACTAATATCTCGACTTATTGGTGCTTCCCATTCAAAGCAATAGCATCATATACCGTGCATGTCGATAGCCAAAGCCATAATCCTTTATCTTCCCAAGCTACATTTATTGAATTATAACGTGGTTAATGAGTTGCTTTTATAATCATTTTTACCGAAAGAAATATTTCATATGATGGTACATATAAAAAGGAAAATAGATTATACTTATTATTTGTTTGTTTACATATCTTTCCAATGCATTTCCTTCAACACATTATTACCTCATACACCTGCATAAATTGAAGCATTGTTCTTATTTTGAGGAAAAATTATTCTGGAAAAGTCATTCTTCTACTTGCAGTAAAATCAACATCGGATTGATTAGAATCATAGAACAAAGAAACTCAAAAAGGAAAGTAAAGTACAACCTTTTATCATCCCTCGACACGATAAAGATTGATAAGAACATGAATTTAGAAAGACACTAAATTCACAACATGAGAGGAAACTTGCACCCATGCGATTATAAGGTGAAATCCCCCTAATTGTGTTTAGGTAGTTCACAATATGGCACTCAGGATAACTTTCCGGCTTGGTATTACAGGAACTAACTTCCTCTTGCATCAAAAGTTATTACCTATTTGATTGATGGTTGAACTCTCATACCAAGTTGGCTTATTGTATTTTCGCTTATTTCAAATGCTTAGAAAGTTTTCAAAGTCACATCCACGTCATCCTTAAAATTCTGAACAAACAAAATTTTTAAAATTTGATTCAAATTGATACTATATAAAAATTCAAGATTTATTAGCGGTACCTCAAGTTTCTTCCCGCTAAATAAATTGTCTTAGAATAATAATGGAATAGCCATGTGAAGCAACCACCGGCAATAATCACTTTAATGTTAGCATTAAGATAATATGTGGAGGTAGCAAAAACAATTCTTAGATATTTTTGTTATTATGTTCTCAATATATAAACAATATAAAATTGTTGTTGCCACGTACTTGAACTCTTGTTGCCTTTGACAGGAATGAAGCAGAATTAGTGAGATTGATTGTCCAAACGGTGTCGAACAAGCTGAAAAAAGACTATGATTTGCTTATTCCCAAGAATTTGGTTGGAATTGATAATCCTGTGGAGAAGGTTATGATAGATGTAGCTAATAATTCTAATGTCACCCTATTTATTGGCATCTATGGAATGGGAGGCATTGGTAAGACGACTCTTGCTAACATTATCTTCAACAAGCTCTCCGATCAATTTGACTCTCGTAGCTTCATTCCTGATATTAGGGAATCATGTAACCTTAAGGGCCTTGAGTCCTTGCAGAAGAAGCTAATCTTTGATATATTGGGAGGAGAAAACCAAGTTCATAATAAACATGAAGGGACTATGTTGCTCTCATCCAAGTTCAAGAAAAAGAAAGTACTCATTCTTCTTGATGATGTGGACCATTATGATCAGTTGAAGGCTTTGGCTGGAAATCATAATTGGTTTTATTCAGGAAGTAGGATCCTTATTACCTCAAGAGACAGGAGTATTCTTGAAAGTGCAAGGGTGGACTGCTACCATAAGCTTGAGGAATTGGATAAGAACCAATCTTTGATCTTGTTCTGTAGACACGTGTTTGGAATGAGCTCTCCTCCAAGTGAATTTGAGGACCTTGCTCATGAAGTTGTATCCACAACTGGGGGGCTTCCCTTGTCTCTTCAGGTTATAGGTTCATTATTGTTCAAAAAAGAGTCAAAATGATGGAGCGGTACAATAAAAAAGTTAAGAGAAGTCCCTCATGAGGATGTGAAAAAAAGGTTAAAGATAAGTTATGATGCATTAGAATATCGTGAACAACAAATATTTTTGGATGTCGCTTGTTTCTTAATTGGGACCGATGGAAGAATTGCATTTTACATGTGGGATGCCTGTGGCTTTTATCCAGAGGAGGGAATTGCAAAATTGAGTTCTATGTCATTAATAAAAGTTGGAGATAATCATGAGCTCATAATGCATGACCAATTGAGAGATCTTGGTAGGGAAATTGTTCGCCAGGAGAAGTGGGAAGAGCCTCAATACCATAGCAGGTTGTGGGAATCCAAGAAAGTCCTAAAAGTGCTAAAGGAAAATAAGGTAACAGTTTCTCTTTTTTCGCTCCTTTAGTCCATGTTCTCTTGTCTGAGTGATGTTGGTCCTTTACTTTAGTGCTTGCCCTAGTGAGTAGAGAACCTGTTAATATTATTACCCTCATGTCATTGCATTGATGTGATTAGTGATTAGAAAGTAGGAGATTGCTCTGTCTTGGTAAGTATTGCAGCTTGCCTAAGATTTTTCTTAAACAAATGTACATTACAAATATATCTCCAAAGATGAGGTACTTGTAAATTTATTAGATACCTGATAAAGGGGGTCTATATTGAAAAACTACCAAATTTTTAAGTGTGTTTGTTTCACGTAAAACTTAAGGTTTGGAAAATATTTTTTAAAAAATGACTAGTTATATTGTTTAGAAAAATTAGTCAACGAAAAACATTTTCATTATCAACAAAGTCAGCTATTTTCGTGGATGATGAAAATATTTTTCACTAATTCATTTTTGAAAGCTGCACAAGCAATCATTTTTAGAGAAATATTTTTCAAATTTTGAGTTTCACGAACCAAACGCACCCCAATTCAGTTTTGTCCTTCACACGTGTAATAAATAACTTGATCATGTCACTTTAAACCATAACTAATTAGTAATTAGGATATAAAATAATAGAATTCGAATTAGTAGGGAAAATTTCATACAGAGGCTTGAAGTGGAGTTGCTTTCTTAAAAGATGCTAAGAAGTGGATTTTGTCTTAAGTAAAGTCTCAAGACGCCAATTTAGTCTCAAATAAGGTTCTAACCTCACCAACTAGTCAAATTGCTATCCACCTTCGGGGGCATTCTCATCCAAAACCATTTTTCATTATTTTTCTTCATCTTTCTCAAGCCTCCTTCGCTCTGGTTGTGGTGATCATACCAGTCACCACCACTGAAGACGTTGAATTCCTCCTGTCACCATCAACAGCCTCTTCACGGCACTTCCTCAACTCCTCCACCAACAGAGACGAGAACTTGACCACGTCAATTCCATCTCGAGACACCTAAACCTTACTCTTCTCCTTCTTTTCGAGGCCGTGGATTGCAAGAGGGGAGTCTTTAGTAGGTGTAGAGCTTAAATTCGTGGGGTTCCGGGAAATTGCAATTTTGTGAATGTCAAAGAGCTTAGAGGGAAATTCACCAAAAAAAAAAAAAAAAAAAAAAGAGCTTAGAGGGAATGGGTGGATGTGGGTGTTTGACTATGGCTATGGTGACGTTGATAAGGGCTTGTTTTGGGAGCTTCTTGAGGGAACGTGTGGAAGGGTGTATCGCAAAGTCACCGTGTGCCTAGGAGCTTCTTGTAAACAACATAGAATTGTGACCTTTTTATAGTCGAGTGAACCGCATTATGGGATGCAAAACCCTGATATGAGGCAATGCGAAAAAAATTTGTTGTTTCAATTTGTCTCCGCAACTGCTCTGTATTAGAATTCCTAGAGTCATGATTATCTCTTGTTCAAGCCAGAACAATGCAGAGCACAATCGCAACCACGTTGAGCGTTTCGTAACACAACTCCACTTCGAATCCTTATTTGAGACTAAATTCACTATTACGTCCATTTCAGGTCTTCTTTTAAGAAAACAACTCCACTTCGAATCCTTATTTAAAATTTTCTCGAATTAGTATGATATGAGTGAATATGACAGCATTTGTGTAACTAATTGTGATTTTGACTCTACTAATAATCCATTATGTGGTTTGACTCAAGTTGTTGCTCAAAAGACTAGCTCCTATTTGCATTCTCAATATGCGAACTTGCGTAATATGAATAGCCAATTCATGTTTTAACAAATTCAAAGCCTATGTCTATTTATTATGTTTTTCATATTACATCAGAAATAAGCTAAACTAACCAAAAGAAAAATGAATATCCTGTATACTTTATATCTAAATAAACTGGTAAAATTAACTTTTAAAATTGAAAAGGTGCATGTTTGACATAATTATTTCAGTATTTTTGCAGGATATACTTTCGCTTCAATTCAAGTTACTATCATAAGTCGAAATCAAAGTGCTTTTGGTAAAACTGATATAAGATCTTTAAAGTTTATTCCTACATTTAATCAAAATACCTAAAGTTACTTTCATTTATATTATCTAAAAATGCGATCAACTTTGATAAAACCCATTCGAAGTGAGAAGCATAGACAATACAACTTACATAAACAGGAAACGAATGACATATAAATCATAATTGAAACACATTCGTAACTCACTCCATGGGTATTATTCAGTATACGAGTCAAATAAATAAAAATACAAAGTGTTACAACTGAGAGAAAAATAACACAAAGTTTAAAAGAGCGTAAAAAGAAGTCTAGCCTTCTTGCATGCTGGCCGAAAATATTACTACTTTTCATTCAGTGGACAAAATTGACACCCTTTACAAATTCTGCTTATTCACACTTTAAATCGCTATGCATTATCTACACAGCTCAATGTGCGAACATACACAGTAAACCACAGTAATCATGATCACAAATAGATTTTTATATTTCAAAATGCTAAAAATTCGGTACAAAGGTTATTAAAAATAGAAAAACAACCTAGTTTTTTGTGTTTGTTGATATGGTTCGCTGTGTACGTCAGCACAGCGAACCATATGGATATTTGTGGTGATTTAATGATGACAATGGACGACAATCGTAGCGGGTGTTAGCTTTGTTCCACGGGTAGATGATAGGTTTTTTTTTATTATTTATTTATTATTTATTTTTTTATTTTTATAAATATGCTTTTGAAAGGTTATGTAATATTTGCTCTAGATGTAAAAGGTTAGGCATTTTTTTGGTACGACTGAAAGATTGTGCTACCTTTGTCCCAAGTACAAAAAGTTGGGATTGTTTTTGGGATTTGGCTGTAAGTATACTCAAAATTTATGAATCGATTCTTGAAAGTGAAAAAGTTATACAGTTGAAAACAAAGAATTCTTGATGACAGATAGGATTTCTTGATATTTTTAGGGAAGCTTACGAGCGAAATGACTAATCTGAGTATGATTACTTCTTTTGGAGGTTGCTTCCTCTCTTTTCTTTTTATTACTCTTAACTTGGATTTTTTTTAGGTGTTGAAATCTATTTCCTCCTCCACTAGTTACGTCATTCTCCTTTCAGTATCCATGAAATCTTGTACAACAATGTGAAGTACCAAAGGAAATTTTCTTGTTCGGAGAAACTAAATTGTGTAAATCCCTGAATTTTCTCGACTTCGCATGCTTTAGTGATTTTTCTTGATGAAAGCTTGCTACAATGGTTCGCAAGAATAGCTATTCTATTTATCGTTTGTTCTGATGAAGCAGTTATTATTTCGCTTTATTCAAAAATAGATTAGGTATTACTATTCTCCCAAAATCAGGAATAGTTATTTTTAGGGGGCCAAGGAAAAACTATTCCATGTAGCTAAGCATAGCTTCAATTTTCATATTTCAGCAATGACTTTGCATATTTAATAACTGATTATATTTGAATGGACCAAAGTTATTAGATCTATGATAGTACATTTATTACATTTAAATATTTCAATCATCTATAGTTATGATTTGTTTAGAATAAATCAAATTGTAATCTATAATTAAGTCATAATTTACGCTAAAACAATGTTATAGAGAATATAATACTATAATTAGAAAGTAATTGATTAATGATATTGTAGTTATTAGTAATAATGAATTAAATTACACAGGATATTAATATAACTACCATCACAAGTTCAGTTACTTATAATTATACATTACTCCAATGGGAAAAACAACAGTGAGTATATGTTAGTTTTTATTAATGGGGTAAGTAGCACACTCAAGTAACATATATGAAATTTATACATAAGAAGAAGCGGAAAAGAAAAGGACTTCATAATGTGAAATCCTGTGCATTGAATGTACGTCCTAACTCCTAACTAATATAGTAATGCGGCTAAATTAGCGGAAAGAAGAGGATTTGCAAGTTGTAAAGTTTTACCCTTTATGAGCCATTATACTAAAGAGTAATACTATACAAACTATTATACAAAATAAAATTAAAAAAAAAAACCAAAAAAAAAAGAGAACACTAAAATTCTTTTTAAGATCCAAGTACGTATGGTCACATTTCAAAATCAAAGTTGATATGTCGATACTTTGCTAGTCTCTTAAGAACGTCTATGCATGTTATAGCAATATGAACAAATAATATTAGATTAGTTTTGTTGGATATAAATAGGATTAACGAACATTGATGGTTACCTACAGGGAACAGAAAATATTAAGGCCATTTATTTTAACAAAGTTCACCATTCCCACTTTGATGAGCCATTCGAGAATGTTGAGGCTGGGCCATTCGAGAATTTTGAGGCTGAGCAATTCGAGAATTTTGGAGCTGAGCAATTCAAGAAGTTAACAGGTCTAAGGTTCCTTGATGTGAGTGGGGCATGTCTTAGAGGAGATTTTGAGAATTCAATGGGGGAGTTAAAATGGCTTCGATGGCGGAATTGTCCCTCGACTTTTGAAGCAAATAATTTTCGCCTAACGGAATTAGTCGTACTCGATTTGTCTTTGAGCAAGATCTCAAATGAATGGCAAGGATGGAGCTCCATGGTAAGATTGAAGAATAAGTTTTTTTTTTCTGCATTCTTTGGAATCATAATTGCTCTAGGCTAACCCTCGATTTTTATTGTTATGTTTTTTCCAGATGGCAGAGAAGTTAAAATTTCTTGACCTTACAGATTGTCAATCCTTAAGAAGCACAGTCTTCCTCTCAGCTTTTAAGAATTTAGAGGTTCTGATACTCTGTCATTGTTTGAAATTAGAGCAAATTGACTCTTCTATCGGAGACTTGAAGAACCTGGTACGCTTGAAGTTGGAGGAGTGTTTTAGACTCAAGGTGCTGCCAGATAGCATAGGAGCTTTACAAAATCTAGAAATTCTGCATATTGGTGGTACCTTTGGCATGCTGGAATTAACCAATGGTATTTTTAGGATGAGAAAGCTCCGAGATTTAAAAGCTTCAAACGTCACATTTGGGGAAATAATGGACATTTCACAATTGAACCAGTTGAGGACATTATTTATTGAGCATTGCCATAACATGCATGAAGTTCGAGGTCTTGACAAATTGATATATTTAGAAAGCTTGATCATCACAAAGTGTGATTCAATTGAAAGGCTGGATCTTCCAAAATCTGAGAATTTGAAGACAGTAAGTGTTAAGGATTGCAAAAACATAGTCGAGATTCAAAGCCTCAATCGGTTGGATTTCTTGAAAGAATTAAAGATCAATTATTGCCCTTCAATTGAAAGGCTACGTTGTCATGGTTGCAAAAACTTAGTCGAAATTCAAGGCCTCGATAGGATGATGCTCTTGGAATTCCTTAAGATCTCGCGGGTTTCGATTGAAAGGTTAGACCTTTCAAAATCCAATGGTCTGACGACTTTACATCTTCAATTCTGTGAAAACTTAGTCGAAATTCAAGGCCTCAATAAGTTGAAGTTCTTGAGAGAGATAATGATCGTACGGTGTGATGCAATTGAATAGCTAGACCTTTCAAACTCTAAGGGTTTGAAGTTCTTAAGAAATATAAGAATCTTTGGGTGCGATGCAATTAAACGACTGGACCTTTCAAAATCTGAGGGTTTGAAGTTCTTGAGAGAGATAAAGATCCGTCTTTGCTCTGCAATTGAACAGCTGGACCTTTCAAAATGTAAGGGTTTGAAGAAATTAGAAGTTCTCCAGTGCGAAAACTTAGTCGAAATTCAAGGCCTCGATAAATTGGAGTTCTTGGAAGTGTTAAGAATCTCTGAGTGCCCTTCCCTTGTAAGGTTACCGAATTTATGTTGCTTTGACACCTTACGAATTTTGGAAATTGTTAACTGTGACAAGCTTCATGATACTCAGAACCTAAAGAGGCTCACATCCTGCGAGACTTTATTAATAAGGGATTCAAGTTCTTAGCAAAATTACCAAACTTGTCAAATTTTCATAATTTACAGTATTTGTACCTGTTAAATTGTGATGAACTTCGGGAGATCCCAGGATTTGAGAAGTTGACATCCCTACGATTTATTGTTATCTTGGGATGTTCATTGATTGAGATCTTACCTGATTTTTCATCATGTACCAACTTGGAGTGTCTGATTGTGCAAAATTGTGTGAAACTGACTGAGCTTCAAGGGCTCGAGAAATTGCAGCAACTTGTGGAATTGGACATTTTTGGATGCAAGTCTCTCAAGACAATACCAGAATTATCTAGAGGGCAGCTTTATCAAAATTACGAGCTAGAGCAACATGCGATGGGTTTAGGAGCTAGGGGTTGGTTATTGGGACAAGACGACTCGGATAAGTTAGAATAGTTGAGATGATATGCATTTCCTAAAAAAGGTACATAAAGCAGTTAAGCTACCTTTTTCCTTTGGAGATCTATCATCCAATTTTCATTTGTATTTGCTGATTGCAACTTCTTTTGACTTTTATCAACTTTTCATTAGTATTTCCTCGTTGACAGTGTTATTGTTTTCTTGTTTTAATTCAAGCAATCCAGGGGCGAGGTTCATGGAAATGGTCGAAGTGCCTTTTAAGTGCATCGTTGTTTTCAGTCTTCTGATGTGAGGTCTTAGTTTGCTCTACATTCTCCGTATAGTTTATGACTGCATATTTCTAAGGTACGGTTAAGAGTGAATTTAGGATTCTAAGGTACAACTTGGGATAATTTTGTCAAGCCATTGTGTTTCCCACATTTTATCTCGCTGAATGTCCACATTAGGTTATTAACGTAATCGTATCAGTGACGAAACACTAAGGCTGCGTTTGGTTGACTAGATAAAAACCAGGATAAGATATGTTTTATCTTATCCAGTGTTTGATAGCTGTTTAAGATAGGATAAGGTCAGATATAAAAGGGATATAGACCAGATAAAAAAATCCGAGGGGGGGTGGGATAAAGTCGGATAGGATTTCTTTTATCTGAAACATAAAACCCTACGCTTTTTTTTTTCTTTCTTCGTCGTTCACCCACATATGACTATATTTCCAAAGTATCGACGTTGAAGCCTTCTCCTCAGTAGCTCTTCAATTCTCATCAAAATTTTACGAAAGCAACAAATTTTCAAAGGTAAACAATCATTCTCTCTCCCTTTCCTCACCCAACCAGCGACAGACGCTTCTTTGAGGGCTAGTTTTTCCGTGTGCAGAGCAGAGGAGGCCACGACCTTCTTTGCAAACCCAAGGATCAATGTCCCCCAGTCATCCCAAGCAACTCCGGCAATCGACCCTCCGACGAATCGGCTAGCCAGGACTAGGAGCCATCGATTTTCATCTTCACAAAGCCCTTTCCCAGCAGTAGTGACCATGAACACGGTACGATTCTCTTTTGACTTATTTTGGATTTTCCCTGAAGTGTTCGGTTTGATGAAATCCTTGCTCATAATGACTAAAATACTCATTTGTATTTTGTGGCGTTCCTTCCCGTGTAATTGGACCAAAGACTCCCCGATTAGCTTCTTAACAAGAATAGACAAGTGGATTTACGAGCTTCCCATATTAGCTTTCGGAAACCAAATAAGTTACATAAGAGGCTTGCCAAATGTTGATTCGTTGTTAATGACGATGAAAATGTCGTGTGTTGTAGAAGAAAGATGAAACATCAAAGTAGCTTTTAATCTTCTAATTAAGCAAACTCGTCTTGTTTCTTCTTTCTCGGTGAACATCAAATTGGATGGATGGGTGTTGTGGGCTAGAGGGGAAGAGTGCACAAGCTATGGGTAGTTTTTTTTTTATGGATTTGGATTTGATAGTTTGAATGTGCATGTAATGCAAATTATTCTAAAAGTACGTACAATTTATGGGTGGTTTTTTTATGAACTTGAGACTCATGCTTGATTGCTTGAGTTTAAAAGGAAAATGATTGACAAAGAGAAGCACGCCATGGATGTGGGAAAAGCCCTGCTTATTAATCCCTTTCTATTCCCCTGCACTAGGAGAATTTACTGCCATCTTGAAGGTTTACTGTTCACAGTTAGTTCAATACATTGCTTCTATAGCCCCCACTAAAAGATTGATTCTCAATGGGATTGATCTCTAATGCACTAGGTCTTTTTATTACACTAGGAATCCATTTAGCATATATCTGGAAGTTTCTTTGGTTATAATTTTTGCACACTCCTTTTGTTTGGGACCTTTTCATGTAGCATGTGCTGGAGTTCCATTATAAATTTATTTAGGAATAGATATATAAACGTATATGTATAAACCTAGCATTGATATTGAAAATATGACATTCAATGCTACATTGTTCTACTCTTTGGAGAATTAATCAAGATCATTGATAGATTGCAGTGAGTTAGGTTGTTAACATGGCCCGATTAGCAAAAGGTAAAAGTATAACCCAAATGTAAAACCCTATTGATTATGCCTTTATAGGTCATACATTACGTATTGATCTTCTCACTCCAGGTAAATCTCAAGTAAATTTCTTTCTAGTAAGAAAAGTTCAAGCAATGAAGGAGATCCCTGTATTTAGTAGAAATTGCAAGATATTATTGTATGATATTTGCATCTGCTGTTTTGAGGTCAATCTATAGCACATTTGCCATTCTCACAATGTCTGTGTTGAGTGTCGATGATATTTGCTTTAGTGGGAGAAGGAATCGATTACTTACCTAGACATATCGTTTCTACCATTTCCATTTTGCTTATGTGAGGCAAAGTCACTATTGATATCGCATCGCTTGTGAGGGAAGGATATATCTTGTTTTGTGGGTTGAATATTGTGGCTGATTGAATGCTGAGTTAGTTTCCTATTTCTCTGTTTTTTGTTACTTTAAGAAATCTGGGAGTGGCTCAATCGACATATATGCTGAGTTAGTTTTCTGTTTAGGAATGGAAGGTAGCAGTTTCAATCAAACTCAAGGAAGGGGAACAAAGAGAGACCGGCGTATATGGACAATAGATGAAGAAAATGCACTTCTGGATGGTCTTGAAGAATTAGTTATGCAAGGAATGAAAGCCAATAACGGCTTCAAGAGTAGTTACATGGTTATGTTAGAGAAGTGGTTTGAAGAAAAGTTCCCTTGTTCTGGTATCAAGGGTAATCCTCACAAAGAGTTGAAAATGAAAAATTTGAAAAAGTTGTATAATCAGATATATGACTTGAGGAATCAAAGTGGCTTTGGGTGGGACCATGAAAAGCATTGTGTCGATATTCATTCTGAGGATAGTTGGGCAAAATATTGCAAGGTTTGTGTCACTTCTTCTCATTTTTCTTCTTTATTAATTGTTTCATTTTGAACAAAATAATATAATTTTCTTTGTAGACCTATCCAAGAGCTGCTTCTTTGAGAGGGAAGTCCTTCCCTCAATATGATTGACTAGCAACCGTATTTGGAAAAGATCGTGCCAAGGGAAATCTCAGTGAAAACCCTTTAGAAGCTCATGCGGCAGTAGATCATGAGGAAGGTGAAAATCATGATAATGTGGCAACCAACGGTGTGAGTCAAAACTCACTACCACTATCATCTTCTCAAGCACAAAATGTTTATGATTCTTCAAAAAGAAAAAGGGCTAAAGCAAGTGACAAATGGGCTGCTGGCTTAGTTGAGATAGTAGGAACTTTTGGTTCATTCTTGGAAAAAGCTAACGAGAGAATGGAGATGATTGCTAACCGCATCGGACATGCCAAGGATTTGGATAATGACAAGCGAAAAATCAATGAGGAGCTTCTTCAAATGCCTTTAGGTACTATGGATAGAATAAAATTATGTAGAAAAATTGTGAAGGATCTTGAGAATATTCATTTATTTTTGGGATTTCAATGAGATGACAGGAAAGCATTTGTGGAATTACCTCTCTAAGAGATGAGAGAAGAGAATGAGTGATGATTGAGTTGTTTATGAGTTTGTAGAAGATATGTTTTCTCTCCATACTTTTTCTTTTTTTCTTCTTTATTTTTTTTTAAAAGGGTTTTTGGAGCTAGCTATAAGTTTTAATGTTATCTTTTTGGACCTTTCAGTTGTAGCCATGACTTGAAAAGAAGTGGATATGGCTTGAAACTTTATCTCTATGTTCATTGCCAAGAAAACCATTATCTATAATATTCTTTGCCTCTGTCTTTTATTTTCATAAATAGTTTTTCTAACTCTTTGGCAAAAAACCTAGCCATGATTTGGTATTGGACCTATAACAAAATGGAAACAAATGAAAAACTTGTAAGAGAGAAAAAGAATTCATGTTTCAAAGTGAATATAATGAAATTGAGGTTATTCTAAAAACGTTTGACGTTGAAGGGGTATCCAAAAGATTATTTCAAAGGAACGGAAAAGATTATTACGATGTGTAATCATGAAATTCAATGAGAATCTGTTAATTTGAAAAAGATATATTGTTTTGGATGATTTTGTGAATATTAAACCTGCAAATGTGTACTTGCCTAATGTTATTGTTTTTAAAATATCCGAATTTAAATCTGTAGTTCACCAATTGATAGATTGGATAGGATATGAGAATATCCGACTTTAAATCCGTAGTTCACCAAACAGTAGATTGGATAGGATATGAAGATATCGACTTTAAATCCATAGTTCACCAAACAGTTGATGGGATATGAAGAAATCCATAGATTTCTTATCCTATCTTATCCAAACCTATCCCGTTTAGAAATCCGGACAACCAAACGTAGCCTAAATGCTAGAACTAACTCTTCTCCTAGCAGGTTGGTTGTGAATAAACTAGCAAACAGGCTAGAAGCAAAACTATTGTGAATTGTTGGGAGCAATCGAAAAATTGCCACTTATATTTTGCTTCTTATAAAATCCATGTTAAATCATTTGTCAATTTGTGATGTACCTAAAAGTCCAAGATAGTTAATAGATTAGTCCAAAGAATACTTCTTAATATTTGGATAGTTAGCAAAGTCATCTGTCCATTACCGAAACTTTTGAGTCAAGCAAATAATCAAGATAGCAGACATGAACGAGAATGTCTTTTGGAATAATCGATTGCACTGTATAATAATCCCTTATATTATGCATAATCTCTTATTTGTGCATTTACTTGGAGACAAGAAAAAACATAGGAAGCGTTCCCCAAAGTTTCTTGAAGAAACTTTCCTTTATCTTGTATGCCATTTGAAAACTATCTTGCATTCATTCTGATATATGAATAGCACATGATGAAATGAAAAGAATTATACAATATACCACAAAAGCAAGCGACTTAAGTTGAATTCACTATGATGCGTATTAGTTGGATCAAAAGAGTTCAAAAGGGAAATTAATAGAGTTTTACAAAGAAAGATCTGTGAACTTTGGTGTAATATTAGTAGTTCGCTAATGTTAATTGCTAGATTGATTTGATTTGATTCACTGATAGGATTTGATTATTCCTCTGGTTGTGATGTAAATGCCGAGATGCCCGAAAGAGCTTTCGAAAGGCAATTCTAAAAGGAAGCTCGATGTTGCTTGGACTTCTCCAAATGCTGATGATACATCCGTGGAACGGTAAGGATGTCCACATGTTGTTATCCCATATTGCCCTTATCACCTTCTATAGAAAGCTTTGCAGAGCTGAAACTGTTTGTGAACATAAAAGATTTCTGAAATACTGAATGTCTTGCCAATCAGGCTGATATAGTGCCTAATAATTTGCAATTGTATTTCAATTTGCCACCATAAATGGCACCTGCATGGAGCTTTGTTGGAATCTTTTTTTGAAGTGAGTTGTCTGTGATTTTCAGTTTAATTCTTCGTGCTTAAATGGAAAACATTCGATATTTGCCTACCAAACTTTGTGGGGTCAATAAAAAAGTTAAGAGGTTTCTACTTTGGGAAGCTGCGGTTGGAGTTGGTTTGGATTTGATGTATCCGCTGCCGTCGGATGTCTCGGAGTCACAGTTTCCTGAAGTTGAAATCTTACCGTGGTTAATTTTGCTATCGAATGATAGACGTTGAACCAAATTTGATGATGTTTCGGTGTGAAGAGCAAGGTCGCTAGAGTCTAGGTATGTGCATTTGAGACTGCGCTCTATTTGGGATACGAAGCCCTAATTGATGAAAGACTCGCTATACTAACCATGTGAGAGGATTTGGAATGGATGATGAATACGCACTCAATGTCCTATTTCTGTCCAGTTTTGATTCAATTTACTAAAAATTACAACCCACTTTCTATGTTTTCATTTAACCAATTCAATAGGACAAAGTGAATTCAAAAATTTACACCAACTTTGCCTCAAGTTCTCCCGACATAGTTATATACGATAAATAGATCTAGCCTTTTAAAGTTGATTGATAAATTTTATATATATTATTGGCATATGACATTCTCACCTATTATTTGGAAGTATCTTATTTCCATATCTGTGGGTGTAGGACATGTCGTTATCATAAACCATGCGGATATCATGGAATATGCGGATTATATAGCGAATCACTAGAGGTGGTGAATTACCTATTGACTCGGTGATATGCTTATTCAGTTACGAAGCCAATTTTTTCTTTTTTTGGTCATAAATTGATTAACTTTAATTCAATTTGAAAACACAGGGCCCAAAAACCAGGCTTCCTTACAAAGTAAATCCAACAAGATTTGGGAGGGGAAGAAATCCAATCCTTTAGCAAAGTTTTTTGGCACTGAGCTTTTGCGGCCCAGTCCATAATAGAGTTGGCTTCACAATGGCAATGGGTGATACACAGATGTGAGAAGCTAGATGACAGATCAAGGCATTGAGAAATGATTGCATGTGCATCCCATGGAATAGGATATGGATTCTACATAGCTTTAACTAAAGTCAGATTGTCTTACTCTTAACTTGAGGGGATCGTGTCTTCGAGGGAGTAAGAAGTCTAGTGTTTCCAATATTTTCTCATCCACAAGCGTTCCTTTTGAGTTTCGGATAATAGTGATTGCTCCTTCCGTAGAGCTTTCAAGGAAGGATCCATCGATGTTGACCTTTAAAGATGGTTGCTACAAGCGATAGAGAAGGTAGGTTTTTTGAATGTTTAGGGATGGTTGGGCCCAAATTTCTTGCGTCCAAGGACAAAGGAGGAGATACTCTTTGGATTCCACCTGACCTTTATTTAGGGAGCAAAGAGGATCCGCTACCATTTTTCGGTTGTGTAAGTTCTCCATTGTAGGTAGACTATTCTGACATGCATTCCAAAGGAAGAACTTAATTTTAGAGATTGTTTGCATTTTCCAGATCTTATTGTGGCATCCAAGAATTTCAACGATCCTCGGACAGGTGACGGTCGTGACCAATCGATAAAAGTATTATCGAACTATAGCAATGGTATAAATGATAGGCAGTCATCAGTATTTCTTTATTTGTCGGATTGGCATAGTATGTTAAGCGATGGATTGATCAACCATGCAACAAGAGAAAATCTTTGGACTATGATTGATTAATATTTTATTTTTGAACCGAAAGGATGGAATTCGATCTTTCGTAAGGAATGTGCGTGCTGAAATTTAAAGAATAAAATTTTTGAGGATGTTGGACGGCACACAAGAATTTTGATTTTATCCATGTATATGAAACAATTTGATTGTGGGGATATTAAATTAATTTGGGCTTTTATTTTAAGGACTTTTGGCCCAAAATTTCGGGCCCAAGCAAGCCCAAAGAGACCCTCAAGAATGTCGACCAGACCAAGAAAAAAAGGGGGGGGATGCCATCCAACACTTGTCTTTGATTGCCTCCACTTGTTCATTCTATGAAGCCACTTGTCTTCCTCTTAGAGCCAAGTGTCTCCTGCATGCAAAATCAAATGATTGCTAGCCAATTTGGGAAACAAAAAGGGAGGGGGGTTTCGGAATTGAAGGGCGGAGAGAAAAAGGAGTGAACGAGCAATTGAGAGAGGGAGAGAGGGTCGAGTGAGAGACCGAAAGAGAGGGTGAGCATGCATATGGGCGTGAGCCGCAAGGGGGAAGAGGAAGGCCGTCTTCCACCATGTCCAAGCTGCCACCGTTGATGCCGCCGATCCCCGCCGCCGTTGAGCTAAGCCAAGACCCTCCCAAACCCCTGTTTTTGGCTAGCGATCGAGTAGAGACGTTTAAGGCAAGTAAAAGTTCTTCAATCTATGTTTTGCTTGCTGTTTTATCAAGCTAAGAGTTGTTGGATGTGAGAAAGGTGAAATTTTAGAGCTACATGTTGGATTTTGGACATGTAAGATGAAGCTAGATCAAGAAAACTAGGAAAAACAGGGCATGCATTGTAGATTTCGAATTTGATATGGAACAAAAATTTAAAAATCTGACTATGGAGGATTTTTGGAAGTGATAAGGCTGTGTTATAGTGTAATAGACTTGTATCTATTTGATTGTGAATGTTGGAGGTTGAAATTCAAGAAGTAGGAAAAAAACTCTCAATTAGGTTAATGGACTGTTTTGTGAAGGACAGTGTAACCCTCGGTGACTTTTTGATTTTTCTGTAATTTTCTAGCTAAAATTTGACTTCGATTCCTTAATGAAAGTTGGAGAGCATATCTGTAGAAGTGACATATAAAAAATTTAGCATAAATGGACAATATTTGGTCGACAAAATGATTTTTATATGGAAATGTTAAATCTGAAAATTTTACAGATCGTCAATAAGGAATACCGGAATTTTTACTCTTGATACGTAAGGAACTTGACATAATGTTCTTCACAAAACGTTTTCCTTAAAGTCTCATTGATAACATGTTAAAATTTCACAATTTTTCGAGCTCATTTAGTATTTATTTAGAAATATTTACCATAACTGTGCATGGTAAAATCAAATTGCTCTATTTTCGAATTTTCACAAAATGTCCCAAAAGCGAATATATTTTGTAATGGTTATGTGATATGATGATACTAGAATTTGCATATCATGCAATATTGAGATGTGATGAGACTCAAGAGACATTTTGTCATTGCATTGAACAGTGTTTTTGGGAATTAAGATGTTAATTGTTACCATTGGACCCCCGGGTCAACGATGCCCTGGGAGTCGGGATGCCCAGAGGTTCGAATGAGTTGATGCCCTTTGGATGCCTTGTTGTATTGTGAATACATGCCCAAAGGTTTTTCTCCGGGAGTGTCGGGATGCCCGGTTGTATTATGATACATGTCCGGAGGGTGAGGGGTTGTATTATGATGCATGTCCGGAGGTTAGGGGTAACCATGCCTATGGTCCCCAGTAATTCCTCGTGATGCCAAGTGGGGGGCGAGATGCTCAAAGGTTCGAATAAGTCAATACCCTTTGGATACTCGATTGTATTTTGAATACATTGCCGGAGGCCTGCGACGCCAAGGTTGGGTGCGAAATCCCGAAGGATGCAAACATTGGTCCTCTGGGGGGGATAAAACCGTTTGAATGATTAAAACTGATGATTATATTAAGTGTGAGTGTGGTCTGTTGTATGGGACTAAATTGTATGGCATGAAATAGGACGTGTCATCACGGTTTGGCCCCATGATCGGGATTAGTGTAACTTCGACATGATGCATCTAAATCTTTTAAATTGCATTTGCCATAACATTAAAGGATTTCATGATTTTGATGTATATTGATCCATCGACTACCTGATTTTTGTCTACCATGCTTGAATCTGGATATTAATAATAATTCTTGATATAGCTTGATAAATCTTTTACTGCTGAGTGGTTGTACTCACCCCGTTTGGGGACTAACATTTCAGATTAGACAAGATACATCTCACCACCGCCACCGACGGATGGACCGAGTGGTTGGATATGGCTGCGAGGAGGAGGATAGCAAGGAAGGAATTTTTGGACAACGACAACGATTGATGGACTTTAAGTATCCAAGCATTTGCAAAAAAAGAAGATGTCAATCATCTTTTGAAGTATAGCCGTATAGAAGACTACGGCATTTTGGTATACCAACGAATGATGTCCATCTAGTTATGTAAATAAAAGTGTTCGGGTTTAACTTATATAAGATGTTTAGTTGGTGTGCACTGTTTTCTAAATATAGGAAAGGGAGTTGTTGGATATGCTTTCGCCATATAAATTGTGCAAGGACTGATCTAAATGATATAAACCCATAGGATTGATAGACCTTCAGGTCAAGCAAGAGAATGGTAATCGAACTGTGGCGACCCTAACGGTTCGGGGGCCATCGAGGGGTGCCACACTTATTCTATATAGGTCGAGGAGCCGAGAAAGATGAGGAGGGCCATTGGAGCTTTACGTATGTCCTCGATAAGTCTTATGTAGTTATAGCCACTCTTTACTATGTAATTTGCTATTCCACACTAGTTTGTCTTGAATAGAGTGATTTCTAAGACAAATAGCTAGAATTTCCTTCCCAGTGTCATCTTTGAAAACTTCTCGAAGAAGAGGTTCATTTCGGGAATTCTCTCCGTGGTTTATAAGCTCCTCTACCTATTGCAGGTTATTTTCATTCGCTAGCCCTCCAATTACTCCTATTTTCAGCCATTTGTCCTCTTTGATACTGATTACTTCTCATGTTCTCACTATTCACATTGAAGATTCTGAGATTTAGTCTCTTCCCTCTTGTAAACCTTACCAGCCCCGGGAGGGTCTATGCCCTTCCCTTGCGGGCCAAAAACTCTTTTTGGAAAGTAAATCCCTTTAAAAATTTGACCCCATAAAGAGGGTGCATTAATCTCCAGGCTTGCTTACCTAAGAAAGCCTCGTTAAGAGAAAGTAAATCTTTTAATCCCATGCCTACATTGTCTTTCCTTTGCTTCAAGAAATTACAGCTCTTCCAATGAATACTAGAGTGAGATTCTCTCTGCTTTTCCACCAAAAAGCTACCATTCTCTCTTCAATCGCTCTACATATGGAATCATGAATCTTAAAAATTGACATTTCATATTGAGGAAGAGCCTGCACTACTATTTTTAGTAATATCTCCTTCCCGCTTTAGAAATTAAAGATTCCTTCCAACCTTCCAATTATTTGTTAGCTCTTCCAAGCATCCAAGCAAACATATTCTTCTTAGACTCTCCGCAATCTAAAGGTATATTCCAAGGTGTTTTCTGTTTTATCTATTACAAGAACATGAATTCATAAGCCATGTTGGCTCTTGAAGTCTGTGGACACCACGAGCTAAAGAATATTCTTGATTTGTTTAGGTTTTTGTCTTGTCCAGTGGTAAAACAATACTAATACAATAGTCTTTAACTTACAAACTAGTTTAACGCAACTCGTCAAGGAAAGTCCTCCCACGCGAAGAGCAGCGATGGACGAACCCCTCCCGGTGTCGGCGAGCCCCACGATGCCACCCGTGGCGAAGTCTCTTCGGCCGCCACCGCCACCGGATTCCGTATCTAACTTCCATCGCCATCGCCATGTTTGAACGCGTTCTCAAGAAGAGACAAGCATTGGGTGTCCTTGCCAGGGAGCTTCGTTCATCTACTGGGTGGGAGCTGTTCTTCGGGGTCTTGGGTGCCATCGACTGCTCTTCAAACCCTATAAGTGTTGCCTGGTACGTGCTCTTATGTGGGTTTAATCTGGTTGCGATGGGTTAGGGTTTTTTGTTCGCGGTTCTGCTGTTTCGAGTCTGCTGAATTGATGGAGTCCATAACCTTCCGGGCCCATTTTGATGATGAGGGGCCGAGTAATTGAAGCCCTTCCCCTCCTGTTCATCCTGTTCATGGACAACCCTCGTTGGCTGCTCCTTTATTGAGCAAACAGAGGCCGAATCTTTCGTCCCCATATGTTGTGATTGAGAACAATGACCCACGACCTCCTCCTGCTCCTGTTAATGTGCGTGAAAAGAGTAGAGGTAGATCGACATCCAAGCGCCCTTAATGCAGGGGTGAGTCGGAAAACGGTCTTGTGCTGCTATTGCTAGTGGAGTGAATAAAGGATATGATCTTGAATATACTCCTCTGACCTTTGTAAATAATAAACCGGTTATACATATGACAAAATCTGATCTTGAAGCTGCGATCCCAAGCTCTTTGAGTGTCTTGTGGGTATTTCATTGGAAGGCGATTGCCGTTTAAAGTTATTAAAGACTCTTAAAAAGCCTGGGGTCCGAATCGCTTGAAGTCATGTCTAATGGGTGGGGACTATTTGTTTTGCGCATACCATATAGGGAGTTCAAAGGAAAATCCTTGAAGGAGGCCATATAACAATTGCAAGGATTCCTCAGTTGCGGCAATGGAAACTAGGTTTGAAACTCAAGAAAGACATCCATCGTTCAATTCCGGTTTGGATGAGACTTCGGAACTTACCTTTTTCAATTTGGTCAGCTCAATCCATTGGAAATGTGGCTAGTGTAGTGGGTAAACCACTCTATGTGGATCGGCGGACAGAGTAGATGACAATGCTAACATTCGCTAGGGTTTGTGTTGAAATAACAGCCCAACAACCAACTCGTGAATCTATTGAGCTGCTCCTTGTTGGTAAATCAGTGGAAGTGGAAGTTAAGTATGAATGGAAACCGCTTGCTTGCCTGTGTGCGGTATCTTTGGTCACAGCTATAAAACAGCTGCTCCTACAAACTCTACTGTTCCTTTTGCAGAAGCTAATCAGGTCTTGAATGCTAGTGTTGGAATCCATCACTCCAGAACAGAATCTTTTGGGCATCTAACTCCCCTACTTGTCCGGATGGTCCTTTCTCTCTCTCGAATTGTCAAAAACAAGTTATGGTGGACTTACGAGTTCCACGTCTTGCCTCGAGCATGGACATGATCGATCCTGAGATTGATTCTCATCTGCAACTAGAGGCAACCGCACTTGTTCCTCCTAAGCCTTCGAAGATCTCTGCTGCTGGGGTTTCTACATCTGAGGATGGTGTTGAATTGGTGGCTATGTCCTCGGCTCACGCTGCCGATCCCGAGAATGGAAACAGTGAAGGGAAAGGCGGGAAAAAGAAAAAGTATCTTTGAGAAGGAAGCTGCCTCTTTTTAGTCTATACCGGCAAGTGAAGGGCGTGCTCCTCCTCTTCACTTTAGGTTGGAAGCTCAAATGAAATATGCAACTCTAGTACTCAAATGGAGTTAAATGATGAAGATGTTTTGTCTGCGGGTTTCCCTTCGCCAAAAGGCCCGGCTCCGGCAGTGCTCGAAGTATGCAAAAACAGCTCCTCTTGCTTTTTCCCGACCCACCATCCTTGGTGGCTTCAAAAGCGCCACGGGCGCGGGCTAAGAAGGGGTAATTTTGCCCATTTATCCTTTTTGATATGTTTTTTGGCTTTTAGAACATTAGAGGCATGGTCAACCCTTTTAGGCGGGCGGAGATTAGGAGATTCATTCTTGTTAATAAACTTCTGCTTTGATTGGCCTTTTTGAGACTAAAGTTCACGAGGAACATTTTGATTCTATCTCAGCTTCCTTAATTAGTGGTTGGAATTGGATTGCAAATTATGAGTATTCTTCTCATGGTAGAATCTGGGTTGGTTGGAACCTGGATTTTGTTTCTTTTGTGCCTATCTTTATTAATGACCAGGCTATGCATGGTAGTCCGAAACTTAATATGTCGGTGTGAGCTGCATCTTTGATATTTATGGAGAACATACTTTTGTGCATCGTAGACCTTTGTGGGAGGACCTCCTCCACTTCAATGACTTGATGCGGGATTCGAGCTTGGCTTGTTTTGGTGATTTCCAACGCCATTAAAGACCCATCCGATCGAGTTGGAGGTTCCAACATTTGGATCCACTATTTTTGATGAGTTTGCCCAATGCTTAGCTCAAACAAACGATGGATCACGGATATGTTGGCCTCGTTATACTTAGTCTACCTCGACGGGGACGTAGGAAGATGAGGAAAGATCGATCGTGTTCTAGTTAACAACAAATGGAACCTTCATTTCTCGTTCTCGAGGCTTCGTTTTGAACCACGGTATCTCGGACCATACTCCTATGATCATCGAGTTCTTCCGATCGAGAGGAGGAAGCCGTTTAAGTATTTTGAATTTTGGGCTGACCACTCGGACTTTAACTCAATTGTCCGCCAAGCTTGGGATTCCTCCATCATAGGCGTTCCAATGTACATTCTTGTTTCCAAGCTGAAAATTGTGAAAGCTCGACTCAAGTTACTTAACCAAGATGCCTTCTCGGATATCTCTGTGAGGACGGCCGAAGCAATAGAGGCCCTTCAAAGCACTTAGGTTAGCCTTCAATCAGACCCTTACAACCTTTCTCTTGCTGAGTTGGAAAAATCTCAGCGTCGTGTTTTTATTGATCTGAGGAATCAAGAAGAATCCTTCTTCAGACAAAAGTCGAGAGTGAGATGGCTAAAAAGATGACGGAATACTAAGTTTTTCCACCATTCGGTGAAGAGGAGGCGAGCTTACTAATAGGATCATTTCCATCAAGGATCAATGGGGCTGTTATCACGATCATGTTCTTGTGCCGCAAGTTTTTGTCCGGTTTTTCTCGAATTTGCTCTCTCATCATGAGGCTTTATCTAAACCTTCACTTCGGGAGTTGAAGACGTTTGTTCGTCACCCACTTTACGATGCTCGGGTGTGGTCCTATGTGAGCGATTTCTTCCTCTCGAGATTAAGAATACTCATATTCTCTCTTGCCAAAGGCAAGGCCCAGTGTCCCGATGGATTCTCGGTAGAGTTCTACAAGACTAATTGGGACTTAGTGGGGCCGTTGGTGATGGAAGCACGCAGAATTTCTTCTCTTCAGGACTGCTCCTAAAGGAGGTAAATACCACTATCCTCGCCCTAGTTCCTAAAGTCCCTAACGCAAGTGCGATTCACGATTTTAGGCCTATCGCATGTTGCAATACCATTTATAAAGTCATTACAAAAATCCTTGCTAATGCGTATTCTTTGCTGTCTTAAATGATTTGATAAGCCCTTCACAAAATGCTTTTGTAAAGGGTAGGAGGATTAGAGATAATATCCTCATCGCTCAAGAGTTGTTTTGATGAATTTCACTAGAGCCTTATCTACCAAAATGTCTGTTAAAGTTGATTTCCATAAGGCCTATGACACGGTTGATTGGGATTTCTTGGAGCTTGCTCTCCGTGCCTTCATTGTCCGAGTGGATTATTTTGCTAATTATGGTTTTTACGTACGTACGCCGAAATATTCCATCTCTATCAATGGTGATTTGCATGGTTTTTTCCCTGTTGGAAGAGGACTTAGGCAAGGTGATCCTATGTCACCTTACCTATTTACCTTAGTCATGGAAATTTTCTCTGGAATCTTACTCTCCTGTACTGCTAGCAATGACTTCAAATATTTACGGAGATGCAAATACGTACGGGTGACTCACCTCTTTTCGATGACTTATTCCTTTTCTATCAAGCTTATCGGGCGTCGGTGACGTTGTTAAAAGGGGTTTGGACATTTCTCCTCTTGGAGTGACTCTACCTAAATAAAACAAAAGTGAGATCTTCATCTCGGGAGGATTCATCTCTTCGTAATATGATGCAATAGGTCTTCGGTTTTCAAGAAGGGAAGCTGTAGATTCGCTATTTGGGTGTTTTGATTATTACTACTAGATTGGGCAAAGTAGACTCTCGTTGCATTGATCGATCGTAATGCACCAGGGTTCAATCTTGGGCGCAACGCTTTAAATCGTCGCTGGCAGGCTGCAACTTATAAGGTCAAGTACTCCTTTCAATTCAAGCATATTGGACTAATGTCTTTAACCTTCCATTCTCGGTTATAGATAATATTAAGCGCATTTTGAGACAATTTTTATGGAAGGGCACGACCTTTGGGCAGGGAGTGGGGCCAAAGTTTCTGGGACGATGTTTGTCTCCCAAAGGTTGAGGGCGGTCTAGGCATTATAAAACTTAAAGATTGCAACAAAACCTCCATGCTTAAATTTATTTGGATTCTTTTCACCGATAAAGAATCGTTGGCATGGTGTCAATGGGTACCTCTAACTTCTTAAATAAAAGAAACTTTTGGATTTCTTCCCGGCCTCATTGTTGTTCTTGGCATGGAAAAAATCCTTCAGCGAGGAATTACTTTCGCTTATCCTTTGTGTGGAAGATTGGAAATGGCCTCGGTGTCTCTTTCTTTGGCGTGATCACCGGCTTTTTCTTGTGGCTCGCTTGATGCCTTTATCCCTTGCTCATTCCGTGAAGGCTTATGTCTTCCGACAATGTTGTTGTTGCGGATCCGTTTACCTCTATGGGTTGTTTATTTAAATCCTTTTTGGAAAGATGGGGATCTCTCTCCCATTCCTCTCTTCGGCTCGTGACAGTTTACCTAGTGCTTTGACACTTCGGATCCTTCTCCGTAACTTCAACATGGAATTCCATTAGAGTCAAGAAGGATGGTGTTGATTGGGCGTCTTTTGTTTAGGAAAATGTTGTAGCCGCAGTTCAGGCCCCAACTTATGGCTTATAACCAAAAATCGCCTGCTGCACTAAATGTTGCTTCTTTCTTATGGAAGGATCGACTATAATGTTTGTCCTTACGCAATGATGTTCTCAGTTAAACATTTACTCTTCGGGTGTCGCACCTTGGCTTCTGCGGCTTACTTTTGGGCCGCCGGTGTAACCTCCGTGGCGGAATAGATGTTGGAAAGATATCCTCGTTGGGCCTTAAAGTTTTTATCCGGTAAGCACTTCTTCCATTGCATTGCACGGTTCTCGTTTGGAGCTATGTGCCACCTTATTTGGAAAAAGAGGAATGCGATTATATTTTGTGGCGAATCCTTAGTGGTCTCGGCTCTAAAAAACCACCTTATTAAGGTTGTGAGGGATAAAGCTATAACATTCAAAGATGTTCCTCTACCGAGGAATAAGAGGCTTTAGCGTGGTTGGGGTTCGACCGCGGTGTTCTCTCTCGTGCCTAGTGCTCCTTAGTTGCTGCTTTGCGTGAGTCGCAAGTTGCGTGAGTTGCTCTTATCTTTCTTGGCTCTTCTGTTCTTAGTCGCTTCCTTGGGGGGCGAGGGTCGGTCAGCCTTATTGTTATCTCTTTCTCGCTTGTTTGTTTTGTTGTTGTGCCTTGTGGCTTCTTGTTTGCCTATGTGGCTTCTTACATTAGCTCCCCTACACTTTGTCTCCTTTTGAGGATTGAGTGTAGGTTTTGAATCTTAGATCTTTTGTATATTGCCTTAGCTTTATTTATTTATTACCTTTTACCAAAAAAAAACAATACTAATGCAGTCCATCTTATACATATAGCATTCTTGAATTCTCATCTAAAAGAGATAGAGTCATCCACAAATAGGAGATGTGATAAGGTGGGCGCAAAAATATTTAAGCTTAATACCCTTTATACTGCCATCTTCCACTACTTTCTTCATTATAAAAGATAATATGTTTGCTACCAAAAGAAATAGCTTGGGGATAAAGGATTACCTTGCCGAAGTCCTCTCGAAGGGGCTTTGGGAAGTAAGGGAGAGGATTCACATTAAATTTAACATTGAATGAGGCGATAGCCACACATTGCATAATCCATGTGATCCACTTTTCATTAACGCCTAGTTTTCTTAAGCATGCCTCTGAAAAACACATTCTACTCTGTCATAAGCTTTTTCATATCAAGTTTCAAAAACATTGAATTTTTTCCTCCTCTTATTTACTCTTAGTTGATGCAACACTTCCTACACTATCATGATATTGTCTTGGATAAGTCTCCCACTCACAAATGCACTTTGCTCTTGAGCTATCGAATTTTGATAACCAAAGTTTTAGTCTATTCACCATTACCTTGGATGTGATTTTGTAGGCAGAAATTACATAAACATAGTGAGAATTGATCAAGAGTTTATGCATTAGAAATTTTGGAATTGTTGTAATGTGGGTTCTATTTAAATCAGATTCAGTTTTCCGACATGAAAAAATTCTTAACTACTGGAAATACTTTGAATCTGAAGAGTCTCCTAGCGAAACTGAAAATTTTCGCATTTATATTATCCAATCCAGGGGCACTTAAAGGGCATAGTTAGAAAACTACACGCTTGACTTCTTCCAAAGTGACCATGACGATAAGTGATGCATTCATATCTTCATGTACTATTGTAGAAATGATTTCTAAAATTGGGTCAAAGTTTCATTACCTTGAATGATATAGGCTTTTAAATAAATCTATTGTCTACGGTGTAAAAGCCTCTCATTGCGAATCCAGGACCCCTCTTCTATTTTGAGCATTGAAATTTTGTTCAGTGCTTGCATGCAAGAATTTTGTATCTTTGTCTCCCCATTTCATTCATTTGATTATTGAGTGCATTCACCAAAACATTTCATCTTACTGCCATAAAGATTATGTCTCCTATTTTAGTCTTTTTTCTCTATTTCTATCAAAATTTTTGGAAGAGTTGGCTATTTTTAGGGTTCCTTTTTTAAATAATTAATTCTTCAAGAAAATTTTGCAAATCTTTTTCCGCTCCATCTTTTCGGTTTAGCATATATTGTATGAAGTTTCCTTGGAAAGTTGGCTACTTCAGGGATTGAGGACCAGGCTTTATTAACTTCTTGGACAAAATAATCAGCTCCGAACCAATAATCTTCTACCCTGATTACTCTGTTCCTTTTCACTAAATCTGCAGTAATAGATAATAGAAGTGGGTGTGGTCTGAATCAATTGCTAGATGAGCAAAGGCTACTACTTCTGGATAAAGAACTCTCCATTTCATATTACTCAGAATCATTTCTAACTTTTCCTTCACAAAAATTGACCCCTTCTTTTTTATTTGACCAGTGAAAGCATATCCCTTGCATTCAATATCCATTAATACGCATGAATTTAGAAACTCATTGAAAGCAAACATGTGATAATAAGCAGCTTTTCTCTTCCCTTCCTTCTCCCAGTGGTGAAGTATTTCATTAAAGTCTCTTAAACATACCAAGGAAGGTTATTAAGTAAGCTTATCTAGATAAGCTTCATCCAAAGTAAGGACCTCTCTCAATAATTAGTAGGGACATGCACTAGTGTAACCCTCATTTACTTTTTATCTTCTTGAAATTCACATATTAAGTCTAGAAACTCAGCCGTAGCCAATTCTATATTAACCTTTACTTGATCTTCCCATAGGATAGCTTACCCTTCTCCAATCCCTACTAGATTAATTACAAAGTGATTCCAAAATTGAGATGCTTCTTTACTCGTTTCACTATTGCTTCTTGATTCTTAGTTTCCATTAGGAAAACTAAGTTGGGCTTCTCTTGAGCCACCAAAGCTCTAAGATTTTGGACTTCAAGGAATGCCTAGATCTTGACAACTCCAACTTAGGATCTTCATTTGTCACCAATGACTTATTAGGCTAGCCACTAAAGTCCATTTTGTTGCTTCCTCTATCATAAGTATTGGAGTGTCAAGAAGTTGGGACTCATCCACCAATAAGAGTTGAATCTCCTCTGCTTTTTACTTTTGGGATTTTTGGCCCCCGCCAATCTTTATGCTCTTTGTTAAAACCAAGGGATAGCTTTACCTTGGGATAATCTGCTTTTGAGTAGGGCTAGTAATCATCATAATCTCCTTTCTAGTTTCTGTTTTTGTTTTACCGCAAGTAGTCTTTGTCTACTTCAAATAGCATATTCTTAGGCCTTCCTCCTCTTCAGCAACTTTCATTCAAGATGGTTGAGCAAGTTCCAGAGGAATAATTTGGCTTTGATGCACTGGGGTTTCTGGAATTATTTCTTTAACTAGATCTTCCATTTTCTCCTTCCCATAGAGTATTTTCCAAAATGGACTTATTCGCCTAGGATTCAACTCTTATCTAGCTACCAAAACGCTTCCCAACTCAATTGTGAATCTTTCTTCTT